>OZ005740.1:312026009-313226009 GCA_963930735.1 Dioctria linearis
GGGTCCCAAGATAACCCTATTATTCATCACCTTCGACGTAGTACTTATCCCAAATCACAAACATCTTTTTCTCAGTAGTTACTTATCCCTTCTGAAGGGTTTCTAGCAATTCCAAATAATCTGCCACGTGCAGTTAAATTTTTCTTCATTTACTTCCGAGGTATTCGCTGCCGCTAATATATATGGTATTTTTTAGCCAGGTGGTCCGTAGAGCAGCGGGTTATAAAACTCACCTTGTATGGAAGGGGAGGGGGTCCATAGCAACCCTTTCAGAGTTGCAGGATGATTAAGAAAAGAATATAGTTTTTCACAAAATACCCCGTATCTTAAAAAGTACAGCGCGTACAATCACTGTCTAAGTGTTACATGACTATCAGCAATTTTGTTGAAATTTTACATACTTGGAGGGTTTGTAAAAAAAAATACCAATTAAAACTTTTCCTTCTACAGTGCGTATTTCGCGAGATATGGCATGCTATCTTGGTCTTCTTTAAAAATTGATATATATTTTTCTATTTATGTTAGGACTATCAAATGTTGCTCATTTGAAAGATAGGATCTCAAGCTATCTATAGAATATTAAAACTATATGCGAAAAAAGGACATACATCAAGGATGAAGATTTTATCCTTTAACCTTGAATATCCTGGAAGACGTACTTTTGATTTTGTTAATTTTATTATATTTTTTACCTTATATTATCCACTAAAACATAATAAAATTTTAACTTGGGATCTCAACGGGATCGAGGAGTAAAAAATCAAGAAAGTTTCACAAAAATACATTTATAACTACCTACAAATAAAAAAATATTGTTTCTATACAGGGTGTCCCGTATGTGGTCTTGCATCTCAAGGCTATAGATGGGCCATGCTTAGACAAGCAAAAAATTGTAGTGGAAGTACGGAGAAAATCCTTATGGTTTTCGAGATAAAGGGATTTAAAATATTTGGTTATGTTTTTTATATATCACCCTATAACTTCTAAACGTTTTAGCCTATAATGATAATTTAAATTTTCGTAGATTTACAATCGTTGGAGCTCTCCAATGGCGTACAAATTGTTACCCCATCTCTTCTGCGTTTTGAAGTTTTAATTACTATATTTATCAAAAAATACGTCATCATACCAATTTTTTATATGGGATTTAAGAAGCCCAAAAGTTTCCCTTTAAAACGACCTATCACACTATTTACCTAAAACGTAGCCCTTTCTGCGTTTTCTACACTTTTTGTTAAGCAAAGCAACGACATAGAGAGACATGGGAGAGTCTACATTTTACAATTTTTTGTAAAGGAAAAAAGCAGGACAAGAGAAAAGACCCATTCAACAACACCAGGATAGGAAACAGGAGCAGTCACAGAAGCAGAGGCAACCTAAGACCTGAAGACTTACATATAAGTTATGGAGCTAATACTTAGGTTAGTTAAATATTCAATTTACGAACTAATTTTTTTTACTATTTTTTTTTTTAAATTTTTTTTTTAACTTTTTTTCATTCTGCACGATAGATCGAATTGGGAGACAATTGGCTTCCAATCACTTTCGGGGTATAGTCTATCGAATTAGCACCACGGACAATATGTGACCCATTACTGCATTCATTTCATTCCTACAAATTCAATAAGAAACAAGATAAGTAATGTGACAAGAATATGGAGTAAAGCTCTACTGTGAATGGGTGAGCAATACAAAAGTTTGCAATTTGATCCAATAACGCACCCAAAATTTGGCCAGGAGGGGTGCTGACCATATGTGTCCCAAGTTCAAAGGAGTTGAAAAAATAGGCCTCTAAGGTCGCGTCCTGCGCCCATCTGAGCACTATAGTACTGCTTTTGTATATTTAAACGTTTTATTTTATTTTATGGGACTTTGTAATTGCATTTAATACATAATTTGTAAATTATGTTAAAAAACTGACTTTCCGTTTGTCCCCCTCCTCGGTGCGCCATTGATTTGAACAGGTTAACAGGTTAAAAGCCTTCCATTGCTACAAGAGTACAAAAATATACTGGACGTTGGGCCTATCCTGCTCTGTCTAGGAAACTAATATCAACTTTTTGACAGTTGTGGGCTTGTTGAACGTGGCATAACCCAAAAGAATTGATTTGTCAAAAGAGTTCCCGGGAAGCTTGGTCGTTTTCGATAAAAAGCGCAATAAGATGTGAAAAGTGGCAAATGAACAAAAAACAAGTGTTGGGCCTGATCATTATTATCACGGAAACTAATGCGAACTTTCCGGGAAATTAATCCGTTTTCGAGAAAAACCGCGATAAACTATGAAAAGTAGCAAAGAACTGTTGGGCCTGTACTGCATTATCTCGGAAACTACCGGAAATTTATTGACATTTGAGAGCTTATTGAACGCTACCTGAACAGAGAGAGCATTTGATGTGCCCAAATAATTCCTGGGAAGCTAAGGAATTTTTGAGAAATCAGCTAAAGTTGTGAAAAGTGGAAAATATAAATTTTTTTCTTTTTTTACCTATCCTGCATTATCTCAAAAACTGAACGGAAATTTGAAAACTGAAAAATGAGGAATCATGGTCGTTGCATAGTAAAATAACTAACCATAATCCGTTCAAGGACGACAATAACTTGATACGATTGGGATGCTTCAATTCCATACATATAACCGGAAACACCCTAACATTCTACCTCGTGATCACACGTCACATTAATTATGATTGAAAACTGCATGTAGTAACCCTGCATGCCGGTACATCTCTGGTCTTTAGACTAGTTAGATTTTGGATGGAAGATGTTGCATCACTAGTTGATGACACAAATGCATTATACGAGTATATTTCAAACATCGCACTCCTACTATTTCCAATACTTGTTCAATATAATTTTTGTGGGCGGGTTACTAAATCGCGAATTCATCATGTGCTGCCTTCCTAGTTGGACGCTGAATAATATTACAATTTCTGGTAGAATGTAACTGCCTATCTTATTACATGATATATCGTTAAATATTTGCCAAGATATGTGGCTTCAACACGATGGTGGGCGCATCCTGCACCGCGTACCACAATATATGACTTGACCTTATATACCGTTTGTAAGACATATGGTGAATTCTTTTCACCTGAACTGAACCATAACTCGTTCGGTTCCTACATCCAAAGTGTTTCCTTCACCACACCGACAAAGAACTGGTTCCGCATGTATGTTCTTTTCATAGCGATTCAATGTTCGGTTTCTGCACCGGGTTTTGAACTTTATTGTACCATGTAAATTTGTGGTTACGGTTCGGAGCTAAACGTCAAATGGAAAGTACTTGTAATTAAAGTACGGATGTGTGGACATTTTGTGAAAATACAATTATTTTATTGAAGTGGTTTATTTTTTTATTCAAATTAGAAAGGACGAACATTTTTGGATATTCTACTTTCTTGCATTCTTTTCAGCTTGTCCCCGTTCGGGACAGGGCTAAGTTCGGTGTAGATCTGACAGGTTCTGGTTTCAGTTCAGTGCCTGTTCGGTTTTGTTGAAAAGAATTCACCAATAGAAATAATGATGGTAGACCAAAATGGGTTGGACACCAACTTATAAGGCCCTTTGCACTCCGAACAATTTTTTAATATGACGTATCTGCAACTCCGAACCACTACTACTACTCCGGAATATAATCGTCCGTATGTCGTCGAGCTTTTGTATGTGTTGAATGTGAGCTTATAACGCCAGATTTGGATGAAACTTTTACAGTTTGTACAGGATACTAAAATAGCTGACAGGTATGTTTTTTGTTTCCCCTTACCATGCCCAACCTCCCCGCTAGCCAGGTTAGAAACTACGTGATTTTACAATGATAAGTCATTTTCAAAAAATCATATCTCGAGAACGAAGCAACCGATTTTTCTGATATAAATGCCGACTAAAGCATTTTTATATCTTTTATAAAAAAATATAGCAGCAATGAACGAAAATAAATATTGTTAATAATAGTACTTCGTGATTTTTACGGTATACGGTGATTTAAAAATTTATAAAAAAAATATCTTTACGTGGGATGGCCATACGCGGTTTTTTAGTTGAATTTGTGGTATTCGGTAGAAGAAGATAGATGAAGAAAATGTGTCTTGGGGTTTTCTGGTGGTGGGGGGGGGGGGGTGAAAGTTTCCCAGCAGAGGCTACCATTGATATGAATTTGAAGTCCCTCGTGGGTAGGGGCGGAGTCTACGGTGATGTCGCAATCACGAATTTTTCCAGCATACATATGCAAAAACGGAAGACCCTGAAGCTCCCACAAAAAGAAACCGATTTAATTTTACTGAAAACGGTTCTCCTAATTTTGCATCCTGCGTCGATTATATACTTATGTTTTTCGATCGGGGGGGAGTGGAGGAAATGACGGCCATTTTATTCTGGCCGCTTTAACTAAGCCATATCACCTCGCCGCATAGGCATCTTGGTACTCAAACTGCATTAAAAACATACATACTTGAAAATGACTTAGATTAGTCAAATTTAGTCCCCCTCCCTTCCCGCGCAGTAAACATCAGGACTTTTTTCCAGGCCCTAAAAAACTCTATTCTTTTCTATTTAAGTGTGTTAAAGTGTATAAATCCATCACCCCCTTCCATAATTCAGCTAATTATGCTAAGATTTCCACGATTCCTTTTGATTATTTTTTGAGTGAACAATTTCTGGAAATTTTCTCTTTATAAATTTTGTGCATATTCGAGGCAGACAACAATGCCAGGCAGACGAGAATGCCTCGATCCAAAATAAAATCAACGATGCCTCAGACTGATGTAAGGAAGACCTCAAGTTTTTCCTGGAAAATTTACTGGGCTCAACTTGTGTATGTACTTAATTTTTGCGTGCGATAAATAGTTTTTGAGATAATCGAAAAAGAAAAAAAATGCGTCCTTTTGAAGGAGAAAAATTGCCGTCTTTTGAGTGAAAAAGTTGAGTTCTTTTCTATTCGTGACTGTGAAGAATTGATGCGTCGGGGAAAAAAAACTTCCCATGAAAAAAATGTTCACAGCAGTGCACTAATGCCGGTAAAAGAAAGAACTGATGAAATATATGCGAAATGTAGGAATCGGGGGGGACGGGGGCCCATCTGTATGAAAATGAAGTTTTTTTAATTGGAAAAAAATAAACCCACTGGATAGTACTCAGTGAGACCTTTCATTTGATATGCGATATGCCAAATTGGAAGGTCCCCCTCCGCGGGTACCTATCCCGCATCCTTAAAGTACCCACTGTAAAAAAATATTCAACGAATTATAGCTGGCACGAAGTTGAGCTGAACAGTGAAGTCGATTTTCCAATCGGACTTAACCCTACCAAGTTATACGTGATTTACCGTGAAAAAAGCTAGAATTTAGAAAAAAAAGTAACGTACTAAAAAAATACCCACTTTCGAAGAGATCGAAGGAGAAGTGAAAACAAAGAATTATGGCGGTTTTAGAAAAAGTTTAGAAAGTATACTGCGCTCCCTGCAGAGGGTTAAACAGTTATTCTAGTAATGTTTTCGGAAATCTAGTATAAATTCTAATATGTTATTATATGGATTTTGAGTACCCACACCGCTATGGTCCGAGGTGACATGACTCGATTATCTAAAAGCCGCTTTGAAATCAAGTAAATCAGATGGGTGTCTTCGGAGATTACCTCTGCAAACCTTTTTGTACATGTATAGGACGAAAAATTGAGATTTATGTTCCCTTCATTCCGCCCCCTCGCCTACCAGCGACCACACCCTAACCACCTCTCAGCGACCACTTGTAGCCCCCGATAGTAGCTTTCATTTAAGTCCCTCAATGAGCTCTGTGTGCGTTTTCGATATGGCAGTTGAAACTTTGCCCTCCTGCCCCGCCGGATGTGAGCCCCTGTCCATAAAACCAACACCATTAAAAGATGTCCGACATCGAGACAACACACCCACAAAAAATGGTATAAAATATATATATATTTAAATAAAAAAAATATTGTTTCTTTTAATTGTCGCCGCTGCGGCGACAACGGAGGGCAAAGGGTTAATAAAAGATATTTTGATGTTTGCCGGTCCGTCTGTCTGTCCAACGTCTGATCATCTATCCGTTCGTCCATCTGTCTATCCATACGTCTGTCTGTCCATACGTCTGTCTGTCCAAGCTCACGATAACTCGGGAATGCGTTCACTTAGATAACTAAAATTTTGGCCATGGCCTTTCTAAAAAAAAAATTAATTTAAGGCCGTGGGGTTGACATACAAAAATTTCGTTTTTTATTACATATTTGGACGCTACCTGACTATGCGCCGACGTAGAGTGGTGAAATTTTGTATACGGCGTTTTTATAATGGTGTTGCCATATAAAAATTTATGGTTTTTACATATACTGTGTAAACGATCAATGCTAGGCGATTTTATTGTACTAAGAAGATCTTCCGGATATAAAATCTTTTGAAATTCGTCATAATCAAATCGTTCTAGAAATAGATGGGAAAAACCACTTCAATAATCAAGCTTGATGTGAGACCATATGAAATTACATACGGGCATTCATCTAGGGCATTATAAGAATTGGTGTAGATCAATTCTAGCTTTTTTACTTATTTCATTCGGCGATTTTTCAAAGAAGTCGTTTATCCCAAAAAGCTGGTTTTTGAACAGGAATTGCGAAACAAAATTAGACTGGCAATTGACAACGTCAGAGAAAACCCGCAAATATTCATCAGACTGCTACATGCCAACTATATCATCTCAGTGGGGCCGATAATTTGAAAATTTGATGTACATTTAAATAACCGGTTTTTATATTATTTGTGTTTTAACAGTGCTCCCATAAAACACTCCTGTTACCGATAATTCCATTTTCTTAGACTGTTATACGAAAAAAAGTTCGTTCAAAATTCCACGAAATTTAATAGGAAAATTGAAAACAGTCTTGTGGAGCTTCCGAAATTTTGATTTGATTTGCTTTTTAAATTAAGGTCTATCTAAGAAAAGCTTGATGCCTTTATTTTAGTCAATTACACTGAATCATAAAGACATAGACCTGAGTTTTGTGAGGGAAAATTTTTCTATATAAGGTGAAGATAGTTTTAGTATTCGTCATTAGTGTAATAATTCTTGTAGATTAAATTTGTCAGGAAACGAAGCAAAAGGGACCAGAGGTAAATACAAAAGGAGTTAATCAATAGAAAGTAAACCTGGCTCTGAGCCAGAAGCCCAGCTCCTGCTGAGAAGAAACTGGTTTCCAATAGTGCTTCAATATTTGAAGAATCCAGAGATATGCCGGAAATTGCTGGTATATCAACTGGTCAACTGCAGTGAATGAGAAAGCGCAGGATATTGTATGAACTTTACCTGACGAAATACGACTGTGTTTAAACAGTTATATGTTCATGAGTTCTACACTGCAGGAAAAAAAGTTAGTGCAGGAAAGAAGTTAGTACAGAATTTTCAAGAAAAAAACTGTGAAATTTTCGCAACAAATATACGATATGGTTGTGCCTACTTGTGACCTCGCTGGGTAGGTCAGCTCGGGCGAGTAATGAGGAGCGAATGAGGCCTAAGCAGGAGAGCGATGCAGATGATTTATGAGGGCCTATTTGTTGCCTGTGCAACATATGGGGTACCTTGATGTTGCGATGGTATCATAACTGTGACAGGAAGAGCACACAAACTATCGTGTCAGAGGACTATGCTATACTAGCGGCTTTAGGTATATGACCCGTGGTTTCGACAGAAGCCCCAACAAGTCCTAATGAATGCAGTCACGCTTGGTTTGGTAACGATAGGCAGAAGCCTATCTTTCAGGTAAAAAAAAAAGGAAAAATTCACTAAGGCTAAGAATATTATCGACAGATAGCAAGCCAGATGGAGTAAGAGTGACATAAGAAGAGTAACGTTTGGATTCGCTAAATGCATTCTTACATAAGAGGGGTCTGTATAATAATTTACAAAAAAAAAACGATACTATGCATTTCGAGAGATATTAACGTTTCAACCATTTAATTTATAGTGAAATTCCTGAAACATTTCTGAGTTTCCCATTTCTTCTTATAGCAAAAACAAACAAAAAAAAAAAACAAAAAAAAACAGGAAAGGCAAAGGATGAACTCAAGGATTTCATATTGTCATTTCCTCAGTGAACAAGTTTTCATTCAAAGGAACCCAAACTATTTCGGATAACCGTCTCTATGACCATTGAAACCAATTAACCTCGTCTTTCAAGCTCTTCTGGAAATTTCAAGTCAAAAATTTCCACTATACTTTGCTATGCTTAATCCTGGTGGTGATGCTGAAACTCTGTACAATGAGTCCATGGTGTAAATTTTTCTGTCAAAGGAAAATATTTATATAAAGTGGGAAAGCTCCAAATGGTACTGCTGTTGCTGGTGAGATCTTTGTACTTGTTGTTGTTCTTGTTTTTGTCTATGTCCGGAACTCTTTAACACAATTCCCTTGCCATGTAATTCAGAGATTCTACTGAAAATTCGAATTAGTCGCTGAGGTTTATTTGCTGTTGGCTGTATTAAGTCATTCGTATACTCATTTCTATCCATATATACTTCCCCCTATAAAAGGAAGCTATTATGGTGGTACACAACGGATCAGCGGGTTTTATATTGCTTTTAGGTATAACATTCTGAATAAGAGGAGAACACCTGGTTAAACTACAGGATACCTCTCCCTCCCATTAATTACTAACTTCTACCATAGACCGTAGGGACTCGCGCTTTCCCTTCACTTCTCCAGATGAAAGGCTTTTGCAATGAATTCTTTATATAGTGTGGCTTGCATTGATTGATGCTTTGTGAATTATGGTGTTTATGGCCGTGCCATATTAATCCAGAATCGAATTGAGTTTGATATTTCAATTACGATAGAGTTTTATTTGATCAGGGGGGCATTAATTGTAGTGATAAATTTTAAAATAAGAAATTTATTAATAAGCATAACACTGTAAAGTGAATAGAATTCTATAGAGTGGACAACTGATTACAAACATGAACATATACAAATCCGTTGTATAGCATTACCATGTAAAAAATAGGTACAGAAAGAAGAAAATTTCCTTGGGATCACTAACATATAATAAGAAAGGTCTCAGCCTTCCCAACTAATTCCTATGGTAAAAAATGGAACAAATTTTGGTTAAAATCTGTTTGTCTCCTTCAAGCTCAAAATGTATGTTGAACTGTAACCAATTTTGGAAACAGTACGGTTGTATTAAATGGAATGCATTGGAATTGACATAAAAATTCAGACAAATATATTGGTTATATACGTCTATCTCCTTCAAGCTAAATTCAGTTCACATTAAATCTGCAGAGGAACACATTTTTCAGTAATATTAAAAATTTAATTTTGTGTTGGATGAAACAAGTTTTACTTCCTAAACAATTTTTTATGTAATGCAATACTATTTTATAACCTATTGCGTGTTTCTAATCGGCAAATATTAAGAAATTATGAATTGTACGAAATAAAAGGTTTTCACAGCCTGTTCAATATTTGTGCCAGTTTTGAAGCAAAAAACGATCAGTCCATTCTTTATTATATGACAGTGTTAGGGATAGTTCTATAGTGCCCTTCTACGCGTCTACTCGCATGGCCTGATTTCCGGCACATGGAAGCTAGCTGAATTTAACTTCAGGCAAGGTTGCATTTGGCAAAATAAGCAACGATTGTTAAAGGCCTCGTCGATTCTTTTACTAATTAGCCCAACAGCTAGGTGTCGCAGGCAGGCGCTTGAGCAAGCAATCGTAAGTTACGTTAGTAATTACCCTGCATGGTAGTTATTATGTAATGGCGTAATCATCCTAACAAATAACACAGATACTGCAAGCGGTAGTTACAACTGTTTGTTTATATATCCACGATTGCAAAGTTAAGTTCACTTCGAAGTGCATCTGGATATACACCAACAGCCAGGAAGCCATTCAGGCGCTGGATATTGTGCTGATTAAATCATAATTGATGCAGTTATGCAAAACTAGCCTTGAGGAATTGACTACATGGCACTAGGTGACCCTATGTTGGTCACCTGACCACAGGCATTTCCAAGACAATGAAACAGCTGATAAGTTGGTCAAATAGTGTTCTGAAATGGATAGCTCTGCAGCGATAGCTTATATGAGGTTTCCGATCGGAGCTTTAAAAAGAAGATCTTCAGAGGCGCCTGCCAAAAGGCAAGCCTCCGGTGGTTCAACAGGGAAACATGCCGTATTGCGAGGCAAATATGGCCAGCATATGATCCAAAGATCACAAGAGAATTGTTTAATGGGAGCAGAACATATGCCAGGAATCTAAGTAGTAGGAGTCATTACGGGTCATTGGGCCATAGGAAACCATGCTAGAAGGCTGGTATAGCGGCGAACGGCTTCTGTAGGAGCAGTAAGTACTCAGATGAAATCGAATCCGTCCAGCACGTACTCTGCGAGTGCCCACCTCTGATGAATAAATGACATAGACTGTTAAATATCTACTTGGTTTCAAGTTTGGGAAGCTGCTGCTGCTGGACCACTGGTTGTCTAAGAGAAACAGGCTAAGTACTTATAGTGGCACTCCTCTTACCTAACCTAATCCAACCTATTTCCGAGTGCAAATTATCAAGGTACATGACATATCTGATGTGTTCAGTGTCAAGTTTCGTTTGGTCGCGTTTCGGTTCAGGTTTGCTAAGTTCCAGGTAGCTTCGCTTCTTAGAGTATGCAATCAGGGAAAGTTGCGGTCTAGAATTTTGTATATGTATGTAGGTATAATAAACCTAGTACGAGGTCTTTTTGTAAATGCGCTCGATTGTGTTAATCTTTGCTTGTGGGACACGACACTACTAAGCAACTAAGATCGGGGTCGCAGAGTACAATTTTTTTTTTTTTGTAAAAATTTAGAAATTAAAAATATTTCTGTTGAAAATAAATAATAAAAACCAATTTTTTATTCATTGAAGAAGAACACTGAACATGTACAGAACTGTTTTGAAGAAGACATTGAAGGGGAATCGCTTTTTTTATACGATTCAATGTTGAATTTCTTCGTATTTGTTTTACGGACTTGCTCAACATGCATTTTCAAAGTATTCACGCACCGTAAAAAGGTTTGTATGGCTCATCTTCAATTTCAACACTTGCATTACTCACAATTTCTAAATGCGGTTCACATTCGATAAAATTTCATTACAAATGAAACAAGTATTATATTTTAGCTTTAACTTAATTTAAAAAGGCACAAAATGTTTTCTAAAATATTTTTAAGGACATATGGACCCATAAAATTACAATGGCATGGTGCACAGCTGCAACTAAAGATCTTTACTAATATTAATATGAAGAAGGATCTCAAGGACCCCTAAGAAATACTCCGCTATCTACAAATAAACAAACAAATTGACCTGGTAGACAAATCATGATGAGCTCATCAATGAGCTCCTCATGAGTAATCAGATAAGCGTCTTGATGAAATTTATTCGCGTTTGAATCAAAACCGGGAAAAAATCATTTATTTACTTATTCACAGAGAGTGAGATATTGCATCCCTTTCACCTATTTGGAAATGTATACTTTGCTCCTCTTTTTTGCATTTTACAATATTAGATTAGCACTTCGATAAGTACATAATTAGTGTCACGATTAGCTTATTAATGAGCATGTCAATGAGTGTCATGATGAGCTTATTAATGAGCATAGCAATACGTGTAATGATGAGCTTATTAATGAATATGTCGATGAATGTCACGCTTACCTCATAAATGAGCATGTCAATGAGTATCTGGATGACCTTATTAATGAGCATAGCAAAGTGTAATGACGAGCTTATTAATGAGCATGTTAATGAATGTCACGATGAGTTCATAAATGAGAATCTGATCTTACGATTGATATCATATAATTTTTCCGAACTCAAACCCTGGTCGGAAAACAAATTTTGAGACGCTGAGCCGTAAGGATTTGAACAAAATGTCTTGTTCAGCATATGGGCGATAGTTTTTCGGCGGAAAAACAAATCAAAAAATTAATTTAAAATAAATAAATAAAAATTTAAATAAATAAATCACAAAAAACAATTCAAATTTTCCTAGTAGAAATGCCATCTGAAACGGTGTTGACAACAATAAATTTATTAAATTTATTACCTTGCTGGTTTAGTATATAGGGAGCAATTTCATGACATCCAATGAGCCCTTCAATGAGATTTAATGAATGCTCATCAGAAGACTCATCGTGACTTAATTTTCTATATGTTTCTTTATGAATTGCAAACACCTTGATGCTTTTCAGTCAAATTAGTATTGGTTTACGTAATAACTGTCCTTTACGGGGAAAGAGACAAGGTAAACCTATGAGCAATTTCTATTAGGATATATTACTGTGGAATTATCTACGTATACCGATATGAGTCAGTTTTACTTATACACTACTTATACTTAGGGTCGATTTCACATTTCGAGCCTAAGCCCAACTTAAACGTAGTCATTATAACACAAACATTTTAATTTGACACCTGTTGACATATTTAGTCCTCGGGAAATAGTTTTGGGGTTCAATACGTATAATAACAAATTCAAGACTGCAAAGGAAAATCATGAATCGACCAAACCATTTTTATGAGTGGGATGAAAAAGATTCTATTACCACTGCAGGTTTTGTCTGAGTAAAGTGTCAGCATATTTATTTCTTCAGTCATCAACATATAGTTGACTGGGTAAGTTTATTGGTCATAAAAATAAAATAATTTCTTAAATATACATATTTCCAAGTATTACATGAGAAAATGGTTCTCCTCATCTGTTAAGATAGTGTCACACAGTGGCGTACATAAGATCCTGTCATGGTCGGGGGGGGGGGGGGTTTGTGATCTCGTGTCACTCTGTTTGTACACGCTAATCTCCGAAACCACCCAACAGCTTTCAATGAAATTTTCTGAATGTGGTTGGTTGGTTCCAAGTTGAGAGATCGATTAGCTTTGGACACGATAGATGGCGCTGTTGTTCAAATCTAAAAAAAAAACTGCCTGAGAACGCATCGACGTAGAAAGCAGAAATTTACTACACGACGTTTTCATAAAAATTGCAAATGCAAGTTCAAAAATAGTCTAAACTGGGCAACTCCTTCTTAGGGTTACCATACAAATATTTCGTTTTTCAGTATATATTTGAACACTGCCTGACAACGAGCACACGTAGAGAGCTGAAATTTGGTACGTGTAGTTTCATAGCAATAGTAAATAAAATTTAAAAAATGGTCTGAATCGGGCATCCCGTTCTTGATGTTGCCATACAAAATTTTGGCTTTCCAGTGTATATTTGGAGCAGACCTATAAAGTACTTAAGTACATTGGTACTTAAGTACTAGTAACAGTACTAGTACCTAGACTTGTACTTGAAAATTCTTAAAATACCAGTACCGGGACTTGTACTTGAAACTTTTTTAAGTACCAGTACCGGGACTTGTACTTGTACTTAAAATATTTCAAGTCCAGGTACTGGTATTGTACTGGTACTTGTACTTGGAATTTTACAGGTACCGACATGTAAAGTACTTAAGTACATTGATACTTAAGTACTAGTAACAGTACCAGTAGCGGTACTTGTACTTGAAAATTTTTTAAAGTACCAGTACCGGGACTTGTACTTGAAAAATATTAAAGTACCAGTACCGGGACTTGTACTTAAAATATTTCAAGTCCAGGTACTGGTACTTGTACTTGGAATTTTACAGGTCTGATTTGGAGACTGTCTGAGAATGCTTCGACGTGGAGAGCTCACATTTTGTACACGGCCTATTCATGAAAATTGCAAATACGAGTTCAAAAATGGACCAAACCGGGCGACCTGTTTTTGGTAGTGCCATAAAAAACTTTAGGTTTTCACTATATATTTGGTCACTGCCTCATACGTCGACGTAGAGAGCTGAAATTTTGTATAAATTAAGTTCAGAAATGGGATCAATCCTTCGTAGGGTTGCCATACAAAAAATTTGGTACGTGGGGTTTTCATAGCAATTGTAAATAAAATTTCAAAAAAGAACTAAATCGGGTTACCCCTTCTTAGTGTTGGCATACAAAACTGTTATTTTTCACTATATACTAAGAAGGCGTCGATGGGGAGAGCTCATATTTTGTATACGGCATTTTCATAAAAATTTAAATACAGCTCGAAAATGGAACCAAGCTGGCAACTCCTTCTTAGGGTTGCTTTTCAAACACTTCTACACTACTACTATATATATATTCTACAATATATGAACGCACACGAACACACACAGGCACTGTGTGATACCATTGAGTACCGAATCGCGCGATCGAGTCAAATAATGGCTTAAATACCCCACCCCCGCCCATCTAGGTATCTACATTATCGCCGGGCAACGCTGACGAGCTCCCCCTAGTATTATATATATTTCTTAATATGTTCAGATGTAAGTCAAGTTGTCTTCCGGTAATATGCGAGTATTATATGTATATAGGCGACTCATACATCTGCATAAAGTAAAATAAGACCAAATTTCAACGTTCGATCGTATCTCATATTCATAAAGTTAATTAATGCCGAACTAAGTTCTGAAATAAAACCAACAAGTATTCAAACCATATTTGATAGAAATAAAGGTGTTTGATGACTGCACTCAATTGGGGAATTTTGGATAATTTCTGTAGTTGGTGAACCTCATGGTAGTATCCAGTAACTTGCAAATATTGTGAATGTTTAGGAAAGGAAGTTCGTAGATATACATTAGGGATATATATCGTTTAGTCAAAGATTTCTGTAAAGGACTTGCAGTTACCTTTTACAAAAGTTACGTAAAAAGTTTTTACATTTTCAACTTTATATTACCTACCTAGCAAATGGGGGCTTTAATTCCATTTTTTTTTGTCACTTCGTAGATTCCTCTTTATTTCCATGCAGAATTGGAAGTAAAATTGATTCGGAGTTATTTCGTTCGACTTTATTTCAAAATGTTTTTAGGTGAAGTTTGACGCAGCAACAAGAATAGGTATTAACTCATTAATTTACTTTATGAAAGTAAGATAAGAACGAGTAAAATTTGGCCTTAATCCAATTTGAGGTTATTTTACGGAAAGCAGGTATATACAGGTATGTAGATACATTTATGTTAAATTATATTTGTGTGCACTATAAAAAACTGTCTTACTTTCCATGGAAACGAGAGCTTCACGAACTAAATTTAGAAGTATGTATGAGCTTCGCGGAGCAGTAAAAGTACTTATTTTCAGCTATGATGACGATGGCGAAGGACTGATTTCCGTCTTCTTCTGCACGATGATGTGTCGTGGTTCGAATGAAGACGAATCGAATATTGAGGATATATAGGTAGATATGGTGATGTAATTCGAATTGAATTGAAGGCTCGAGAAGAAGGTGATGATGAACAGGAGGTACAAGATATTTCTGATAAGTCTAAAAAGTTCAAAAAAATGAATTTATGACTGCAAGAGATGGGTCAAATCTCCTCAGGAATACCCATATATAATATCTTACGCCAAACTGATGGACCAACACGATTATGTAGATTTATATATATATATACCTTCGAAGTCAGCAAAATATGACATCAAGGTATAGTATATTGGGCGTGGGATGCAGGCATTTTTTTCCTCAAAATGATTAGATATAGCTATATTAGGAAAAAGTGTAGAGAGAACCACTGCAGTATGAGATTTCTGCGACGAACAGTTTAGTTTAGGAGATCTGATTGGTGTATCGTCATCGACTTTCTTCACTTCGCTATCACTAGCTCGTTTCTTGATAACCGAAGATTTTTTTTCTTGTAGTTCAATAAAAAAAAATCAAAGCTACAAACCGAAAGAGATGCTGCATCGAAATCGCGGGAAAGCTTGAAGAGTTTTCTACGAAAAATTTACAACTTGTAAATATATGCTTAACAAAAATAAAGTGGTAGCCATACTGTCAACACTAACTACTACTAAAAATGTTTCTCACTTATGGGTTTCTGTAAGATATAAAATATAGTAATGGTGGTAAAAATGGAATGGATTACGTGGACAAATTTTGTAGAGCGTACATCGTGAAAAGTAAATCACCGTCGTAAATCGCTTCGGGTGATTCTGAAGTTTAGCGATGATCTACGTTTCATAGCCCGTTTGGCCATCTCCAGTGTTCCAAGACGACTTATTGGAGTCCATTCAATTCCCAAAGGTGCACATGTATGAGATGTCAGTTTCCGCTTAGCAATTTTGGGACTATGAAAGAAATCTTAATATAAATATTATCAAAACACTATTTCCTTAATTTTATTTGACATATATACGCTCTAAGAATAACTCGGACTGGATGTGGACGAACAGTGAGTGTCGACACTCCACAAGCCAGATCTGTCAAAAATTGGTCTGGTGGTTTGTGCGTAATATCAATGTGGATATTGTCTTCCTTTGATGTTAACCACTCGTTCACAGTGAATCAAAACACAGTTGTGCGATCACTATACACTACCCCTTCAGCGAAGCGTATATTTTAAAATTCTAGCTCTTAAATTTAGCCGCTCTCGCTGGTTTTGTACAAGTGGTAGCCATGTCTGAAAGAGCATAAGCTGGTTTCAATCTGTCTATTGAAATGGTCTTATTATTGCCATTTACGTCAACCACGAAGTGTTTGCGCAATCGTCTTATTACTTTATATAGACCATAGTAAGGTAGTTGAAATCCGATTCTATCCTTGTCGACGCGTATATAGACAAAGTTACAATTCTGAAGTCTATTTGGCATGTTTACTTTTTGGTGACTGTATTTGCGAGTAGCGACTGGTCTAAGGTTTATTATCATACTCTTTTTAAGCTAATCGGCAAAATTTAAGGAGTCGGTAAGTTTTGCATAAGGTGACTCAACTCACACGTATTCACCAGGAACTTTTAAATCTCGTCTATACACAAGTTCAACTGAGGAGCATTGAAGATCTTCGCAAATTGCTGTACGAATGCCTATAGTAATACAAACGGTAAATATTCGCTCCAATTTGTAGTTTTATTCCTGGTCATGATTGTAGATTTTAGTTGACGGTGTAGACGCCCAACTATGCCATTAGCTTGAGGATGATACGAAGTTGTTCGTATTCGATAAAAAGTTCATGACTTTTTTAAACAATTTTGACATAAACTGAGTTCCTTGTTCAGTTGTAATTTCAATTGGGACTCCAAAGCCCCTAATGTGGTTGTAATTGAATGTCTTAGGGACTGTTGTTGACGAAATATCCTTCATTGGGATTGCTTCAGGCCAACTAATAAATCTATCCAGTATCATGGCGATACGTGAATATCCGTTTGAGGGTGATGATGGGCCTACGATGTCTATATGAACATGTTGAAATCGTTTGGAGGGTAAACTGAAGTTTTCATATTTTGACTATGTGTGCTGAGATATTTTTGATTTTTACCACACTAAGTATGACTTGGTTCATTCATTCACATCAACATTGATTGATAGCCAAAAATATTTTCTAGTGATTTTCTTTCGCTTTGAATAAATTCCCGGATAAGATAGATTATGTAAAACGATAAAAATTGATCTTCGCATTGATTTTGTTATAAATCGACGATCGTTTCCTGTTCTTGTCTCACACCATGTTTTTTCGCCCGGTATATGAATTAAAGAAAATTTTGCTTTGAATTTGTTACAGCTATTTGATAAAAGCCTATGTAGTTCTTCATCGTTTTGTTGAGAGTCTGAGATGCCTTTGTGATCGAATAAAATTGTGCTAATTCCATCGTTGGAAGGACGTGATAATAGATCCGCTACTTTATTGACCTCTCATTAAATGTGACTTACATATATTTTTGGTGAATTGCGATATAAAATCAAGGTAGCGGCTTTGTCGTGGTCTGTGTTCTCTTTTTAAAAGCATTGCGTTTATCAACGGCTTATAGTTGGTATATATTACACCGTTACGATCTTCTATAAAGTGGCGAAAAGGTTTAATTGATAGGTGTATCACCAGTAACTCGCGATCCAATGCTGAATATTTGTGTTATCAACTTCTTTGAGAAAAATGCAAGTGCTGCCATAAACTTTTATTACATTGTTGAAGAATAGCTCCAATACCTGTGTCCGATGTCGCACTGCTTATACAGATTGCAGCAGTTTCTTCTGGATGGGTCAAGAGTGTAGCTTCAAAGAGAACTGATTTAATTTGTTTAAAAGCTTCATTAATTATTTGTTCTTGTTTGTTTGTTTTTTTTTGTTTCATTAAACTGGTGAGATGACCATACAGGGTGTTTTCCACTAGGAGGTCAATAGAGCAGGAGGTTATAGTACTCACCTAGACAAACAAAAAATTGTATGATAGGGGGCCATGTGATCCGTTTAGGAGTTACAGGGTGATTTAGAAAAAAACAAGTTTTTCACAAATCACACTTTATCTTAAAAACTCCTGGACGTACGGTCACAGTTAAAAGCTCATTGTATGCAGAACTTCTCGGCCTTTATAATGACTGCTCAACCAGCCCCATACACCTCTTCCCGCAAGAATTATGGTTGTATAAACTAAAAATTTCCTTTTTTTTTATTAGGACCTCTATTTTTTTCAAAAGCTAACCTATTCTCAAAGATAATTTGTTCCTTTAGTGAGTGAAATTACGTCATTTAAAAAAAAATATCGGCTAATTTCGGTATGACCTGAATAAACGATGAGCTAATAGTTCCTTAAAAGCTACAGTTAGAACATAGGGTATCTAGAGTTTATAGTTATGTTAATGACCATTTTTCAAAGACAATAGAGATCAAAGTAAAATAAAGGTACGGAAATCCGCAATTTTTAGTTTAGACCACAATAACTTCTGTGGGAGAGGGGTATGGGGCTGGCTGGGAGCAGTTGTTGGAAAGTACATAAAGTTCTGAATGCAAGTTTTAATATAATTTGTGAAAAACTAGCTTTATTTCGTAATCAACCCCCCGCCCCTACCATACAATGCTTTGTTTGACTAGGTGAGTACTATCACCTCCTGCTCTATTGATCTCCTAGTGGGAAACACCCTGTATATAGGTGACCACAATTCTGCTAATTTCTGTATACAGCTGTAGAGTTTACCATGCCGACGAATTGTTGAATATTCCTAATTGAGGTTGGGGCAGAAAGCTGTAGGATTACTTCTACTCGATATTTCGATGGTAGTAGTCCATGCTCGCTAATTCTATGTACCAGAAAGTCTAGAAAAGCTGCACCAAAATGCATTTTGATTGTGCCGCTTCTGTTCATTCTCACTTGTGCTTGCTATGAGTAGATCATCAATGTACACAAAGACGAAATCAACGTATTATGTATTATAATACAGAGAAAATAGCTGTTCCTAATTCATGGCAAAAAAGGTTCAGCAGATATATTACTAGGTAAATAAATAAAGGTCGAATTCTAACATATTTAATACATGCACAACCTTAAATTATCTAAATTAAACTAAATAAGTTGAGATTAGCTGAAGTCGGAGGATCTTGCGATTATATTATAACAGTGAAAATTTATAGATTGATAGCTTTCACTCGGGTGCGCTGTTAGTGTATAAAGGTGAACGAATAAAAGTTGGCGGTATTTTCATTTTTCTGGACATTTCTAAGTCCATGATGTGATAGAAATCTTCTAGAATTTATATCAATTCAGCGCCCCTTCACTCCCTTAAATATGCTTTACACAAAAAATGGGATTCTTTCAAATTATCATTCGATAACCATTAATAAAAAAGCTAAAAATGGCAACATTTTCGACCATTCTTAAGGGGATTTATGAGAACCCTTTTATTTCATCTCAACTTGTATTACACAGGGTGTTCCGTATGTGGCCTTACACCCAATGGCTATGGAAAGATCATGCATAGAAAAGCAGAAATTGTATGGGGGGGGGGGGAAATTTTAACGGTTTCCGAGACAACGGGATGTAAAGATATATGAGTATGTTTTAATAGATCAACTAATGGACGTTACACCCTATGATAATGGTTTAAAAATTTGTTCGATTGATAATCATTGTACCTTTCCAAAGATCTATAAATTTTTCACGTGATCTTCTCCGTTTTGACAACAAAACTAAATTTCGGAATTTAACTTGGTTTTTTTATTTAACTACTATTTTTATCAAAAAAACACGTGATCAACACCAATCTTTCAAATTGGATTTAAGAAGTTCAAAGGCTTAGCTTTAAAAGAACACACTCAGGATCCAAAGCGTAACCCATACAGCGTTTTTTGGACTTTCACTTTAGCAATTCTAGCGTCATATGTAACGATCAGAAGTTACAGAGAGGTCTATAAAAACATTCCTAAATATCCCGTTATCTCGGAAACTGTTAGAATTTTCCCTCCCTGACCCATAATTATTTTTGCTTGTCTAAGCATGACCTATCCATAACCTTCGGGTGCAAGACCACTTCCGGGACACCCTGTATACTAATAAAACCTCGAAGGATACACAGTGCTAGGATAATCTTAATTTATAATCAATCTCAAGCACTAAGTAATAATTTTAAATAATTTGAAAGAAGTTCATGTTTTTTACATTAAAGAAGAAAACAAATGATTGACATTAAAATCAAATATCTTGAGAACTCGGGGCACAATGATGAACGATTTATCTCTAGATTTTTCTTAAATCCCTGAATTGATTTCTTGAAACTTTAAATATACCAATATCAAATAGGGTCAACCATGTGATATAGATAATTACCGTCTAGCATCCTTATGAAGTGCGCTGTTGAACTAAGTGGAGAGATGACCAGTTCGTCACTATGCCCCACCGTATGGAGCTCGGGACATAATAACGAATTATATTTAATACATGAAATAATATCTTTTTTTATGAACACATATTATTATTAATTAATGACCATAATTATCCTTGCAGGAATATGATTTTTACAATAAAATAATACACTCTGAAATGAGGAACACCTCAAATTCGAAAAATCCAAACTGAAAAAAATCTGATATTTTACTTATAAAACAATTCCTAGATTTCGGAAGTTTTACGATAAATAGGTTGACATTCCAAAATTTCTTTCATATTCATAGAACTCGAAAAATATTGTTTTTTTATCAAAATGCAGATTTTTCTGTTTTTGAGCAATCAACGTCCGAAAAATTTACAGTTTGCGAAATGCTAAACACACTAATTGTTGGAGTCATTTTCCTTTACAAAAAATGTTCTTTTAATAAAAACTTATGTCTTTTGAATCCGCTCTTCGTTGAGACTACGAGAGTGTGAAAATTGAAAAATCATTATGCCCCGTAATAAGCTCGTCATTATGCCCCGTAAAAAATTAGTCATTAGGTATGCCCCGCAAAAAACTCGTCATTGTGCCTATTTCCGACATGTTATGCAAAATTTATCGAACACTAATATTAAATCAATCATTATCCTGACAAACTGCACACCATAAAATATACTAGACTTACTCACCATTTAAATCAAAACGCTTCTAAAATATTTCCTCAAACACAATCTCTGACAAAGCTAAAACTTTTGCGTGTATTAATTGCAAAATTCGTCTGCTGTTTTCGTACAACAAACATAGACTAATGTGAAAAAAATGTTGACCATAATGTTGGCAATACTTAACCCTGCATTCCTGGTATTATAGCGTGGATTTAAAATAAAACTAATTACAGATAATATTCATTCATCACAATGCCCCGTTCGTCTTTATGCCCTGGACGGACACCCCTGCAATAGTTTTGTAATAATATCATCCACAAAAATTCTCAATCAAAAATTCCCGAAATTTTTCAAATAAATTTCTCCTGTTAACTGCTTCTCATACTATGCCCATAAATAAACGGTTTCATTCCTTCAAAATCAAGTTTGAGTAACGCCCTTTAAGATTTTATGTAAAATTATTCAAATAAAAGTGAAACGTGAATTGAGAACTGCTTCCCTGTAAGACAAATTCATTCAGTCATCTTCAATCATTGCCTTCACCTTTCAAGGAATCCTTCTGGATTTGAAGTACGTTACGTACGTGCGTATGGCTTTCTCTGCCTATGTTTTTTTTTTCAAAAACACTGAGTATATATATAGTCATTCATTTGCCATCATATATAACGCATGCATATATGTAATGTATACAGATGATTGCGTTATCTCCAAATATATGTTATACATAGATATGAATTACAAATTTCCCCATATTTTTATTTGGTAATCTTTTCACTGTTGTACATTTGTAAAACATCGTAGTGGAAAAGATGAATATTTTGTATGTGAAAGGATGATGGGGGTGGGAACGAAGGGGATGAAATCTGTAAGGCATATGTTCCATCGAAAATCCATGGATCACGGAATAATTCAAATTTGTACATAATTATATTCCTGCTGAATATTTATCCCCTCTGCATTCAACATTCCCGTTTCAAATAAATTCGGGATATATGTATATATCGACATCATCATAATGATAATGATGATATGTATTCATTATACTAGAAAATCATGTTGCCGTAATTCAATACTGAGCTCTCACTTGTGACATGTTTCGAGTAATGAATGCAATTTTGTGGGCAGGTAAACATTTCGTTATTATTGAGTTGATTAGCGCTGTATGCTTAACTTGGATTTTTTACAACATTATTTAGATGTCAACATGTAATGCAAACGCATTTAAATATCATTATTTTGCTGGTTACTAAAGTGATTTTTATATTTTTGAATATATACTCGTCCCTTAAAATAAAAATATTAAGAACTACACTGCGATAAATTAAAATTAAATTTAAATTTTAAATTTACTAGAATATATAATGTAAGAGAGAATTGGAGCAAAAGGATATTCGTTTATTCAGAAAATGAACTGTGTGTATATTATGTAATTGACATCTATTTAAATTTTTAGAATGAAACAACACTAAAAAAGTTAAATTTATTTTACTAAAAACGATACCAGCTGATTTCAAAGCCTTTGGTATTTTTGGGTAAAAACTAAAATATATAATACAGATTTTTTCTAAAATTGCAGTACTAAGTATATTAACTATAAAAACCCGCATATAATAACATTCCAATAGTCAATTTCTGAACTGAATTATATAATTTGTGATTTACAAAGAGATGACGTCTAGCTGTCATCATCGATTTCGTCTGGAATACACAGTAAAAAATAATTCCCTAAAGTGAACAATTTATGCCACACCAGTCAGGCATTTTTCGATAAGATTAGGGAAAGCTCCACCTTGGAAAACTAAGATTAGGTTTTTATTCATAAAATGTAGGTAGGTTTTTCTCCCTCAAATGTAGGGAATCTTGGTTTTTCCCCCTAAAATTTAGGAAATATTCCCTAAAATGTAAGGAATTTCATATTTTTTTTATGCTTTCCTAAAATATAGGGGATTTTAAATTGTTGTTTTGTTTTTTTCCCTAAAATGTAGAGACTATTCCCTAAAATTTAGAAAAGATTCCCTAAAATGTATGGAATAGATGATGGCACTGCACCACTCTCCACCATAGGTGAAAGTGATAGAAGACCACCGCTTTTAAAAAACATAAGAATGAGCTGAATAGCTCATTTCTTATGGTCCATACTACTAAGTAGTATGGAAGTGATATTGGTGCACTGAGCATGCTTAAACAAAATATTGAAAAGCAATATATGCCTTCTTTTCAAAAACAATGTGTGAATTATATAAGCAAAAATATGTTTCCATTAAAAATGCAGCATAATACCTAATTTATTGAATGTTCTCTTCCTGATATCCAAAAGAGCTAACATTTCGGGAATTTTACGTACTTTATAGGTTTTCTAGTGCCAAATAACTAAATTCATTAAATGTTACATTGATTTGGGGAAATTAAACTGATTTTCCCTTTCTATCAGAGAAATTTACATTTATTTTTAGGGAAAAACGTGTCTTAATTTTAGGGAATAGTACTAATATTTTTACAGTGTATGTAGGACTCAAAGACTTAATATATAGACTACTATCTGCATGCATTTACCATACAAAAAATTATTGAAGCCAGCATATGCCCTCATTAGAAGGACAAAACATCCCAAATTATGTTTTCATTAAGTTAAATTTGCTGTCATGTTGCGGGATATTACATAAGTAGGGCTACCATAATTATCTAAAATGAAGGGAAATTTTCAATTTTATTTTAAAAATTAATTCTGTACACAGTTTTTAAGTGGAGTTAGTACTCATCAAAAGTTTCAATTTAAATACCAGCGAGCCTGTAGGCTACAAAATTTACTATACGTAGCCAGTGCTGATATTCAGCCGGTTCGGAAGAACCGGTTGTTAAAAAAATCAAAATTTTGTGAACCGATTTTTAAATAACTCAAAATACTAAAATCAATCTTTTAAAATGTTATGAAATATATTTTTTTTGAAATTTATAAAAACGAGTATGAATGACATTAATAAAATAACATTTTGTTGTGTTTTTCCGTTTACCAGATGAATTTTTAAAGTTTTCAAAACAAAAGCTTATCGATCTATGTAAATAAATAAAGCTCTGGAAGAAGGAAAAATAACTATAACTACTTAATCTTACGATACCCTAGACGAATGCCCGTATGTAATTTCGTAAGTTTCTGTGCAAGATTGATTGTTAAAGTGGTTTTCGCATCTATTTCTAGAACGGTTCGTCGGACAGTAAATATGATAAAAACCAATTTCATTTCATTTTATATGCTAAAAAACTTTTTAGCAACACCATTTTTTAAATTATATCTAGTTTTTTGTGAAAACGTCTTTTACAAAATTTAAATTTCATCTATCTAATTAGTCTCACATGAAATAGAGAATTAAGCAGTTCATGTTAGACATGGCAGTGAATTCGACTACACTTTGTCTCTTAATTACTTTCAATAATACATGAGTCAATTTTTAATACAGAGGTTACTATATAAATCGAAAGCGGGAGGAAGAAATCTTCTTATGGCAGGCATAACTGCTAAATTCCCTCCAGCAAACCAAAGCAGTTGGGTAGGTATCGTCATTACTTTAGATGTTAATAGGTCTATTTAATGAACTTCGAAAAAGTTCAGAGCAGAGCAGAGCAGGGCAACTCAACTTAGGTTAACTGTCAAATTAAAAGTAGAGCAATAAAGTGCAGAAAAGGGCAGAAAGGAGCAGAAAGCTCATTAATCACACTTTTCTGAAATTTTCTGATATCTGTCAGTGTCACCAAAAAACACAATTGTTTAAATTAATGCCGTGCAATCATTTTTCACACAAAATAATACAATTATTATTTCAATTATTCCACTATAATAGTTCATAAATTTATTTTTATTTTTTCAAGAAAATACTCAACTATTTGAATTGTATCAGACCTGTTAACACAATTTACAATGCCTGCTATAAGTTATTCCTTCGAAAAAGGAAGAACAGAAAATCTAGCATTAGGGTACTCCAGTTCACTTTAGAGCAGACTCATTACACACAGTTCAGTTTACTTTAAAGTACTTTAGAGCAGTGTTCTGAATTCATTACACATGGTTCTTTTTTAAACAGAGTGGCTATAATTCTTGCGATAGAATAGAAGATCCAACGGTAAACACTTCCCAAACAGGGTAGTCTACGAATCACTATCACTCCAATAAAGGAGTACCTGTTCGAACTTGCGTATACCCACAAGTCGACAAAATCCCTAACCACCGAAACCCATTTATAAACAACTTTTTGTACTGTCTAATACCGGCAAACTTTACCTTTACCTCTCACCACTTCTCTTAGCAAAACCTGAGGCTGGAAGTATCTACTATCTACATGATAAGTTTCTACGACCACAAAGGGTAGTCGCATCTTAACTACGTTTACTCAGAGTGTCTCTGACGAAAATCAATTCCTTACGGACCATAAATTCCTAAACACTTCAAATGATCCACATCCTATCTATCTCTTCTATCTCCCTCCCAAGCCCTCCAACAAGCAACTAACTCCAATGAGAGAATGACATCCATAACGGCTGATAAGGCGCATCATCCGTAAAGGAAAAGACTACAGAAAAACGGAAAGTTGCAAGGAAGATAAAAAATAAAATCAAGAGAAGTCATAATACCAAATTGTGGGCAAAAGATGAGCACCAAGGAACAAAGAGGACAAAATGTGAACATCGAGGGAAACTATGACAACTGCAAGACGAAAATGGCGGAAATGGCACTTCACTTGACTTGCGATAACTTTTTTTCTTTTAATAACTTTTTTTGTTGTATTAAATGTATATATGTATTAAATGACTGTTATGAAACGCCTAATAAAGAATAAAGCTCTCACTACATTAATCGTTTTGTGTGCGGTAATTTTTTTTTTTTTAAGTTTCACATAAAAATCATTCAGAAGTCATGCCTGCTGCACTAGCATGTAAATGAATGACGGAAAAACGTCCAAACGGCTTGCAAAAATACTTTAATACTGCCGTAAAAGGCCAATTGCGCACTGTCACAAAGCCCTCCTCGAAGATAACAAAAGATAAAATTCCAGATCTGGTAATGCTATGATGGCGTCTTTATGACGTCAAGTTAAAAATGGATTCCAATTTTTCGATTATGGAAATTCGAATGCAATTGTTACCCCACTAAATACTTAATTATATTTAAAACAAGCTTAAGTTGACCGTTCTTGGAACGGGATTCTCTCTTAAGTTTGTAAATTTTTCTTTTAGTTTATTTTAATATTTTGAATTTTCTTTTATTTTTTACTTATTGGGATTCGAACTCGTTACAAAAAGTCTGGGCTTTTCATAAGATTTTAAAAATTTGTTGTCATTGAAAAAAGCCTTATAAAGGATCTGGCGTTAATGATAGACATTCTAGATGAACTGACACTGTTATCATTACAAGGTTTACAAGGTCGAGAGGTGACAGTAAGTAAGCACATAGACAAATTCGGAGGCGCATAAGAGCGCCTCACTGGGAGCTAATGAAAGAAAATAAGAATATGAGGAAACTTATGAACGTTTGTAACATAATCCAATCAGACGCTTATAAACATTATAATTGTTCGTTGAGGATAAATGTGTTCGATATGTTAATTCATGTTGTTATAGACAACATGAAAAAAATGTGGACGTAATTATTTTGGTATCAATTTTTTATGTATTGAGTCCTACTATATGGCGAGGAAATGTTTCACTTTCGATTTGACCAGAAGACGAAAAACAATTAGAGAATTTATCCACGCTATTGAAATTTTCTATATTTGAAAATGATTATGTTGGTTAATTCAAGGAGCTAGAATGTTTCAAAAGTTGTTTCAGTTATAGTTGAATGAATATTCTGTATGACGAACAATATGGCAACTGAACAAATAAATTCCTTGTTGATTGAAAATATTTCACGTTTTATGACAACAAATCTATTTGGAAACCCTTTAACAGATTGGGATGGAACACAATTTGTAATGTCGTGGTTACAACGTGGCCATCATAAAGCTAAAGAAAGAAAAGAAAAAAATGAATGTGATAAAAGTACTCTTATAAAGTGTAGCATATTGGGACAGGATTGAAATAACTTTGTCTTATCTAAACGAATTTAGCAATGACTGAAGAATAACAGCCGTTTATTTTGAAAGTGCAATAAGTCCATTTTTTTTTATATTATTCAGACAAGCTCAGGGGATACCCTATGATGCAAAGCACAGCATGGCAGGAAGGAGATAGGGAAAGGATTACGGGATATGAGGAGAGTGGCGGAGGTCCCGATGTATGTCGCCCTTAAACTTCCGCAGATTGTATGCCGCGGGAAAAACAAAAGATGGTGAGCTGTTCCACATTCGCACTGTTCGGGATAAAAAAGCGTCACGGAATTTCACTATACGGCCGAAAGTAATTTGAAGGGTTAAAGGATGTGCGCGGTTTGCAGCGCGAGTATTGCGTGCAGGAATCATTCTACAAGGGATTAGACTAGATATTTCATCAGAACATTGACCATTCATATAGCGATAAAGGAGCGAAAGGCATCCAACATTGCGGCGGTGCTCGAGTGAGTGGATATGACAAGTTATTGCCAAATCGCCAATGAGCTTGAAGGCTATCTTTTGGACAATATCCAATGAAGCTAAGCCTGTGCGACCAACCCGGCCCATATATGGGAGTTGTATTCCATTCTAGGTCTAATGTAGGACTTGTAGAGAAGCGCTAGATTTGACGGGCTGAAATATTTCTTACACCTTTTCAGAAATCCAAGACATTTCGATGCTTCTTTGGCAAAAGAGAAGATGTGATCTGTCCAGTTTAACTTACTGGAAATATTAATGCCAAGAATGCTTAGTAACGGTGAATCAGAAATTAATGCTCCATCAAAAGAAACGGGTGTGGTTAAGTTATGATCTTGTTTTAACAAGATAAGACAGCTTTGGGTCTTTGATGCATTGAATTCGACGCGATTCGCTTTGCCCCAAGCGAGGATATTGCTAAGATCGTTATTTAATGATCTAGTCATGCAATCTCGTTTAACACATGCGGCATTCCCCCTGGATTCAGCAAGAGTGTCAAAGGAGTAAGCGAAATCAAGAGTACTGTCATCTGCGAAACTATGGATGGGACTGAAAGTAAGGGAAAGCAGATCATTAATGAAAATTAAAAAGAGAGTTGGAGAGATAACAGAGCCTTGAGGTACACCGGCATTTATGGGATGCGGTTCAGATGTAACGCCATCTAATACAACACGTATTTGGCGACTAGATAGGAAACTTTCAATCCATAATAGAAGAGGAGGGGGGAGAGCAAGTGCTTTGAGTCTGGCTAAAAGCGCTGGATGCCAGACTCTATCAAAGGCTTTTGAAATATCTAGGGCGACGATTTTAGACTCACCAAAATTGTGAAGACTACGGTTCCAACGTTCCGTAAGAAAGGTCAGAAAGTCTCCAGGTGAGCGTCCAGCTCGGAAGCAATATTGGCGATCGTTGATGAGATGGTTAGTTTCTAGATACTTCGTTAATTTTGAGTTAATGATAGATTCAAAAACCTTTGAAAGAATCGAAGTGATCGCAATTGGTCGATAATTTGAGGGATCGCTACCCTCACCTTTCTTGGGAATAGGCTGAACGTGAGCTAGTTTCCAAGCAGTTGGAAATTTTCCTGTCGAATAAGACAAGTAGAATAGTGTTGCGAAGCTATGCACACACCCCGCAGTGAGGAGCTCAAATCGCAGTGTAGCGCGAGACAGACTGTAGCTTTCAGCTACTGTCGTCGATGACCGCCTACAAATATGTGATATCTGAGTGGGGGCCCCCAAATCATCAAGAGATGGCAGTCAGTGACGGGAGGAAATCTAATTGCACCTGGCAGCTACTGGAATCTGACCACGACAGCATCGGAGGACGACCGACCACGACCAAAGAAAAAGAGGGCCCGAGATAGTTCTTGAAGAGCGTACTGTGAAGCACCACATAAAAATAAAAGTTGTCTCAAAAAGAAGTTTTTTTAAAAAAAAAAAGAATTGTGAAGTATTTTTTTTAAACAAAAAGTGTTAAGTATATTTTTATATGGGTAATAAAAATAAGAGAATTTAAGAAAGAAAGAAGCTGTTATAACAACATAAGCCGGATTCTATAAAATTCTGGAGAATTTGGAAAACAAAGGAATTGATCAGCGACACCAGTACAAAGTGAAACCGTTCACTGTAACGTTAATCTGTGGGATTCTGTTCCCGGGTTATAACAAAAGGAATCTGCTAAGTACCAATTTCCTTAATTTTCTATTATCTGCTTTTTAGCCAGCTATAGTGATTTATCAGATGCGAAATTTTCTTTCCTTTTTTTGCTTTTTTTACAATTTAAACAAATATACCGACACAGACTGTCTAAAGGTTTCTGTTTCCAGCACCGAGCAATAGATAAAATTGTTCTTTTAATTTCTTCGTTTAATCATAATCCGCTTAGATTACTAGCGAAACGGAACTTGTAAATTGCAGAAAAACTACGTACTAGTACCAACCGCTCTTCCCTTTCTGGAATAGAGCGGCGCCCAAGTAGCAACGTTTTCTTTGTTCCAGGTTTCCATACGATGCAATTTAAGAATTTAATCAGTGTTAATTATTTTTAATTGAACAATTATTGAAGGCAGCGTATCAATTCAAATACACATATCACGCCTGCTCAGCTGTTACCCAAAATAGAACGACGGCTGGTTAGCAATTTATTTTTTTTGTTTCAGATTTTCTTTATTCTATTTATTTCAGCTTGACGTAAGATCTTTATACTTATAACCATACTACTTAGCATAAGTACCGTGATAAACGAATAAATAAGTGACTAAGAAAAAGTGATTTGGAGCACCGCTATTATCGCAAGTTAACGGAACCGCGTTTTTCGCATTAGCTCGCATTTTATTTAGTGCTACCTCTAATAATCTTTAAATTAGCAAACACCGACGGCAAATCGACGAGTTAGCTAACCACTACTTTAAATCAAGAAACACCGACGGCAAATTGACGTGTTCTGTGTCAGCAGTAAGACTGTGAATATCGATAGCGAGCTAGCAGTTTTTTTTTTTATGAATTTCTACTAAGCACTCTATTCAATTCTTAAATTTCTCAGCACAATATCACTAGAAAAGCTTGAGGCTTAAAATTTAACAAACCCCGACAGCAAATCGACGAGTTATCTATCGGTCTCGAATCAATAAATGCCGACGGCAAATCGACATTTCGCTATACGCTGTAAACCAGTGCCTACAGACGATAAATTGATACTTATACTTTACCTGATTAAGTGTAGTTCATATCAGGTGTAAGATCACACCATGTCCCTAGTACTAATAGATTAAATGTGCGGTCGACCTACCTGAAAGCACAGGTACCTTAATCGAATCAGCCCGTCATATCAACAACTTGTCTGTGGCGACTGAATTCGCGAAGATTTTACCACCAATTCTTCACGGAGTATTACTTATTAGCTTTCAGAGCCGTGAGTATAATTCCGCGGCGGACATAAACAGGCTGATACAGAAATCTCTGCCATCCAGTTCCTACCACATTTCAAAATAAGCGACACTAAATAGACAAAAGAGCTTCGTTGTCCCCTCAAAGGAGCCAGCAACTAGCCAATCTGTCGTATTAGTAATATCCGACGATTTCAGCATTAAGTCGAGGCGCTTTTTTAGTGGATATTTCCCACACCCAGCAAAGCTCCTTCGACAATTTCAACTTGAGCTTCAATTCTTGAGTTGAGTTGGGAACTTTTAGCCGATCTTTCCTATAGTCGACAATTCTAAAAAATTCTACAGAAAGTCATCGAATTTCAAGTGGAGCACACTCTCAAGTGGAACTTGTCTACCCCGGAAATTTGCTACATTAAATCTCTGCTGTCACATTGTCAAAAGCTCTTGGCATTGCCTGCATTGAGTCAAGATGCTTTTCAGAGGAAGAATTGATCGATGAATGTAGTTTGCGCTACACCCAAGTTGTGAGGCTTGTCGCATATATGAAACTTTTTATAAGTGGAAATAACCACGCTCGGCCGGAGCAATTTTCTACTTACTGGAAATTGTGTTACAAGTTTGCGCAGAGGTTTAGCCAAGGATGAGGCACAGCTTTTAATTAACAGGGGCGAAAAACCATCAGGACCTGCGGCTTTGGAGACGTTGATCCCCTTAAGAACCCTGAACACATCCCTCGTACGAACGTGTATTGGCTCTTGTACAAATTCACACGGGAGATGTAAAACAGGTGTTTGTGAAGTGGGTGGAAGACAAGAATTTGAAGCGAATCTAGCAGCTAAAATATTAGCTTTATCCAGGGAGTCAACAATCACTGCTCCATTATTAAGTAGTGAAGGTATAGAGGAACTGGTGAAGTTGCTCCTGATGGTTTTGACCAGGGACCAGAAACCTTTGCTACCTTTGCGGCTTGCCAAGATTCTTTGTCTTATATTCTGGTCAAAAAGAAATTTTTCTCTCTGGATAATGGACTTGCAGGAGTTCCGTGCAGACTTGTAGACTTGTTCCATTTCCGGACATGGATGCACTTTATAGGCGCGAAAAGCAGACTCTTTCGCTTTTATAGCTTGTTTGCACTTATCGTTAAACCAGGAGCGATCATGCTGTTGTTGAGATCTGCTGTAAGAATACGGAATGTATTCATGCATGCCAAGATTTAGTATGTTACTAAATTCTAATGTGCATTCATCAACATCCCTCGAAGCAAAACAGACCGACCAATCAATTTCTCTAAGATACTTATTGAGACTTTCCCAATCAGCATTCTTATAGTGCCAAAGAAGCCTACTTGTAGGTGGTGAAGTAGGGCGGCACAGGTTTGAGGTGGTAAATTGAGCCGTGATTAAGCAATGGTCTGAATTTCCGAGAGGGGAACCGACTGAGATGGAATATTTGTCCGGATGAGATGTTAGAAGCAAGTCGAGTAAATTAGCTTTATCTCCAGGTGCATCAGGAATTCGCGTTGGTGCATCCACTAGCTGTTGTAAATTATATGATTCACAGAAGAGCTCAACGAAACGGCCCACAGGACTTGTGGTAGAAGAATGTCTGAGCCACGGTATATTATGAACATTAAAATCGCCTGCCAGGACGATTTCGGAAGAGTGGGAGACAGAAAGCAAATGATCAATATTGTTGGAGATATTGTCAAATACGGATACCGTGTCGTCATCAGATATATTTGGGCTGCGATAAATGAAACAGAAGTATATGATGTGCTTGTGAAGTTTGAACCTAATCCAGATATAGTTAAACTCTGGATTGGCAGAAGGAAAATCTTGAAGAATAGTAAAGGCAACATCATTGCGAATATATACTGCGATCCCTCTATGCTGAGAACAAAGAGGCACGAAGCTGTAACCAGGGACGTGATACTGATTAATATCAGCATCAGAAACGACCTTGGTTTCACTTAGCGCAAGAATTGCCGGAATTTTTGAGTTAAGGTGGCAGTACACCGAAAACCGATTTGCTCTTAATCCGCGAATTTTGCCGAAATCTAAAATAAAATTCTGCATGCTGAAGGCAAAAACAAAAAAGCAAAAAAGAAAAAAAAGCGACACACAACAACACAAATATTTGGGCGCCACCAGCAGCAGTCAACGACACAGCGAGGTATAGTATTTCGATTTGCTTCAGAATTCTTTAGTAAACATAATTGGTTAATAAATTTACACTGTCTTTAACTTCAAAACATACAAAAGTTCATAGTTGAATCCTATAATTATTATTAAATGAATTTAAACTAAAATATTTCAATATTTCTTCTTAAAAAAAAATGGACTTATTCCACTTTCAATATAAACGGCTCAGAAGATTTATTTTTAATGAAAAAAGCAGCGTCAAAAATTTTACAAGTAATGAAAAAATTTGAAAACTGAAGGGTAAAAAATATAACACTAGAAGAATGATGGATTGGATTTTGTTTTATCTATCGGCTTCAAATACTGCCACCGAAAGCGTTTTTTTAATGATGAATATGTATAAGAAAAACCAAGACTCTATTTGTATCCCGGACGAATCCCAGCAGGCATTTTATACCCTAGATGAAATCATAGGGTGTACTAAGCTTGTCATTCCGTTTGTAACGCACTGAAATAATGCTAGTAGAGAAAAATGTATTGGACACCCACGCATAATATTAAACATTATTTTGTATTTTTGCATATCCGTCTGTCCATCCGTCCGTCTGTCCGGCCGTCCGCTTTTACATTTGTCCGTTGTCCATCCGTCTGTCTGTCTATCCTCAAAATAATTCGAGAACGCGATCACTTAGGAAACTGCAATTTTGTACACGGGCTTTTTACAAAAAAAAAAAAAAATTAATGGTGAATTACGTTTGTATGGGTCTTAATTTCATATAGAAAATGGTATAACTGGGGTTAATGACCGGGGTGTCGCAGCTGATTTCAAAGAAAACTCATGCTGTAAGGTATATTTTATTTCCTTGAAATTCCAATATTTCGTTCTTAGGGGTATACACCATTATCGAAGCTTAAAACAAAGGGAAAGTCATAAATAAAAATTAATTATGCAAACAATAGAAACCAATATGACAAATGTGATTTTACCTGAGTATTTGGTATTTTAAAAAATGAAAACATCAATGGATTATTGAAAATCCTCGTCAAACATTTAAAATATTAAAAATTCTATATTTGAAAAAGAAACACTATGAACAGGTGAAAACTGACTAGAGAAGTCCGAGATAAAACAACAAAAGAAACATTCCGAAAAAAGGAGACTACCACAATAAAAAACAATAATCACATTCAAAAAATTAAATAAATAAGTAAACAATTAAGCTAAATAATTAATTAGATAATTAACGAAATAAAACTTGAAACACGGAGCTTAAGCGACTAAGAGACATGTGGAGAAATATGTGAAGTGTATCCCGCTAATGGGGCCAAAATTCAGATTGCGCATGCGTTAATTAAGTGTTTATATTCTACGTGAATGTACTGCGTATCAGCCTAGAAATTTGTTGAGTTGGGCTTCCTTGACTGTATGTAGAGAGCCTCTATGTTTTTCTGAGATCTTGTACACAGAGTTAAAAAAAAAATACAAATTTAGGTGGTTTGAAAATGGGACGAATCGGGCAATTTTTTTGTAGGGTTGCCATACGAAAATATCATTTTTCACAATATATTTGAACACTGCCTGAAAACGCGTTGACGTAGAGATCTTAAATTTTTCTACATTATGTTTTCATAGCCAATAATAAATAAAGTTTCAAAAATTGATTGAATCGGGCTATCCGTTCTTGGTGTTGCCATATAAACATTTATATTTTTACGTATACTGCTTTAACAGTTTAAAAAGTTCTTCAGAATATGAAAGCCTATGAAATTAGTAATAACCATTTCTACTATCCGACGAACCGCTCTAGAAATATATGCGAAAAACAGCTTCAAAAATCAAATTTACACAAATTGGTGACCGTACGAAATTAAATACGAGTATTCATCTTGGTTATCATAAGAATTTGTATAAAATTATGTATAATCGCTAAAAAAATATAAATCTAAGCAAATTTTTTTATAAACTTAAGAAACTTGTGTGTATAACCGTTACAAAAAATAGATTTAAACAATTATTTTTTATAACTGAAATAGCCGCAATTCTGATGACAGGTAGACAAACAGGCGGATTTAAGCTTCAAGTTCCGCTTCTCGATACTTCCCCCTCATCGATCCGTCTTATAATATAATTACCATGAAGCTGAAGTGTTGATACAGGCAGCCCTTATCATCAAAGATTACAAAACACGAACTCATAAGCAACAACAAGCTTCTGTAAGAAATTTCCGCAAATGAGCTAGAGGTGTGTGAGGCTATTTGCGACAAACTCTACCATATGAACGGGTGTAGAAATTATCGAAAGTTCTATTAAATCAAGTATAAATTGTGATAGCATTTCACGACACAATCACTCACAACAAATATACGTAGCGAAGGAAAGGATCAGCACAAAGATTGGTTCTTAGATGTTGGAAAAGGAAACCATTCTCCAATTCCTGAACTAAAGTGTGACGACATAATCGAAATCCCTCATGCAATAGTTAATGGGGGTAACTTTAATCCATCGATCTACGTAAGGAACATTCAGCAAATGTCTGTTCATGAGCTAGCGAAAAGGGCTCCAGAAAATGCTCATACGTTGAAAATGAACAGGATAATCATTCCTATGATGCCAAGAAATCCGACCATCTACTATAACATAGATTCTGTCGCCTCAAAAGATCTCAGCGATGCATTGAGCCTTCCATGAGAATTTCTTAAATGAGCAAATGCCATCGGGTATCCACCACATGTGTTGCTTCTGTTTAAGGATAGAATTATCATAATGCTGTTATGAAACTTGAACCCAAAGAAAGGATTATAAAATGGCTCACGTATGATTATCAGAGGACCTCACGGAAATTCAATTATGACAGAGATTATTTCCAAATGTAATCGAAGTGAAATAGTTCTTATTTTACGATTCGATTTGGCTCCATCAAATAATACCTTGCCATTCATCCCACCACGAGTACGACAATTTTCGTTGAGCCCAACCTACCCGATGATAATCAACAAATCATATGGCCAGGACCCCGTTCTAAGAACAACTTTAGCTACTGAATAATATTTGGATAGGTGATAAATTACAATTAAAACTAATTACATAGTTCAGTAAGATCGTGATTAATTACCAAAGGCAACTTTAAAATAAATTGTTCAAAATGTAAAGAATTTTTGACTAACAATAATATATACATACACCCAGCAAACATTACGAAGTTTAACTTCGATCTCGAAGTCGTTCTCGATTCGATCTCGAGCCGAAAATGCACGAAAATAACGCTAATTTGAATTAAAATAACGACTCAATTCGTCTTTACGAGACTAATTCGAAGATTTTTGTGTATTGGTGCTACATATAAGGATCATATTGTTACGAGCGTGGCCTTAGTTCGTTATTTAAAACACAATATTTCAGATATAATTCAAAAGTTCTTTCTTTATTTAACTTTACTGTTTACTCTCACAAATTCACAAATAATTATCAAATCAACTCTTTATTTATCGCTAGTACTGTACTTCTAATTATCGCAATCCAAATAGTTTACTTCGTTCACTTCGCTGTCTGAAATAATACTCGCCTCCTGGATGTGAGCAGCGCCGTATTTATACTCTACGAATTATCCTAGAACCTTCCTGAATATTCCATTCTCCAAACCCAGTTTACTAGGATGTCACTAACCTAAAGTTGTTTCCATTTCCAATAGATGTCGCTTGTATCACTTTGTGGCGCGTAACACTGCCCCCTTCTTAAAATTGTTCGTCCCGAACAACAGGTGATCCCCGGTCTTGATGCTCGCAGTATTGACATAAACGATCTAGATGAACGATTTTCCGTTTGCCTCTTGTACCCCGCATTGCTAATTTTGCTCTCGTGACTTCGTGTACATCAGCCAATTGTTGTCTAAGTTCCAATACACAAGCAAGAATAGGTGATATGTCTGGGTCTTCCCGTTGTGCTGTTCGCAAACTCTCGTTGTTCCAACCTGTCGATGGTTCCACCATCATCAGCTGTATTGTTGCTTTTGTTTCTTTTTCTTCCAGCCGAACGCAATGTTTGCATTCAACTTTGCATGGACGTCGTGAAAGGGCGTCTGCATTTCCATGGATACGTCCTCTTCGGTGTTGGATTTCAAAGTCATAAGCTTGGAGTCGCTCTATCCATACCGCCACTTGCCCCTCAGGGTTCTTAAACTGCAAAAGCCATTTAAGCGCTGCATGGTCAGTGCGGAGGATAACTTTCTGCCCGTAGAGATATTTATGGAAATGCTTGGTTGAGTTTACAATGGCAAGTAGCTCTTTCCTTGTAGCACAATAATTTATCTCTGATTTTGAGAGTGCTTTGCTAAAATAAGCTACTGGCACCTCTTGACCATCCTCCTCCTGTGAAAGCACTGCACCAATACCTTCATTGGTGGCATCCGTGTCTAATATAAATGTTTTTCCCAGCTTTGGATAGTGAAGCACTTGGGTTCCACAGAGCTGTTGCTTCAAATTTGCAAAACTCTTGTCACATTTATCTGACCATATGAACGGCTTTCCTTTTTCTGTAAGTTGATGTAGGCTCCTTGCTATATCTGCAAAACCTTTTACGAATCGCCTGTAGTAGGTAGCCAATCCAAGAAAACTCCTTAATTGATGTTTGTCCTTTGGAACAGGCCAATTTTTCACAGCTCTTATCTTCTCTGGATCAGTTCTTACTCCTTGTGATGAAACTATATGCCCCAAATATTTTACTTCATTCTTGAATAGAGCACATTTATTCGTGCTGAGCTTCAGTTTCGCATCTCTCAGTCTTTGAAGTACGTCCCGTAAGTTGTTTTTATGTTCCTCGAATGTCCTTCCGATCACAATTATGTCATCTAAGTAGACAAGGGATGTTTCCAGGCTAATCCTCGTAAAACACATTCCATGAGTCTTTCGAATGTGGCTGGAGCATTACATAATCCAAATGGCATAACTTTGAATTGCCATAAGCCACTTCCAACTGAGAAAGCAGTTTTGTCTCGGTCCTGGGGATGTATTTCCACTTGCCAGTAACCGCTTTTCAAATCCAATGTGGAAAACCATTGCGCTCCGGAAAGGGTGTCCAATGTGTCATCAATCCTTGGTAACGGATAGCTATCCTTTCTTGTTACATTATTTAGTTGGCGGTAGTCCACACAGAATCGTGTGCTACCATCCTTTTTCCTGACCAAAACAACTGGCGATGTCCAAGGGCTGTTAGATTCCTCAATTATGCCTTGTTCTTTCATGGAATTTATCATATCAGCAACTTCTGGTTGTTGGGCTAATGGTAGTCTTCGTGGTGGTTGCCGAATGGGCCTAGAATCTCCTGTATTGATCCGATGCTGGACAAGATCATTCATTGCAAATAATTCCGAAAATTCATCGATAATCTCTTTGGCATCGTTGTATTGCTGTTCACTTAAGGCACTAGATGAAAGCAGTTTCGGAACCTGTTGAGTAGTAGCTGGTATACGTATCGCCTCCTTAATATTACTACCATTTCCCAAATTAACAATCTGATAAACAGGCTCACCATTTCCAATTATAGCACCTTTTTTTAGTTGTACCTCATTTTCGGATGTGTTGAGCACTCTGACTGGAATTAATGTTGCGCCTTCTGCCTTCACTAAAGTCTTACCAACGATGATGTTCGATGTTACTTTTGTAGGGTTAGGCTCCACCAGATAGAATCGGCCGGTCCCGATGTCATCAGTAAGCTTTGTCCATACTAGCGTCTCCGAGAATGCGGAGAGGGTCCTATTCTCACAAATCATCGTCCTTATTTTTGCAGGATAATCTGTTCCTCCTCCTAGTCTCATAGGAATTTCTATGTTACCATATTTGAGTATTCGTTCTCCGACATCTAAATTTATTTTATATGTGGTCATAAAGTCTACTCCAAGGATGCATTCATCAATTATGTCTGAAACTAGGAAATTGTGAGGAAATAGTAGTTCACCTAGTTGAATATCCAAAGATATTTCTCCAAAAACTTGTGCTGCGGCTCCAGTTGCTGTTCTTAGTAAATATTTGGTGGTATTGTGAAGCCATTTGTTCTTGACAAGATCCGCTCTAATAATTGATCTCGTTGATCCAGTGTCGATAGTGACAACGCAGTCATTTTTTCCTACACTACCATATATAACAAGACTGCTATTATTTCTCTGCAACTGGGCTATCTGAATGATGACTTCGGGGCTGTCGACTCTACCAACCAACTTCTGCCCCCCGAACTTGGTTTTTACATGTTTTCCGACTGCTGAACAGGGGAGCTGATGCGACTAGTCGCTGTTTGATTTCTAGGCTCTCCCCGAATAGCTTGCTCCCTGGCTCGACATCTTTAGCATTCCGTTCTGTCCTCTTCTTCTGGTGATTCTGTTCGACGGCGTTTTCTGCAGTCCCTTTGGAGGTGCTCTGGTCTTTTACAATTCCAGCATCGCAGAATACCGCGTGCAGAATTGCTCTGTGATGGCTGTATTCTATTACAAGTACATTCCTCCACCGAAATTTCTCTCACTCGTACTGCACTTCGAGAAGCTTGCCTGGCAGATTCATACGCTAGTGCATAGGCTAGTGCTTCTGCTGTTGATTTCTTTCCTGCTAGCCTTAACGCTTGTTGTAAATTTTGATCTGCAAAGGCGTTCACAAATGCTTCTGTTGCCACTTCATTAAGGAAATCCGCATTTACGCTAGAGTACGAAAGATAAGCTAATCTTTCCACATCAGCCTGCAATTGTTGTAGTGACTCGCCATGCTTTTGAGTCTTGTTGCGTAACTGCAGGCGATATACTTGCTGCATGTGTTCATCTCCATAACGTAATTCTATCGCCTGTACTAGTGAAATGTTATCACGTTGCTTTTCAATCTGAATAGTTTGTAATAACTCTGATGCAGGACCTCGAAAGTGCTAATACCAGAGCTGTAGCTTTGTCTGCGTCATTCCATCCATTTACTTCGGAAGCTGCCTCAAACTGTCTCTTGAAAATATGCCACGAATTTTGTCCATCAAATATTGGAGGTTTCATTCTGCCTGCACCGGATATTTCAGTTCCTTCGTGCCGAGGTTGTCGATACATCATTCTGTCCAAATCTGCTTTAAAGTTGTCAAGCTTCTCCGTAACATTTTGTTCCTGCTGGATTCCTTCAATTTTTACATTTTGCTCGTCTAATGAATTTTTAAGAAAAGTCTTCTGTTCCTTCAAACAGGTTTCTAGACAATTCTGCAAAGAACACTTTTGTTCATCCCAACGGGCTTCTAGAGAATTCTTTTGTTCCTCAAAAGCATTCTTTTGTTCATCCAAACGCGCTTCTAGAGAATTCTTTTGATCCTCAAAAGCATTCTTTTGTTCCTCAAGGGCATTCTTTTGATCGTCCAAACGGGCTTCTAGAGAATTCTTTTGTGCATCTAGACGGGATTCCAGAGAATTCTTTTGTTCCTCAAAAGCATTCTTTTGTTCATCCAAACGCGCTTCTAGAGAATTCTTTTGATCCTCAAAAGCATTCTTTTGTTCTTCAAGGGCATTCTTTTGATCGTCCAAACGGGCTTCTAGAGAATTCTTTTGTGCATCTAGACGGGATTCCAGAGAATTCTTTTGTTCCTCAAAAGCATTCTTTTGTTCCTCAAGGGCATTCTTTTGATCGTCCAAACGGGCTTCTAGAGAATTCTTTTGTGCATCTCAGACGGGATTCCAGAGAATTCTTTTGTTCCTCAAGAGCATTTTTCACTTGCAGTGTTGAAAGCTCCATTTTGGTCATTAAAGTACCCAAAAGCTGTTCTATGTTCATCGCAGGCTCTTCTTCAGTTTCTGGTTCTTCCTCGAAAACGTATGTATCAGGATTCTTTTCTTCCTCTATCAACGCTTGTCTAAGTCGCTCGACTAGAACATTCTTTAGACCTGTCGTTTGCAATGACCGCTTCCCCAACTCCACTTTCAATTCCTGTATGCGAAGCTCCTCTAGCTTGCGTCCCATTCTTGCGTCTTTTGTAATTCACTCACAGTTTAATATAAAATTATCTTTCGGAATTTTTACACACGATTTCACAAAATTAATCACTCTTTGAATTTCAAAGTCAAATGCCACCATTTTATGTCGCGACTTTATTTTACTTCTGACACCAGTTGTTACGAGCGTGGCCTTAGTTCGTTATTTAAAACACAATATTTCAGATATAATTCAAAAGTTCTTTCTTTATTTAACTTTACTGTTTACTCTCACAAATTCACAAATAATTATCAAATCAACTCTTTATTTATCGCTAGTACTGTACTTCTAATTATCGCAATCCAAATAGTTTACTTCATTCACTTCTTACTTCGCTGTCTGAAATAATACTCGCCTCCTGGATGTGAGCAGCGCCGTATTTATACTCTACGAATTATCCTAGAACCTTCCTGAATATTCCATTCTCCAAACCCAGTTTACTAGGATGTCACTAACCTAAAGTTGTTTCCATTTCCAATAGAAGTCGCTTGTATCACTTTGTGGCGCGTAACAATATGTATTCGAGATTTCTTCGTAAAACCTATTCGATCTCGAATTGGATAAACAAGTAAACTATGCTTTGTGAAAACTACACGATATCCAATTGAAAATAAACATCTAAACATTGAGAAACATTTAGCAAATGCAAATTTTAATTTCTCAACACTCATTTCACTTTTTTCGGCCGGATGCTTGAAAAGAATGCTGTTACCACGCTTACATTGTCATGCACAATCCGAAAAATCATGTATTGATAATTCTATTGAAAGACTTCGTAATTTTTCGAGAAGATTCGTAAAAACGAAAAATTCTCGGATTATACTGCAAGTTCTCTGAACCTGAAGGCCATATGTTGAGAAAAATTCGCAAAACCGAAAAATTATCAAATTGTTTCTCTTCGAGAATTTCTTGTAAATGCGAAAGCCCGTAAAAATGTCTGTTCGGCATGCTCGTATGTTAAAATATTAAAACAGTGTTTAGGTTTTATGTAGTTTTTTGTTGTTGTTTTGTTGTTCTTTTTACTTCACTTTTATTATAATTTTTTATAATCATTATTATAAATGGCCTGTAAATATTCTTGTTTCTTTAATTTGAACAACATTTTTTAGTTTATTTAATGTCCTGTATTTTCTTTTCATAAAACTGGTCATCGTAAATATACCTCTGACCACATTATAGTAGTGATAAGTTAAAGAATAACGATCAGGATGAAGAATATAAATTTAAAGAAGCACTTAGATGCTATAGAAAATTTAGCTGGATTCATAGTAAAAAAAAACATTTTACAAAGTGTTGATTTAAATTATTTAAGGAACAAATTTCGTATATGTACCTGGGCAGGACAAAAATCCTTTGGGGAAGGGAGGGGAGGAGATGTTTGAGTTAAAGATCAAATACAAATTCAGCAACTTGGCTGGCTAAAATTATATAAATCTTGAAAAAGAAATCAAAAGAATCACACATTTTTAGATAAAGAGAAAAGAATGTTTTCTTCTAATGAAAATACGAAAAGGTCTTCGCACTAGTGATGGGTAAAATCGGTCATTTTGGTGACTCAGGTCATACGAATCTTTTGGTGTAAGTGACTCATGTAAAAGATTCAGTCATTTGGTTCATTTGAGTTAGTTGGGAATACTCATCACTGAAACGTTCACGTCAGAGCAACACCCAAAGCTAAGAGTGCGTTTAGTTTATCAATTTTGCGGCCGTTCGCGACTGATATATCACTGCGTGTTAAGCATTCACAATAAAAATTGTGCCTTGTAACTGCTCAACTGCTGAAATGGCATGGCAAGGCAACGCGGTTGGTCTCAAAGCATGTATTTAGAAAAAAAATACTGCTTTCCCTGAGTGATTGAGGGCCGGTATCATAGTTCAAGTCATAAGTTTTTTAAGCATAAGATGTGGTTTAAACTCAGTTTATCTCTTTAATAGTGGTAAACCTCGTTTAAACTTAGCTTAAACCACTAAGATTGAGCGCTTGAACTCAGTTTATCTTTAAATGTAATGAAGTGACATTTGGAATTCACACTTGCTGAAGTAGTTTGGTTTTTAGAAAACAATTTGTGTGATAATATAATGAATTCAGATCAGGAAGATATTAGTGATGAATATATCGATAATATTTTTATGGTTTTTCAACAAATTTCATTAATATTGTTGTTCCTTTTGATGAGAAATTGGGGGTGCGTTTTGAAGAGACTTACTCATTTTTGTAGAATTAAATAACCATTTTTCACAACCATTACCGTTTTTTTTTTTCAATACGATTTTTTTTATATTTGTAAGCCAAGCTCAGGGGATACCCTATGATGCAAAGCACAGCATGGCAGGAAGAAGATAGGGAAAGGATTAGGGGATATTTGCCAGAAAAAACTTGCAAATTTGTATGTAAGTTTAAAACAGGAGCAATATTTTGACAGTTAATGACTCACAATTAAAAAGTGCTGCCATAAAAAAGATAGAACACTGTGAAACTCATTTTGGTTTAAGCTCTGTTTAAACTACGAACGGAGTTTAACTGGGAGTTTAACTAATCCTGAGCTTAAACTTGAATTATGAAACCGGCCCTAAATCAGTCTTCAGTTCTGCAGAAATTTGTATTTATTTTAACTTATTTCATTCTTTATTCAAAGAATTATTTTTCCTTAAGAAAAACCCTTGTGAGGAAATGAAAATTACAAAAATCTTTAACACATATCTAAATTAGTTGGCCTTAAGTATGTGTGCGTGCATGACCGAACTTAAAGTCCCAAGTAGATCGTTGCAGGTAAAGCAAAAAAGTATTATAGTCCAAGAACTGTAGGACTTTAGGCAAAAAATGGGCTCATCTTCGGAAAAAGTCCAAACCACCCATAAAATTGGTATACAATACACTTACCTTTCAGCACTCCAAATACGATGTGAAAAGTTCTCGGATTTTAGTTGTCCGCATAACTTGTGGCAGCCAAAAAGACGGGGGAGAAAAATTACCATTTTTCGATTTTTCTGCGAATATGTTCATTTCTGTCGGTCTAACAGCTTTAAGGTATGCATATGTAAAAGAAGGAGCGGGAAACTATCTGTAAAAAAGGTGGAATAAAATTTATACATAAACACTAATAGTTTTTGCATGTATTTGGTTGCATGTAGTGATCGAAATCGTGGTTTCTGTGCGGTATCTTCTGACGTTTTAATAATAATTGAAACAGCTTTGGACTGTTTCTCATCTCTTGGTAATATCTGGGTTGCGCGCAATCCGATTGTTGATGAAGAGATCTTCTTCCTCAAACCGTGCAAGCGGAAATTTTACTCTTCTCGAAGTTTCAACGATCACGAAGACATCAGGGATCATCTTTCACTTCCACACGCCTTCAAACTCTGTATGTGACACAACGTCTGCTCTTTTCATAAAGGGACAACTGCACCTCTCGAACTTTTCGCAAAACGTCAAAGACCTACGTGCTGCAGCACAAATTTTCAGCAAGAGTGATGCTTCTCGAGAATTAATTACTTCGGATGGAATTCGAACCTTTCTAGTTGTGTATGGAGCTTCATAAAAGCTATAGGCACAAACAAGTCGGTACATTTGAGTTTATTACACCCAACAGCTGATGCAGCTAAAAAAGGACCAGCATTATACTTACTACCTGGTGCAGTATTGATTAGAAAATCATATGAACCTGCCAGATTGAGGATGGTTAATGTATTTGTTCGAAAGGCTGTAGAGCAATATGTGGCTGTAGAAAGCTGGACCTCCAATGTTCAGCAGTTTACGGTAATTGTCGTGGGACATCTTGTTTGAACGTTGCCACAATCGAAGATTCGATAGAAAAAAGAAACGATATCAACGACCCAGAAACCGATTCTATATTGATTCCGAGGAAATCTTGGAATTTCCCAAAAGTTTCGGGGGAAAATCAAGAACAATTCGAGAAAGCAGAGGAAGAAACCGAAAGAGAATAAGCTGGCAAAAACCTGACCTGACAATTTTAATATTTTTACGGTACACTTTTACATCTTTATAATAGTTGTGCTGTTTCGTGTACCTTGTTCTAGAACTTCCATATATTGGAGAAAATCTTGTATGAATATGTAGGGACGCTGTTCTCCAATTTTTTAGTTGTAGATGTTGGTCAAACTCAGCTGACAGCTGAAACTATCATAAAAAATTGTGAAACAAATTCTTGACATTTGTAATTTGTGAACGGTCACAATTGAATAAAATAACTAATAGTATTATATATATATTATATTAATAATATTTATAGGATATTTATTCAATGTTTGTAAAGCAAGTTTTTAATGCTGTTATTTCATGGTTAAATATTGCAGATAGAAGACATTTAGCTCAGGTTAGTGATATATCAACACGACACAAACAATATCAAATTATTATTTAAATTGTAGGTATTGCAACACGTACGCCTACCTTTATTAAGTTCAAAATTTGTTGTTGGAACAGTAGGCTCAATTTATTAGTACGCTTCGATGAGAAATAACAAAATTAATTTATAATATTGACCTATATTAATTTAAAAATACACAAACGAAAGTTGTTGAGTCTGTGACCCAACCAAGACTTGAATATTTGCAATACGAATCTTCTGTAAGATCAGAAATAGCTTTTATTTATTAATTTCTTAATTAATAATAACCCAAAATATAAAATAGTTTACCTTCCCGTATTCATTTTTAACTCTTGACACCTCGGATAATATAACAAACGCTTGACACTGTCAACATAAATAAACTTAAAAGTAGTGCCAACTGCTGGATATAAAAATGTTGTTCTCTTGAAGCGTTCTTTTGTGTTACTTTTGTTCTGCTCTGTTCTGCGGACACAAAAGAACACAGAATAAGAAAATCAGAAATATGAGCATTAATTTTGTACACTTGAATATACTATTATTTATACCCGATTATCTTAAAAATATCAAGACGAGAAGATACCGCAGAGAAACCTCGATTTCGATCTTTACATATTACAAATTAATATCCACACAAAATTATAAGTTCCTGGACTAATAATAATATTGTAAACTAAGTATAAAGATTATCCATCATGTTGCATGTCAATGCACCCTTTTGTACTCTTGTGCATGTGCAGAAGGGAGATAAATACCAAAACTACGATTTGGCGACAGAGTTGGCAGTTAAGGGAATATAGTTGCAATAAAAATAAATTCTGAAAGGATATCTCTCTGGATGCCTAGTAGCAACTTTTTGTTGTTTTTTACGTTTTTCGAAACATCTTTGTGAATGAAACATATACAATGTGAAATAGATGCAAAAGTTTTATTTCAATGTGAAAAAGTATTACCTAAAGATCTGGCTGCATGCATAGTCCTGTAATGTGTAATGTAAATAAAAAGTTTAAGACCGGCTGAAAATATGGCTTTACCAAATAAAATCAGTTTCTTTTCTCCTTGAGTCTAAGTGACCGATTGACCGGTATGATTTTGAAATGGTGACTCAAGTCTTTTGATTCAGTGTACTTCCCCTGTCAAAACGACCGAATCGTTCGCGACCTACCACCCATCACTACTTCGCACTGTCAGCGCCAAGAAAAATATTTGAGTAAGAAGTGATCGTATAATGATTGGAAAAAAAAACAATGCATTCTCAATAATTGATGGCAAATTGCATCACTACAAAGGCGATGACTTGAAATTGCTTTCGGACGTCTATGGATTAACGGCGAAAGTGCGGGAAATAATAGAAACTGCTGAGCCTTATCATAGCAACATGTATGGCCATAATGAAAATGAGACTGCACTAAGATTACATATAGATGTCTTCTTCCGCTTAATTGAATTAAACAGTGTTAATAAAATGTGTTCAGAGTATCATAATTAGGGTTTCCAATCCGGATATCCGATTATCAAATTATCCGGATTATCCGACCCATTTTGACTATTCGGTAATCCGGATATTTTTTGACATTTTATTTTATCAGGAAAATACTGTTTTCTTTCTAACTGTTCAGCTATTTTCAAAAGATTAGATAATTACTCTCTCAAGGGGCAGTTATATTTATTATTATTATTTACTTATTAAAGTTTCGTTGAATAAACAAATAAGTTGTCTTGTGGATGCTTTTTTATCCAAATTTTAAATAAAACATGTAAGAAAGCTAGAATTGGTCCAAGAGTAATTCTTATGATACCCTAGATGAATGCCCTCATGACACTGTTTAGACGGGTCAATAAGCTGCCTCTGCCCCACGAAAACTTCTCCCATCCTACAGATTTCGTGTGGCAGAGGCAGCATACTAGGACTTACCTGTCTAAACTGGGTCTATGTAATTTCATATTGTCACTCATCTGTATAAGATTCATTTTCTAAGTGGTTTTTCGCGTATATTTCTAGAACGGTTCGTCGGACAGAAGAAATTATTATAACTAGTTTCATAGCATTTCATATTCTGAAGAACTTTTGAGTACACAAAAAACGTCTAGAGCTGATTATTTTCACAGAATACCTACATAAAAAATCAACATTTTTATATGGCCCAATTTAGCTCATTTATGAAATAATTTTTACTATTTTTATGATAACGTCGCGTAGAAAATTTCAGCTCTCTACCCTGATGCCTTCTAAAGCAATGTCCAAATATGTAGTGAAAAACGAAAGTTTTGTATGGCAACTCCTTAAAGGAGTTACCCGATTCGTCCCATTTTCGAACTTGTATTAAATTTTGTTTTTTTTTTAAAAGCTCATGTGCAAAATTTCAGTTCTCTAAGTATATGCGTTCTCGAGTTATCGTACGTACACATAGACAGATAGACAGACGGACAGACGGACATGCAAAAATCAAAATAACTCTTAATATTATACATGTGTGTTCAATTCGTTTTGCGCTACAATAATTATTTCTATGCGTTACAAATGGAAGGACAAACTTAGTGTACCCTATAGATTTCATCTAGGGTATAACAAAACCTACTAAGCAAACAGTGTGGTTAAATATATTTATAAATAAAATATTGAGTTAATCGCCCAAAAAGGTAGTACATTGATTATGGAGTAAATAGATGTCTCCAGATTCCGGTGTAGGAGCTTTCTGTTATCCGTATGGCGTTATCCATATATGGAGTGATTATGTACATATATAAAATTTCAGCATTTCATTTTTAACCATTTATGGGCAATCAAGTTTAAAAGAATTGTTAGATGTCCTCTTACCACCAGAGACTGCAGCAAAGGAATTAAATAAAAATTCAGCGACACTTTTGACTGAACGAACTTAGGTTAACGACGAGATAAAATGCTTATGAAAGTAAACCTTCTTAGAAGCAGCCAATATATCACATTCCATAAATATTTTGATTATAATTCAAAAGGTACTGCCATTTCATTGTCAGTCTGAAGTGGCAATTTCTTCTGTTGATGAGCAGAGTAATGCAAAAAAACATATTATTCAATACATTTCTTACAATAAAGCAAGCATTTACAGTTTCAATCGTAGTCCTGACTAAGACAAAATGTAGAACTCGATTTTAAAATTTGCAATGCATTAACTTTTTAAAATATTCTTTTTTAAAAACAAAATAAATTTAATTCATATAATATTTTTTTACTATTTATTAATAATTAATGTACATATTTCAAATATTTGAATAAAAAAAATTATAAAACACCATGAAATATTGGATTATTTATTTTGTTTTTTGTTATCCGGATATCCGGATTATCCGGATATTTTGAGTTTTCAATATTCGATATCCGGATAATCATTAATGTCGGATAATTGGAAACCCTAATCATAATAAATCGTAAGACATCTCTCATGTCTAGAGGGGTCAGCTTCAGGCCTAAAATGACCATTATTCTTTAAATACTGTAGTATAAAATTGGTATTTAGTTTCCAGAATGAGTTAAGGAAATGAAATATGTAGTTTTGTCAATGGAATTACCAACTCAAATGGATAAAAAATTGTGAAACATATAAATCAACAAAGGGCAAAATTAAATTCTCTAAGATAATGGAAAATGCAAACACTCCCATGGAGTCAGCATATTAGGCTGAACTACAATAGACGTAAATAACTTTACGAAACTGAACTAGACTGAGGTTTACTTACGAAAAATTGATATTTTGAGACTAAATTTATATCACATTCCGTTAGAGTTATTTTCTCGATATTTAATGTTTTCAATTTTAAAAAGTGGTAAAAGTGAAAAAATTAACAATTGGAAGTTGATTTAATTCAAGATATGTGCTTTCTATAAATTCGCAGTACCATTTTTATTCCATTTTAATTTTTACATTGCACTTTTAATTATTTAGTAATAATTTAATTGTTTGGACACATCGCGATCTTACGGAATGAGCGATTCTTACGGCACCTTTACTGACTGCAATTTGACTTTTAAACTTAACGAAAGTTCCCTTCACACGAGTTAAAGTTAATTTATGTACGCTTGTTAAATTAAAGGGCGCATTCGCTTTACGTAAGTAAATGTACTTACGTATACGTCTATTGTAGTTCAGCCTTTTCTCAGACGGCAGCGAATCCTCACACATATCATACTCTTTTAATTATTAAAATTAACTTTTTTGAAAATACTCTCTTTTGCTTTAAGTTAAAATAATTCAATTTATACTCGGCTTTGAAATCGTCTGAACATGGTACAAAGGTTCCTAAGAATGTTAAACGAGCTTCTTTATCTAAAAAGAAAAGTCAATTATATTAAAGTGATTATAATAATATTAGCGTAATCGAATAAAGTTTAGTGATAAAGAAAATAAGTTTTGTAATTTTCATTTATTCTTTTTTATTTTTCACTACCCATTTTAAACGAAAAGTTAAGTCGCGTGCCTCATTTCTTACAACATATTTACCATTTGTTGATACCTATTTGCCAAACGTCGTTTTGGTAAAGAACTTTTTGACAAATGACATTTTTGTCTTTGATCTCAGTTGGGAAAGTTTATTTTTGTGAAATGAACTTCTTGTAATACGTCTTTAGGGCAAACGATCTGTTTGGAAATGTCATAGAATTCTTTAAAACAACCATTTAACTGGAAAAACGCGGCGTTTATAAAGTATGTAAGGTACCCACACAATTATTGCTTAACCCATTTTTACAAGTAATATGTCTAATTTTATATATATTTATTTTTGTTTTCTATTTACCCAAGTAACACTTTTTCCAATTATTTTTGGTGACAAAAGGTGATAGGTACTTTTATAAGGGTTATATAATGGTAACTCGGTTATATAAGAATTTCAGTGGTTATATAAGAGTTTTATAATATTACCAATTGGTAACGTAGTTATATTAGAGTTTTTTAAGGTTACTAATGGTCATCGTGGAAGTAAGTTACTTAAGGTTTTATAAGTTGGTGAAGAAAATGTTTCCATCACCGATCTATATAAGTTAGAGTAACCATTACAAGGAGATATATAAGAAAGTTTTATAGCTGTTTTCGTCACCACATTATATAACATATTGGTAATAAGCGTTTATTGCGGTATCCGTGGTTACCCTTATATAACTCGAGAACATTCAGTAATTTGGGTGACTTTAATAAGAATTGGGAACTTTCGGTAATACATATACCCACTATAAAATATCGTAAAATTTTTTGATGGCGCTTTAGTAATTACGGTGATCGTTATAAAAACAAATAACTTTTAGTGTCGAATTATAAATTATAAATTATAAATCTGTTTTTATTTATTTTACACAATATAACCAAAGGGTATATAAGAACACTAACGTCCGTTTTTTGTGACTATAAGGTTACATATTATGACTAAAGGGTATATAAGGACCATTTTCGAGGCATGGTAGTTCCTTTAGTTTATATAATCTTTCTAGAAGGGTCATTCAGTTTATATAAAACAACTTGAAGATTTATAATGGCAATTTGTTCATTTAAGTACAAGCCGCCATTTTTTCATCTGTCCATTGCAGCTAAAAAAGAAAATGTCGGTTAAGCCAATTTTTTAAATTGCAGATATATGGCTTCCGTTTTATTTTTATATGAAGAAAATACCTCTTTTAAGATACATAACATTTCTAAATTATGTTATATAATTTTTATGAATTAATATCACCTAAGTGAAAATTTTAAATTTTGTCATATTTAATTAAAATTATTAAAAATTCCTTATTTTTGCAGGGGTCTGTATTTTTTTGGAAGTATCTATGATGATATTCACAGTAAAATTTTAAATTCAGCTGAATTTCACCACGTACATGCCGACAAATTTTAATTCTAAAATGTAAAAATATTTAATCCTTACATTATATATTTCAATCACTAAAAGTAATCAGTCTGAGAAAATTCCAAGCGTTGTGGAAACGTTGCCATTACTATTATAAACAAAGTTTATAAAGGTAACCGAAGCGTTACTGCAACCACTGCTATGACTAAAATAAATTAATCGAGAGCGCACTAGGGTATATAAGGGTTATATAAGAAATTATATTAAGGTAACCAGAATATTTTTATTGCTCACTTTATAAACATTTTAGTTATATAACGTTATAAATCAAGTCACGGTAACTTTTATATAATCCTGCATTTAAGCTCTATAAGGGGTTTATAGTGGTTACAAACAGGTTTCGAGTACTAGTTTATATAACTCAAGTTATATAATTTGGTAATGGAAACCTTACGGTTACTACTATATTACAAAAATTGTTTCTTGGGTATTGTTTTAATTATTTTAATTGTTTTAATTGTTCCTATTGACTGTCTGTTTATAATTTTTAGTTTAGCTAGTGTCTTTTTTGAACGATTTTTAAGCCATTTTTCATTTGTTTTAAGTCATATTTTTATGAGTCAATTAATAAGAAATCCTCTATACATAAAACAAAATTTATATAGGTATAGGGTGTCCCAAGTAACGTGTTCCCTGGAAATTTTTCTCGAAAATGTGCAAAGATATCGAAAAATTTCTAATAATAAAAGCTACGTAGCATTGGTCAAGCTATCTTTTAGCATAGCAAAAGTCCTTGAAAAAGGACTTGGAAAAGTACATATTACAAAAATGTCCTCTTCGTCGTTATTAAGAATACAATTCGACTATATTTTTGAATTCCGCAAATAAAACTAAAATAAGAATGTTAAATTGAAAATTCCAGTTTACCCCTTTATTATCGAGATGTAAGGTTTCCAATTCTACTCTATGTATCCTGTTCCTTTGTCATTTTTCTCGAAAATCCATAAAGATATCATCGAAGTTGTAACAACAAAAGTTACCCATCATAAGCCCCGTTATTTTTTTGGTATAGTAAACATTTCTCAAAAAGCACACGAAAAAGGATATCTTCAGTTATGTCATTTTTCTTCTTACTGGGGATTCATTTTGGCTACATTACAGATGTTTTCTTAGATATAGGAGAAAACTTCAAACAGACATTCGCATGGTGATAGCCATTTCGAACATTTATTAGCGTAAGAATTAGTAATTAGTTGTTAATTTAAGATTTAATAAAACATTAGTTTCTTTAAATTTATTTTTTCCTTTTTGTCCTTTTTTTATTTCCATTCCCAAGAATTTTTTACGAGAATCTGTATCTTTATTTATTAACAATAAAAAAAGATAATGATAATTTACTTGAAAGGGGACGAACAGCCCGTCCGTAATTTTTATGTCAGGAATTAGGAGAACATACTCATATTACATAACTGTAAATGATTCACCTTCTTTTTGCGAAGAATTTTCAGTAGGTGCATCATTTTCTTTTTAATTAGATTTGCAATTATTTAATGCAGACAAAATGTATCCTTAGTAAGGACGAACAGGACATAACAGAATGTTTACAATACCAAAAGATAACCCGGCTTATGATGGATAACTTTTGTTATTGCAACTTCGATGATATCTTTAGATATTTTTGAGAAAATGAAAATAACCGGCCAAGTGCGAGTTAGACTCGCGCACGAAGGGTTACGTACCACAGGCGCGTATACAGGGGGGGGGGGGGGTCACAGGGGGTCATGCCCCCCCCCCCCCCCCCCCCCAAGCGCTACCTAACCTTCGCGGTGAATTGAATGTAGCGCTGGACTGTAGAGCGAGCTGTTAAAGTTTAACAGGAAGATTTTAGTATGATACGCTTTGTTTGTCTTCTTATAAGTAGTAATAGCGGATTGAGTATAATAGTCATTCCCTCGTAGCTCTTCGTTTTTTAAAGGTGTATACATTTTTTAGACTTTTCTTGCGTTTTAATATATCTAGTGTCGAAAAGTCATCTATCGTAACTTGCACAGGATAGTAAAGTACTTTTGGAATGCATATTTATTTTAGTAATTGATTTTTTAGAAAATGGTACGTAATGCTTAGCAGCCCAGCTATGAAGATGCTTTTATATTTTCGTTGCGCCAATTAAAAAGTTTAGAAAATGTTATTGTTTCTACAAAATTGGTTAGAGATCATAATTTTTTTTTACCTGTCTGATTTTCCGATGGTAGACAGCAGCGGGAAACTCGCTATCAAAAAAGGTAGACGAAAAATTTCATTTATTATTAGTTTTGAGCGTTTTGAAACAAATTTTATCGAAAATATTTTATATTATTTTGAAAGAATTGCAATGGACCAAAGTGCGGAAAGGAAAAATTTAAAATACAGAAATGAACTAAATTAAATCAAACTAAGTGCCAAAAATATCACAATTTTACCATTTGTATTTAAGTGCCTCGAAATATCCATCCATACCATGTCTTTTTTTGTCAACTCGTCTATACTGGTTGTCTTGTATATCATAAATTATTTTATGACTTTACAATTCCTCAATCAATTTTTCATCAAAATTCATTATTTTAAAATTGCCGCGATATCCTACAACCTTGACAAAAATAAATGTCACAACAAGTTCATTCGTTTGATTTTGTTGGTAGTACTGCAGCGACGACGGAAAATTAGAAATTGATCAATCCCGACGGCAACTTCGTCGATCGCTGACCGTCGCCCGTTGTAATTTGGGCATTCGCATAAGCCTATATGCTTTTAGAAGTTCGACAGCAGCATTTTTTCGTCATTTGCCGTTGCCCGTCGCAATTGTATTTTAGTCTTGGCTTAACAAATTTTTGTTTTACGGTTCTTCCAGTAGAACCCGAGTTATGGAATCAACGTCTTGCCACCCGTTGATTTTTCATAGCGACACTGATTCAAGCCTGAGTTGTTCAAAATATTTACATTCGTAGGGAAGCATAAAATTTTTCTTGGGGTTCGTGCACAACAAGGCGAGGCGAGGCGATGCGTGGCAATCCAGTTTGGCGAGGCGAGGTGAAGATATATCTCGAGGTGTATTGTTTACAACAAGGCGTTCAGTTTCTTGGTAAATCGTTAAGTGAGAGTATAAATTATGTCATCAGATTCAGAAGTAGAAATTTTGTGTTTGTCAAGTAGTGCAGCTATATGGAATTATTGACCTAAGTGTACTTTCCGCTCTTTTGCTTGCCACCCGATAAAGACGAAACGTCTGGAATTTGGCGAATTCATCATTCATGCGAAGATTTTCGGACTGATCCTAATAGATTCTTCCAATATATGAGAATGAATAAAGACCCCTTCGATTATATCAAAGAAAAAAACCTATAAAAATATGCCATCTATCAAAATTAGTGCGCTGCACCTCGCGAAAAAATTCTCGACCGATTTACCTCGAGGTGTCTCGGCACATCGCACGCTACCACAGCATTTTTATGAATTGTCTCATAGTACATCGTGCAATCATTTTATTTCTTTAACTCTTGATATAGCCTCGACACACTTCGCCATTTTGTGCACGTACCTTTAGAAATATAGTTGCAAATTGTTCTTAAGAATTTGAATGATTAACTATTCACCGCCAAATTCCAAACGAATTGGTGTATTGATTCTCTTTCGACAGGGGCACAAGCATTCAGTTTTCTTAGAAAGATCTGAAAATTTTTCTTTAGAATTTTCATGGCTGCGGACAATGGTTCCAAAAGGTCGCTAAAGATATTTATGAGTGTTGGCAATTATACATTTTGTTCTTAGAAATTTACATAAGCATTTTTCTTTCGAATTTTTATACACTATTGGTTGCTGAAAACGATCAGTTGGATTGATGCCACTAAAATTAATTCTACAATTTTTCTTCACGATTTTTATGGACTATAAAAATTAAAACCATTCGCTTTCCTCTGCCTGCGGTAATTGCCGTTGCTTTGTTTATACTTTCGTATGAATTCAAGTAGTGCTGTTTAACTTAACTTCACGTTTACTTTTAATTTATAGCTAGCGATGGAGGTAGAAATAGTTGCGAAAGTGGAAAACAGAAGACTGATAAGCACATTGATAACTATTTTCAGAAGAAAGCAAGATCAGCTAAGTTCGCATCAAAAGATATAGTCAGTGGCATATCATGCATTTCCACTCCTATTCCTTTGAATGTGAATAAAGGTGCAAGCTCTCACTCTCTGTCATTTACTTCAGCCTTGACAGAATCGGTTGCATCACATCAATGCCTACAATCTTTGCACGAGAAAGAGTATCTGGATATGAGTCCGTAATGTCTGTCCACATTGAGATCGACATTGATGTGGATAATATTATGGACAGGTTTTCAAAATCAAACCAAAAATTGAATTTTGTGATATCTAACTTAAATATGATAAAAAAAAAATTTAAAAGTGACTACTTCCGACTTTTTCCTCCCACCTCGAACATTTTAGTTGTGACCCCCCCCCCCCCCCCCCCTAAGCTGCAAGTCTGGATACGCGCCTGCCGTACCATCGTACAAATTTTAACACTATGTACTTTTTATTTATTTTTTCAAATGAAAGTAGGCGTCATGTGAACAAATAATGCTGTCATTTGAAAAAAAAATGCTTACTTATGATAATTATAATGAATGAGAATAAAACGAGAAAAAACGCCGAAAAAATTAAGTTTCTTGTATGAGGGCCCCCCTTAATTTTTAATTTTATTTAATTTTTACTTTTTTTTATTATTTGTTGTTATAGCTGCAAAAGAAATACAGACTCTGTGAAAATTTCAACTGTGTACCTGTTATTGTTAATGAGATACAGCCCGGTGACAGACAGATAATAATAAGAATGAAAAACGCCGTTTCTTGTATGGGGCCCCCATTAATTTTTAATTTAATTTTATTAGTATTATTTTTATTATTTGTTGTTATATCGCCAATAGCAATATATACTGTGAAAATTTCAACTCTCTACCTATTACGGTTTATGAGACACAACCTGGTGACAGACGGACAGCGAAATCTTAGTAATAGGGTTCCCATTGTTACCCATTGAGTACGGAACCCTAAAAAGGAACACGATACATTGATTACAATTGGGAACCTTACATCTCGATAATAAAGTGCGGGGAATTTAAAAATGTTATTGAAATGTATCTTTAATAAGGACGAAAAGGACATTTTTAAATATATCCTTTTCCCAGGACTTTTGCTATACTAAATAATAGCTTGATCAATGCTACATAACTTTTATTATCAAAATATTTTAGATATCTCTGCACATTTTAGATCTCTGTATATTACTACTATATTTTTAGATGCAAATTATATTTTTGGGTAAAAATGTGAAACTAAAATTAAAAAAAAAAAAAAGCGTTGACATACCAATTATTCTTGAGTTTCTTACTTGAAAAATTCCCATTTAAAGCCAATGCATGCGAAAGATTTTTCTTTCTTTAAAACAGAGTGTACCTTATAATTGTTTGTACTATAAGTTGAACCTATCATCAATATTTTTAATAACTTAATTTTTAAATTAAATTTTTTTATTTTATTTTATTACCAGTATTTATTGCGAAAGATCAAAATTTATGTCTTCAAAATTTTTTCGCAAATTTTGAATATTCAACAATATGTATACTGTATGAAAAGTGTATTATTATTATAAAACATAATAATACTAATAATAAATAAAGTAAGCAATAAAATTATGTATGAATTAAATATAAGCTATACATCTGGAAAACTCCCCAAAATGATTTATACTGGTATATAAATATTTAGAAATTAAAAAATTTTCAAACAAGACATTCAACAAACGATAAACAATATTTTCTTTTGGCAAGAAGACGTCTAATTTACGAAAACAACAAAGTTTATTCTGCTCTAAGATATACTGGCTATCTGTCTGTCTGTTTTACTTCATTAAACAGCAGCGCATACAAAATATTCTGATGTTAGAAATTCCAATTAACCCGGTATGACCTGAAGCTGAGTAAATAGATTCTTCACCCCATGAAAAGTGAAAGATCAAAGAATTAGTAGAAGAAATATACCTCCACCAAAGGAAGCTTGAGAGAGAGTTTAAAGTTCTCTGAGGTGTCTTTTATGTAATACTTATAAGAAAATTCTTAGACCAAGATTCTTTAGTGCATTCATATTATTGGTTTTTCTTTTAACGTACCTACTACGTAGGTAGGTATTATAGATTTTACAATAAAAGTATGTTTACATTGTAGATACCATGTCTGTACCTTTAGTGATAAATCGTCCATATGGATGTGCCATATGGCTGTTTTATCTACGACATAGTAACCGAACACTATGAATGTGTATTATTATTTTATAGTAAAAATAAGATTTTTATCTTGTTGATTTTTTTTTTACTTACCACAAATGTGTTTTAAACAAAATCACAGCAACAACAAGAAAAATTTACTGTCGTACAAGTAAAACTGTAATACTCACTTATAGAACACTCAGTTTTGAATATAACACTTTACACACAAAAAAATTTTTTTTTTTTTTTTTTAGAAAAAAGAGAAAAAAACTGGAATTATAGCAACGCACACGAAAAAATTCCATAAAACCACCAATAATAGCTAGCCAAAATTTAAGCACCGCGATAGTGTGTAGTTTTAGTTTTAAAATTTGGTCAAATTTACTACAATGTTCGGTCATTCAGACCCCATAGAACTATACTAACTGATGGCAATATATACATAATATCAGAATCAGCACAAAATTTAGATAAGCGCAACACTTAAAAACAAAACGAAACGTGATGTGATTTAATCTAATGGCCAGTAGTAGCACAAAGCCAGACACCTTCGTTATTGCTTATATTGTGTCAGTCGTCAATTAATAGACAGTGTAACCGGAAGGATCTTCTCAGTAAGAAGTCTAACATCCGACTGTCAACGATTGTTCGAGCTCTACCGAGTTCAGTCCTGTCTACTTGAATTCGCACAAATAGTTAAAGGAAACAAGGGTGCGGTATAAAAGCTATTTTATGAAGGGGAATTGGTTTGTGGTAGTAGAACGCATGACAGTTAGATTTGCCGAACAACGAATAATATACGGATATATCTATATAGATATAATACAAGCAAAAGCAACAGGATAACGAGAGTAGAGTAGAAGATATTCGAGCGAAACTGTGATTATCCGAAAACCTGCGCTTTTGCCAATGAAGCAACAGCTTAATTCATTCATTCCTGTAAGAAGCACGTTTCCATCCCCTTAAGCGAGGAAAGTCTAAAGCAAAGTTTTCTTGTCACTCGGCATTTGGTAAGTCGAATATTTGTGTTTGTGTGTATAGTTGCCGAGCCGAGTAGATATATAGTAACTCCAGCCCCCCACAGGCTATTCGCTCGGCATTTCTACCCCAGATTGTGTTTTTGGGTTCTAGGATACGACGAGATGGGGTTAGGTATAAGGTTACCCCTCATCACCAATGCCACCCCCCCCCACCGATCCACCTACTCCAGCAAAACATACTGCACAAAAAACACTCAATTAGATACTTGTTGCTTGATACTCGAAATGAAGAGCCCTCTTGGTAGGTATACTCTTGTAAACACACGCACACTTCCTAACCATAAAATGAACAGTGCAGGAGTATTACGGTGAAAAACAAAAACATTTCAGGGTAGAGGGGAGGAGGAGGCGTTGAGTAAAGCAAGCTAGAATAGAGTAGAAAGCTTGGCTTGGCTGGCTTTTCTAGAGAAATGATGTCAACAGCGATTCGCTTCGTTCACACTGTTCTTTCACCGAGACCGAGTATTAACGAACATTGAAATATACACAGAACGGACCGCAATAACGGGCACAAAATAATATCGAGAATATATGTATGTATATCGCACATCCTTGTCTCTGTATTACAAAATTATTATTCCGTTATAATAGGCAAATAATTATGATATCCCCTCGGATGGTTCACACAAATTTTCCGGTCACAAAACCGAAAACTTAATTATGTCCCTGTGGGGATGAGTTTGGTGTTCGGTGTGCCTTTAGTTTAGGTATAGGAGGAGATATAATTTCAGGAAGAAAGAAAACACGTTGAGGCGCGTTGTTGTGGATGACTCGTTTTTCTTTTTGTCTGATTTTTGGCAACAAATTTGATCCAATTAATCCAAACTTCTTGGTTTTTTTTTCTGTGCTTTTATCTGTTAAATTCCGCCGGAAATGATATGGATTTGGATATCCTTTTTCCAGACAAACAACTTTTCAAAAGAAAATGTAAGATAAGATTAAACAGCTTTTGATATTAAAGAGCTTTAAAAAGAAGAAAAAAAATTGTCCATCAGTTCGATTAACTTATGTTGTTTTGAGGTATTATGACATGACCTTAGGACCTTAGGGCTTAAATGTGTCTACGTTCATTTCACTCTGTAATATGCAACCGTGTCCCTTTATGATATTTTTCATGTGTGGTACCTTTGCTTGCATTCTACTTTTTTTATTCTACGTATTTTTATACCTAAACCTTGTTGGTTCCACTATACTAACTATACACACGCGAGATTTTTGGATACTACAACCTGAAATTAGAAGGAGCTAACAAATATGAATATTTTTTCCTGTATGCTAATTGTTAATCGAAGTCAGAGCCGGACTGGGTCTTCAAATCGGCCCGAGCAAATAATGACAAACCAGCTCCCAAGGGTTTTCAAAAATGACTTTTTTATAAGAGGTAAGCAACCCAAATTATTAGGCTGATTACCTACTGAACCCAGCGCAAGGAGATCAAGACAGCTTAGCACAAGGAGAGCGAGACAATGTTTTCTATGAATATTGAATTCCATGCTAAAAGAAAGAAAGAAGAAATTTATACAGGAAATATGTGTGTACAGAATATGTGTAAAAGCGGTTGGACCTACCACACTTAAAATTAAAACTAAAACAGGGTCTCTCTATGGAAACAGTATCCGAGAGATCAACAATTTTACTTACACAGAGTACTTACAAGAGTAAGGCAAGTGAGGCATACGTTGAAGCGGAGGGGCGCCGCCGCCGCTGGTTTAAAAAAAATTATTGTGAGCCAACAAAATAATATTAACAAGATTTGCCTTTGACAAATATAAATTATTTTTGAGTTTTAACTATTAAATATATTGTTTTGTTCTCGATTTGAATTTACCCGCTTAACAAGGCTGAGGTTGGTTCGTTATCCTGACATGGAAGATATGTTTGCCAGTGCTATAAAATTTGCTAAAGAAACAAGAAAAAAGAAGCGACTCGACCTTTTTGAATCACAAAATTATGAGTGATCCCAAAATTGACAGAAAACAAGAGCTTCGTGCACCAATTTTTGAATCCATTGATGTTCTTTTATTCTAACTGACGAGGTGGTACGAAATGTTGGAATAAGTTTCAGAAGATTTTCAATTCCTTTCTGCCGATCTACTTAGCCAAATTTACGCCGATAGTCTGAGAAAAGACGCTTTTGTAATTGCTTCAATGAATTCACAACTATAGCCTCCAAGAATCTTATCTAAGTGTCAAAATCGCATTCAGAGTTTTTTTTAACATTGCCAGTGATGAAAGCTTCATGTGAATGAAGTTTTAGCAAATTGAAGTTAATAAAAAATCACCTGTGATCAAGAAAGTTTGTCAAATGTGGTTGTTTTGTAAACCGAAAAGGAAATGATAGGAGTGCTTGTCATTTTCAGAATATGAGAAACTAGTTCTCGGCGAAAAACCATAGAAAAGTCTATCTGTAAAATCTTGCAAATTTTTCTATCCAACTGATTCACCCTACTACTCGCAAAAAATGAATATCAAATAATAATTTTATGTAAAATAAATATTATTTACTATTCTTCTCATGAAATAAAGATAGAGATTACTCTATAGGATTTTATACCGGGTTAAACTTATATTTGCTCAAGAAGGGGAACTTTTTTTTGGATTCTCCGGTATATAGCAAGAACTAAAAAATGTTTTTAATTAGGTTATTTCATCACACAACTCATTATATTTTGGGTGACAAGTTTCAAGTCTTGGTTTGACTCATCAACAGGTCCCAAATAGCGAAATTGAGTGACTTGAAAAACAAATGAAAATATAGAACAAAGAAAAGAAATTAAAAAATGAACAACATTGAGAAAAACAGAAAGAAAAAATTTTTTTATTAAAAATTTTTTAAAAATTTAAAAAACCAGATTCATTCGAAATGAATCGAACCTGTATTCGCCCGCAAATGGGCTGAAAAAGAAAAATAAAAAGGAAGAAGAAGAAGCGTTCTTCCTCCTTGGTATAATATAGGAGTGTTTTTGCCTCATATAATTCACACCCAGAATTTATTCTGAGTTTATATGAGAGGAGATCAATTTTATCTGTTTCAACCGTCTGCAGCAGGCAGAAAACCAACCTGCACCGATGAGTGTAAGGTTTTCTGCTAACACGAAACGCTTCTTCTTCTTCGGTTTTATTTTTCTTTTTCAGCCCATTGCGGGCGAATACAGGTTCGATTCGATTCGAATGAATCTGGTTTTTTAAATTTTTAAAAAAAATTTAATAAAAAATTTTTTTCTTTCAATTTTTCTCAATGTTTTTCATTTTTTAATTTCTTTTCTTTGTTCTATATTTTCATTTGTTTTTCAAGTCACTCAATTCAAGTCACATATTATTATGAGTTGTGTGATGAAATAACAAATTAAAACATTTTTTAGCTTTTGATATATATCGGAGAATCCAAAAAAAGATCCCCTTCTTGAGCAAATATTCTTCTCATGATCAATTGTTGCTCAACTTTGTACAATCAGTTGATAGACCATGTCACATTATATAAGGTTATGTTGAGGATTTTGCCTCAGGCGCCAAAACGAGTTGTTATGGCTCTGTGGGAAGGAACTGAGGAAAGAAGTGAACTCTTAATCCTTTCCCCTACGTTTTGTTTTCGGAATCTTTTTGTAACCGCTTAGAAATTCAATCGCTCCTTCACTTACTTGTATGGCCAAATATAGTAACAAAAACAATTTGCCAATGTGGAAAATTCAGCCTGTTTCTAATACTTGGGTAAGTAAAAGCTGAGTGTAATATACCATGACCATGTATATACTCTCCTTCAAAATTGATTTAGATGAAATAAAATTATTGCTTTTTTTTTAATTAGAAAATGAAAACAACATTTAAAAACTGTTTTTATATTTGTTCTTCAATTTCGAATTCGTTTTAAAAGTACATATAGATACAGCAAACCTTTGAAAGCCTTCTGATAAAAAATACATTTTCCGTACATTTCTCGAATTAAAAATGATATGATGCAAAAAATAATGTAAAATGCTTTACAAAAAATGCTTTTGAAGCCACGAGAATGCCAAATTTGCCATATATGTATAATGCTATATTGGCAACACCCTGTTGGCTCCGCGTCTTGCCAGTGTTTATAAGATGTGGGACAGTTCTGAGTATTTTTAACACACAACTCTCCTCTGCCCAGATGGGCTCGTTGCCGTGGGCCAATAAACTTTATAGTATACTGCAAAAAAACTGTTTTATTTTCAGATAAATACATAAAATATTCCACTTATCTCGAGTCTGCTACGATCGATAGTTTCCCACTTGTATCTCAAAGTATGAAACCAAGGATCCTTTACATGATACCCATGATCCGGCATCAATGAAATTAATTCAATTTATGGATTTGGATATTCCGTCGCCTATTGACTGACTTTATAGGCAATCAATTCACATTAATTCCAAAAGTTTTTAAATTTTGATGGAATGTCCGAGGTCCGGAGAATGAGTAAAATAGTATAACAATAAAAGTCTTTATAACTTCAATAAAAAAAACTTCCAAAAGTCCTGTAAACTTAAAATAATGTTTACTCTGATATTTTCAACAATGTGTTAATTACAATAGTACTGCAAAGCGGCAGGAGAACTGTTGCGGACGCCTTTATCAATTTGCAACCTTTTATATTGCCCGCAACATATTTTTTTTATATATCGACGAATCAACAATTTAGTAGTGTCGTCGGCTGTAAATGCTGAAAGTGCCAAAAATTTTAAGTAGGAATAAAACACTAAAATATGTTTAGTTTTCACAATACCACCAAATTTTTGGTTGAAAGTTTTTTTGACACATGCAGGATTATCGGCGGTGGCACGTACAGCATGAACCAAACAGGATTTATTTTTTTATTTGCTGGCACTTTCAGCATTTTCACTCGACATTCCTCATTTGATATTTAGCTGCAATTTTGTAAAAAAAAAAAAAATACAAAAGTTCGATCGTTATTTGTCAAAATCTGTTAGTGTGCAACCTCAGACAAGCTCATCAAACTAACAAATAAAAACACAGCAAAAATGATCAACAATTATTATTTTCACTTTCTACAGTCGTTCAAATATTGCAAAAGTTTTGCAAATTCTTTTTAGTCGCTCGTATGTCATACCCCATAAGATTGTAAATCGGCAACCTTGAAACCCCCTATTAGTTACGCAAATTGCAATTTGAAAATAACGAATTTATTTGGAATACAAATATTTTGCTTCCACTACCACTGCTGCTGTGCAAAATAATTCGGCTATGGTTTTTCAAGGTATTTCTTTTGTCAAAGAATCACAAGAAGAGCTGAAAAAATACTTCGAATACGAACTTGGTCCTTACTCATTGTATCTTTGGCGATGTTCGATTCCGCTAAAGCACAAAATCAGCCGTGGACGCGTTGTTTGAACGAGTACAGGATACAGTTACGTCAGGAGATGTCTGTTGTAATTGTCGGTTAGTCCACACGGGAATGTTCCCTTATATGTAGGGGAATATTCCCCACATTACAGGGAATAAGTATACCTTACATTTTAGGGAATCTTCCCTACATTTTGGGGAAAAATACCTAACCTTTGTGGCAACAATTGTGCAAATTTTTTACTGTGCAGCGGGTTAGCATATTACCTTCCAAAAATTCCCGTCAGCAGTTTTATTACTCTAACTTTTACGGTGGGGGGGGGGGGGGGTTCCCCACTGGTACTCTAAATTCAAAATGGCGTACAAATCCCACCGGTGCGTTAAGAGGAGTCAGTACTCAGCAAAAGGCTCAATTTAGATTCCAGCGAACCTGTAGGTAATAAAATTTACTATACGTAGGTTTTTGTCTTAAAAGTGATAAAATTCATATACAATTAGCCTAGAGCTAAACCACGGAGCACATTAGAGACATCTACCGCAAAAGACAGAAACCCAACATCCTACAAAACCATACAATTTAAGACGAAAAATGAAAATTTGCAGTTCACATAAATTGAAAATTTTTAATGAGGATTAAGTCTCCTAAATTTTTTTTCCATAATTGTTAAATATGCTATTTTGCTTTGTATTGCAACAACTTTCAACGAAATTATGTAATTTGTCGTTGATGAAATATCGGGAGAAAAAACTAGTACTATTAGAGTCAAACAATTAAAAAACAACCACTAAAAATGAAAAAAAAACTCGACGTTATTTTCTAGATCTAGGCTTTATCTTCCTAAAACAGTCACAATCTAAAGAAATGAGAATAGCTACTCACAGGAATTTGATTTAAAAGACTTCAATTTTTACCATTTTTTTTTACAAATTTCCGAGTTAATATCTCCATTCCAACACATTTTTTTAATTTTTGCGACGTTATTTACTAGACTTCTACATTACCTTTAATTTAAGATATAAATCATTATTCTGCTACAAATATTTTGCCAGCAATTCGCATTGACAAATGTATGAAACTTGCAAATCTTGGTACTGACTCCTCTTAACCGCCATCTTAAATTTGAGGTGGAACTGTTTTTGCTCGATATCTCGGACATTTTCAGCATTTTAACAAAAATTGTTGCTGTAAATTTGATTCTCTTCTTTAGTTCTTACAATTTTTACCGTGCGATTGATATTTTTCCATTAAGTGGGAAAAAGTGGTAAAGTATAATTATCAAATTATCTCGTTTTTTTATTAACTTTATGACATAAAGGTACAGAAACAAAATTGTATAGAATTACATTTCCTACAACTTTGATCCATACGACTTTTGCCCTAGAACCAATATTTAAGGTCCTACGCCTATGGAAAGCCTAACGGGACGTATTACATGCTAAATGGAGAATTGTGTGTGTTGAGAAGCTACAAGCGAAAATAATACAGTGAAAAAACGTAGTGTTCAGTCACTTTTATCAACAAGCATTATTCGGTATGATGAAGAAGAAGAACATAAACGTATGCTCGAAACTGTTACAAGTTACGAGAACAAAAAGCTTGGGGAGGCACATAGACGATTATCATCATCATCATAAACAACGCCATCACCAGTTGAAATGCAGGTATTACCAAAATTCGATTTCCAAAATTATTGCTTCATATGTAAAGAAAACGCTGATCCAGTGATGGAAAAAAAGGCGTTCCATAAACGTACGAAATCACATATCGATAGTTCGAAACGATGAACTCCGGGATGCTATTGTGAACCATTTGAATACATTCGAGTATATTTTCGATTATATTCAGAACAACCCTGACGAATGTCAATATCACCCGAAAGAGCGAAAGAGACTTTACTCCGGATCGAAGGACAATAAAAAACGTTTTCAAGAGGAATACGGCGACGAAATTGTATTGTTTGATGTACCAGGATTGGAAACGATAATGTGTTTTCGTGATAAAAGGTCACAAAATCCTCTCGCAAGCCTGGTATGAGGCAAAGCAAACCGACCCTCAGGAAGAAAGTTGGAGAGTTGTTCGTGAAGTGGCTGTAATTATTTTAGAATACATACGTTCCACACAATGATACGAAGTCGTGCGACGACGTAGGCGGTGGAAAATTATGTGGCTTTCGTAAATTTGGCTTGAAGTGCTCTCAGACTTGCTTCTCTAATCACGGAAAATATTGCTTAAATGCCAGGTAAATTGATCATGCTCTATCAGACAGCGACAATGAAGAATTAGAATTGAAAAACCTAATGTGATAGTTTTACACTTAAAGCAATAGATTTGAATCGCTGTTAGACATTTACTTCAATCTAAATGACGAAATATGCGACGAAGAATTCGAAGTATCTGATTTCCGATATAAATCTCTTCCCACTGATCCGTCCAATCATGACCTTATAACGAAATATAACCTGACAATTCGGAAGTAAACATTTTCGATAACCCTGGACCTTCTGACAGTAAGAAAAAAATGTTTATTTATTTTAACCGGTTTCCCATCTGGAAATTTAATGAGAATTCGGCCTGGAAATTGGAGACTTTTATCTAAAAAGGATGATCTTGGTACGTGAAGAATAGTGGTGTGCCTTTACTACAATCGTAGTAGATCTGCTACATTTTCATCCCATTTAATACCCTACTACTCTACCTTATTAATTCACTACTTTTTATGCACAAAGATTGGCACTTACGTACAAGCTGAGTTGACGTTGGTTCTAGGTAAACTGATCTCATATTTTCTACAAAAGTATCAAAGTTGAAGCTGAGGTTGCGGTTGGAAAAGTTTTGCACGAGTTTTTCCTGCTTTATATACCAGATTCTATAGAATATTTAATTTAGACGTTTCCATGACAGCACGCATCAGACGCGTATACAAGGGGGGGGGGCATAGGGGTCAAGCCCCCCACCAAAAGCGAAGCGCGCCACTTAACCTTCGCGGTGATGTGAGTAGTATAATAGTGGATTGGGTATAATAATCATTCGCTCTTAGCTCTTTTCTTTCTTTTCTTTTAAACGTGTACACATTTTTTAGAATTTTCTTGCGTTTTTATATAGTGTCGAAAAGTCACCTATCTTATCATACCTATCACAGGATAGTAAGTAATTTTGGAATGAATATTTATTTTAGTATTTGATTGTTTAGAAAAAGGCACGTAATGCTTAGCAGCCCAGTTATGAAGATGCTTTTATATTTTTGTTGCGCCGATTACTCATACATATATATGAAAAAGCACACCATTTCGAGTTTAAAAAGTGTTATTGTTTCTTAGAAATTGGTCGGCGATCATAATTTTTTTTACCTATCTGATTTTCCGACGGTAGACTGCAGCGGGAAATTCGCTGTCAAAACACGTAGTCGAAAAGCGGCGATTGTGAAAGAAGAAGTTACTGAGATTTTATTTGTTATTAGTTTTGAGCGTTTTGAAACAGATTTTTATCGAGAATATTTTATATTATTTTGAAAGAATTGCAAAGTGTGGAAAGGAAAGATTTAAAATATAGAAATTAACTAAATTAAAATCAAACTGAATGCCAAGAATATCACAATTTTACCATTTGTATTTAAGCGCCTCGAAATATTCATCCAAACCATGTCTTTTTTGTCAACTCGTCTATATTGGTTGTCTTCTAAATCATAAATTATTTTATGATTTGGCACTTCATCAATATTTCATCAAAATTCATTGTTTTGAAATTGACGCGCGTCTTACAACCTTGACAAAAATAAATGCCACAACAGTTTCATTCGTTTGATTTTGCTGGCGACGAGGGCAAAATTAAAAATTAATCAATCACGACGGCAACTTCGTCCACTGCTGACCGTCACCTGTCGAAATTTGGGCATTCGCATAAAACGGTGGCTTTAGAAGATTGATAGCGGCATATTTTCGTCGTTTGCCGTTGCCCGTCGCAATTGTATTTAAGCCTTGACTTAACAAATTTTTACGAACTTCCATCTTCCAGTAGAGTGTTCCTAGATTATTGCCAACGAAAATCCCTAATTTTGGACATAAAATTCCCTTAAAATCCCCTAATACCATATTTCAAAGAAATCTTTTAAAATACCTTAAGAATCGGTTTGTAAAGTGACAGAATCAATTTCGAACAAAATCATTTATTTCAGAACAAAATTATCACATTGAATAAATCTATGGTAAATAAAAAAGTAACAAGAATAAGTAAATAGATATTTTTTGCATTTGAGTAAAAGCCTTCACTTTTTGGGACACTCATAATTTTAAAATTTTGTTTATGCATTTTTCTGGTAGAATTTCTGCTTAGTTCAGATGTTCCACAAATAAGAATTTTATTGCAAGCCAATAAATTATTTGAAGATTTCAATGATAAACAAATTTCAAAACCCCAAACAGCTTTTTTTCGGTCATTGAGCTTTTGAATTCAGGCTTTATATTTACTTTCGTTTTCCAACCAGCAATCGGAAAATTTCTTGTCCTATTTTTTGTTTTCAACTTTTTTAAACTGTCTTATTTAAAAAAAAAAAAAATTTTTTTTTTAGGAGTTGAAATTTAGAATTCGCTATGTCCTTTAATGAAGAAATATGTCATATTAATATCTAATGTTTCTTCCACTGTTTACTATTTTTCTACTTTACCACTTTATTTCCAATACAAGATATTCCGCAAAATAGACCAACGGGAAACTAAGCACAAGTACACCGCAGCGCATTGGGGTAGGCTTATTATTACGTACCAAATATAACATAGTATAGCATAGTGGCAATACACACAATCAAAGCTCAGAATCACACACACAATCACTAAGCTCAGAAATACACTGCTCAAAAGTGTATAAGCAAAATGTGGTTTGTGGTTTGAATTGTAAAAATTGGTTTTTGTCCCATTATAATTATATAATACCTGTTTTTACCGTTATTCCAGAATATAGATACTTAGGAATAACTGGAATATCGGTAAAAACAGGTATTATATAATTATAAGGGGACAAAAACCAATTTTTACAATTCAAACCACAAACCACATTTTGCTTATACACTTTTGAGCAGTGTATTTTGTACATGTGATATTAATAAAGAAAATACTCTAAATTTGCTTCCTCAGTCAAAAATCCCTTAATTTCAAGAAATTTGAAAGTTTTGTCCCTCAACCGAACTTTCAAGGAAAAATCCCTTAAACAAGGGTTTAATCCCTCAGATCTGGGAACAAACTCTAGTTCCATACAATCAACGTCTAGGCAGCCGTTGATTTTTCATAGCGACACTGATTCAAGAGTTGCTCAAAATTTTTAGGTTCATAGCATCAAATTTTTCTTAGAAATACACTTGCAAATTGTTCCTAAGACAACGGTCTAAACGAAATGGTGCATTGATTCCGTTGGCTCACTCTTTCGGACAGGGGCACAAGCATTCAGTTTTCTTAGAAAGATCTGAAAATTTTTCTTTAGATTTTTCATGCACTATTGGTGGCGGACAATGATTCCAAAAAGTTATGTTGATTCAGGTGCCTTGGCTGATCTGGGTTCGCTAAAGATATTTATGAGCGTTGGCAAGCATAAATTTTGTTCTTAGAAAATTACTTAAACATTTTTCATTCGAATTTTTATACACTATTGGTTGCTGAAAACGATCAATTGGATTAATGCCACTAAAATTGATTCTACGATTTTTACGGCAAGACTATAAAAATAAAAACCATTCGCTTTCCTCTGCGATAGTTGCCGTTGCTTTGCTTGAACTTTCGTATTAATTCAAGTAATATTGCTTAATTTAACTTCACGTTTACTTTTAATTTATAGGAGAAGAATAAACTTGCTACACCAGTTAGCGATGGAGGCAGAAATAGTAGCGAAAGTGGCAAGCAGAAGACTGATAAGACCATTGATAATTTTTTTCAGAAGAATGAAAGATCAGTTAAGTTCCCATCAAAAGATGTAGTCAGTGACATATCATGCAGTTCTACTCCTATTACTTTGAATTCGATTCAAGATACAAGCTTTTACTCTCAGTCATTCACTTCACCCGTGACAGAATCGGTTGCGTTACATCTATTTCTACAATCTTTGCACGAGAAAGAGAATCTGGATATGAGTCCTTAATGTCTGTCCACTCTGAGATCGACATTGATGTGGATAATATTATCGACAGGTTTTCCAAATCAATCCGAAAATTGAGTTTTGTGATATCTAACTTAAATAAGACAAATAAAAATTAAAAGCGACTACTTCCGACTTTTTTCTCCCCTCGAACATTTTAGTTGTGACCCCCCCCCCCCCCCCCCCAGGCTGAAGGTCTGGATACGCGCCTGGCACGCATAATGTTCATGTGACATTTCATCAATTTGGCTTCTGGCTAACTTCCCGTCTTTTATAAAAATTATGTTTCTTACAATTAAATTTAATTCTATATACAGGGTGGGCCAAAAGTCACCATGGGGGCCAAAAGTCACCATGGGATTTAAAAATTTAATAACTTTTTCGTTTATATATTTTTTTTATTTTTTTTTTTAGATTATATAAATAACATATGGAGAATAAATAATGGAGAGATTCACAACTGAACAAAGAACCAGAATAATAGAATTTTATTACTTAAATCAGCGATCAATTATTTTAACGCAAAGAGCATTTTTAAACCCCATGGTGACTTTTGGCCCACCCTGTATTATTCTGGTTCTTTGTTCAGTTGTGAATCTCTCCATTATTTATTCTCCAGATGTTATTTATATAATCTAAAAAAATATATATATATATATAAACGAAAAAGTTATTAAATTTTTAAACCCCATGGTGACTTTTGGCCCCCATGGTGACTTTTGGCCCACCCTGTATAATGCAAAATCAAAGAACTATCCTAAAATTTCTAAAAAAAATTACAAGAAAATAAGCAACAAATTGAAGGGTAGATATCACAAAATTTTCTTAATAATAAATTATTTTACAATTCAGCAGCATCTAACCTAATTAAAATAAATAAAGACAACAGCATTTTAACAATAACCACTCCTACACGATCTGAAGAAACTTTACTTAAGACTCTTTTGTTTATTAATGTTTATATTTATAATATGAATAATAATTCAATTTATAGGAAGAAGAAATTACAAAAGTTAAGTACAAACAGTTGTAAAGTTAAATTTTAATCTTCGATGTGACTTGAGATAATTTTTGAATAGTTTAACGAGTTTTTCGGGGATTAGATCTATTATAAGTCTTTTGGTTATGACATGAATATATAAACATATTTTATTATATGTATGATTAGAAATACAACGGCATTAAAGCTTTTAACGCTAGCTTCACACTCTTGTTGTCTTGTTTTCAGCTAGAATTTGTCACACTTACACATCTTGGATGAAAATACATAACATACCGGGACTCTAACCTTTGGCAATTGCATCAGATCATGGTAGCTATATTTGTACTCATATGAATAAAAATAAATTAGATCAGCAAAGTATTAAACGCATATCGAAAACATGAAAGTATTTCAGCAATGAGGTTGTAAGAATTAGGATATACGTATCAGGCATAAATTGAAAAAAGGACTAGAGGGAATAAAAAGCTGTAATTCAAGAAGTCCAATAACAAAAATGTTGGTCGTTAAATAAATATATCGATAAGAACACAACAACAAATTAGTTCTTAATATTTAAAAAAATAGCACAAAAAACAAAGGACTCATAATTTGTTTAAGAAATCCCTATTTTGAAATTAAAGAACATTTACCAATATATTTTCTGACGGTAAACAGTTAACTTGTTGGGATACTATATAGCGCCCGCTGTCGAAAATACTCCTTCTGACACTACAGAAGTTGCTGTAATACACAGGTACTTCTTTGCTAGCTGTGCTAACTAGGAGAGCGTCTTTTCCCGATACTTCCACCACTGTATACGATAGCCCACTTCCTCATTAGTTATGTATTTAATAACTTATATCTAAAGCCTCATTTCCACTTATACAAATTTTCTTACCCGACAAGTGTTTAAAACAAGTTGGCAATATTCTGTCTAAGTGGAAACGCTATATGAAAAATTCAGACACATGTTGGCAACTTGTTCGATGTCGGCTGTAAAAACTCGCAGAATTTGTTCATTTAAGTGGAAACGCTCATTTGTTGTGTTGGCTAAACTAGTGGAAGGCAATGGAGTAGAATGTAAGAAGTTAGAATTTATTTAAATCGCAACACTTGTAAGTTTAAGCTAACATGTCGGCTCCCAACAAGTACAAAACATGTTGCCGAACAAGTTGGCACTATTTGTATAAGTGGAAACGAGGCTTCAGAGACACAGCCAACTATATGTAGAAATAGACTGGTTCCTAATCTTAAACGGATTCGAATAGGAAATAGTTTTGACAATCATTACCAGAGTGCGCCACTAGAATTGAAGACTTAAAGATTTTCGCCCGGGAGTTGATTTTCTTATTGTGCTTAACCTCTCGTTGTAAAATTGAACGATTCGGTGGAAAATTCACCATTTCAAACTTAGTTCACCACAGTCATCCTAGGGGATTTTTTGTTTTAAATATTCTTTTTACATCACGTTTAGTTAAACACCGACACAAAAGTTAGCGCATTTTGAATTAATATAGAGCCTGTGATTCCCAAAGTGGTCCAGGTGAGACCCCCAGGGGTCCACGCTCGGCCCGACGGCGGTCTGCGTTGGCGTGAAAAAAAAAATGGGGGTTCACAAGTTGTAAGTGGGGGTCCACGAAAATTTATCTGGTTTCGATAGTGAAGAACAAAAATGTTAGCTTGGCTTTACCTATCAATGTAGGCAGGTAATATTTTAAGAAGGTCAGCGACTGTTACTTGTAAAAAACTTGCATATTCGATATTCAGTGCAACGCGTGTCGAGGCTTGCAAAACGAATCCCGCCCACCCGCAACGCTTGTTCAGACGTGCAAAGGGACGAAGTACGACTTATGCTGTGCTTGCAATCATCGTTCTTCTAACAAGAAGTTGGGAACCAGGTGAACAAAATTGGAAATTTTCCTTGTTTTTAGAAAGAAACAAATAATGCCATATACTTTCGTCTTTTGCATGGATGAGGGAAAAGAGCTTGCGAAAAGATTACCTAATAAGAAGATAGGAAGCAGTAGAGCAAAATTAAGAATGTTTGGAGTTTTTTAGAATGAAGCAAGTAATTTTATATATGTACTTTCGCCTTTTGCATGAATGGAGGAAAGAAACTTTGCTATGCACTTTTGTAGTGCAACTGAGGCAACGAATTAAAAACAAAAAATGGAGAGAACGTAAGATTACCAGAGCGACAAAATCTTATTGAATACCTTCAAAGAGAGATTAGAGTGCGTGGAATCAGCTGGAGCAGACGTTCCATCGTGCGTGTTACTGGTGTCAAAGTGATAAATAGCGTCATCAATCTGTGGTGCAGTGCAGTGAAATTTTTTAAATATAATATAATAACTAAAATCCGCCGCGCCGTTTTTTATTACATCATAAAATAAAACAATACCAGCCAAGTTCAGGGCTTTTCTATGCCCTGCCGGCATTCCACAAGCCAGCAGCACAGTACGGTGGTGTTTATCAAATCTCCCACGTACATCAGTGATCAGTGCAAGGTCATTAGCCCTTGTCACTGATCAGCAATACGGGTGTCCCCAGCTGTGGTCATTGAACTGCACGGTCTGAGGTACTGAAAGCAGCAAATAGGCATAACACTATTGCTGTTTTTTTTACCTCGCTTTGTCGTTGACTGCAGCTGGGTGCCCCTAAATAAATATTTGTGTTGTTGTGTGTCGCTCTTTCCTCTGCTTTTTTTTGTTTTGCTTTGGAATATGCAACATTCGCGGATTGCGGGCAAATCATTTTTCGGTGTACTGCCACCTTCAATAAAAAAATCCGGCAATTCTTGCGCTAAGTGAAACCAAGGTCGTTTCTGATGCTGATTCTAATCAATATCACGTGCCTGGTTATAGCTTAGTGCCTCTTTTTTCCCCACAAAAGGGGATCGCAATATATATTCGGAATGATGTGGCCTTTACCATTCTAAAAGATTTTCCACCTTCTGTCAATCCTGAGTTTAATTACATCTGGATTAGATTCAAACTTCACAGCCACATCATCTACTTTTGCTTCCTTTATCGCAGCCCAAATATGTCTGATGACGACACGGTATCCGCATTTGACAATATCTCCAACAATATTGATCATTTGCTTTCTGTCTCCCCCTCTTCCGAAATCGTCCTGGCAGGCGATTTTAATGTCCATAACATACCGTGGCTCAGACATTCTTCTACCACAAGTCCTGCGGGCCGATTCGTTGAACTATTTTGTGAATCTTTCAATTTGCATCAGCTAGTGGATGCACCGACGACAATCCCTGATGCAGCTGGAGATAGGGCCAATTTACTAGATTTGTTTCTGTCGTCTCACCCTGACAAATATTCCATCTCAGTCGGCTCCCCTCTTGGTAATTCAGACCACTGTCTAATCACGGCTCAATTTATCACCTCAACTTCTCCACCTACAAGTAGGCTTCTCTGGCACTATAAGAACGCTGATTGGGTAAGTCTCAATCAGTATCTTAGAGATATAGATTGGTCGGTCTGTTTTGCTTCGAGGGATGCTGATGAATGCACATTAGAAGTTAGTAACATACTAAGTCTAGGCATGCGTGAATATATTCCGTATTCTTAAAGCAGATCTCAACAACAGCAAAATCGCTCTTGGTTTAACGATAAGTGCAACCAAGCTATAAAAGCGAAAGAGTCTGCTTTTCGCGCCTATCAAGTGCATCCTTGTCCAGAACTGAAAGAAATCTACAAGACTGCACGGAACACCTGCAAGTCCATTATCCAGAGAGATAAAATTCTTTTTGACCAGAATGTTAGACAAAGAATCTTGGCAAGCCGCAAAGGTAGTAAAGGTTCCTGGTCCCTGGTCAAAACCATCAGGAACAACTTCAGCAGTTCTTCTATACCTTCACTACTTAATAATGGTGAAGTGATTGTTGACTCCCTGGATAAAGCTAATATTTTGGCTGCTAGATTCGCATAAAATTCTTTTCTTCCACCCACTTCACAGGCACCTGTCGTGCATCCCCCGTGCGGATGTGTACAAGAGCCAATACACATCCATACGAGAGATGTGTTCAGGGTCCTTAATGGTATCAACGTCTCTAAAGCCGCAGGCCCTGATGGTTTTTCGCCCCTATTAATTAAAAGCTGTGCCTCATCCTTGGCTAAACATCTGCGCAAACTGTTCTACCTGTCCTATTCGACACGAAAATTTCAAACTGCTTGGAAAATAGCTCACGTTCAGCCTATTCCCAAGCAAGGAGAGGGTAGCGATCCCTCAAATTATCGACCAATTTTTTTTTTTTTTTTATATTATTAAGCCAAGCTCAGGGGATACCCTATGATGCAAAGCACAGCATGGCAGGAAGGAGATAGGGAAAGGATTAGGGGATGTGAGGAGAATGGCGGAGGTACCGATGTATGTCACCCTTAAACTTCCGCAGATTATATGCCGGGGGAAAAACAGAAGATGGTAATCTGTTCCACATTCGCACTCTTCGGGATAAAAAAGCATCACGGAATTTTACTGTACGGCCGAAAGTAATTTGAAGGGTTAAGGGATGTGCGCGGTTTGCAGCGCGAGTATTGCGTGCAGGAATCATTCTACAAGGGATCAGACTAGAGATTTCATCAGAACATTGACCATGCATATAGCGATAAAGGAGCGAAAGGCATCCAACATTGCGGCGGTGCTCGAGTGAGTCGATATGACAAGTTATTGCCAAATCGCCAAGGAGCTTGAAGGCTCTCTTTTGGACAATATCCAATGAAGCTAAGGCTGTGCGACCAGCCCCGGCCCATATATGGGAGTTGTATTCCATTCTAGGTCTAATGTAGGACTTGTAGAGGAGCGCTAGATTTGACGGGCTGAAATATTTCTTACACCTTTTCAGAAATCCAAAACATTTCGATGCTTCTTTGGCAACAGAGAAGATGTGACTGTCCAGTTTAACTTACTGGAAATATTAATGCCAAGAATGCTTAGTAACGGTGAATCAGAAATTAATGCTCCATCAAAATAAACGGGTGTGGTTAAGTTATGATCTTGTCTTAATGAGATGAGACAGCTTTGGGTCTTAGATGCATTGAATTCGACGCAATTCGCTTTGCCCCAAGCGAGGATATTGTTAAGATCGTTATTCAATGATCTAATCATGCAGTCTCGTTTAACACATGTGGCGTTCCCTCTGGAATCCGCAATGGTGTCAAAGGAGTAAGCGAAATCAAGAGTACTGTCATCTGCGAAACTATGGATGGGATTGAAAGTAAGGGAAAGCAGATCATTAATGAAAATTAAAAAGAGAGTTGGAGAGATAACAGAGCCTTGAGGCACACCGGCATTTATGGGATGCGATTCAGATGTAACGCCATCTAATACAACACGTATTTGGCGACTAGATAGGAAACTTTCAATCCATAATAGAAGAGGAGGAGAGAGACCAAGTGCTTTAAGTTTGGCTAAAAGGGCTGGATGCCAGACTCTATCAAAGGCCCTTGAAATATCCAGGGCAACGATTTTAGACTCACCAAAATTGTGAAGACTACGGTTCCAACGTTCCGTCAGAAAGGTCAGCAAGTCTCCAGATGAGCGTCCAGCTCGGAAGCCATATTGGCGATCGTTGATGAGATGATTAGTTTCTAGATACTTCATTAATTTTGAGTTTATGATAGATTCAAAAACCTTTGAAAGAATCGAAGTGATCGCAATTGGTCGATAATTTGAGGGATCGCTACCCTCTCCTTTTTTGGGAATAGGCTGAACATGAGCTAGTTTCCAAGCAGTTGGGAATTTCCCTGTCGAATAAGACAAGTAGAAAAGTTTGCGCAGAGGTTTAGCCAAGGATGAGGCACAGCTTTTAATTAGCAGGGGCGAAAAACCATCAGGACCTGCGGCTTTGGAGACATTGATCCCCTTAAGGACCCTGAACACATCTCTCGTACGAACGTGTATTGGCTCTTGTACACATTCACACGGGCGATGCACAACAGGTGTTTGTGAAGTGGGTGGAAGACAAGAATTTGAAGCGCATCTAGCAGCTAAAATATTAGCTTTATCCAGGGAGTCAACAATCACTTCACCATTATTAAGTAGTGAAGGTATAGATGAACTGGTGAAGTTGTTCCTGATGGTTTTGACCAGAGACCAGAAACCTTTGCTACCTTTGCGGCTTGCCAAGATTCTTTGTCTTATATTCTGGTCAATAAGAAATTTTTCTCTCTGGATAATGGACTTGCAGGAGTTCCGTGCAGTCTTGTAGACTTGTTCCATTTCCGGACATGGATGCAATTGATAGGCGCGAAAAGCAGACTCTTTCGCTTTTATAGCTTGTTTGCACTTATCGTTAAATCAGGAGCGATCATGCTGTTGTTGAGATCTGCTTTAAGAATACGGAATGTATTCACGCATGCCAGGATTTAGTATGTTACTAAATTCTAATGTGCATTCATCAACATCCCTCGAAGCAAAACAGACCGACCAATCAATTTCTCTCAGATACTTATTGAGACTTTCCCAATCAGCATTCTTATAGTGCCAAAGAAGCCTACTTGTTGGTGGAGAGGTAGGGCGGCACATGTTTGAGGTGGTAAATTGAGCCGTAATTAAACAATGGTCTGAATTTCCGAGAGGGGAACCGACTGAGATGGAATATTTGTCAGGATGAGATGTTAGAAACAAGTCGAGTAAATTAGCTTTATCTCCAGCTGCATCAGGAATTCGCGTTGGTGCATCCACTAGCTGTTGCAAATTAAATGATTCACAGAAGAGTTCAACGAATCGGCCCGCAGGACTTGTGGTAGAAGAATGTCTGAGCCACGGTATATTATGAACATTAAAATCGCCTGCCAGGACGATTTCGGAAGAGGGGGAGACAGAAAGCAAATGATCAATATTGTTGGAGATATTGTCAAATACGGATACCGTGTCGTCATCAGACATATTTGGGCTGCGATAAAGGAAACAGAAGTATATGATGTGCTTGTGAAGTTTGAACCTAATCCAGATAAAGTTAAACTCTGGATTGGCAGAAGGAAAATCTTGAAGAATAGTAAAGGCCACATCATTCCGAATATATACTGCGATCCCTCTATGCTGAGAAAAAAAGAGGCACGAAGCTGTAACCAGGGACGTGATACTGATTAATATCAACATCCGAAACGACCTTGGTCTCACTTAGCGCAAGAATTGCCGGATTTTTTGAGTTAAGGTGGCAGTACACCGAAAACCGATTTGCTCTTAATCCGCGAATGTTGCAGAAATCTAAAATGAAATTCTGCATACTGAACGCAAAAACAAAAAAGCAATAAAAAGCGACACACAACAACACAAATATTTGGGCGCCACCAGCAGCAGTCAACGACACAACGAGGTAAAAATCACACAATCACTTCGATTCTTTCAAAGGTTTTTGAATCTATCATTACCTCCAAATAATGAAGTATCTGGAAACCAATCAGCTCATCAACGATCGCCAATACGGCTTCCGGCTATGTCGCTCATCTGGAGACTTGCTGACTTTTCTTACGGAACGTTGGAATCGTAGTCTTCATAATTTTGGTGAGTCCAAAATCGTTGCTCTTGATATTTCAAAGGCCTGTGATAGAGTCTGACATCCAGCCCTTTTAGCCAAACTCAAAGCACTTGGTCTTTCCCCTCCTCTTCTATTATGGATTGAAAGTTTTTTATCTAGTCGCCAAATACGTGTTGTATTAGATGGTGTTATATCTGAACCTCATCCTATTAATTCCGGTGTCCCCCAGGGCTCTGTTATTTCTCCGACTCTATTTCTAATCTTCATTAATGATCTGCTTTCCCTTACTTTTAATCCTATCCATAGCTTTGCTGATGACAGTACCCTTGATTTCGCATACTCCTTTGACACCCTTGCGGATTTCAGAGGGAACGCCACATGTGTTAAACGAGACTGCATGATTAGATCATTGAATAACGATCTTGACAATATTCTCGCTTGGGGCAAAGTGAATCGCGTCGAGTTCAATGTATCTAAGACCCAAAGCTGTCTTATCTCATTAAAACAAGATCATAACTTAACCACACCCGTTTCTTTTGATGGTGCATTAATTTCTGATTCACCGTCACTAAGCATTCTTGGCATTAATATTTCCAGTAAGTTAAGCTGGACAAATCACATCTTCTCGGTTGCAAAAGAAGCATCAAAATGTCTTGGATTTCTGAAAAGGTGTAAGAAATATTTCAGCCCATCAAATATAGCGCTCCTCTACAAGTCCTACATCAGACCTAGAATGGAATACAATTCCCATATCTGGGCCGGGACTGGTCGCATAGCCTTAGCTTCATTGGATATTGTCCAAAAGAGAGCCTGCAAGCTCTTTGGCGATGTGGCAATTACTCGTCATATCGACTCGCTCGAGCACCGTCGCAATGTTGGATGCCTTTCGCTCCTTTATCGCTATATGCATGGTCAATGTTCTGATGAAATATCTAGTCTGATCCCTTGTAGAATAGTTCCTGCACGCAATACTCGCGCTGCATCCCGCGCTCATCCTTTTAACCTTCAAATTACCTTCGGCCATACACTAAGATTCCGTGATGCTTTCTTATCCCGAACTGTGCGATTGTGGAACAGTCTACCATCTTCTGTCTTTCCTCCGGCATACAACCTGCGAAAGTTTAAGGGCGACATACATCGGCACCTCCGCCGCTCTCCTCATATCCCTTAATCATTTCCCTATCTCCTTCCTGCCACGCTGTGCTTTGCATCATAGGGTATGCCCTGAGCTTGGCTTAATAATATAAAAAAAAGAAAAAAAAAGAAAAATCCTGTCAAACTATTCATAATAATCAGGTCACACTACCTTTTCTTTTCTGATTTTTTTTTCTTTCCTCCTTTTCTTGCCATGTACATTTTAAATGTAAAACATTCGGAAATCTCGCCTGCTTCCTAAATTCCTGTTAGGTGAACGATGCTTGCAATCTTGCATGAACTTGTTTGATTCTTCACTAATATAAATACGAATGCCAAGGACAAACGTTACTTATTTGTTTCCGGAATTTTGAAAAGAAAAGTGTGAGTGAATCGATGTGAATGTTTGCCAGTGCCGGATAAAGTAGGTAAGTACCTGTCTATTGGATATACAGACTTTTATTTTATATTGTAATAATATTATATTTGTTACGTTTGTGTGTAGTAGATACGTAATAAAAATTAACTACTGCCCATGGCCATTATACCATACACAGAAAGCTGAGAAAGGTTGAACTTTTAGTAATTTTTATTATAAAATTATTTATTTATCCCACTACTGTGGTGATTCGTTATTATTGACCTGCATGTTTGTATATATATTGCAGTGGCTCCGTAGTTGCTAATGCTAAATGACTAAAAATACATTCATAAATTTTACGTGTCTTTATGTACTACTTGTAACGTACATACATCAAAGAAATAAATCATTAAAATCGCGGAGTTTTGATGTCAAAATTTTCTTCATGTAATGACTCTCCGTCTCAGTCAAACTAGAAGCTTAAAGTTACGGTCTTACGGAAAGCTTTGGGTACACTAAATCATTTTTAGTAGGTGAAAAAAAAATTTTTTTTTCCGTAATCTAAGAAATATTGTAGCAAGTGTTATACCATTTTAGAATCCTTATTAAATGCGTCAACTTTTAAAGTTACTTGCCAAACTGGCGTAGTAAATTTTTTTTCATTACAGTCAGTTAAAGTTGGGTGAAATATAAATTTTCTATTCTTGGTTCGGAAAAATGTGACATTTTCTTCCATACAGGAAAAGCTGGCTTAGAATTTAAAGCAACAAGTTACATAAGCGCTATTCGGGATTACATAGGAGAAATAAAATTGAAAAAAAAAATGTAAAGATTTGTAGCAACAGGAGCTAAAAAACCATCACAGGGTGTTCATTTTCTAGAAAACAAAAGAAATGTCTATAATTTAAAAAATATATGAATTAGATTTTTTTTTTATATTTTTCTGGTAACTGTTATGATTTGGTCTATCACCCGATTCCGGCTTGACATCGACTTATGGGACACCCTGTATATTTGCACAATATATGAACGAAATCCCAGAGCGGGTGGTTATGACCGATGTTAGTAATAAACTCCACACAATGCTTTTCTTAATAGAAATAAAAGTGGCAGCTGAACAATTAGCTAAATTCCACTTAAGTTTGGCACAGCCCTGGAATTAGCTGGCTAAATTTCCAATGCAAACTGGAATTTAGGCAGCATTAGCTCGTTTGGCACACATCTTAAAATCAGTTTTGCTGCCCGGCATTTTGGTATTTTCATTGCAATAATTAATTAATTCTGTTAAAATAGCCATTTTAGCTATTAGCAATTTTAATAGGATAAATCGCCTTATGATTACTAAAACAAAGATTTTTTCTTTACAGGTAGGTAACTGAAACGAAACATGGCTGAATCTAAGAAGAAATATTGACATTACAGTACTGATTACTTGAAATTTGGTTTTCTTCCATTAAAGGCAGACAAACGATTGCCCATATGCCTTTTATGCAACAAAGTTTTGAGCAATGACTCTAAGAAACCATCTAAGCTCGAAGATCATCTAAGAAGGTGTCATCCTGATAAAATAAGCAAAGACTTTACATATTTTCAAAGATTGGAGGAAAAATATGAAAAGAGACCCACCGTGCACAGTATGTTCGCTTCAACGTCTCAAAGTAACGATGATGGCTTGCGGGCATCTTACAATATATTGTTGCTTATAGCGAAATTTGGAAAACCGCACACCATCGGAGAACAGTTAATTTTACCCGCTGTTGAAGAGGTGTTAAAAACTTTTCTGCACAAACCTCCATTTGACGTACTCAAAAGAATTCCTTTGAGTAACAACACTGTACAAAGACGTATTGATGAAATGAGCTCTGATATTGAAAGCTTTTTATATAATTGTCTGCAAACAACTAATTTTTCTATTCAACTGAACGAGTCAACTTTACCTAGTCATGAAGCTTTATTATTGGCATTTCGATTTGTTATGGACGAAGGAATCCATGAAGAGCTACTATTCGCGAAAACTTTGGAGACGGACACTAAAGGCGAATCAATAATTAATGTCCTGAGGGATTTTTTTAATGAAAGATCAATTCTATTTACAAACAGTCTTTCGGTTGCAACAGATGGAGCTTCTGCCATGTTCGAGCGATGTCATGGGCTTATAAGCCATTTTAAAAGAATTATACCAAGAGTAACTGCAATTCCATCGACAACACCTACACGGTTAAAAATGTTAGGATATTTTTTAAACCAAAAAAAGGAATATTGCCTTTTTGCAGTACAATTAATACAATTTTGTAATAAATTGAAATTACTACAAATAAAAATAGTAATTCCTGATATATAAGTAAAACCCTTTTGGATTAAAATAAGAAGAAACCGCTCATTTAATTAGAGTTAATTTACATGTAATAATAATTGGTTTATAAATTAAACCAACAAAGTTCCATGTGAACAACGTGAAAGAGCTTGTCCCTGCAACAAATGTCAGACGCATATGTGTCCGGCTGAAGTGTAGAAAGTTGTAATACGTTCTGTATTATAAATTAAACCCCATTGGTATGAAAGGAGAACATGATAAGACTTGGTGCTGCATTCAGTATTATTTATAATATAATTTACTCTTCGAAAGAATAAAAATTTACTGCATTCAGTATAATGTGGTGTAAAATTTAACATTTTTCAGGAATACAATTAATTTCTATAACCATTTACCGTTATTTCTGTGAATCCGGGTGTCATTTCGTAAATTATAAGTATATTTATGGAAGTTCTAAGTGGTTGGAACAGGTTTAGGTGCATTTAACTCGACAAAAATGGAGTGCAAAGCGGGAATTTTTGTAAAAGTGTTATATAAAAGAGACAATCAAAAGACAAAGTACCTATGTAGAATTAGAAAAATTCGCTTTATTTCCTTAATTTAAAGTTCAAAATAGTGCAGTAGACGGAATTGTATGAAAGACTTTATTCTAATTAGTTAATATATAGGTATTTCAAGCTCAATGTTAATTTCAGGATTTATTATATGATCCTACTCCCAATACGGGATATCTTGCATCCAAAATTAAAAATTCTAATAACAAAAGGCATAAAGTTGAAGGGAATTTGACAAAAAAATTACCTGAGCAGAAGAAACAGAGAACAAAGAAAGTTGAATTAGGAATTCTCGGTGAAGACAACCTTGAGTTTTTTATAAATTGTTTGGTACAGGAGCAGGAAGAACTTAAGCAGGAAGAAATTAAGACTTAAAGCTACTGTTGACCTACGAGCAAAACTTTCTTTAAATCCAATCAACGTCTTCCAAAGATTTCCTTTCTTCTTTTTTGATTCGAACTTGGTAAGGAATATTTTTATATGTATGTAATACTGAACTAATTCAATTTTACTATAGTTGCTTTATGACTTTGAGTTGAGGTATAAAACTCAGTCTTCTCTATTATTTGATAAATGGAAGAAATATGCTGATTTTGTTGACATTGTTTTAAATGAAACGACGGGAAAAGAGAGCCCATTTGAGAATACTGAAACATTCGGTAAGTAAGTACTTACTATTTCGCAGACGTTATTATTATATATTTGTAATAGATTGGAATAAAAAAGTAAAAAACTTCATATCATTATTAATATTGCTACCGCCTACTTCTGGAGGACCTAGGACTAAAGAAATCAGGAAAACTACTCTGGAAAGATCCGTCAAAGCATTTCATAGATTTTGAAGACTTTCAAAAAGTAGTACCACAGCATTGGCTAGGAGTATTGGGTTTAATTCGAATAATGCGAATTATATTATCCCCAAAAATAACTGCAACGTGTAATGGTGATTTAAAACAATTAATTAAGTTTCACTTAAATATTATAATAAATACCTATAAAAATAATTTAATTCCCAAACATCACCTGATGACTCACTATCCGGGTCTAATAAAGAGAAATAGCCCCTTAGTTCACAGTTGGAAAATCCGCTACGAAGCTTAGCATAAATATTTTTCAAAATTAAGCTCTTCCTTAAATAATTATATTAACATTTGTAAGTCATTAACCATTCGACATCAGCAATTTATGGCACACACATTAAAGAAGTTAAATTTTCGAAGAATCTTTTAGTTTTGGTAAACTGCAAAAAATTAATATCAATGAAGTAACCTATGACAAAGATATTTGTTTAAATAAAAGTTTTTAAATGAAGAAACATTCAATACTTCTTGGGTAGAAATTAGTTCAGGTTTTCATTATAGAAAAGATACTTATATTTGTATGAATAAGGATCCACCTTTTTTGTTTGGCCGTATTATTGATATAATTTACAGAAATAACGAAATCTTTTTATTGTTAATAAGCACACTTGTATTGGTCTCGATACAAATGTAGATTATTTTGAATTGAATAAAACAGAAGAAAACTGTGTTGTTGAATATAAAGATCTACTTTACAAAGCAACTTTTGAAAGTTATTTTGCAAACATGAAGTTATATGTTTTGGTTCCCATAGTTATATCTTAATTTTATGTATCTAGTACAGATGTACTGCATAAGTATAATTTGTTAATTTCATAAAATAAAATGCAAAAAAAAAGAAAAATATGAGGTATTTTATTTATTAAGTTGTAATACAGTTATACTAAAAATATGAACTGAACTTAGTCTAAAATTTAGTATTGATCTTATTAAAATTCTTAACTATTAAAATTTAATTTTTAGTACTTTGTGACTAAAATATATAATCCTTTTGGTTTATATTTTAATTCTTTGTATTACATATAAATTCCAGCAAAAGGTTATAATTTAACATATTTGATATTAAATTATATTAAGAAAAATTATTGAAAAGAATTTTGAATACATTTATATAATTGAAATTTAATCTTTTATTGGACTCGTCATATATACAACCCAAAAATGATTAAAATTTAGTCCCATATTTTTAACCGTGTAGTAGCGAAAAATTTGAGTGATAAATTGCACTAATCGCTTCAATTTGTGATTAAAGCAGTCAACAAAATAAGAAGCAATGCGTTGAATACCCGTTTATTTGCACAATTGTGCGACGAAAATAATGAAGACTTCAAACGATTGCTCTTACATACTGAAGTACGCTGGTTGTCGAAAGGTGCATGCTGCACAAGATTTTACTCAATTTTTGAATCAGTTTTAGAGTCTCTGGAAAATAAAGATCCAGATTTACAAGAAAACCTGATCAAATTGAAAGCAGACATCGCGTATTTGACAGATTTGTTCAAAAAATTTAATGACGTTAACTTACAGTTACAAGGGGATAGCCTAAATTTAGTAAAAACAAAGGGTGTAATTTCGGCTTCTCTTGGAAAATTGAAATTTATGAAGCAAAATATTAGCCGGCGCGAATTCTCCCAGTTTCCAAACTTGTCACAGGCAGAATGTCTTGATGAGGATACTCAGACATATGTTCAACATTTAAATGCCCTGCATGATGACTTCAAAAACAGATTTGAAGATATTCTGACGATGGAAATACCACCATGGATCATAAATCCATTTGATAAAACGGAAGTGGTGAATGTGGTATTACAAGAGGAGCTACTCGAGCTTAGCACCAATGAGGAGCTGAAGGTGAAATTTAAAAAAGGCTATCAAACATTTTGGCTGCAGGCAGAAATACCCAAAAAATATCCTGGGCTGTGGGAAATTGCGAGAAAACTTTTGATAGCGTTTCCCTCGTCATACTTTGTCGAAAAAAGTTTTAGTGTCGTTATAAACCTATTAACAAAAAAAAAGGAGCAGATTGAACATCACAGAACGGGGAGATTTGCGGTTATTCCTTACAAAACTGAAGCCAAATATTGATAATTTGCTGTCAGTGCATCAAATACATCCCTCCCATTAATATTATGACTATTTTTTTAATTGATGATTTGCATTGTTGAAGTTACGTTACGTTAAATTTTAATTCTATTAAGTTTGTAATCATATTATTTCAATAAATAGAATACAAAAAAATATACTATTTTTCTTTTTATTTTTACCACTCTCAATTTAGGTTGGAACTCAGCCGCGATACAAATTTCCATCGTTAGATCTAATCTTCACATTTTTTGACGACTTTTGGGAATATGGTAGAAACGTAACAGCAGGGGGTCCACCGAAACCAGTAAAATGTTTAAAGTGGTCTACGAGAAAAAAGTTTTGGAACCTCTATAGACGAATGTACAAATGAACTAGATGTTTCAATGCTTTAATACGAAGGATCTTCCTATTCTCGTAAAAGGTTTTAGGGTTCGATGAGAACGTAAATTATCTTCACAAATGGATGCTAATTTCTCCGCCCTAGCTAAGCCCTGAACGAGAATTTTGTCATCAGTGTGTAGGACTTCCGGCTTCGTTGAGTCTGCTGTCCATCAAGATATATGTACACGACATTGAATAGATTATCTCTTTTCCGTACTTTCCGCAACCACAACTTATAACTCTTTCAGTGCACCCTGTGCTTTGCGGTACGCTACTATAACTTGAGTTTTCCGTTTTCTTATTTAACGCAATTGAAGTGTTCTGTCGAACTATCTATGACTAAGTTCTTTGAAACTTATACATAAATAGTAGATTATCTACAAACGCGAAAAAAAGACACAAAGCGGCAAGCGGTCTAAAAATAATAATAATTTTTTCGCCGATGGCGCTGCAGGAGTTATATAAATTAAGTTCTACCAGGCTCATACCCAATCTATCTTGATAAGATTCTAATTGAAGATTTTTCAAATACGTCTTTATAAGTCTGTGGACTTCTACTTCTGCATTCTTGACGACATTCTCTTCTTCGTCTAAACTGGGAACCCTTTCTATAAAATTAGAATCGAATTCCATTCAATCTAAACATTTTTCGCCCTTCCTGCAGGCATGTTTTATTTCAGTATAGTGAACATAATATGCCTCTTGAATTCTAGATATATCTACTCATTTAACTGGACTTATATCCCAACATATGTGAAAATGTTGGATCCTTACCACAAAGTTTTTTTCACCCCTGAATATGGTAATTGCTTGGTTTGCCATGAAACTTCGTTACAGGTGGCCTTCCATTTTCGGCAGGTACCTACACATATAGTGCAGTTTCATATTGTTAAGCCGCATGTTTTCTACAAAACACCATCTACAGTGATCTTTAACATTATTATACGGTTGATTTAACCAATATCAGCATGTATGGTGTTAAATCAAGAGTACATAAGTCCAAAAATGTACTTTTGCGCCATTGTCTTTTGAAGTTTTGAAAATTTTCCCATAATCAGTTTTTTAATTTTTTTTCATAATAATGTGCAAAGATGTTTTGGATTATGTTTGTATATGCACGTATAACTGTTTTGGATAAATTCTAGGAATTTAAAGTGATTTTTTGTGAGTTATGTAGTTTTGATCAAACATATTTCACAGCAAATGAATCAAAAACTTCAAAATTATGTTAAGAACTATTCATTTATTAAAAAGAAAAAAGAGAACATTTTCAATTCACATTTTTATTGTACATAGCAAAAATTATTCTTTAAAATTTATTCCTCTGAACTAGAGTCGCTGTCCAGGTCTGGATCAATACTGCTTACGTTTTTCGCAGTTAAATTTTTATAGAAGTCATGGAACACAGCTGGAATTAGGGGAAGTAATGACAAAATATCCTTGTTTTTTTCGTCCGAAATTACAGCAATTTCCAGATATTTCTCTGTAAGATGTAGAGAAAGTTTTCCTCTTCTATTGAAGCTCACGCAACGAAACTCATCGTTTTCCTCTAAACTAGCTTTAAAAAATATTTTCCCAACTTGCTTTCTGTATTGCAACCACTTCACATTGCGCCAGCGAAACAAATTTCCATCTTCATCTTTCTTTCGGCTAACAAAGCCAGAACCTGATTTGAGAAGATGGGAAAATTTGAAAATCTTGTTTCGTTGCAATTCGTGGACCTGAAATTTATTCTTTTTGCCACAAGATCTCACCAACTGATACAAATCATGAGGATGAAATATTTCAGCATTGGAACTTTTATTCTTCTTTTCGATAATAGCGTGATCACTATCGCATTCCATATGAGTATGTCCGGGAACCAAAAATTTGTGGTTAACGATTTCTAAATGTGGAAGATCCTTCATTGCTTTCAAAAACATTGCAGCCACAAAAGAGTTTTTATTTTGGCCTCCACAGGTATCCGAATAATTAGTCACATATCGTATAGTATGAGGTAAAGATTTTAAATGTACATATAAGCAGGAAGCGATTTCATCTGCTCCTCTTCCAACTATTCCCTCATGCCACATGAAATGTTTTGAAGAACCATCTGCAAGATTGTGTATTGTGAGGTTGAACGTCCATAGTTGTCTTTTGTAGAAAGCTACTGATGTTTTCAAATTTGGTGTAGGAAGACATTGTTGCAAGTCAAAAGCAAAGCAGGCCACTGAAGGTTCTTCTTTCGCAGTTTTCTTATCTTCTCGTTTCCTCGAATATGCCAACTCCGCCTACATGTGATGCTCAGTCAATGAAGATTTAAATAGTTTTTCATCATTTGCATTTTTTGATTCCTCAACTAATTTAATCTTCATTTTTAGTGTGTCACATAAGTGACAGGTAAGGTAAGGATGGTGAAGAGGCTCAGCTTCATGCTAGTGGAGATGGAGGGTCGCCTTCTCACAAGTATCAACAACTTTATCGAAAAGTTCAATGACCGTATTGCTGCACTTGAAAATGCTCTTGCTGAGGATATCAACTGTTTGCGACGATCGCCTGATGCTTTGATTAAAGGAGTGAGTGCTGTTTCTGGTGAACATCCCCACAAAATATTGCTGAATATCTGCTCCGTCATCAAGCACACACTTTCCCCATATACTTCGGCCTTTCGCTTCAAGCCCACCCAATTCATCGCAATCAGGGCGTCGGTCTAATTTCGCAATTATAGCTAAATTCTCTTGTACAGCTGAAAGAAATGCTTTTTTTACTGCCTTTGCTGAACACCGTGGCATCAGATTAAATGAACTGCAGGGCTTCGCCGTAGAGTCCAAAATCTTTATAAATGAAAGAATCTCTCCAACTGTAGGAGCTCTTCTATGGGAACCTCTTCGGTTAAAATCAGAGAAGAGGCTACACCAGGGGTGGCCATAACGCGGCTCTTGGAGTCGTGTGGTGTGGCTCTTGTGCATAATTTTGATATAAAAACACTATAACTGATTAATTTAAAAAAAATATTTTATTTCATTACAAAAAAATTTAGATCTGCTTGTTGATGCCTTACGGTTATTGTCCATTTTAGCAGTTAGTCGCTGAAAGTTTGGTTGATGATCAGTTAGGGCAGTTCGCACAAGCTCAGTTAAATGTTTATCAGTTAAAACAGACCTATACTTATTTTTAATAAATTTAAGAGTGGAATACAACGACTCGCAAGAATAGGAAGTGCCGAAAATAGATATTATTCTGAGTGCACAATCTTTGGTTTTAGGATAATTTTGTTCCGAAACCTGTTTCCAAAAGTCAATAGTTGAACAACTATTCTGTTTTACTTGCTTCAACCCTTCATCTTCTTGCAGCTCCAGTAGTTCTAATTCTTTACTTTTAAAATTATAATAATCTTATATGTATATTGTTTTCAAAGATAAATAAATGGCTCTTTAAAATATGCATTTCTAAAATGTGGCTCCCAAAGTTACTATAGTTGGCCACCCCTGGGCTACACTAGGGATGGTAGTGTGCATGTCAAATTAACAGAATATAACCGTGCGCTCAAAGTTCCAAACCATGATCAATTGATGTCATTATTCTCCTCGCCGGATTTTCAGTCTGGAGCCGAAACTGCAGCTGACGTGGGATGCTAATACTGAACGTGAACGATGTTTGGTTTTTTAATTTGTATTTCTGTTGATTCTCATTGTTTTTAGTTTTAGTTTAGTAGTCTCCGCAATAAGGCTGATGAGCTCAGCTTTATATATGCTAACACTGATATTCATGTCATCTGCGTCAGTGAAACCTGGTTAAATGAAAACATACCATCTTCATTAGTCTCCATACCATGGTTTCAGCTGCTCCGTAATGATAGAAAGTTACGAATTGGCTGTGGAGTTGGCATCTACGTAATAGATCACCTGAAGGTCAAAATTATTTACTCCTCGATTAGCAGCGACACGAATTTTAATGTGTGGAGTTGAATAATGGGATCCAGAAATGTATACTGTCAGCTGTATATTGTCCTCCTGAACGCTTTTCTGCTGACAGAACTTCGGAACTTGAATCTGTGCTTAGTAATTTGACTCGTCAATATAACAATATTATTGTGACCGGCGATTTTAATATCGACATCTTGTGTTCCAATAATAGATCCATGGAATTTATTCACTTCATTCAGTCCCTATATCTTAATTCCGTCAACTCTCTACCAACATATTTTAATACTTCTAGGCCAACACTCCTTGATTTATTTTTTACAACAGATAAATGTCGAGTCCTTTTTTATAACCAAATCGACTCCCCTAGTTTCCTCGATCATGACATACTCTTCATCTGTTACGACTACCCAGTGTCCGGAGCATTCAAGTTACTTCTCATTTAGAGACTTTAATAATTTGGACATGGACAGCTTAATTCAGGTATCCTTTTAGTATATTTAATTGAAAATATTTGCTGTTGCAGCGTAGAAAGGTAAGTTTTACCATAGATGGCATCTATGCCATCTATGGTTTCACGAAGCGTTTTTGTTTCCATCTTTCGATGTGCAAACGGCCTAACGATATTTTTGTTTGGTGGGAGTTTTGTAGTTGTTGCTTCAAGCTCTTCGATTTTTTCAGATTTTTGTTCGGTCAAAACTACAACTACGGAGTTGTGCGCTTTTGACCGAAATAATATTCAGTTTGTTTGGAGTTATGCATTTTGGACCCATCATTTTAATCATCTTGAAGGGAGCTACATACAGTAAAAAATTCTTACTACTTTCAAAGTAGGCAATTTAGTGCCTACTCTCAAAGTAGTAATTTTCAACCAGTTGAAGGAAATTACACATCCCTATTAATTTTAATACTCAATATAGTAAATGACTTACACACGAATTCGTAAAATTACATATTTTCATAGTAATCAAATTCCAACTTACTTTGTAAAATTACACACACGATTGTAAAAAATGCAATAAAATGCGTTAGATTCAAATGAAAATTTATATGTGGTTACCTTTCTAAAGTAACCGCTCTGCTTATTTCGGAAGTAAATTTTTGTCGTGAAATAACCAGTGATGAAAACTCTGAAAATAGTAAAAATTTGTCTTTTTTCATAACATCAGTAGAATAGTATTCTTTTGTTTATTTTATGAAATATTGCAAATATACAATACATAAGTTTATCCATGATAAACATTGATTTGATTTGTATTCCACACAATACAAAAAAGAAAACAAAGCTCAATAAAGTGTTGAAGAACTAAATTGAGAAAACAAAATTCTTAAGAATTTTTTGTAGTTCTTTTTTTATTAATATAATTGAAAATCTCTATAAACATAAAAAATAAATAAACATAAATTTGATTTTAAAGCTATTTACATTTCAAGGTCAGTTCAAATTTTTATAGCTACATGGAATAAAATATATAATGGAAAAATTTACATAAAATATTATATTGAAAAAATAAACAAAAAAATATTCATTAATCCAGATTAATGCAAGAAAAAAGTGCCAAGTGCATACTTTTAAGATGATTTTATTTGAGCAATTACCTTTATTAGATGTAAAACTTTTGCCACAGCATTTATATTTTTCTTTTTCCCTCGTGTTATATCTGTGCGGATTTCGACAAAGTACCTTTGTATGAAGTCTCAAGTTTTTGATGCTTCCTGGGGGTAAGTCTTAATTAGAATGAATTCCTGCAGTAGCCCCTCTTGAATATTCTTTGAAGTTGCTGTGGCAACTTCTTTTTCAATGAAAACATAAATAGTATTTCTCTCATCACTTGTTTCTATATTTGTATTTAAAAAAAAATAATTTATAAAAATTTATTACGATAAAGAAATTTACCGAAGACTGCACACCAAGAAGAATTATTTGGGGCATCAATATGACTCACTTTTATTATATAAATTCCTTTGAAAACACAAATACCTATAACCGCACAATGAAAAATACTTCTGCATCCCATCACGGTTTTAATAAATCTCTGCTGACGTTATAAGCTTGTTTCAACTTGTCTGAAAAATAGTATGCCGTACTTGAAATTTCTAGAAAACCATAGTAATTTTGAGCATAAGAATTGGATTTTACTACCCATGAAAGCAATTTTAAAAACAAATGTAAAATTTACAAACACGTACGTATTTTCACACATTTAAATTGAATTTTACCAATTAGAATGAGTAAAATTAAGCATTTTATGTATTTTACACACAAATGCCTAAACTTTAATATCAATTTATAAAATTCCTACTCTACTTTGTAAAATTTTACTACTATAATTGAAGTAAAATTCAAGAAATTTTTTACTGTGCAGTTATGCAGATAGTACAGAACGATAGGGAATTTTTTTTCATATATTTTGGTATACATAACTCAAAAACGCCATTTTTGGACTTATGTACTTTTGACTAAACATCATAGATATATCTCGTACATGCATACATATTTAGGTATAGTTTAGGTACTACTAGGTATACTTTAGGTACAAAGAATTCCCTAAATTCGTCAAATAAAAATCTTACATTTTACATTCGACTAATTGACTGGGTTATGTTTAAAAAAGGACGTTATAAAAACTAATGACGCTAAGCTTTTATTCAAATTTTTTACTCCCACATTAATTTTTCTTTCCAATAAAATTTCTATAGAATTTGGTATTTCTTTATCAATTTTACCCAATTAGGAAGGTAAAGCGAATGGATTTATTTACATAAGCCCTATGAAAATAATGAATCATAAACGTTGTTGAGGGTTTTAATTTACTCAGCAATCGAAATAAGGCAATATCAATCGTTACTCTTTATTAAGTGATTTGAGGTAATTTCTAAGGATTTTTTATAGGAATTTTCAATAGCGTTTAATAGCGTTTGTCACGAGAGACTCTTACGTGATCAGATTTTTCTCACTATGCTATTCTTTTAATTCAAAATTCTTTTTTCAAAATAAAAATAGAAAAAGAGTGCTACAAGTCGTCACTAGTGAATGAATAATACTTTTTATTTTTAAGACTATTATTTATAATAAATTTTTCAATTAATTTTTACGGAGTACCTTCTAAGAGCAACCATTACTATAACGAAAAAAAAAACTATTTTCCATCGTCAATTACTATTTGTGGTACCATGAAACAATCTAAGCAAAATTTAAAGCTTTGACAAGCACAATCTTTCCCCATCTGACTTATTTGGCAATTCTGTTTTATAATATACTTAATACAAAAAAAAAGCTTTTCGGTATAGCAATGTTACCCCAATATTGTGCTTTCGATTCCCCTACACATGCACTCCTTGTCCTCTGCATTTATTATCCGAAAAATAAAACCAACGATAAAAAGTCTCATAAAACCCGTGCCATACTATCAACAATATTTTCCAGGATTTCTATACTTATACAAAAACAACAAATTCATACTACTGGTGCTGCGACAGTAAATAGAAATGGGAACGAGATGGGAGATCCTGTTGCATAGAGACCCATTGAGATAGATGAATTGCAAACGTTGAAAGGATGAATGCAATATAAGATCCTGTTGAATTACCGTATATGGAACAAGCTAAAGCTGGTTGTTTGGGCGCCATCCACTACAGTGGAAGGTATGTTCTATGTACGTAGTATTATTGTCATCAACAAAAACAACAACAACAAAACTATATCTGTCAGAGATTAGCTCTAGCTTTAGTCTCTATCTCTATTTCTACTGCGGTACTTGTACGCTCACTCCCACCCCATATTTATTGAGACTCTTCAAGCTGTTAAGGGGAAGAGACTTTCGGATTCTATATATACATTTATGTATTACATTCAACAGGAGATATCCAAAGCGTTCTTGGCTAGTGCAAAATAAAAATTATTATTTACGGATATTTTTCTTTGAACTTGGTTGTTTCCTTTTTTGCCCACTCTTATGCCACCATACCATCAGGATTCAGGATAGCCTAATGGTATTAACAGTATACATAACGCAAACAGGACAGTTGTGTATAAAGTTAGTAGAGTAGCCCTAGCAGGACTTAGGACAAAATATAATAAAAAGAAAACTAAAGGAAAAATAAGTCATTAGCTGTGCTTTCATGGTTCACATACTTTTTATACCTATATTTTCCTCGGCATGGCTTCGATGGCAGCCGGCTTTTTATTTTTCTTCAATGATTTGCTTAACAGCTCACCATCTAACTCGAGATTGCCATGGTACTCGATGATAGCCTCCAAGGAAACGATATAATACAAAAAAAAAAAAACAAAATAAAGAGAAGCCATGGAGCCATGGTGGAGCAAAGCTTCTATGGAGAAAAGTCGACCAACAACAACGAGTCCGATACTAATCACTTCGCCATTTTCTTGGATTACTGCTTTTGATTTTGGAATAACTCAATCAGATTCAATTGACTCGGTGCGAAATGGTAAGTCCATCAACAGATGGCTTTGGCTCCAGTTTGCCGCTACCCCTCTGTGTGTGACTGAGGTGGTATGATGGAATTGTATTCACATAGTTTGGTGCCCCCCCTTAGAGTTGAGTCATTAATGCCATCGTGATCCATTTTTGTGCTTAATATCGGCATATTCTTCCCTTTTGGGCTGTAGAGAACAGATGGAGCTTTATGCCGGCTGAGATAGGTACAGATGGCTATATATACATACATATAACGAACGAAATTTGGCACCACATGTAGTAAGTAGAGGCATACATACATCTGTTAATATATGTATGTATAAACGAGGAGCTATAAGGATGATGTCAACAACGTGGGCGACAACTAACTTGGCTTGGCTGCTTAGCTAGAAGCTACTAGAAAGGATGCAACCTGACTTACATACTTATATAGGACATGTCCGTATCCAGTATATACAGACAGTACTAGTTACATAGAACTGAAAATTCCAGAATGAATGCAAGTGCCTATAATGCCTCAAGCTATTCTGGAGTAAATTTGTCGTAGGTATTATGCATGTAATTCGGAATTGTGTAGTCCTTCTTATTCCGTTTTCTGGTGAATTTTGCTTTAAATTAATGTGAGAAACGTAGCTATGGCGAATAAAATGCAATAAAATAGTTTTATTTGCTTAATTTAACTTTAATTACATCCCTAAATGGTGGTCGTTATGAGCAACATGCTTATGCTATGTATCACAGCTTGCTCATTACTGGCATTTCGTGGTGCTGCTAACTTGGGTTAATCTCATTTGCAGATATGTAGAAGAAACGTAAAAGATGATGAGAGTTTGGGAGATCCATTGCAGACGAAATGTGATGTTATAAAAAATGCAATGTTTATTCTTATAATAATCGCATAATATGTAAAACGGAATGTTTTGATTTTTTTTGAAGGTAACTTTATACATATAAGTAGTTGAAGATAACGTACAATAGGAAATACAATCATAGCTATTGAAAACTTCTTAGGTATATACCAAAAGCCACAGCAGCATTTTGTATATTCCAAAGACTGCATGGGAAGAAGAAATGGGGTCCAAAACCGAAAATAGTTTTTTGGGCATATATCACTATCGTTAGACCCATCATTATACCTATGGTGCCGTCGTATGGTGGACCAAAACAAAGAAACGAAAAGTGTAAAGAGTGTTACAATTATTACTACTACCTCATATTAACTTTGCGGTATGAGAACTTCCCCTGTTAACCTTATAACTGATGTAGTGCTTATCTCAGCGAAATCTTTTCATTAAAAACAACACTGCTTTTAGAACAAAGGCACTAAATGTCAGTTCCAGATAACCTGGTCATCAAAAAATTCTGGTAAAATTTCAAAATGACTTAATAGCCTCCAAGTTCACCTATACATACAATAACAAGAACTATTAAATTTGGACGCCGCTTTGAAGCGATCATAAAATATCGTCAAAGGTGGAAGAATACCGAACCGACATACGGATCAATAGTCTGGTACACAGATATGTAGTTCTAAGAAAGAAGGCATGATGGGTGTGGGAGTCTATGTACCGAAATGTAAGTTACACAAGGCCCTGGGATCCCACCCATCTGTTATTAAAGCAGAAATTCACACCATAGGAACATTCATTAGGGTCAATATACAAAGAGGCTATCGGCACCCAGCCATATATATATATATAAGCTCCGACAGCAAACCCGCGATAAAGGTACTAATCTTCAATGCCTTCACTTTAAAGCTATTTTAGGACTGCAGAGATGTCCCAGCCTTACTATCAAAGGATAATTAAATAACCCTTAGATGAATACCAGGACACAAGCGGCGTGAAGGTAATGAATGATACCGCTGACTAATTGGCCAGAAAAGGAGCGGAACTCCATTTACTTCATTTACCGGACTCGAAACTTTCTGTGGCTTTCATTGGTTGATTGATTGAAATATGATGTTGTGGCCCCTTACAGGAACTCTGGATCGTTGACTATAAAAGCCCCATTGCTCACCCTCTAGATATATGAGCAATTGCTCATAGGTCCCAACCGGACGCTCTTACGAATTTAAGTGTTTGCTGTCTTCCGGCCCTTCTTACCAGCTCGTTCAGGAGGTCTGAGCCAAGATATCTGTAATGCTTTCCTGAGTGATTTGGATAGTGTAAAAGAAAGTCACTGTCTCGTGTTCCTTTCCGCATCCTGGGTCAGCAACAAGCCCTATTCTGTGTATGTGACTTTTGAGATGAGAGTGGCCAGAGAGAACTGACATCAGGATCCTCAGGGTTGGCGTGTTTGGCCTCAGTAGCGTTTTCGTTTCTTTTGGTTGGGTTTGCCCCATAGCTCCTTTGTAGTTCTACCTGAATTCTGCGGCCTTACAAAAAGTCATTTAGCAGGACTAATAATGTCCAAAACATAAAACGCTCTCCAATTAAAATAACAGAGCCTTCCTGCAATTAGTCATGCGAAGAAATTCATTAACTTGCCATACAAATATTTTAAAAAAGTCATCAATTGTGGTAAGCACCAGTTCAGGCTAATCGGTGGCCACTGCCCACTTAGGTACATTCTTAAGAAAATGAGCAAGACTACAGACGACAACTGCCGGCTCTGCAAGGATTATGTAGAATTCGCATAGCACGTGCTTTGCAAATATGCAGGACTTGCTCGCCGAACAACTGACCGTAATGAGATAATAGCCTTCTTAAAAAAGGCGATCGTGTACTGGGTATAACATGGCAGGAGCATAACACAAAAGATCTTTTAGTTTGCACGGTCGGCACTCCGGCCTCATCCTCTACTAATAATGAAAATAATAAAAATAATTCAAATCTTGTTTGAATATGTTAATACTCGTATTTCTATTCACAGTGTCTATAAAGTTTTGAAAATTACTTAGTAGCATTTCTTATAAGTTGATGTGACTTTACATCATCAGAAATATAGAAAAAACAATAACGCCTTTTTCTGGATAGATATAGTATATAACATGTAGGAACTTGTGTATAATACAATCTTCAAATGACGACCTAATGAACTGGCAATTAAAATTTAACTAAAACTAAATGAAACTAGGAAGTTATAATATTAAAGAAAACAAATTAGTTAATTAAAGGGAAATTTAGATTCAAAAGAAAATTTTTAAAATGGAGCCATTCCACACGAAACTGATCACCTGGACACCCGGCCATCTCGGATTTGGATGAAACTTTAACAATTTGTAGGGAATACCAAAATAGCTCACCTACTACCCCCACCCCTCGCTAGGGGGTTAGAAATGTATTGACTTTACGATTCTCAAAAAATCATATCTGGAGAACAAACCAACCGATTTTTCTGATTCAAATGCCAAATGTTTTTTATAAAAAAATATATCAGTACTGAACGAAATTTGTTGTTGTTAATAATAGTATTTTCGTTTTTTGTCACAAAAATAGCATTATCCACTAGAGAGGCCTTCTAGCACTTTTTGTTTTCTATTTGTATTTTGAAGCCAGAGACTATATCTATCTAGGTACAAAAACTTGCGATGGCGTTCGGCTTCTTTTTTCAGATATGAATTTTTTTAAATCACCGTATACCTAACGCAAAGAATAGATAACTAAAAGAAGGGACACAGAAGAGTGTTCCGATTGTTTTCCATTTAAATATACATGGCGAGAAAAGGAAGGAAAGAAGAGAAAAAAATAAAAAATAAATCAAACCCTCTTTGAAAATTTTACGAATAAGACAAAAAATTTCAAAGCGAAGATTACATGCAACGAAATGGAATGGCAAATGATTTATTTTCGCAATTAAGAGAGAATGGGCGGAGTTTTCCGATTTTACGCTCATAAAATGTTCCCACGTTTTTATGAAAATTGGTTTCTCTGAAATTGTCCCAATGTTTTTCGCAGGGTTTCTAATGTTTGTTGGTGCAATCCCATGATATGTGAACAGCAGGTTGTCCGGTTTACATCTGTTTTGCTCGAAAGAGATTAAGTGGGGAATCTCATGCTGGATTCGGGGAATTTTATTTGACAGAAATTTTACATCACGATATACAGAGTAACAAGGTATGATTGTCCGGGCTGTCAAGTGCGTGTGACGTCACACGAATCGACTCTTAATATGGGAAAAATAAAGTGATAATATTTATGTAAATTTATTCCACTGGATCCATTGAAAATATTTTAATAAATATAATATGAGTTACTTACCATAAATATACATTGAATTTGCTAGTTTAAACCTCATTTCAGGGAAATAAGTTCGGATCAAAACAAAGTGCCACGAAAGTTTTATCGATAAAAAATGCAAAATAAGACTGAAATACTTGTGATTTGCACTCCTAATTGATTATTTAAGATCTTTTTATTATTTCTATAGTGAATTTAGTTAGTGGTAATCGTAATTTTCTCAAATAGAAGGCAAATTTGCAATGCATCATAACGAACTGTAAAAAGTGGGGTTAGTGGCAAATTAAAATGTGGAATACAATTCTAATAATGTTCCTTCAATTTGTATTTCTATTTAGAAGGTAAAATGGTACCTATTTTAAGATTTTAAATGTATCCAGTTGAATAAATTTACATAAATATTAACCTTAATATTTTTCACTTTTTAAGAATCGCGTCATGCGAATCGATTAACAGAGAAAATGGCGAATCTATGGTGCCGGATAGTCATACCTTGTTAGTATGTATACCGTGTTTTACATCTCCTTTTAGTGCGTTGTTTATTGCGAAATATATCTTTTTCTTGCCAAATGGAGGTAGGGTTACCCAATGTACATTATTATGAATAGTTTGAAATAATTTTGAAGGTATTCAAGAAGATTTTATCATTCGGGTAATCATACGTCATCTCAATTTTTGTTTTTAACTCGTTGTCTCAGTCGCACTACAATAATGCATAGCCAAGTTCTTTTCCCCCATTCATGCAAAAGACAAAAGTATATGAGATTACCTCTTTCGGTCTAAAAAAATACGGAAAATTTCCTATTTTGTTCGCCTCTGTCTCTACTTATCCTTATTTATACTTTGCCTAAAGTAACACACTATGGAACCACTGCACTAAGAGAAATATATTGTTTATTTTTCGGCTGGGATCTCTAACACTTTTTTTTATTTTAATTTTGAGGCTAGAAGCCTTATCTAGCTTGGTGCACAAAATTCGAGAGTTTTGCTTTCAATTACCAAATTATGTTTTCAGTGTTTTTGTCTGCTTCAACTTATTACATTTACATTTACATTGTAATGAACTTTGAATATCTTCTCCCTTATTTTATTGCATACATCACTACTATTTAATGCAGCGTAGCTTCCTTTCTTAAGTCTCCTTCTAGCCACTGGAGGGCTTGCCACTGAAACTAACCCGGGGATTACATGAGTCAGTAGAACTGACTCTGACAGCGATTGACACTTACACAGGCTCGTGTAAACCCGTACTGACTACAGACTGGTCAATTGATAGAACGCAAATCGTTTTTTGTCAGTAAATTTGACAGACGAAATTTCGAATTTCCGGTGGACGTGATTATACAGCCTGCATTTGATGAACGAAGCCAATCAACGTCACGGTAGGGCAAGCTCAAGCCCCTCTTTTGACGGTTGGATGATCCGGGAAGGTCCTGAAGAATTGCCTGACTGTATGGCACAATAGATTATTTTTTGGTTTCTTTAAGATAGCAAATATAACACACTTTTTTACCTACCCCCGACACCAAAAATTCAGAATTTTTGCGCGATTAACTAAATTGGCGTTAACAATCGGAAATGTATCACTAGCTTTTTTTATATCGTTTGCAAACCCAACCCTTCCATTTCATTGTACATACTCTTCAATACAATATACTATCCCTGTATATAGATCTAAGTATGTATTGGTCGAGAAAATGCTACCTTGTTATAATATCAGATGGCTCTTTGGTAATCAGTTTGGTTACCGATTATCCATTGTTGCATGCGGGTCGTGTGTTGCTGTCACTAATCGCCATCCGTAGTATAAGTTGATTGATTAAGCTTCAAGTTATATATATATATGTCGGATAGATGTTAAAATTGCTTGTGATAATTGAGGTAGGCTGAATGAAAATTCTTCAATATTGGGTGTAGCCAGTAGCAATGAACTAAGCTACCCAAATAATCTTGATCTGAAAGTCTAGTTTCCCAGATAGTTGGCGTTACTCCACCTGAGATAAGTGGGGTAATCGTCCGGTACGGATAATTAAATTAGTTTGTATTGTCGGTGCTTATGACCGTTAGCGAGGAGAACGGATGAGATTCTCTTGTCGTCCACGAATACACAGGACTGTCCATATGACAGCAGTAAGAAGTTGTCCTCGAGTAAACTATTTCAGGTGAGAGGTTTCCAGTAACTTCCGGAGGCTGTGGCGTGGTCTTACTATCCCAATGATAATACGACCTGATAACTTGACATGCGGCTGAAAAATTATATTTGTTATGTTATCACCACAGAGGTGGCCAGCGTGTGATGTAGCTTTCAGAATGGGAACCAGTACAGCGAGATGCCCTTACCGTCCCTATGACCGTGGTGCAAGTCGTATAACTACGTGAACCCTGAAGTGCGGTGATAACTCATGAAGTGCAAGACCGAATAGAAGTTGTCAGAAGAATGAGGTTGCTCGTACTCGTACCTTCAGAGTTCCACAACAATGGTGGTCCTTACTTGTCGTATCAGTGGTAATTCTTACTTGTCAAATTTGCTCCGGGGGAATTTTTCACGGAGTGCGGATCCAGTTTTAGCTGGAGCGTTTCTGGAAATAAGGAATATTGATCATAAAGAGTTAAAGAAAAACCCTTTCTGTTTGGTCTTAATTGTCCTGGATATTTATAATTTTTATTTCGATATATATTTTCTTCCTTTTTGTCTGCTCTAAAAAGGTGCTGTCACAAGACTGGAGAACAAAAACATATTTTTTTAAAACAGCGTTATAAACAAAAACAAAGCCTACCTAGCTACGGCTGTCTGTGTTCGGCAAGGTATTACTAGCCGAAATGATTTACCTAGTTTACATGATGACTTGACTAGAATAGGGAAATAATAGGAACAGGTCAGTCGCGTCGCCACAGCTCCACTTGTACCATTTTGAGCAGTTTTGCTCATGCTTCGCTAAAAGCAAAGCTCTGCAAGCAACTGAAGTTTGGACAAGGGGTTGAAGGGATAAGCCGTAAGAGCATAACCAAAATAAAAACATACAAAGGCTGGGAAGTAGCCAACGCCTCGATAGAATATAAAATCCACGTTGGCTGGACCTGATATAGGGAAGGCCGCAATTTTTTCTTAGAAATTTATTTGGAAATTTTTTCCATAGAATTGCTATGCATTATTGGAAGGCTGGTAACGGCTGCTTGGGCCACTAACAATTTTTATGAGCATAAGCTCGTAGATGAGCAAATATTATTCATTTATTTTTAGAAAAGTACAGAAAATATTTCGGTCGAATTTTTATTCAGTCTGGTCGCCTGTGTGCCGCCGTCGGCCACCAATTCATAACACTTCTAAGGAAAAAATTTTCAGCAAATTTCTAGGAAAAAATTGTGGCTTTCCCTACATCAGGTGCTATTCCCATTATGAACCACGTTCCACTATTACGTGATGAAATATTGTGAAATATCTGTCTTCCCTATACAAATGTATATACATTAGTCACAGAATTGCGTCACAGGCTATCAGTTGCAATCACTGACTTATAACAATGGACTGAGCGATTTGCTATTTCATGTGGCACAAAAAATATTGTGTTTCTGTATGTCACCGTTAGAGCACTCTTTAAAACGATTACATAAAAAACATGTAAAACTCAACCAATCACATGAAATTCTACACCCGTAAATCGAATTTAATTAAAACAAGTAAAAAAGCTAGAATTGGTCTAAGACCAATTTTTATGATACCCTAGACTAGATGAATGCCCGTATTAAATTTCGTATGGTCACCGATCTATTCAAGTTTGATTTTGAAGTTGTTTTTCGCATATATTTCTAGGACAGCTTGTCGCACAGAAAAAATGATTATAACCAATTTTATAGGATTTCGTATTCTGCAGAAGTTTTTAGTACAAGAAAAGTGTCTGATCGTTTTCAAATATACGTAAAAAACCCGAAATTTTTATATGGCAACCTTAATGAGTTGCCCGTTGTAGTCCATTTTTGACATTTTATTTGCTAATGTAGTAAAAACATCATGTACGAAATTTCAGCTCTCTACGTCGACGCGTTCTCAGACAGTGTCCATATATATAGTGGAAAACGAAATTTTTATATGGCAACCCCACGAAGGAGTTGCCCGATTTGTCTCATTCTCGAACTTAATTTTACCTTTTTTTTTAAAGTGCGAGTACAAAATTTCAGCTCTCTAATGTCGATTTCGATGGGACCATTTCAGTTTTGCACTTTTTCTGGCAGCGGAGAACTGGCAGAACTGAAGTCCATCGAACATATTTTTGTCATATTCCTTGTATTTGTTGGCACACGTATTATATGCACGGAACTGTCAAACGTAATAAATGTTGTTTATTGATATATAGAAACAATTTTTTTTTAACTTAAAGCCAATTACCCAAATAAAAATATTTAATTCATTCAACTCCAAAATTTCACAAATAATCGCGACAGTGCACTTTGACAGAGCAGATGACAATTCGACCTCAGTATGTATTTGTAACACCGAGAAAATATCTGGTGCAAAGTAGGGGAAGTGTGTGCAAAACTTGTGTTGCACTTCTGCTATAAAAATTGTCCCATCGAACATTTTCAGTGTTGAACTGCTGGAAAAAGTGCACTACTGGTGTTGCACCAAAGTCCCATCGAAATCGACATAAGTATACGCGTTCTCGAGTTATCGTGCGCGTGGCCGGACGGACGGACGGACATGCAAAAATGAAAATAACTTTTAATATTATGAATGGGTGTCCAATCCATTTTGCTCTACCATAATTATTTCGGGGTGTTACAAACGGAATGACAAACTTAGTATACCCTATAGATTTCATCTAGTAGGGTATAAAAATATATTTTCTTGTGTTCAAGTGATATTTTAATCGCTTATAAGGAATTAAACTCATTCCGACTTTAATTTTCAAAAGTTATTCTTAACTGAATCCTGCTTATGGGCAAGAGAGACGGAGCATGGTAAACACTTAAAATCTTAACCTTATTCCTTCTGCGGTGATTGCCTCTGTATCCAACATAAAAACATCAAATGACATAAGCAAACGTTCCAGAATGCAATATTTTGTGTTGGTAGCTCCAACTCTGCCATAGGGCGAAAGAAAGAACTATAAAACTTGTGCCATACTTTCCTATAGGAAAATGACAATACGCTCAGTCCATTGTTATAAGTCAGTGGCTGCAATGTGTCAAAATTTTAATTGGAAACCTTGTCTTGTATTATATACAGGGTGTTCCGTAAATGTCTTTAATCCTTTAAGGCGATAAAAGTAGAGGTCATTTGGGTCAAAAAAGTCTAGATAGTTTTATATCGAACTCCGCTTGGTTTTCGAGTAAATCGATAATATCGATTTTCGAGATTTTGCATACCTCTTCAGAGTAATTTCGTTATAAGTTCTATTGTAGGTAATGGATTTTGACGTTCAAACCTTTATTTAAAAGAACACATATTTTCCCTTCTAAGAGTGTATAATAAGTTATAATTGTGCCTTCAATTATTTACAAAAAAAGCAGTTTTCTCTAGAATTGTTTATTTCACCAAAATTTTTGTCGCCCTTCAGTGTACATTTATTCGAAATATCACCTTTGCACGAACTTGGCAAAACCATGGAAAAATTTGCGCATTATGTCCTCTTTCCAAAATGGCCTCCGTAAGTGCTATCAACAATAAAAATCAAAAGTTATAAGCAAACATTTGGAAGATGTGCCCATCGAGGTAATCTTCAGTTTTTTCGTAGGATTCTGTCTTCTCCTACAGTTTTTAACCTACGACAACCATTTATATGTCATTGTACGGGAATCTGAACTGGCTATTAGATAGGGTACTTCTCGATTTCGAATTTCGAAAATGTAGGGGGTAATTTCGAAAAAAACTTTTTTACCAAACTTGATATTTACGTAGATTTCGTTATTCCGCATCTTTGTTTTTGCGGGAGGGGCAAGCTCTGGGAGGGGCGGGAGTTCAAAGTTTCAACTTTAAGCAGCTACATTTGAATAAAAACCACCATAAATGTCTTTTCCATTTATGAATTTAGGACTTACTTGCTAGAACAATGCTTGGTTGAGCAAATATAGCCGCTTAAAGTTGAAACTTTGAACTCCCGCCCCTCCCAGAGCTTGCCCCTCCCACAAAAACGAAGATGCGGAATAACGAAATCTACGTAAATATCAAGTTTGGTAAAAAAGTGTTTTTTTTCGAAATTACCCCTTCCATTTTCGAAATTCGAAATCGAAAAGTACCCTATCTAATAGCCAGTTCACATTACCGTACAATGACATATAAATGGTTGTCGTAGGTTAAAAACTGTAGGAGGAGATAGAATCCTACGAAAAAACTGAAGATTATCTCGATGGGCACATCTTCCAAATGTTTGCTTATAACTTTTGATTTTTATTGTTGATAGCACTTACGGAGGCCATTTTGGAAAGAGGACATAATGCGCAAATTTTTTCATGGTTTTGCCAAGTTCGTGCAAAGGTGATATTTCGAATAAATGTACACTGAAGGGCGACAAAAATTTTGGTGAAATAAACAATTCTAGAGAAAACTGCTTTTTTTGTAAATAATTGAAGGCACAATTATAACTTATTATACTCTCTTAGAAGGGAAAATATGTGTTCTTTTAAATAAAGGTTTGAACGTCAAAATCCATTACCTACAATAGAACTTATAACGAAATTACTCTGAAGAGGTATGCAAAATCTCGAAAATCGATATTACCGATTTACTCGAAAACCAAGCGGAGTTCGATATAAAAGTATCTAGACTTTTTTGACCCAAATGACCTCTACTTTCATCCCCTTAAAGGATTAAAGACATTTACGGAACACCCTGTATATTGGGTCCATGTTGAATTTATATTGGAGCGAGGCATTGCTGGCTTACCCTTTGGTTAAGTCTGCTCTGCAGTATTACCGCCTTTACAACACAACAAGATACTACGTTAAATTGCGTTTCCCGTTTTGTCGCTACATTTTTTTAACCACACGCGTAGATCTTTAGTTTTTATAGTTTAGTTTTTTTTTAGCAAGTGAGATAAACAATAAACCAAATTGCTACTAATAAGGTATTTCGATCGCTTTACTTATCTTACTCGTTCGGGTAAAACACGCAAACTGCGAATTACTGAATTGCTAAATTACTCAAAACGAAAATGTGCACTGTCCCAAACCCAAGATGTCGGGTATCAGACCTATAGGCTAGGTACATTTAAAACTGCTAGAATTAAAACTTGATCTACCAATGACATTACAAAGTACAATTTATTATTACATTAACCTTCAAGGGAGAAATTTACAGAAATTTATTCTCATCAGATCCGTAAATCGAAACACAATCCAAACCAAAAGTGGCATGTGTTAAAACAATGCACACAAGTGTTTCTGGAAGACTGAAGAAGGCATCAATAACTTACAGCTATATAGATAAACTACACAGTTAAGTCAATAAAATTTCCGAAACACAAATATGAATATACGGTGAATTCATAAACTCATAGCTCAGCCAAACGCCATCGAAATTTTTTTCAACATAGATAGATAAAGCTTCTTGCTTCAAAATAAAAAAAGCATGTGCTAAAGGTTTCCTGTAGAAAACAAAAAAAAAACAATATATTCCCCTCAATGCCGTGCTCCCATACAGGTTACTGTGGGTATGCGGTGCGGGTGACTTTCAAAAATCATATCTCAAAAACGCAGCCGAACACCATCGCAATTTTTAGATAGATATGGTTTTTAGCTTCAAAATAAAAATAGAAAGAAAAAGTGCTAGAAGTCATCTCCAGTGAATAATACTATTTTTTTCTTTGAAAAAATACCATTATTAACAAAAACGTTTTGCGTTTAGTAGTGCTATTTTTGATCGTTTTCCTGTTAAATGGCTGATTTATGAGTTTAATTAAGTTATTAAGGAAAATATAAGATAGGAAAAAGAAAAAGACAATTTAAATAAAAATTCAAGCTAAGCAAATAATTTGAGCAATTGATGAAAAGATAAATTGATAAATCTCTTAGAAGCACCTACAGAGGCAGCAAGCTGAGCAAAGAATGAACTCTGAAAACCAACACAAGAGAAATGAATCGGTATCAATCGATGTTGTTGAGATTGTAAAAATTAAGGAAATTGAAAAGGAGGTCAATACACACTTACCGGCACAGCACGAACATATAATGACATATAACGGAAAAGAAACTTTCAATTAAGGCAGGCATCGCGAGGAAATTATAGAAAAGTGATTCCGTGTTAACTTCGCAAACCGACAAATGCCGGTCTGGTTTCTATCCAACGATAGCGACCGGCAATAAAGTTTCCGTTACGTGCCGGTATCGGTCGGTGCCGGACGATGTGAATTAGCTTACTTGGTTTCATATAAAAATATTTTGCCTGTATGTTCCGGTTCGTGCTCTACCGGTAAGTGTGCATCAACCTTCAGACGGTTCATGTGTCTGCAGAAATTTAAAAAGGAATATAACTGCCCTCCGTTTAAAACAAAAAAATCCAGTGATATTTGAAGTTTCTAAGATATGTGAAACATGTTCAAACTGTCGCGTCAGTAGACAAATTACAGTCCAGTTTAGATTTCTTTAAGTAAAGAGAGACAATATAAGCTTGTTACTACCCAGCAGCGAATATACGTATTCATGAAAATCTAATGAATGACTACATCGATGAACATAATGAAAATGGGATTCGAAGAAATAGTCGGCTAAATTGTAATGCAGAAAGTAATGAGTAACTGGTTTTCCTCTGAAGTGGCACGTGGTATAGCAAACAATGAATCATTGAAAACGGTGTTGCTGCAATTAGTACGGGGAATCACAGCTTAGGGTTTTAGTTCATATTGAGAGTTTTAGTGAGCATGTTAGTGGTGGTTTTATTAAAATTTGTTTTTTATTTGAATTTTTAAATGAAATCAACTTTTATGTACCTAACTTTCTTCTATGAGTTTTGGTGTTAGTCTATTTGTTTTGTTTTTTTTTTTAGGTTTACTTTTTTATTTTAGTTATTATTAACTTGGACTATGTATGTACGTTTTATTATTTATATTTTAATAAATTGTGAATTCTCGCCTGAAGCATTTTTATGTTTTCATAACATTTTTATTTCCTTAAAATTTTTCATTACAATTGTCACAGTATTACAAATTTTGTGACCATCTGTTTCACTCGGTTTCTTCTGCACAGGAAACAAATGCGAATATCAATGAAGAAAAGTAGTTTTTCACTAATGAGAGCTGTAAATTTTGTAATCAGTGAAACCACTGATTACCATGTAATGCAGAAAGTAGCCATTATGGTTACTGCCCTATGAGATCGCAATGTAAATGATGATCTCAGTCAAAATATAGCTTTTGTAGCCATTTTCATTAATGAGAGCATTTATTCTTTCACTGATGGTATCGCTGCTGGTAGAATAGACGCAGACAACCATAGTCTACGAAGGGCGGAATAAGTTTTCTTCAAAGTTTTTAAAACTGTTCGCACTTTCTGATTTCCAGTCCTTGTTCGAGCAAGTAGTGCTGCCTATAAGTTAATAAGAGTTGCAGCCCCAGCAATATCCCCACCATTTATGCAATGCACCCGGAATTCTCGTCATCTCTAATTATCTGGGATGTTGTGAGTAACGAATACCATGTCATGCCACAACACTTCGTTCGCCACGGTTTTTAGGTTAATTCCACAGCCCATATAGAGTTACTAGATACGTGCACCAGGAGGATTCCGCTCTCTCTCCTAAAGCCAAAATCACCCAGGAGTGGCTGGCCAAAAATTTTCTTGATTGTGCCCTTTAATATGTGAATACCATATTCTCTTGATATAAGTCCCTGTACTGCAGCATGTGGGTCTAAGTTGAGAAAGAGTGAGACAAATAGAGAGAGCGAGAGAGACAGAGAAGAGAGACAGTGGAAGAGATAGCAAGTTAGGGAGAGAGATACAGGGATAGAGAAAGAGAGCAACCACAGTTTAAGGATTCTATCATACTGGCCACATCGTACACAATGGAAACTTAAACGAGTCGTTTGTATTAGTCCGTGCATGTTCGAAGTAATCTTCAAATATATAGAAGTGATTAACTAATTAAAAGATTATTCATCACCAACAGAGTTAGTCATAGATTATGTATAGATATATAAATTTAAAAAAAAATTAAACAAGTAAAAAAGCTAGATTCGTTCTAAGACCAATTCTTATGATACCCTAGATCAGGCGTGTCCAACCCGTGGACCAGGACGGCTTTGAATGCGGCCCAACAAAACTGATATACTTAAATACTTTCTCAATTAATTTTATACAACATTTTCTTTATCTATATAACATTTCCATGGGAGTAGTTACTTCCCGACATAATAAATGTACAATTGCGAAATGTGGCCAAATAAACTTTTCAATGTGCAATTGTACTTAGTCAAATTGACACTGAAGACATTAAGGACATTATTTATTTTCCGGAAGTAAAATGATTAAGTCGGTGTAATATGTTGAAAAGATTTTATTATTTGCGAAATGAAATCAAATCATTTATGGAATCAAGAATAAAATCTGTGCCAGAACTTGGTGATGAAAACAGGCTCACAGACTTTGCTTTTTTAGTAGACTGACAGTTCATTTAAATGAACTAAATATGCGTCTTCAAAGTGAAAAACAACTCATAATACTATGCCTAGAAACTATAACGGCTTTTGAAATGAAACTGCAACTATGGTAGTCACAAATTCAACCAAATAATTTTATATATTTTGAAACGTTGGCTAAACACTATCCTGAGAGTAACAAAAAATAAGAATTATCTTCCCAGAGAAAAGTACCCCTTGCCTCACAATTCGTGCCATCACTATTTGGAAGCACCTACATTTGTGAGCAGCTATTTTCTAAGATGAAGCACACAAAGAATAAACATAGAAGCAAAATAACTTATGAGCACCTTGAGAACATACTGAGAGTTGCAACAACTTCGATCAAAAAATATCGAAGCATTATTGTCTCAAAAACAATGTCAAATATCACATCAATTTCATGTTGCTACTCTATTTCTCTTTTATAATATAAAATTTATGAATTAATGAAGTCTAAATTACTTAAAATTGTTAACGTATGTATATTCTTCGTTTTTGTTCATTAGCTATCTTTAGGGTTCGTATATTTTAAGTGTGGCCCAATATAACGCGCCTACTTCCAATGTTACCCAGGGAAGTTGAAAGGTTGGCCACCCCTGCCCTAGATGAAGGCCCATATGAAATTTCGTATTGTCACCCTTCTGTGCTAGTTTGATTTTTGAAGTGGTTTTTCGCTTATATTTCTAGATCGGTTTGTCGGACAGAAAAAATGATTATAACCAATTTTATAGGATTTCGTATTATGAAGAAGTTTCTAGTACAATAAAAATGTCCAAGGCTGATCGTTTTCACAGTATACGTAAAAAGGAGTTGCCCGATTTAGTCCATTTTTGAAATTTTATTTGCTAGTACAATGAAAACACCATGTACCAAATTGCAGCTCTCTATATCGATGCATTCTCAGGCAGTGTCCATATATATAGTGGAAAACGAAAGTTTTGTATGGCAACCGCACGAAGGAGTTGCCCGATTTGTCTCATTTTCGAACTTAATTTTACTTTTTTTTTTAAAGTCCGTGTACAAAATTTCAGCTCTCTAAGTATACGCGTTTTCGAGTTATCGTGCGCACAGACGGACAGACGGACATGCAAAAATCAAAATAACTTTTAATATTATGCGTGGGTGTCCAATCCATTTGGCTCTACCTTCATTATTTCGAGGTGTTACAAACGGAATGACAAACTTAGTATACCCTATATATTTCATCTAGGGTATAATAAAATAAGTAAAAAACGAGTTTTCAAACAAAACTGAGACCAAGCCGCATGAAAAAGTAGACAATAAACTTTTCTTCACACACAGAGGTGGACTCAGATTTTTTGATTGTGACATTTCTCTTGAATATTCTTTCTCTTCATGAATCAAATCACTTATTACCTCTGATTGATCATACTGAAATATATCGGCGATTGTCAGCGAATAAAATCTGAGTCCACCTCTGTGTTTAAAGAAAAATTTATTTTCTACTTTTTATGCGACTTGGCCTCAGTTTTGTTTGAAGACTCGTTTTTTACTTATTTTATTTTCTGCCCTTTTCACGTTAACTAAATTGTTATTACGTGCTGCATGGAGATATTTTAAAACAATTTTTAAGTCATGTTTGGTGCCGATCCGAAAACAAAAATTTTTCGAGTATCAAATCGTTGAAGTACTGCAACGGTTTTCTGAAATTCAAATTATGTTTTAAACAGCGCTTTTTAGGTGTATTCCAACTTTATCCCATATAACATGAATTTTCCCGATTTGCCATGTTTTCCGCAGACTTTTCCTATTACTATGAATTTTTTTTACAAATTTACATGAATTATCCTCGATTTTTCATGCAAGTTTTCATGATTGTTGAAGAGAAAGTATTGATGCCAGTGGGACAAAAAAAATGATTCCGCATAGTTTATAAAACTTTTTTGTCGGAAAATTAAGGAAATTTTAGGAAAATTTTCCAGAAAAATTGGAAAACCGGAAAATTTTCCGGAAAAGTCGTAAGATTCCGGACATTTTTTCGGAAAAATCGGAAAACTCTGCATTTTTCCTGAAACGGATTTATCACTAATCAAATTTGTACCAAATTTTCAAATTATTTTTCCCGATTTTCCGGCTTTTCCATGGAAATTTCCTGTTCAAATTGATAGATTCAATTGTCACGCGACATGAACCTGTGAGCCAAATTTCAGCGCGCAGTGATGACGAAAAGTGGGTCTACGAGAGTGTCGAAAATAGTAAAAAAGAAATATCTAAATAAATATACAGACAGACAAATTTGTGTACGAATTAAAGGGAATGGCCTCAAAAAGTTATTTATGATACGAGTTTAATGTTATCCTAATTATCATTATATTCTTATATGGTGCAATTTAATATTATTAAGAAAATTATAGCTTATCAAGATGGTTTCGCCCTTGTTATAGGCTCTTTATCTATGTATGTATTTTTTTTTTTAATTTTAATACATATTTTCGTGCTTATCTATTTTTTAATGCATATTTACTAATAAATTTTCATTTTGGTTTCTTTGAATTTTGGTTTTTCTTTTTTCCATAGTGCCCTTTAAATATCATGGCCGTCCTTTCAAACATATGTGGCTGACTTTATAGTGAAAACGAAATTTTTGTATGGCAACCCCACGAAGATGTTAAATTTTTTTTTTTTTTTCGTAAGCCCGTGTGCAAGATTTCAGCCCTCTAAGTGAATGCGTTATCATGAGGACAGACGGACGAACGAACGGACAGAAGGACGGACATGCAAAAATCCAAACAACTTTAAATATTATGCGTGTGCGTGTCCAATCCACTTTGCCCTACAAGCATTATTTCTGTGAGAATGACAATCTTAGTATACCCTATGATTTGATCTAGGCAATAGAAATACAATTCACATACAGTTGCCTTCCAACCACCTATGTACCCATCTCAATATTTCCTACTAAATCGACCCCAGAACAAACTAAAGCTAAACTAGTGGCGGCAAGGCAGTATATTTTCTTCATAGCTCTGATAAATCCATCACCGAAAACAGGCCAAATTCAATAAAGGAAATTCATGTTTTAATTTTTGGTTTCCTCTTCGAATTATTTAGCTCAAGTGCTATCCAGGAGCGTGCTATTAACATCCATCTGAACAAACATCCTGCTAAATACAAAATTGGGAAGGGGGGGGGGGGGTTGGGCAATACACTTACAAATTCATACTCCACCAAAACGTGGTGTGTCAGAATGTTGTCGTGTCAAAGTACACCAAGTGATGTACAAGTGCCATCGTCATGCCATTCATTATAAATATCTCAAGGATATGGGAGCGTGAAATGATATTCTTTGGGGGTGTGAGATCCTCTCAAGGGAATGAAAGAGGGCGGCTTGGATTTCCTTACAAGATGTCTACGACGAGTGTCGGTTTACTTGTTTGTCCTTTTGTATGTTGGTCGGGATGTGTATGTCCTGTACTTGACTATATATATATGTGCATATTGATATACATCCAAGCTAAAGTCGGACATATACAATGTGGCTCCAGTAATATAGTTCTATATATATATATACATATGTATATTCCGCATACTTTCGGATATATATATACACATACACACGTTCAGATGGCTTTTGATACCCAACGAAAGGACTCTTAATTTGTGCTCGTTTGTATCCGATGACGTCCTTCTGATATCATAATTTTAATTTATAGACGCTGGCTCACATGGCGACGCCATACCAGACCCAAATTCTGGAACAACCTGAACTATGGCACTACCGCCCTTGAAAGTATTCCCCACTATGTGTGTAGGTTATATCCGCAGGAGCAACTGTGTATACACAATAATTCCTAGTGTGTAATTTGAGCTGAAATTACCTCTCGTTAGTGGACTATTCATCAAGCGCCATTATGTTTTTGCTGGCGACTAAGTAAACACAGAAATTGAGCCATGGCTAATATTCTGAATAGAACTCTATATATGCGTACGACGGCGAATAGATTGAACTGCTGTCAGTTGGTGGTCCCCCATTGCGTCACTAACAGGAGCACGTACATCAGTTCTTCCATAGTAATATCTTTGGACTCCTAAAACCCTTTTAAGGTGGTGCGTTAAGGTACGGAGTGATGGTATCTTTCTTTAAAATACACTCACCATCGAAAGTTTTCTAAATATTTATCTAGAGGTAATCAAATTAATTGTAAAGGCGATAAAAGGACAAAATTTATGTTCTACCCATCAATTTACGAAATTATTATTTTCGGTTATAGTTTGAGTGACCCATTGAAATGATTAGATACCGACCGTGGAATACATAAATAAATGGTTTTATATGTGCTCACATAAACGATTAAACTTTGACCCCAATTCCCGGTGATTTCATTCAATTATTCAAATGAGCACTGATTTTGAGATTTTTTTTAGAAAAAGCAGGTGGACGAAACATCCCAACCACGGAGGATAAGGCGGACCATTGTGGTAATCTGCTAAAAAAAAAAGGAAAACACTACTCACCGAGGGTAGATTCAATAGTATTCAGCCTATGTCCGCGCCGAGCACAGGCCGGAAAAATGCAGAAAAACTATTCAGTTGCCTTAAGCAACTCCTTCCAAGTAGGACAGACACTCAGCGCAACTCCACGCCGAAAGCTAATTCTCTAAGAGCATACATTAATAAGCAACCATTCTTCAAATCCTCGAACGCAGTATGCAATTATACAAAAGGACAAAGGTACTGTTCGGTTAAAAGAAGAATATATTAGGACTACGAACATACATACTTGATTTCCATTATTCATCAAATTATTCATCAACAACAACATCCTTCACCCACTGCCCAAGAGGCTATGTTTGAGGTTTTATTATTCTGATTTTGAGTACTTAAATTCTTTGTATATTGGACAGGAAGGCAAGTCGCCATTATACCCACAAAGTCAAAAATTTCATATTTTATTTCACAGAGTTTATTTCTCACCTTATGAACACATAACTTCTTTGTATGATGACGTTCTTGTCTTTCACATCCTACTACTCACCTAGGATGGATTTTGTAAGACCAAACCAATTGGTTTTGGGAGACCGACACACCTAGGATGGATTTTGTAAGACCAAACCAAGTGGTTCTGGGAGACCGACAGTAATGGCGTTCCACTAAATCGTCCTTCCAACAAAGAACGATGGTATGGTATACAGACGGTTCAAAAACGAACAATGGAGTCGGCCTGGCCGTATACGGCCCCAAATGCCGTACATCAAAGGCTCTGGGCTCTTACCGTATTCCAAGCCGAGGTATTTATTCATAATAGAATGTGCCAATACCTACTTTAAAAGAGCCAAAATGGACTCAACCATCAACATCCTCTCAGACAGTCAAGCTGCCCTCAATACCTTAAAGTCATACACTGTCAAGTCAGGGATAGTCTGGAAATGTCTACAAACCCTCAAAAACTTATCAAGGAGAAATAAAGTTATCATCATGTGGGTACCTGGACATGAGGGCCACAAAGGCAATGAAATTGCTGATGGCCCAGCCAAAAGAGTATCAAGTATGCATGCTTTCCTCTTACACAGCTTTCACCTTGGGCAGCCCTGCGCTTCACAGACCTCTTTTCCGCTTACTCAGCCTGGAAGACAGTAGTGAACCTTCCAAGTGAGCATTCGAACCAAATTTCAGGCTCGAGGAAATAAACACAGGCACGGACCTTCTTATTTAAGTTAGAGCCATCGGTGAATACTTTTAGAACTGACCGTAAAAGGTTCCATAAGGCTCTTGAAAAACGAGTTCAGATCCGTTACGTTTTACAATTTCTTCCAAATCTTACTGAAATCTTACAAAATTACCGTTAGACAGATTATTTTCTTCTAATTACTTAACTGACGGCGTCTTCCATTTTAAGCAATATACCTATGGTGTAGGTATCCTTTATTATACCCTAGATAAAATTTCATAGAGTATGCTAAATCTATCATTTGTAACGCATTGATATAATTATGGTAGAGGGAAATGGAAATCCACGCATAATATTCAAATTCATTTTGATTCTTTCATATTCGTCTGTTTGTCTGTCTATTTGTCTGTCAGTCTGTCTGTCTGTCTGTCCTTAGCCTCACGATAACTCAAGAACTTGTTTATTTACTTAGAGAGTTGAAGGTTTACATACGTCCTTTAAACCAAATGGAATTACATTCGAAAATTGGATAAAACGGGAAATTTCTTAGGGTTTCCATACAAAAATGTCAATTTTCACTACATTTACGCATCGACATAAGAAGGTGAAATTTTGCACGAGGCGTTTTCATGAAAATATATAAATACAATTTTAAAAATGAACTATATGGGGCAACCCCTTCTTGGTGGTGCCATAAAATATTGAGGTTCTATACGCGTACTGTGTAAATTTTGTCCTAGATATTTTTATTTTACTGAAAACTTCTTAATCATTATTATTGTCCAATGCGACGATTCCTAGAAATAGAAAACCTACTTTAACAATCAAACTTCTTCTGTCAAGTTTTTCGCATCTACCTATACCATACGAAATTACATCCGCACATTCCTCTAGACCTAGAGTATCGTTTTAATTGGTCTTAGACCAGTTCTAGGTTTTTTCGTTATTTTTGATTGAGTTTTCATTGGTCCCTACTACTACTTGTATCCTTTCAACCAATTTACTTTTTTCAATACCCACAAATTTTCTTTCCGTTGACTAAAAACTTAAGAGAGCAGTCCAAAGGTCTTTCAATAGTCTTAAAACGAAACGATATAATGCAGTTAGATCTGAATTTCTTAATAGCTGCCTGCCGACCTCGGCATCCATTGAGAAAAGATATCAATTTGAACTGTTTTAAACCGCAAGAGACCAAGAGTGGGATAAGCAAGAGAAATACATACCTCAAGAGATATATGTATGTAGTTTCCTGTAGCTTCTGAAAATTTATAGGCTTAATTCCATAAATATCTGGAGGTTAATATATTCCAATAGAATAGAGAACCAATTCGCTTCTGTTATAATTTCCGTATAGAAATGCATAATTGAAGCACCGAGTATGTAATTAGTGTGGACATTTCTGGAAAGAGGTTACCTATCGTATCCAAAATCAAGAAGCTCAAAAATTCCGTGGCAAATTTTAGTTTCAACAATCATTTTTTTTTATTTTCAATCTGCTTGTACTCTCTATAGATTCACACGAAAGTTCTTGGATGCTGTAGATCAAGATTAAAATGAGTTAAGGTTAACTGAGAAGACTTGAAATGTGTTTTTCATAATTGAAAGATTCTTACCGATTATTTTGGGCTTCTTCTATCAGTTTAGGGCCTTTCTTTATCGGTAGATGACTGTAACTATCATACGGCATAAACAATGAAATCAGAAGTACTATTGGCTTTTTATTCCTGAACTCCCATTTGATAATGGTTAAATGGCTTTTGTTGTAATTAAACATCGAAAATTTATGTTTTTTGTCAAAATTCAATACCACGCTTACCTGCATATTCTTGGTAATAACTCGTATAATTTTCTAATAAACTGTTCTTAGATCAGGATAATATCAACTTGCTGTTCCGTTAAAATATAATATAGGTTATCGTATATGCTGCTTTACTACGATGCAAGCTGATCTGCGCCACAAGCATCAATTATAGTTGAAGATTCTCGACTCCTATTTCGTCTTCAACTCGAGAGCCATCTTTGTTCCTAGCTTTTGATAAGCGTTTGAACTGATTAGCTTAACCGGCCTTACTATCAGCGGAAAATAGAATCAATCAGTTTTGAAGTATCTGACCGCTCGTCTTTGTGGACTACTGCTATAACAAATATTTGACTGACCTGCTTGTCAAACGTTTTCCTAGCAGAATCCACAACTTCTGACGAATATAATTACTCCGTATGATATTACGTCGCATTCAGTGGTTCCGCCTCTCTTGAAATCTCAGCCGGAAAAAAATTATCGGAACGGAAGTCCACAGTAATGTACCAAGTAGTACCTACAGAATTACCTGAAGTGGCACAAGGGCGAATTTAGCGGGGGGGGGGGGGGGGGGGGGATCGCCCAGAGGTCTAATGAATCAAAATATATACTCTTTAAATTTGTACTCTAATCAAATGAAATAGAAAAAATAAAAAAAATACTTTTTAAAAAAGACTGCTTCGAAATCCGTACTAAATAACATAAGTAAAAAACGAGTTTTCAAACAAAACTGAGGCCAAGCCCCATGAAAAAGTAGAAAATAAACTTTTCTTCACACACAGAGGTGGACTCAGATTTTTTGATTGGGACATTTCTCTTGAATATTCTATCTCTTTATGAATCAAATCACTTATTACCTCTGATTGATCATACTGAAATATATCGGTGATTGTCAGCGAATAAAATCTGAGTCCACCTCTGTGTGTGAAGGAAAGTTTATTTTCCACTTTTTCATGCGGCTTGGCCTCAGTTTTGTTTGAAAACTCGTTTTTTACTTATTTTATTTTCTGCCTTTTTCACGTTAACTAAATTGGAAAACTCTGCATTTTTCCTGAAATAGATTTATAACTAATGATATCGATGAAAATTTTTCCGATGATTTTCCCGCTTTTCCGGGTTTTCCATGGAGTTTTCCACAAAAGCAACTTTATGCAACTCATTTCGCTCTACAACTTTGTCTTAGGTTGCAAAACGCTCAAACGCTTCCTTGGTCGGAAAAACTTCGGAAAAGCGTTTTACATGAATTTTCCTCGATTTTTTCTGCAAGTTTTCACCATTGTCGGAGAGAAAGTAATGATGCCAGTTGATAGGGAACTTGATCCTGCATAATTTAGAAAACTTTTTTACCGGAAAATTTTCCGGAAAAGTCGGAAAATTCCGGAAAAATCAGAAAACTCTGCATTTTTCCTGAAACGAATTTATCACTAATTAAATTTGTACCAAATTTTCAATTGATTTTTCCCGATTTTCCGGATTTTCCGGACTTTGATAGATTCAATTGTCACGCGACATGAACCTGTGTGCCAAATTTCAGCTCGCTGTGATGACGAAAAGTGGGTCTACGAGAGTGTCGAAAATATTAAAGAAATATATAGACAAATTCGTGTACGAGTTAAAGGGAATGGCTGGCCTCAAAAATAGAAAATAATTTCTCCCTTCACGTAATGAGTACATCACAGAAGTTCCCTAGAGTTTCCCTTCATTTTTAATTTAATTAAATTTTTTATTATATTACGTATAAAATTTTAAAATTTCAAGGTACACAAAGAAACAAAGTCTTGGCAGTTGAAATAATACAGCGAATAACAATTTCCGAAATTGAAATTTGGAGCTGCTACAGTTTTAGTCCAGTCAATACTCAATAGGGATTAAATTAGGTATTTGCCCTACAAAAGGTAGGGTGGCGGTTTTTTCAAAATAGTTCCTCAACGGTTGATCCTGAGACAAAACTTTAAAAAAATATAAATTTGAAAAAGACTAAATTCCCTAAATTTTTTGTAAAAAAACTTTTTATGTAAGTCTGATGTGTAACGAGTTACAGAGTCGGAAACGTGAACATTCTTCCAAAGAAATTATATGTATATTTACCGTATATATACATACCATTTATACAGGGTGTTTCGTCCATAGTGGTCCATTTGACAGGAGGTGATAGTAGTCACCTAGTCAAACAAAAAATTGTAAGGCAAGGAGGGAGCGGCATCTCAACCGTGTCGGAGTTACAGGGTGATTAAAAAAATTCAGTAATCTTTCACAAAATACCCTGCATTTGAAAAAGTACAGAGTGTACGGCCACTTACAGAGCTCATTCTGTGCAGAACGGTAATGAAGTTCTAACGACTGCTCGACCAGCCAGATGCTTCTCTCCCCTCAAGAGTTATGGTGGGCTAAACTAAAGACTATTTGCTCCCTTAGTGACTGAAAAACACTTATGTAATTTAAAAAAAAATCGTTTAATTTCGGTATTACATGAATAGCTTATGATGCTAATAACTGTTAACGGATACAGTGAGCAGATAGATATAATAGGTCAACTTAAAGGGGAGAGTCCACAATTTACAGTTTTTATAAAAAAATTATGCTAACCATCTTTTTGTAAACAAAAACAAAATGTCAAAGTAAAAAAACAGTGAGAAAATCCGAAATTCTTAGTTAAGCCGTTTATAACTCCTCAGGGGAGAGGAGTACTGGGCTGGTCGAGCAGTCGTTGGAAATGTCATGAATTTCTGCATACAATGAGCTCTGTATGTTGTCGTACACTTTGTACTATTTCAAATGCATGGTATTTTGTGAAAGACTGCCAAATTTTCTTAATCACCCTGTAACTTCAAAACTGTTGAGATGCCGCTCCCCCTTGCCATACAATTTTTTGTTTAACTAGGTGACTACTAACACCTCCTGTGCTATGGACCACCATGGATGAAGCACCCTGTATAAAAGGTACTATATGTATACATTTTTTTGGACGAATGTTCACGTATCCGCCTCTATAACTCATTACTCATCTAGGGCTGCCATCTTTAAAATCATTAAACTAGGACAACAAGTTCGAAAGCCCCGGACATTTTTGGCTTGAAACCCGGACATTTTGGCCAAATACTTTTCTGTTTTACTTACTAATGAAATAGGTTGAAATTGTTATGCATAGTGTCTTTTTTTATTTATTTATTATAAAATTAGTCAGTTTACAAAAAACCGTAAAATAAAACGATGAGAATGAACTAAATTAAATCTCTCTTACATTTAGGAACATTAATAAATCTTCTAAAAATTAGAGATACAATTTTACATTTACTTTTAGTGTGCCATATAACTTTCAAAATAGCTTCATTTCTCGGGAAAGGTGAAGCTACATGGCAGAGAGACTTTCTCGATCTCTGGACACCCAGAGATCCATTCATACACTTGGAGAAGCAAAAAAATCTCTAAGGATACCAAATTACTAGAAATTTTTTCTCCGTCCGGTCTCCCGTCGTGTGTTTCAAATCAATCGGGTTTCCATGCTCGGTCTCTAGTCTTCGAAGTTTGCTCATGTTTCGTCTCTAGACTTCCGGAGACTATTGTTAAGTTAACTGTGGAGAGAGTTTGGCAAGGCTTTTTGTTAATTTTTATTTAATTTATCACAGGGTAATTCCATCGCAAATCAAACAAAATTTACATTTTCCTAACGTTCTTCTTTTGCTGAAAGTGAAGTTTTTTTGTCGTGCGATGAATACTGCCTGAATTATACTTAATTTAAACTAACTTTGAAATCCTTAAAATTTTCCAATTTTTGTAGTGTGTTTGTGTAGTTACTGCACATACCTGAAAGTTATATTAAAGAAATGATAGCTTTGAATTCAAATACCTATCACAGAGGCACGGTCTTTAAATTATTTCAGAGAAAATTATATAAAGAATGCCCTTTATAAGAAAAATAAGTAAAAAAGCTAGAATTGGTATAAGACCAATTCTTATCATGCTGTAGATGAATACCCGTATACAATTTTGTATGGTCACCTATTTGCACAAGTTTGATTTTTGAAGTGGTTTTTCGCATATTTCTAGAACGGTTCGTTGCAAAGTATAAATGGTGATGACTAATTTCATAGGATTTTATATTCTGAAGAACTCTTCAGTGCAATTAAAACGTCTAGGACTGATCGTTTTCACAGTATACGTACAAATCTTAAATTTTTATATGGCAACACCAAGAATTCGTTGCCCAATTAAGTCCATTTTTGAAATTATATTTACTATTTTCATAAAAACACTGTGTACAAAATTTCAGTTCTCTACGGCAGTGTGCAAATATAAAGTAAAAAACGAAATTTTTATATGGAAACCCTAGGAAAGTGTTACCCGATTTGTCCCATTTTCGAACTTAAATTTACTTTTTTTTTTAAAGCCCGTGTGCGAATTTTCAGCTCTTTAAATATACGCGTTCCCAAGCTATCGTGCGGACGGACTCGCGGCTGGCCGGACAGACGAACAAACGGAAGTCTCAAGGTAGGATAGTAATGGCTTTAAAGAAGAGAAATTTTTTCGTCAATAGAGCTGGTTATTTTTGAAAAAAAAAAAATCACACTTTGTTGCTTTGTCCATTATCCCGTAAGATTTTTGCATAAATTTTTTTAAAGCTTTTTCACTTTCTTTCTAACAATGTACATAAAACAAACACAGGTACACAAGGCAAGTTACACAAGCAATTGTCGTACTGCTAGCTTCGTTACTGAGCTAAGACTGGTTGGAACCAGAAGAGAGAGCTTGAGTGAGAGTCGAGTCGATCTGACTGTCGGCATTATCAACTACACCGTACATACACAAAAAATTAAATTTTTATTTAATTGGTTTCCAAAATTTTAAAACCCGGACAGTATAGAAAACCTCGCCCGGACTCTCCTTGGACGCCCTCCAAACTAGAACAAATCCGGGGAAACCAGGACGGATGGCAGCCCTATACACATCAGACTTACATAAAAAGTGTTTTTACAAAAAATGTAGGGAATTTAGTCTACTTAAATTTTTTGTCGTTCGTAGGATCAATTGTTGAGGAATTATTATGAAAAAACTAATTGGTGGAACCTTTAATCCAAGATGGCGTACCGCGGGAGCCCTCCTCAAAAGTCTAAACTTAGATTTTTTATCGGGGCCCGGAACTGAATAACATATCCAAAAATCACAACTACCCCACCTTTTATACTGCAAGAGCCCCTACTGACTGGACAATTTATCAAAAGACTTAATTAAATTAATTTGCTTTACACACAAATGTAATTTAATTTAAAAGTAATTAAATACAAAAAGAAGGGAAACTCTAGAGAACTTTTGCGATGTACTCATTAAGTGAAGGGAGAAATTATTTTCTATTTTTAGTGCGAATTTTGAAGAAAAGTTATTTTAAAAAGTTTTGTTTTTATTTTAATTTTTTTTTTCTTTTTTTAGTCTTAAATTATTCTCAAATTTAACATTAGCTAAGTTTTTTTATACTGATCCGGTTCATTGGAAACTTTAACTTGATTTGGTTCTAAAAAATCTCTGTATGTAGCTATGATTTTACATGTGAAGCAAATTATCAAATCGTCATGATTTCAATCTTCTCAAAATGTCAGAATAGAGCCTAAATAACATTTGGTTCAAATTTTGAAGTTTTCACCCTACAAAACCGTAGCAATGTGATGATATCTTATGAATTTAGAAAATCATGAAAATTTGTAACCGATTTTGACACCGACGTCAATCGATAATCACCTTTGATCCAGATCAGGAAAAAAAAACGCGGCAATCATTAAGGAATTTTCAGTACAAGAAAAATGTCTGCATTTTTTTATGATCGAAAGCTTGTAAAAGCCGGGTCTATTTATCAAAAAGTATGTTGGGAAAATCATCGTAGCCGGGGTAATTAATATGAGATCCTGTTTCCATGAAAATATTTAATTTAAAGCAAATAAGGTTAGAACTCCTCTGAAATTTTTTTAAGTGTCGGTTTGAAAAGAAATTATTTCAAAATGAATTTAAAAACGTTGCCTTTAATAATTGCAGCGCAGCCCAGGAAATTATGATGTGCTTGAACGAAATGTAAGCTAGCTTTATGTAGAAAACACCGACAAAGCAAGAAGTATATAATATATATTTTATGTGGTACCAAATTTTACTATGCTTACTGGAAAAAAAACTTATTTAATATTAATAAAATATACTGCTGTCTGGCTGTTAATTAAATTGTAATGCTGAAACGGAAGAGGAAAGCTATACAGGGCGGTCCACAACGACGTTGAGTTATGAAATAGCAAAATGCGGTTTTTAGAAAGGAGAAGGTGTTTATAATTTTGGTAAATATCCCTTAACTTCCTGTAACACTCTTACTGTACCCCCATAAAGGAATGAGCGAAATGATGACTAACTGTGGAAGCCTTCCAAGAAATACTTCACTCCTATTTTTTTTTTTTATTTCAAAATTTGCCCCTTTTCCTCACTTTTAAGCCTTATGGAATTCGAAGATACAGTTCTTGTCTTTATTGAAACATACAGTATTACATTTTTTACATAACACATATGTTTGTGCATGACAACCTGGCAATTTGCATCTTAATCTATTTTCGTTCCAGAACGGAAAATGATCTATTCAATATTTCCGAACGACAACCGGTGGTATTGGTGCTGTTGGTCCTCTCCTCCTCTTATCTTTATGCATGGATTGACCGGAATTCAATGCATTGCTAGATGGTCTTCCTCTTTTCGATGTTGTTACAGCCAGTGCCGTCGAGAGGAGTGGGAGAAGGGGTAAAATTCCCTGAGCCCATTATGAGAGGGCCCAGTTAATGTTTCTTAAAAAAAAACAAAGTTTTTTTTTTTATTTTTGCAATACGATAAAAATTAAACCCACACAATTTAGTTTTTCCTCTTTTCAAATTTCAATTATTTATTTATTTTTACAATAATCGAAAATATACTTTTGCGCAAATTATATAAGTCTATCGGATATTGATGGACGTAACACTCCTCTAGCGTTTCGTTGGTTGACAGGAGACAGTAGGTATTGCAATCGCGGCACTTTGTCCAGTCTACACGCTTTAGCTCCAGTTGGTGTACGTTCGGCCAATCTACTTGGGCCCACACGCTTCAGTTCCAGGTTGTACTTTAGAGTCTTTCGGTAAACACTGTCTGAGTAAGATAACTGAGACACAACTTTGAGCAACCGTCTCAGTTGTCTCAGTTTAGACCAATCAGCTAATTTCCCAATTTTGACATTTAAATAATTTTGACATAGCAAATATATAGTAATAAATTCAGGAAAGTATCGTGAATAGCTTTAAAATATTTAATTAGTTAATAAAACAACAAATGCAAGAAACTTAAGGCGCCTTCGGCAAGCACATTCTCAGTGAGACAAGTGAGATATTCTCAGTTGGCTGACTGAGAATGCACTTTGGGTGAACTGCGTTAGTTCCATATTGAGCTACAAAATTCGAACGCAACCACTGAGCAACTGAGACAAGTGAAACTGAATTTTCTTGTCTCAGTTGACTCAGTTTCGTTATTTTGTGATTTTAATTGCTAATTAAAGTTTAGTGAGCTATTTGAATGAACTAACAACATTTTCCTCAATTTATTACTATCCATTTTCTGTGGTCAAAATTGGAAAATCAGCTGATTGGTTTAAACTGAGACAACTGAGAGGGTTGCTCAAATTTTTGTCTCAGTTGTCTCACTGAGACAGTGCTTCCCGAAAGCCCCTTTAATCAACTGAGTCAACTGAGACAAGAAAATTCAGTTTCACTTGTCTCAGTTGCTCAATGGTTGCGTTCGATTTTTGTAGCTCAATATGGAACTCAGACAGTTCACCGAAAGTACAGTCTCACTGAGCCAAATCTGACTTTTCTTGAAAACAAAACAAGAAAAAAAATGTAAATACAATAAATTTAAGGTTTTCTATTTATGGAATTTGATTTGTGTTCATATTATTTCGGAGTATATTATTGAAATTATTGAAATGTAGTTTAATTAAAATGTTATTACTAAACATAACAAAAAGGTACGTATGATTTTAATAAATAGATTAATAGTATCCGTTGATAAATAATTTTTTTTTACTTTACTTTAGAATATCAATTTTTGACAAACATAAATCGGGAGCAAAAAAGCGTAAAGAAAATGTTTTGAGAGATCAAGAAAGGAATAAGAATCAAAACTCTCTGGAAAATTTAGGGTTTTTATTGAACAATCTAAATACTATGACAACTTTACCAAATTTTGATGACAATACCAGACAAAAATAATGAACAAGAAGTTCAAGTTGACCATCAGCAAGAACAAAATATATCTGTAGTTGCAAATGAAGATTTTCTGTCATGCGATGTTACTGAAGAATCTGATGTTCCGTTAAGTTTACAACACACATTAATTGATTCCTATGATGTATGTAGATGTAATTAAAACGGAATATTGTACCTCAATTCAAGTGGAGAATGCGATACACTTAGGTTCAGGAAAGCACCCGAACGTATTCCCAAACGATAATAGTGGAAATAAATTTCCCATTAATTTACTTAAAATAACTTTGTAACAAAATGGTGAACAAGTACCCCGCAATTAGCTGGTTTGGAGCGCTAGTAAACAAACACTATTTTCTTTTCCCTATAGACTTTTAAATAAAGCGCCTATTACCCTAGGCACACAGCACGAACTAATGAATAATTTGTACTAACCATTCATTAAAATTCCGTGCGTTACATAATATACGTCATTATAGCTCGAAAATCAGATGATAATGAAGTACATTAATGAAGTGTTTTCCTCCTTCATTGTGCTATAATGAGGAAAAATGTGCTAGATTTGGCATATAATGTAAATCTGGAGCTCCGCTGTGCATCTGCCGATTTGAAAAATAAGAAGAAGAAATCCAAAGAAATGCATATCACAAATTGTATTATTAATATTTTTTTAAATATAATGTGTTTCTCATTTGGAAATTGTTAAATTGAAAATAAAATAAATGAAAACAAAGTTTATCGCGCTAATTCGATCCATATTGCTTCTTTAATGTGATAAGTTCATCAAAACCAGTTTGACAGCACAACTTAATTAAAGAAATGGCTGTGTGTCCGCAGTTTATAATGAATCATTATAGACTAATGAGACGTTGTTATTTCTTCATTAAGAGTGCTGTGTGTCTAGGGCATTATTGCTCATACATCGAATTTAGCTTCGAAAACTGGATATTCAACTCAACAGAAATGGAAAAAATTATAGGAAACAATTGCAGAGCATCAAAACAGCGTTAACCACAAATTTAATTATATATGGAATGGCGAAATTTAGAGAAAAGATTTTCCAAAGCAACACGAGTAAATTCATTACTTCAAAATTGTATTAAGGATCAGGAACGAGAATGGAGACAAATACTACATAGAATTTTGTGCGTGACGTTATTTTTAGGAGAAAGAGGTTTGGCATTTCGAGATAAAACAGAACTGTTAAATGATTCAAACGCGGTAGCTTTTTACAAAGTTTAGAATTAATAAGTCAATATGATCCGGTTTTAGAAAACATTTAGATAAAGTAAAAAATCTCAACAATCATTACTTATCACCCGAAAGCCAAAACGAATTTATACAATGCTGTGCAAATATTGTTACAAAAACGATTCTTAAGGAAAGATAAAAACCAAAATATTATTCTATAATCGTAGACGCAACTCCCGATTCGGCTCATATTGAACAAACAATTTTAGTGTTACGTTATATGCAAGTTAATGATGCAGAAAAGTTTGAAATTAAGGAACGGTTTTTAAAGCTTGTTGACTCTAATCAAAAATCAGGTGAAGCAATTGCTAATGTAATTTTAAGTACACTCGAAAAATATGAAAGCCCAATTACCGATTGCCGTGGCCAGGGTATGATAATGGCAGAAACATGAGTGGTCCTTATAAAGGTGCTCAAAGTTTAATTTTTTAAAAATCGCGATAACTACTCCTTGCGCTTGCCATTCGCTTTAATCTTTGTGGTGTACACGCTGCAGAAGCTTGTATTGAAGCAATTACATTTTTTGGAACCATTCAAAAATTATATAATATTTTTTTAGTTCATTTTAGTTCAACTCCCATGAAATGGAAAATTTTAAAAGAAAGTATCGGTTGTTTCTTACATGATTTATCTGATACACAGCACAGCACAGCAAGAATAGATGCTGTAAAACCATTTGCCAACAACTTAGGAGGATTACGCCAAGTAATTAAAGAAATTTCAGTTATTAATTTAACTGCAGAAACTAGATCTGATTTAAATGGCATTCTAAAATATTTAGGTATACTTTTTTGAGTGTTTGATTTTATCGAATATATGGTTTAAAATATTGGTGGCAATCGACTGCAGAAACAAAATTGTACAAAATGTAAATGCAACTATTGACATTGAAGAAAGCAATATCAATAGTTTGATTTTTGATTTAAAAAATATTAGAGAAAAGTGAAGTGATATTTTGACTGAATGTAAAATTGTTGCAGAAAATTTTAAAATCGATTTCAACACTGATTCGTATGGTAAAATATCGTAAATTTAGGAAAAGATTTGCAGATGAAATTAATGATGACAATAATGATACAGAAATAACAGGTGAAAATTACTTAAAAACGAAGGTGTTTTACAAAATTTCAGATTTTATTATCGGAAGCTTAACTTGGCGATATCTAGAGCTTTGAATGAAATATGTGGTTCGTTCGGGTTTTTGTGGAATTATTTAAAAACTAATGTTGACTCGTTAATATAAAGTTGTAATGATTTATTTAATAAGTATACTTCTGCTATTGCCAAATAAATTTCAGAAGAAATAATTCATTTGAAAATCCTACACCAAGCCACATTTGGTGAAAATCAGTTGCTTCCTATAAATTTATTAAACAAAAAGAAAGAACTGTTGGTCGTTTGTTGGTGATTGTTGGCTTAATTTAAACATTTCTTGGATAATAGTTTTTTTCGAAAATCTCTAAAAAAAATTCGCCATCAAGTTAGCCGGAAAATTCTTATTTTTAATTTAATTCGATTTATAACCAGCTCAATCAATGCGTAATTGTTTCTTGGATTCGTTTTTATTAATAAAATCGTTTGCTGGTCCCTCAATTCTTGGTTAATTGAAAAAATAATTTACCTAAGCTTCACATGAAGTTGAGCTGATATTAGCCAAATTATAATTTTACAGCTGAAGGTGCAGTAACACCAACATGATACTGAAGTAAATCCACAAGGCAAGGTATATAGAGACAAGGTAAATGCATTAAAATGTTGACACATCACAGCTGATAGTCTGTGATGTAGGTACTTCAGTGAATGAATAAAAAAGAAAATGGAAATCTGACAGTGACAGTACAGAATATTCTCTATTAAAGTTCTTCTAAAAAATTATTTCTTTTAAGTAATTAAGAGATTTCGAAAGTTTCTAGTGTATTTTAGAGCTGTCGGTCAGAAATTTAAAAGCGCTCTGAAATTAATTTCGAATTTCAATTATACAAATTGTTGTAAACATGAAAGAATTTGGTGAAATTGAAGACAATTTTTTCGAACATTATTTGCTTTTTAGGCAGGCCTGCTATTTATTACCTCAATTAACTTCGATTTTGTTTATCGCACAAAGTGAAACTGTATTTCCAAATATTTGCATTACATTGAGAATATTTTCCACAATACCAGTTACTGTGGCTCAAGCGGAACGTTCATTCAGCACATTGGCGAGAGTAAAAAATGTATTAAGGTCAACTATGTGTCAAAATCGATTAAATAACTTGGGTACTTTAGCTATCGAAGCCGCTTTACCTCCTCCTATATGGTTATTATATTCCTGCACTATAATAGGACAACTGATATGCGTTTTTAGTCTCCTGTCATATCTAGTAACCTTATTTTCAGGATTCTTTGCCAAAAACGGTTAACAAAACAGTGACACATTCGTTGTCTTTCCATACCAAACTGGCTATGTCCGTTCCATCAAAGTTAGCTACAAATTCTTCAGATTTTCCTCCATCTTCTTTTCTTGTTTAAATCATATTCAGTGTGTAATTTGCAATTTTCTATTCTGTTTCGATTAACTGTACCAAGGTAATGTATACCCTGCTAGGCCAAATAGATCAATAGAGGAGTAGAGGTGTTATAATTGTCGAAATAAACTCTGTTTAGCACATCGTGAAGTATTTCTGTGCACAAACGAATGACAATATTGCTACAGGTAGGGTTTCTGGAAACTCAGGTATTCAGGACTCGGCGAGTACGAGCCCAAAATTTTGAAAACTAGTCGAGTCCGAATCGAGTCTGGATCTAAATCTAAAATCAAATCAATAACCGAAAATGTTTAATATTTTGGAGTTCAATAAGGATTCTCATAGCTGAAGTTATTTGTAACAAAAAAAAAAATGCTAAAATTTGTTAAAATTATTTATTGAATTGAATAATTCACAGATTTTATAAATAACACTTGCTGGAATAGATTTACTTTAACTGCCATCTGATAATAGAAAAGAAAACACTTCTTGTTTTTGTTATTCTTGTTATTTTTATTTTACATATATGTACATTGTAACCGCCAACGTGTTTCGTCTTATCAGGACATCATCAGGGCTACAAAAAGAGCAAACGCGTTGGCGGTTACAATATATCTAAAATAAAAAGAAGTGTTTTCTTTTCTTTTATAAGATGGCAGTTGAATTTAATAAGTTGATTACATTCAAATAATTTGAACAGATTTACACCAATTTGATTAGCAGTTTACATTTTCATTTTTAGGGCTCCGTACTCAAAGGGTGCTAATGGGACACTATTATTAAGCCTCCACTGTCCGTCCGTCTATTTGTCAACGGACTGTATCTTATGAACCCTAATAGGTAGACAGTTGAAATTTTCACAGAAAAAGTAATACTATAGCTGCTATAACAACAAATAATGAAAATGAAATAAAATTAAAAATTAATTGGGTCCCCATACGATAAACTGTTCTTTTTGGTCGATCTAAAAAGTACTTAGTGTTAAGTCTTGTACCATGGTATGGAGCCCTTTGTGTACGAGTCCGATTTGCACTTGGCCGGTTTGTTTTTAGTTTTATTTGTGTAAACTAGTATGACTTTATTCAGTAACAATAGAAAATGAAGACGAGTCTTTATTAATGTCCGCAACAAAAAATAAATAAAACAGAAATCTAGAAATTGATCAAAACATTCCTACATACGTAGGTTACCTTTTGAATGGTTTTTGTTTTATTTTAAAAAGTTGGACTCGTCGAGTATTAGAGTCGAGTCCCGAATCCGAGTAACTAGATAAATACTCAACGAGTCCAAGTCGAGCCAAATCGAGTACAGAAACCCTAGCTACAAATTTGGTTCATGCAAAAGCCATTTGCTCGCATTATTCTCAAAACCGGTATACAAATTCGAATTTATACTCAAAGCCTCACACACCACATTATATAAAGAATTTGTATCCCCATTTGTGGAGTTTTTGAGGGAGATACTGCTTCATATGATGACGCTTTTTTGTTGCACAAATTTTCTCATCTATCGAAAATCGCTCTTCTATAGGTAGATACAGAAATAAATTTCTTTGATAAAGAGTCAATCACAGGACGCATCTTATGTTTTTTGTCAAAATTTTGATCAAGCTTATCAAAAATTTCCGTAGAATTATTATTAAAATGCAAAGTTGACTTTATCTTTTCAAAGACAAAGGTGTACAGGTATGGCATTTTTTACTAAACTCGCACTGATAGAACTGTCCCAGTCAGTGTTGCCAAATCAGTGTTTTCAGCGTTAATTTTAGTGCTTATAAATGATTTTTAGCGGACAAAATGCTAAAAAAACGCTTGCGCGTTAATTTAGTGCTGAGCAGAATATTTTAACGCGGCTTTTACGCTTCTAGATATGTATATGCGCCAACCAGCAAAACACTATATTTATAAAATAGCCTATGCATAAACGCTGCACTTGTTGCTGATGAGAGACATCACATAATGTTGAAGTATACGGCAGCGTGTACGTCGTCGTCTAAGCATATACTAGTATTTTCGTTTCCATCCATAAATTCCAATTTCATGCATTTCGCGCATTAAAGTGTAGCAAACTTCATTTCATTCGTTCATTCTTAAAGTTGCGCGGACATTGAACGTCAAAGTTAATTATCAATCTACGGCAGAGAACTTGAGTTTTGTTTAATCTATATGTACAAAACTAGAAGAACTTTGAAAAAATTATAATTATAATTTTATTTCTATTACTGTGAGCGTTCAAAATGAAGAGGTTCTTAATCACTATGGAGAAGGAGTATAAGTACATTTTCGAGTAAAATAAGGTTGTCTCATGTGATTTATTTATTTTTTGCTTTTAGTATAGAAGCGAATACTGATTCTGATTCCGATAGAGATATTCCGGCTTCAATTGTAAAAAAGCCCGCATATCAACAGAAACCACGACCATCTTGGTTTGAAGATACCAGATTTAAAAATTGGCTTTTAAAAATTGATAACAGTGAGACAAAATTATCATGTCGTTTTTATAAGATTTCTTTAAATTCAAGGTTATGCAATTTAGTTCGGCACAGCAAATCAAAAAGTCATTTGACTGCCGCAACTCCTTTTAGCGATAATAGACAACGCAAAAAAGAATTTCAATCAACTGCTTTTAATAATGAAATTTCGACTTTTGAAGGGCGTTTGTCTATGTATGTAGCGTGTCATCAAGCTATTTATCCTATTGACCATTTGGGGGAGTTGGTCAGTGCTCACTCAAAATTATCGCTATCACTACATAGAACAAAGTGTTCTAATATAATTAAAAATGTTTTGAGTGCTCATTTTAAAACGGAATTACGTGAAGACATTGAAGACAATTCATTTAGCATTTTAATAGATGAGTCGAACGATATAGCAGTAAATAAGTTATTAGGAGTAATTATAATATACTATTCAAACAAACAGAAAAACATTGTTTCAACCTTCCTCGGATTTGTATGTCTTACAATTTTCAATGCGCAAGGCATAGTAGATGCTGTTAAATTCTTACTGAATCAATTTAATTTAGATTTAACGAGATTATTAGCAATTGGAACCGATAACGCCTCAGTAATGATAGGCATAAATAAAGGAGTTCACACTATTTTGAAGAAAGAAATTCCAAATTTAATTTTAATAAAATGCACTTGTCACTCATTGCAACTAGCGATGTCTAATGCAGCTAAAGAACTTCCGAAATATATAGAATTTTAACTTCGGGAAACCTATAATTGGTTTTGTCTTGTACTTTGTATAAATTGATCAATGACGGAAATGATCCTTTAATTATACCTCAAATTTCGGACACAAGATGGTCATCAAAAAGCTTCGCTGTATCAAGAATTTTATCACAATGGTTAGAGTTAAAAACAACTTTTCAAATAGAAAGGCACAATTGCAAATCAGCTGAAATACTCAATGAAATGTATAATGACGAAAATAAGATTTACCTGTCGTTCCTAAAACCAATTCTTACCGAAATGGATCAAGTTAATAAAGCATTTCAGAGTAAAAATGTAGATGTTACAAAACTTTTAAGTGACATAATAAACCTGATTAAATCACTAACACGGAAAATAGTTCCAGGTGCCGATTATGAAAGCATTGACATTTTGTCTATGGACATAAATAATTATGTAGATTTCGAGGATAATTTAGGTTTTATATTTGAGCAAGAAATTGCAGTTTTACCCTGTAATAAGCAGGCATGTATTAAAAAAGTTTGTATACAATTTGTTCGATGTCTTGTCGAACAAATAAAAAACAGATTACCAGATAACATAGAGGTGTTAAAAAGTATGAATCTTATATAGATAAAGCACTTTCTGCTAATAAAAATGATTATTCATCAATAATTTCGCTCGCGAAATTGTTTGAGAAAAGTACTGAAAAACTGGGAAAGACGGAAACAGAATGGAAAAATTTAACAAATATAAAGTGGCAATCTAAGGCAACAAAGGATTTGTGGATTGAAATAAAAAATTATAAAGACTAGATCGGATCAAATCCTTTTGAAAACATTTGTTCCTTGGCCTTGAAATTGCTGTGTTTACCACATTCAAACGGAGATGTAGAACGAGTGTTTAGCCAAGTCAACTTAATTAAAAACAAGTAAAAAAGCTAATATTGGTCTAAGACCAATTCTTATGATACCCTAGATGAATGTCCGTATGAAATTTCGTATGGATGCACATTTGAGCAATTTTGATTTTTGCATTGGTTTTTCGCATATATTTCTAGAACGGTTCATCGGACAGAAAAAATGATTATAACCAATTTTATAGGATTTCATATTCTGAAGAAGTTTTTAGTACAATAAAAATGTCTTGGACTGATCGTTTTCACAGTATACATAAAAAACCAAAAATTTTATATGGCAACACCAAGAAAGGGTTGCCCGATTTAGTCCATTTTTGATATTTTTTTTGCTAGTACAATGAGAACATTACGTACTAAATTTCAGCTCTCTACATCGACGCGTTCTCAGGCAATGTTCAAATATATAACGGAAAACGAAATTTTTGTATGGCAACCCCACGAAGGAGTTGCCCGATTTGTCTCATTTTCGAACTTAATTTTACTTTTTTTTTTAAACTACGTGTACAAAATTTCAGCTCTCTAAGTATACGCGTTCTCGAGTTATCGTGCGCACAGACAGACGGACGGACGGACGGACGGACGGACGGACGGACATGCAAAAATCACAATAACTTTTAATATTATGCGTGGGTGTCCAATTCATTTTGCTCTACTATCATTATTTCGAGGTGTTACAAACGGAATGACAAACTTAGTATACCCCTATAGATTTCATCTAGGGTATAACAAGACTAGAAACAGGATGTCTACGGAAATGTTACAAGAGATTTTAACAATAAGATTTAGCTTGCAAAGAAGCAACAAATGTTGTGTTAATTATATTCTTCCGCCAAATGTAATTAAAAAGATTGGATCTATGGAAGCCTACAGCAAAAAAAACACCTCCAAATATGGAAAGCGGACAATTACTTGAGGATGGTTTAGATTTATTTTAAATCTACTTTTCTCAAACACCAAACAATAATTTATGTAAAGAACTTGTCTTTTTATTAAAGAATATTTTTTGTTTGTTATCTGAATTTTTGTTATTGTTTTGTTTATGTTCAGAATGTATATTTATTACAGAGGAGAAAAATGCTTTTATTTTTATTAAAATTTTTATTGTACCTTTTAACATATGTACTTTCATTTAAAATCCTAATAATTGACAGTTTCATAGAAACTACACATTGAAAAGTCGAAGAAGTTACTATTTTTTAGTGCTTAAGAAGAAAAATGAACGCTCAAAGTTCTTCGAGACGGTGCTCAACCATCAAAAGGACTTGGCAACACTGGTCCCAGTATATGCTCGCAAATTTGATTATTTTACTCACAGGCAAGAAATACCCAGCTATCGACGGTAGTACTAACAAACCTCAATAACTCACTGATCTCGGCTAATATCATGGGTACGAACCAAACAATTTTTTCAATATAGGCAAAAATTGATTTATTTCTTAGAATTGAAATCGACCATATTTCTTCAGAATTCGTGTGCATTATTGGTGGGTGTAGATGGTCCGAACAAAATCTGTAAGACAAGAATAAAAACTTATTTATTGTACTTTATACTATCGAGATTTATACTTTATTCTATATAAAATGAAAAAGACGGACGTCTTGTATTTCCAAGTTATTTCCAAATTTTATTCTATCAAAACATACTATTTGTTGCATTAACAATCTTCTTGACGTATCGCTCAAAAGACGTTTTTCTGCTTGTTTTTCTGACATGAAGTGAACTGCATCGTTTTTCTCCAAATATTCCTTCAAATTCTGTAAATTGATATTTTATTAGTTATTTTTATTATTTGTGCTTAAAAAGTCTCTAAGAAGTATGCATATATTTACAAAAAATAAAATAGTCCATCAATAAAAAAAATAAACATATTTCACTATTTAAAATTAATGCTTTTCCCATTGCCGCATTTATGTTCTTTTAATGACTGCGAGCCTGCTCGTACTATTTACTGCTTCAGACCCTTTAGTCTGCCTTATTTTTCTGCAAAAAACTTCGAAAAGCTATTTTATTCATATTCACAGATTCAACATAGTATTTTGGAGAACAACTTAATGATTTGCAGGCAATCTAAAAAAAGAAGTAATTTATGTTTTAACTTTTTGTTTTCTGTACGCCAAATTATCTAATCGCTTTTATTTTTTTAGAAATTCAAACATTTTGTTTGGATCCTTGTTAATGAATCCACTATTCCAGAGGGTAACCTTAAATTAAAATGTTCGCTCTAACTATACGTACTACGTATCTACTTTAAAGAACAACAATAGATTTTGAGTTTTCTTCTGAAAAAAAGTCGCATATATTTGTTTGTCTGGTTTTTTAAAGAGAAAATTCAAAAGCAAAATTTTGTAGTTCTTTTAACATAATACTCTGAATCCATTTCGTTTTGCTCTGCCCATTTAATACACATAATGAGGTCTTTGTTTGCCTCTTCATATTTCACCTGCTTCACAGGTTGAATATTTTCTTCAATTTCGACAATACATAAATTTTTTTCTGTATTATCCTTATTTTCTTCATTAATTAAGTCCTAAACATCTTATACCCTAGACACACAGCACGAACTAATGAATCATTTGTACTAACTATTCATTAAAATGCCGTGTGTCAAATAGTATATGTCATTATAGCTCGAAAATCAGATGATAATGAAGTACACTAATGAAGTGTTTTCCTCCTTCATTATAGCTATAATGAGGAAAAATGTGCTAGATTTGGCATATAATGTAAATCTGGAGCTCCGCTGTGCATCTGCCGATTTGAAAAATAAGAAGAAGAAATGCAAAGAAATGCAAATCACAATATATTATTAATATCTTTTTAAATAAAATGTGTTTCTCATTTGAAAATTGTTAAATTGAAAATAAAATAAATGAAAACAAAGTTTATCACGTTAATTCGATCCATATTGCTTCTTTAATGTGATAAGTTCATCAAAACCAGTTTGACAGCACAACTTAATTAAAGAAATGGCTGTGTGTCCGCAGTTTATAATGAATCATTATAGACTAATGAGTCGTTAGTTATTTCTTCATTAAGAGTGCTGTGTGTCTAGGGCATTATTCAGTAACATTCGCTCATACGGCATTGTTTTAAGAAGTTCTCTTAGGAAAGACCTTCCTTCGGCCGTTTGTTCCGATATCCTCTGTATTCGGGTAAGTAACGGTATAGCGTCTTCAAAAGTCCATCACTGAGGAAATAGATTGGTCCAGCACTTTCTGATTTTAAGTTCAACCACTTTATTGCAGGATTGGGCAAGCAGTAGAAGTGTTCAGGTTAACGTTTTTACAGCACTAATAAGCTCCTCTTCCCGAGAATTTACAATTTGGAAAACACCATTTTTTATAATAAATTTTTTATTCCAATTACATTTTGGGCCATGGACTGAATGATACTAGTGCAATTAGGTGGTAGTAAATTAGTTTTGCAATTTTTACATTTAGTTGTTAATTGTTGATTTATAGACCATCGCGCATTAACGATAAGTAGAATAGCTTTTCGTGGTAAATTATGTTCCGCCTGGTTCGATTTTACATCAGGAACGAAAGATTTAAAGAACCATTCGGCAAACAAAAATCATTTCATCCACGAGTTTTTCGAAGAATAATTTTCCACCGGATGGTGAATTGGTTGTAACAATTTGCAAGTTATGTAATCCAGATATAATTTCATAACAAAGAAAAATTACTCTTTATTCGCACATCGTTGACATCTCGAATTACAATTTGATTGAGGATAAATTTCGTGGATGTGTGAATGATATTTCCTTTAAAACCAACATAGCTAAAAAATTTCAGCATTATTCTTCATGCTTTTATTTATACTAGAGATTCTAGATATACAGGCCCAAGGTATATAATACAAGATATTCTCATTAAAATGTTGACACATTACAGCTGATCTGATGTGACGTAATTTTGTGACTAATGTTTATACATTTTTATACGAAAGCCAGAGACAGGAGAGATAGAGTATTGTGTTCTCTGTACCGGACTTTCCTGTACATTTCACGATATTTCGACACCTAATGGTGGAACGTGGTTCCTAATGAGAAAATACCTTGTTATACCCTAGATGGAATCTAAGTTTGTGATTCCGTTTGTAACACTTCATAGAGAAATATGGATTGGACACCCACGTATAATATTAAAAGTTATTTTGATTTTTGCATGTTCGTCCGTCTGTCGGTTCTTCCGTCAGTCTGTGCGCACAATAACTCGAGAACGCGGATACTTAGAGAGCTGAAATTTTGTACACGAACTTTAAAAAAAACGTAAAATTAAGTTCGAAAATGAGACAAATCGGGCAACTCCTTCGTGGGGTTGCCATACAAAAATTTCGTGTTCCACACTGCCTGAGAACGCGTGGACGTAGAGAGCTGAAATGTGGTACATGGTGTTTTTATAGTAATAGCAAATAAAATTTCAAAAATGGAATAAATCAGGCAACCCCTTCTTGGTGTTCCCATATAACAATTTAGGTTTTTTACATATACTGTGAAAACGATCAGTCCTAGACATTTTGATTGTACTCAAAACTTCTTCAGAATAAGAAATCCGACAAAATTGATTATGATAATTGTTTTTGTCCGACGTACCGTTCTAGAAATATATACAAAAAACCACTTCAAAAAATAAACTGCGACCATACAAAATTTTATATGGGCATTCATCTAGGGTATCATAAGAATTAGTCTTAGACCAATTCTAGCTTTTTTACTTGTATTCTATATACCTTGGTACAGGCCTATAAGTTGGCAAATAGGGAAAATTGACTTCATGCGCGATTTAAAGATAGTTTTGGCCCGAGATTTGTTCTGTGAAGACTGAATCTCTGCTGAGGAGGAATTGGATTGATATGCGTAATCTTACTGCAGTTATCACAGGATATGGCCTCTTTGGCACGCATACAGAACGCTTGCAAGCTCCATACAAAGACTTCTGCAGAAGCTCAATGGACGAAAAAGTAGTTGAGGGCGTTCAGCACTCGATGTGAGAATGCTCTAACATTGCTAAGCGTAGGAGGGATACGCTTGGTAGCTACTTTTTCTGCGAACTGGGGAAATTAGCAGACAAAAGATTTTCCAGGCAGCGTTCAAATAAAGTACATCACAATGATCCATAGACGGTCTAAGTGTTACTAATCGTACATGCTTTAACGATGACCGCCACTGTAATCCAACCTAACCTTATAGTAAACAGCAGCACGAATCAAGTCAATAATTGATTTTATAAGGCCGAATGAAAGTTTACATTCTCATTTTTTTCCTCAGTTCATTACCAACTAAAGCAGAAGGAATTTTATGGTTTACCCAAATAACCCATTGCATCAAATCTTGTCAGAAGCACTGCGAAATTGAACATCAAGTTCTTCGACTTATCTAAAATTGAATAACTGCTTTACATAATCTGTGTATGTGAATAACTTCCATCAATATGTTGGTGAAATGTTTCTGGCTAATTCGAAGTTACATAGTTTGATAAGTGTGAAACTTTTAAAGTTTTGCCGACATAGCACCCACACACGTGATAAGAAATTTCACCAAGATATTCTATATAGCAACCTCGAACGGGGCGGCAAGGAGACAAGAGAAGGAAAAGTTTTACGCCCCAAAGAGTATTTTGTGGGGTTGTGTGTTGCGACAATTTACTACAATCGTTCGGGCAATTAATGTCAAAGTCGACTTCATTTCCTCTTTGAAGGAGGCCACCGGCGGGTGGCAAATTAAAACAAACGGCTATCGCGTACAGAGCCATTTGTCAATTGTCAACCTTCGCACCCTTTTACCTCCCCCCCACCCGCCCCTTCCCCTTTTCCTATGGCAGTTGCTTATAGATTAGTCTATCCTACATCCAGAATCCAACACAGGCATCCTTCATTCGTTCCGTATATATGTATATACAACTGAGTGGGTGGGAATCTAGGGGTATCCCCTTTTTTTTTTTGTTAGACAGTATTACATCAAAAGTTTGTGTTTTTCTCTATACACTTTAGCTGAAAGGCTATAGGACAAAAGATTCGAGCTTGAACGTTATTGGCTTGTATTTCAAACTCTAATACGCTCCTGCTGTGAAGATATTTTAAAGATGGAATAGGGTATGAAACTCTATTTTTCATTTTCGAACTTTGAAACACTTCGGGGTGAGTGTTAAAGAAAAACAAATCTTAAACAAATTTTGGTCAGAACATTGGAAACTTCTCGCTGGATGAGATACTTTTCCTCAACTCAATTTGCAAAAATAAAAACAAATTATTTTTATAATAATATTAATTATAATTTTGCAGACAAGTTTTAAAATGAAACAGATATGAATGCGACCAATTAGGTCTTTTGTGCTTTTGACTCCAACTTATAGAGCCCACTCAAGCCCACACATGTATAATACAATCTTTTATAAAATCTAAACAAAGCTTCACAGAAACCCTGGGCAATCTCCTTGTTTGCTGTATCATAGTTCAAGAGTTACCGCTCCGCTTACAGAATGGCCTTGATTCCCTCCTGTAAAACTGTAATATAATTTTCGAGATGTATGTCCATCTTCTCACGAGAAACTCCGTGAAAACGCTTGCTGCGGTGTTTTCCTCCGATTTGGAATCATCTGTGTAAAAAATAGGGTGTGTCCATGGTTGAAGCAGAGAGTGTGATTCATATTTTTTTAGTCTTGAAATTGCTTGATAGAACTTGTTATATCTATTCGATATAATTAAAGCTATAGCCGCCCTCTATCGCTCGTTCAAATGAATACATATGTAACGGCTGAAAGTGAAAACGTTGTAGAAGATCCATCGACATCAATTTGTCATCGTAGTCAACATTATTGGACAATTCAAGAAGTTCTCCTCAACGAATTTTTACCAAAGATATACATTTGCGGTCTAACAACATTCAGCTGACCCAAGAATTGAAGCCACCAAATCATGTAAAATGCCAGACATTCACAACCTGAGTTCTGGAAAATCAACGAGCCGCCGATAGTGAGTTTTCAAAGCAAACAATCTTCAGTGAGGAGGCACATTTCAATCTTAATGGCTGTGTTTATAAACAAAACAGCCGGAATTTGGAGATCCGAAAATCCAAGAGAGATTAAAGAAATTCCGATGTATTCTCAATAGGCCACTATTTGATGTGGATTTTGAGCTGGAGATTTGACGGATCGTACCTCTTCGAAAGTGAAATACTATGTTACTATGAGATGTAATTTGACGTCATTATGTAGACTTACTTCTTTGGGTTTATCTTAACGAGTGTATACCAATAAACGACAAACAATGCCAGAACTCAATGAGGAAATTGTAAATATAAAATGGAAAATCTTGACAAAAGATTGAACATTTGCCAAAATAGCCAAGGCGGTTATTTGGGAGATGTTTTTCTCATAAATAACTTCTTCTTAATCTGTTAGATTTTGCCACTGATTCGATTCTTTGAATTGGTCTGCCCTATTCCTACGGCAAGTGCGAAAGGAGTTAGTGATGCGCAATCCTGCCAAGGGACGTTACAAGCAAAGGAAAGGCCGTGTACATGCTCCGGGTTTCGTGTGCTGAACAATATGCATACTCTGATTTCTGATGATAGCGCGTCTTCATAGTGAAGCCTGCATGTATACGACCTAGTACAACTGCTTGGGTTAGTTCTTTTGTAGCTTAAGATTACAGGCTGTAGTCTCAAGCCTTTTCTAACTTGAAAGGCGGATCATAACCTTCTCGTGGTCCACTGCTGTCACTTATTTATAAGTGCTAATATGATTAAGCCTGCACGGAGGTACCAGTAACGTTTAAGGATCTGCATGTAAAGTCCACTGGGAGTACTCATGATCGTGTGATCATGTTATACGGAGCCATACCAATTGGGTAGCCGACAATGCTAACTTGGTACTACGGGGTTGCGGAGCTCCGTATAACGCTGCAATTAGTAGCAATATTCGCCTGAACATGGGAAGGCCCCCTTGCGAGATCATCGTAGTGGTAGCCCATATGCGGGCAGAGAGAGATTGTCTGTGTCTGCATGACTTAGGCAAATATTCTTTTCTAAACAGAGTAGTTTGATCTTTTGTCATAACTGCATACTGCGTCCGTGAATTTGAAGAATGGTCGCTTATTAATGTATGCTTAGAGGATTGGCTTTCAGCGTGGAGTTGCGCTAAATGAACCGGGTGCCGTGACCCAAAGATCGGAAGAGATTTTAGGTAGGTCTCGGTTCGACCAGTAAATCCAATGTCAAGCATGCACTGACATAAACTGGAACTTCTGAGACAGAATATAAATATATTCTGCTCTCGAGGGCGTTGATTGTCGCTTGTCTTCTAATCCATGCATTAAGACTGCCATGAGATTAAGCCATAATGGCAGGTGCTCACGTAAAACCCTGACAGCTTTCTGCCCTATACCTACAAAACTTCTTCAACAGACGAACAAGCAAACATTTTAAACAGTCTAATAAAATATTTGTTTTTTGTTTTTAGTAATAGCTTAGTAATTATTATTTAATAAAGAAAGTATTAATTGGTTAATCATTAAATTCATTCACCAAAACGGAACGATATCTCCAAGCTGTTGTTGCATATAAAAATAAAAATAAAAAAATATAAAAACAAATCATTAGAGGTGTTTTTTTTTTAATTTCTATAATTTCAGTTTCAGTTTAGTAAGTTTGTTTTTCCCAAATGCTCCGACTCGGACTTCTGAAAGAACAGGATCTAACCTACGAAGTGATACAAAGCCTGCTAATCAAATTATTTATTTCGTTTTGGGGAGAATTCATTTCGAAGGTATCTGTTCTATTGCAGTTTATCACAAATCTTATGTCTTACTGAACTCCTAGCTTTGTCAGTAGTTCTGTTTCTTCTCTGGCCACGAGATTACTTAGCATTGCATTTAATTTATCAAAGGATTGACCTGATATATTCATATCAAAGCATCTATAGCAACTGGCTAATTCCTGCCAACTACTATACCAGAATATGTTCTTACTAATCACTTTTAAGGCCAACTGGTGAGGGTGGAGCCTATTGGTAGAATGGCCAGAATATATAGAGTTTTGAACAGTCAAAATGGCACTACATTTGTGGAAGTTGATGTGAATATATGTCTTCCACTCCACTGCATTTGTCCAGGTCCACAGGCGTTTATAACTAGGGAATTCGATGCCACGAGAACACCTTTACCGGATTCATCTCTAGTGGCAGCTCGTTCAAGGAAGGAACTCTTCTAGTTGACCGAGCAGGCCTGGGTGGTCGGTCTCTACTCGGGCTGTCCGCAGATACCTAGAACCTGTATTCGGGATAGATAGAGGGGCAAAGTCGGATTCCGGTGTGGTCTGATGCAGGTCACTCCTTGAGAAGGGACGCCTTCCCTGTCAATACTGTATGCTAAGACCGCCTTTGCGCCGGTCCGTGGAGATTAGACGTCGGCCCGACCAGTCGTTGGCGAATAGATGGACTTCTAAAAGCTGCTCCTAAATCTGTGGAGGTAAACAAATTTCTGCGGCTTTTAAGATCCTTTATTTGGTGTAGCTTATGTAAAATTTATAAATGTGTAATCTGGGGTCAGTCAATAGAGTTGGTCTGCTTGGCTTGGCGTTCTAAATTAAACTAACTTACGAGCTAACATTATTTAACTTATCAACTAAAAACGGCTACTATCACAATTTAATTAAAATATTCCTACGCCGCACAAAGTAGATTCTGGCCACGGAATTCGCCTGCCTACTAAGAAGAAATACAGCGGCACATATCAAGTGTGCGAATGTGCGTGACAAATGGTGTGGCCGTGTCACCACACATTCATAGCTGTATTTAGCCAAGTGGGGCCTTGGCCCTTTAGGATATGGGGGACCCTTAACAAAAATTAATTTCTAAAATACTTTGGGTTATTAACTGGAGACTTTTTGTCACGTAACTGTTTTGTCACCATCGTCAATTCCATAGGTTCTAATGTAAATGCGCCCATAAGGTGATGTGACTGCAAAGTGACTTACGAATATTTTTTTGATAAATGATTTCTACATCGATAGTGTGAGAGGGAAATATAAATTATGAAACATTAATACAACAAGTACAAATGAGACCACACCTTTACAACAAAAATTTAACGGAATACTCTGATAGCGATTCGAAGATAAAAAAATTATGGCCAGAAATATCCATAAAAATAATTACAGATCTTAGAGTTACAGCAAGTCTCTCTTCGGGTTCAATTGATGATCGCATATTGGTACATTGATAAATTATAAGCCTCCAAATCTGTAGGAGTAAATCATCAAATAATTCAACACTCATACAGAAATATCAAAAGATTTTTTCAGGATAGGATCATAGTTCATTAAACATTAAGTGAAATTTTCCTTTAAGCAACTTTTCGCTCCAAATTGAAAGGACCAAATGCGTTTCTTTCATTGATATTTTATATATCTTTATAACAAATACATAAATCACATGCCTCTTCCTCGAAATTTATATTGATGAATGGTAATATAAAACATGAATTTTTCGGGTGACAGTTACTCACTGTGCGCGTATTAAACTTGCTTACGACGACAGGACGGCATGACAAAAAGTCTCCAGTGCTCGTTAGGCCTACCATGAGTATAAAAAATTTCACTGATAACCAAATACTGAAAGTATACCATGAAAAAATGTCGGAAATTTAAAAAATACTTTGGCTGCAAACAGAATCAATATACGTTTTGTATGTATAAATTTGTTGCCATGTATAGAAGTTTGAATAAATCCCACGGTCTATTTTCAGTAGCAAGACTCTAACAATCAAAGTAACTCATAATAGGTTGGCTTACTGGCTGAAGAATTGGTCATCGCTTGATCGCAAAGGCTAGGGGCCCCATGGATCGTGAGGCCCTGGGCCAGTGCGTAAAGATGGCACTGACTACATTGTATAAATCTACATATATTATGTTACATTCGAAACACGAAATCCGCTAAAACCCGATTTTACTAGAGAATCTAGCTGTAACAAAGCTCTCTCAGTGATTGTATTTTTAACAGAAGCGTTTCTAGGTAGGGAGCAGGGGAAGCGATCGCTCCCCTAGGATTACATCATCAAAATGTGGCGCCTTCCTAACAAAAAAATTCAGATTGTACGAAATATACTGTAGGCTATAAAATAATAAATAAAAATGCGGACTCGCACACAAACGGTTCCCTACCGTAGTACAAAATTTAACACTATGTACTTTTTATTTATTTTTTCAAATGAGATTTGGCGTTATTTGAAATAATTATGTCAACTTATGATAATAATAATGAATGAGAATAAAACGCCGAAAAAACCACGTTCCTTGTATGGGCCCCCTTGATTTTTTTAGTTTTATTATTTGTTGTTGTTGTCTACCTATTACGGTTCATAAGCCGGTAACAGACAGATGGAGAGACATCGGAGGCTTAGTAATAGGGTTCCCGGTTTTACCCTTTACCCTTTTCACGGAACCCTAAAAAGATAAAGTACAACGAAATTTTGACCGTTTTTAGTTTGCCTCTCCTACAAATTGCAAAGAAATCCATATCGGAAAGAAGTAACTCATATAGTCGGGCTTTGCTTGTACTTTCGTATTAATTCAACTAGTCTTATTTTAATTTAACTTCACATTTATTTTTAATTTGTTGGAGAAAGATAAGCTTGCTATATTAGTTAGCGATGGTGTAGAAATAGTAGGGAAAGTGTAAATCATAAGACCATTGACAACTTTTTTCAGAAGAAAGTAAGATCAATTAAGTTCCCATCACAATAAATAGTCAGTAACGTTTTTATCTGGTAAAACTAATTGAGAGGGTTTATTTTCAATTTATTGATTGCCTCAGCCGAGCGGAGGTGATGGAGCAATCAAAATTCCACACAAAGCTTTGGGACTCGAACCTATACCGTCCGAAAGCTGCTGAAGTGTCTGTATTGGCAAGATCACAGAATTTTTGTAAAAAAAAAAATGGGGGAGCTTTGTAATTAAATTGTAAGCGTGATACAGGAAAGCTCTAACAGGGCGTTCTCTTCTTAAGTCTACACTGAAATAAATCGTCCGTGGCACTGTGTTGGAGATCAGCTAAAAGTTCCGCTGCAAGTTTCTCGTCGAATTTCAAAACCCGTATTCGTATCACTAGGGGCCAGCTGTTACATATCAAGATTCGCAAATCCGACAACAGTCAGCACGCGTGCATGTTTATTAGTGCTGTATAAATAATTTTCTAATGTTCAGAAAGATAAAAATTTCGCGGCTTCGAGAAAAGAAACGGGTGATCGATGGGACTATGAAGCGAATAGGGAAAAAATTAAAAATGTGAGGAGTAATTAGTTGATTCGATCACAGTGTCACTGAACGCTTTCGCGCAAAGCTCCCCAGATAAAGCGTAAATTCGTGGGGAATGCTTTACTTTGTTTTATGTTCTTTTGTTTTTGTTTTTTTTTTTGCAAATTTAATTTATTCTTTTTATTTTATTTTAAATTAATTAATTTTTTTTTTTTTAAGAAAAATGTAAATGTAGAAAGTTACTTATCTGTGACTTCCCCTGTTCTGAAAGGGGGTTGGGCTCGGGGGTCCCTCGCTAGATAACTTGGAAACTTATATGCTGAGTTGTTCGCATGGGGATCCCAGGAGCACCTCCTGATACTTCTGTGGGACGTAGTTGTCCCTTAATTATGGCCGTGGAGTCCGTTTGTAATACTTTAGTTCACAAAGGGAATTTGAAAACACAACGCTCGCGAATAAGGTAAAGTTTTCTTACTGTACTTTTATAATTTTTCTTAATTTTGTTTTTTAGATACACTTCAATTTAATTAAAACCAAAAAAAAAATGAAAGTTATTTCTATTAATCGATAAGTCGCTTTTTTCCGTAACCACTCCTGAAGTTCACTATCGACTCACTCACTTCGCCCGATCACCGTTTTCATCAATTTTTTCAGCGTCGTTGACCTTTCGCGGGAGAGCCAAATTATCCGTGCGGGCTGCCAGGGCCTGTAATTGGAAATTCTCCGCGCTATAATATCATACACGCTTACTACCAGTCCTTTAAATGTGACTCAAACTGCAAGCTCACTCTCAGTCAATTACTTCACCCGTAACAGAATCCCTTGAATCAGCATCTATTTTTACAATCTCTGCGCTAGAAGGCGTATCTGGTTATGAATCCTGAATGTCCACCCTGAGATCTACATTGATATGGATAATATTATCGATAGATTTTCCAAATCAAACCGAAAATGGGATTTTGTGATATAATGTAAATATGATCGCATATACATATCTCTAGAACGGTTCATCGGACAACAAAAATGCGAATAAAAAATTTCATAGGATTTAATATTCTAAAGAACTTTTCAGTAAAAACGTCTAGGACTGATCGTTTTCACAATATATGTAAGAAACCAAAAGTTTTATATGGCAACACCAACAGAAGGTATAGTTCAGTTTTGAAACTTTAATTAGTATTGCTATGAAAATACCATGTACCAAATATCAGCCGTCTAAGTCAACGCGTTCTGATTTAATTCCCAAATATACAGTGAAAAAAGAAATTTTTATATGGCAACCCTACCCATTTTAGAACTTAAATTTACTTTTTCTTTAAAAGGGGTGTATGCAAAAATTTCAGCTCTCTAAGGGAAGGCGTTCTCGAGTTATCCTGCGGACAAGCGTAGGGACAGATGGACAGACATGCAAAACTCAATATAACTTTTAATTTTATGCGTGGGTGTTCAATCCATTTTCTCTACCATCATTATTTCTAGGTGTTACAAACAGAATGACAAACTAAGATACCCATTAGATTTCATCTAGGGTATAATAAATAATAATAATTAAATATTTCAATAATAAAAAAGATAATTTTTATTCTGATTTATTAAAAATAAATTTCATTTTTTTTGTTTTTTATTGTTATTACATGTACAATGTGTATTTTCGAAACTTTATCAAATGAAATGTGCGGATACTAGATACCTGCCAAACAAAAAAATTGTCTGGGAGGGGGTCCACATCAACCGTTTGGGAGTTACAGGGTGATTAAGAAAAAAAGTAGATTTACCTTAAAAAGGACAGAGCGTACGGTCACACTTAAAAGCTCATTATATGCAGAGCTTGACGGTGTTTCCAACGACTACTCAACCAGCTCCGTAGCCCACTCGTGTCAATAGTTATAGGGGTCTAAAATAACAATTTCGGATCTTCTTACCTTTTTTTTTAATTTGACCTCGTCGTTAACATAACTTTTTTTATAAAAAGTGTAAACTGTAGACTCTCCTCTTTAATTTGACCTCAAACCTATTTTCAAACCTATTCTCAACGATAATTTGTTCCCTTAACACGTTATTTAAAAAAAATAATATCGTCTATTTTCGATGTGACCTGAATAGGTTATGAGTTATTAACTGTTTAACGGCTACAGTTAACACATATGGTGTAATAGGTCACATTAAAGAGGAGAGTCTACAGCAAAGTTCACCTAATGACAAGTTAGGAAGCAGGCGAGATTTCCAAATGTTTTACATTTAAAATGCACACGGCAAGAAAAGGAGGAAACAAAGAAAAAAAAATCAAACTCTTTTTAAAACTTTTATGAATAAAGATAAAAAATGTGGAAGCGCAAAATGCATGCAACGAAACAGAATGGCATTTTCGTAAATAAATGAGAAGGAGCGGAGTTTTCACGTTTTACTTTCATAAAATGTTCCCGCACTTTTGTGAAATCCGGTTTTCATGAAATATTGACAGAGTTTGGTCACATGTTGTTGCTGTAAATGGACACATGTTGTTGCTGTAATCCTATTATATTTGAACAGCACGTGCTTCTGTTTACATTCGTTTTGTTGTGAAGAGATTAAGTGGGAGCTATTCTTGCTGAATTCTCTGATAGTTTCGGGAAAAATCAGAATTTCATTCGAGAGGAATTTTACATCTCTTTTCAGTATCTGGGCCAAAGCGAAATTTATCTTTTTCTTAAAAATGGGAGATAGTGTGACCTGATGTACATTATTATGAATAGGTTGAAAAGATTTTGAGGGATTTAATAAGATTTTTCGTTCGGGTAATCCTACGTTCTTTCGATTTTTGCTTTTAACTCGTTATATCAGTTGCACTGCAATAATGCATACCCACGTTCTTTTCCCTCATTCATGCAAAAGGCGAAAGTATATGAAATTACTTGTTTCATTCTAAAAAACACCAGAAATTTTCCAATTTTGCTCTACAGCTTCTTAACTTGTCATTAGGTTCACTTTGGTCTACAGTTTACAGTTTTTATAAAAAAGAGTTCAAGGTCAAATTAAAATTTTTTTAAGAAAATCCGATATTTTTTGGTTAGACAACCATAATTGATGGGAGAGGGAAATGGGGCTTGAAAAATCTCTGTAGTGGACTGTATTATATATGTGTTTGACGGGGTGCCGGTTTGATAGATAAAATTTTATTTTCTTATCAGTGCTAATTCAAGTTTCTTACAGCTATATCACAATTCATTCAGACTTATTACTAATTTAAAATTCACAAAAACTTAATACCTAATAAAAACTTCAATATAAACAACAATTCAAACAATTCAGATAAATGTCGGTGTAGCAGTGGTCCGTGCTGCGTTGCTCTTTTCTTACTCCTGTAATGGCACGAGACAGTTTACCTGTGAGAACAAATAAATTGTGTCTGATCTCGAGAATTAGACTGTTTCATTTGAACTGCTACGTGAGAGCAGTTGGGAAGTTCTTTGCTCGAGCTGCTACGTGAGGGCAGTCGAGGTTTAATACGGAATGTATTAATTCACGATTATACCAACTTGTATCGCTGCTATAAGTGATGTTGATAAACGTAACCAACTCTTCTGCTTCTATTGTGCAGTTTTTTGGCGTGCTGGTTTGTGCGGGTATGAAGGCAGCACTGATGACGTTTATCGTATGCGTACTTTTCAATTGCAGCAAACTGGAATATTGCTGCGTCTGGGATCGTAATGATGGTTGACCTCTGGAAATAGATCTAGACCAACCTTTGGATAACGTTATCTAGGCCTTCGGATTAACTCCTGTGTGAGATTGCTTGAGTTAACCTCAAATATTTGTTTGACCAGAATTAACTTCTGTTTTAGAATTGAGTTAACCTCAAATATTTGTGATAGCCAGAATTAACTTCTGTTTTATGGATTGAGTCAACCTCAAGTATTTAGGACGGCCAGAATTAACTTCTGTGTGTAGGATTGAGTTAACCTCATATATTTGTTTAACCAGAATTAACTTCTGTTTTGGGATTAAGTCAACCTCAAATATTTGAATTAAATTCTGTTTTAGGATTGAGTCAACCTCAATTTGTTGGTGTAGAATTAACTTCTATATGGAATTTCAGAATTAACTTCTGGTTTGGATAAGGATTTTGCTCAGATCAGACTTCAAGGCTTAGGACTTAAACAGGTCAACTCTGATTTGGAAATGGGTGATTTTGCTATCGTTCGCCGCGTTTTTATAGCTGCTGAAGATGGTCATGTGATGTACTCCTCATGGCGTTGCCATAGCGACGTTTATACCAGTTGCTGCTACGAGAACATTTGGTTGACGTACTGTCATTTGACTAATATGTCAATTTGTGTATATGTACACGAAGAAATGTGTATTTTAGGTAAGTTTTATATTGTTTTGTTGCTTTAATAAATTTCTAATAATATTTCGTTCTTTTTAGCTTTTGAATGTCATCGAGGGAGTATAGAAGCTGATTGCAGGCGATGATAATATTTCACAGGAATTTTAATTATCACATAAGTATTGAATTTTGTTCAACTTAAGACATGATTCTTTGTGTGTTTTTGTTTTATTTTTTAGGAATTCAATAAGAAGATATAACGAGGGAATTATGGTTCGGTGGTGGACCGAACAGGGCTGGTTGAGCAGTCGTTAGAAAGTTCTGCATATAATGAGCATTAAACTGTGCCCGCACGCCCTATCGTTTTTAAGATACAGGGTGTTCTCTGAAAATCTAGCTTTTTATTAATCACCCTGTAACTCCCCCTCCCCCCCCCCCCCGCGCACCCTGCCTTACAATTTTTTGTTTGTCTAGGTATCCACAGATTTCGTTTGATAAAGTTTCGAAAATACACATTGTATATGATACAGGGTGATACAGGGTGTTCTCTGAAAATCTAGCTTTTTATTAATCACCCTGTAACTTCCCCCCCGCACCCTGCCTTACAATTTTTTGTTTGTCTAGGTATCCACAGATTTCGTTTGATAAAGTTTCGAAAATACACATTGTATATGAGAAAACCTTAATTCGAAGAATCGATGTGTTTCAGTGATGGCCTTCGCCTTTTGTTTTGCCTACTAATATTGCACTAAAAAAGATTTTAAAAGCTTGTGCGCGTATCTACAGAAATAAATTCAAAATAAATCAGCAATTTACAAATAACAAAAGTGTTGTAATTAAAAATTATAAGTCAAGCAAATTTAGAAAATCTCCAATCCCTCAGGCATATTCGAAATTTGCCAACAAGTATAATTATCGCCAGTAGGTATATTCAAAAAACAAATTTGTTAATTAATCTCTTCACGTTTTTGATTAGAAACAGTCTAGATAATGACGATAACAGAAAATCTATTTGCTAGCTATATCAACTAAAAATAGTAAATAAAAAACAAAAATCCAAATGAAATTGACTCGTTTACCTTCAGGTAAAAATAATAAAACAAGAAAATACATATACCAAGATATTCACTTGCTAGAGAAAATTGTTCATTTCAATTAAATCAGGAAAAAGAAACTGTTAGCCATTGCTCTATGTAAAAATCCTTAGACATTTAAAAGCAAGGGAAAAAAACATCTTTAATTAGGTAATTGCTCCAGTCCAGTGTCCAAGTTTAGCTAGAGCAATATGAAGCAAGACGAAGGGATAACGAGATGATGGTGCAAACTCATTCCATCCATGAAAGGTGTTAGAGCTGAAAGGTCTCCTACTTTTGTACACATACAATGTGGCACTTGGAGGGTTGTTTAATCGAAGAAGCAATAACATCCCATGGAAACCTCTAAGATGAGATCAGTGCCCCAAAGGACAAAAGCTAATACAAAGTTACTTATCTTCAGGTGGCTACTGTGTTTGTGTGTGTGTGTGTCCGTTTTCTGTGACTACATATACATTAGTGTGCTCTTTTATTTTCACGCTTACTGAATTCTTTTTCCGTTCACTATAGTTTCGTTGGTCTCGATTCATCATGACATATACATACATATAAGCAGAGTTCTGTGCAACATGCAAAATCGTACTTAAGCTCAAGATGACCCCAAACTGTCCAATCCACTTAAATATTTTAGTCCAATTTCCCCAAGGAATCGGGGACTTCATCATCTCGTCACGGTTCGTCTCCGTGCTTACGCCATACCATATCACACCAGAAAAGACACCTCACTCACTCACCAGCAGCGTGCAATGTGAACTTCTTCTTTAAATCGAAAAAGCAAAAGAAGTCTGTCCTCTCGTGTGTAGGTGCTCATTCGTTTTATTTCCCAAAATGGTAATGACAAAAGTGGTATGTAAATAACAAGGATTCCCCATCCAAGATCTGAGGTAAAGTGAATTTGAAAGCATGAAGGAAGGAATATTATAACGGTATTCAAAGTGGAATGCAAATCCAATTACGATGAAAAACTCATTTCACTCGTGTTTACCAGCGAAAATATGGTCTACTATAGTCAGGTAGTTATTTCATCATGAAATTCCATTAAAATTTTGTGGTCATGGTATTAAGGACGCTTTGACTTCATAAAAATTTTAAAACCAAAATAAACGAAAAGTAAAAATGTTTTTGTTTTTTTTTTTTGCTAAAATTTGTGCATAAATGCACTGAAAACCGTGGACATTTTCTGTTCTGTTGTAAATTTTGTCAAAGGCGTTTGTCTGTTAGTGTAATTCTATGAAATTCGTTAATGGGTATAAAGTGAATAAATTAAACATTTGTAAAATATTTAAACAATGTCCTATTGGCACTAGTAGTGACTGGCAGTCCACTGCTACTAAGGTGGTTCATTTCAAAACGGCTAACAAGCTGTGGTGGCCTCATAGTATGAGAACTGCCCTCTGAAACAAAGGGCAACAAGTCGATATGCTCCCTGGTAGACCAACAAGCTTACAAACAAGCTCAGGCAAAGGTGCGCAGGCTATGCAATAAAGCGAAAAGATCATCGAACTGGAAAGATTGTAAACAAACCCTAACCGAATATAACCAGGAAATCAGGAAAAGGAAATTCACAGAAGGTATTAATGAAACGCCTGTCTTTCCTAGAAGAATTCACAAGGTCTTGTCAAATGAATCCTTTGGTAAAGAGATCCCAATGTCCAAAGATGCTAAATACTTACCTTGGAATAAATCTCGATGATAAGCTCAATTGGAACAAATATATCGACAACACACTAATATGCTATGGAACTGTAGAAAACTGGCTTGTTTAACATGAGAACTCAAGTCAAGTATAATGATTTGGCTGTACAAAGCAATAGTCAGACCAAAACCCTCCAGAATACTTCACAAGCCATGAAACAGACTCCCTCCCTACCACATACGAGGCCTAACGGAGTCCTTACATTCTGAAATATTTGCAGTGTTCTTATGTAAAACTGCCAAAAGTTTGATATGAATAGCTCCTCCATCCTAAACTACTATTCATATAGAAAAATTGTGTTCTGTTAATCTTAAGCTTGGTTTCTTATCTTCCAAAACGTAATAAAATTTTCATATCTTTCCTAACAAAATTATTTTAAAAAATTTATCTTAACCGAGAAAGGAGAAAGACTAGGAATATATTGTGTAAAGCCAAGAGCTCATATTTATGAAAGCCTAGGAAAATACGCCTCAATATTCCAGGCAGAAATAAATGCCATCACTAGACGTGCATATACGAAAACCTATGTCGATCCTATACTATCACAAATATATACATATACCTATACAGATAGCCAACCGGCATTGAAAGTCATCTCATCAACTAAGGGCAAAACGAAGTTAATATGGGAATGCATTCAAGCATTAACAAACTTTGGCACAAAGTACCACTAGGAAACTCGGGAATTGATGGAAATGAGAAAGCAGACTTATTGGTCAAAAAAGGTGAATCCACTCACCATTTTGCGGTATTTCTTGCAATATCGTAACGCTTACCTTCCAAAACTGGATCCAAAATCATATATAGCAACGATGGACTTAAATGATAAGCCCCAGACAAGCAAAAAGATTCATTAAAGAACCTTCGCCAAAGAAGAGCCAGAATATTTTAAGAATGTCTAGGATTCATCGCAGAATTATCACAGGAGTCCTAACCGGACACTGCAAACTAATCAAACGCATGCATCTGGTAGGCATTAAAAAAATCCCGCTTTTGTTACGAAGTGTGGAATTGATGGATGAACTGTAAAGAAAGCGGTGTACAATTAGCCAATGATGACTGCAGTGCAAAAACTACCGCCTAGTTCCAAATCTAATCTAAAATCTAGGAAATGTTTCCGAGTTATGAAGAAATGTGAGCTGCGGCATCGTTCTGAAGTCTGGCAGGGCATTGTATAGACCCGAAGAGTTTGCGTACCATAAGCTTCTCATGATTTTTTTTTTTTTTAATTCCTGAAGAGACTTACGGATGGACATATTAAGTTTCAATTTAGATACCAGCGAGCCTGTAGGCAATATAATTTACTATACGTGGATTTGTGTCCCGAAAGTGAGAAAATTCATATAAAATTAGCCTAGACCTAAACCATAGACCACATTAGAGACATCTAGCGTAAAAGACAGAAACCCAACACGTGACAAAACCACACAATTTAAGATGAACAATTTAAATTTGCAGTTCAAAGAAATTGAAAACTTTTAACGAGAATTAACTCTCCTAAATTTTTTTGGCACACAATTGTTAAATATACTATTTTGCTTTGTATTTCAACAACTTTCAACGAAATATTACAATTTCTCATCCGTGAAATATCGGGAGAAAAAACAAATTCTTTTAGAGTCGAATAATTAGAAACAGCGCCACTAAAAATATAAAAAAAATCGACGTTATTTTCTAAATCTAGACTTTATCCTTCTAAAATAGTCACAATCTAAAGAAATGAGAATACCTGCTAACAGGAAGTTGATTTAAAAAAACTTCAATTTTTACCATTTTTTAGAAGTTTCCGAGCTAATGTCCAACACATTTTTTTATTTTTCCCGACGTTATTCACTAGACGTCATCATTATCTATCTTTGATTTAAGGTATAAATCATCCCATCTAGCATTTGAATCGTTGGAACTTGTGCATAACTGTTCAGCCTGTTCGACTATATGGCTGCCAGTGATATTCCCGCTAATATCATCCACATATATGTTGTTTTCGTATGCTTCCGGTTGGTGGCTGGGACAAACTTTGCCACTTCAATATATCCGTAATTTTGAGGTAGCAGTTCCGAAAGTCCGGAACATTGCAGGAATAATCTTTGGTCCATCAAAGTTTTGCAATCTTAAAGAAATATTTTATAACGTGGAACGAACATAGCCTTTATAACATTAATTAACTAAACGTGCTTATATACAAAGCAAAATTAGTGTCGAAAAAAAGGGGGGAGGAAGGCAAGACTCCTGTCCCACATGCTCATCTTTTGACTGATATAAATGGTAATCGGAAGTTATACCAGAATCAAGTTTTATGTTCGGAGTTTGGAGACATCCGGTTGGGTGTTTGAAATTACTATAGTTACAAATGATTAGAGGAGGCGTAGATATTTTGTCATCTAACGATTTAAAACAATTGTTAAGAATAGATTAGCTTGATCGTCACGTGTTCTATTCCAATGGTTTAACATTTGTCACTTCAGAACTGACACTTGAAATTTGTTGCTGATTTGGGATATCAATTACTTTTTGAGCAAAAATAGAAAAGAAATAAAAAGATTGCTAAAGTCCATTTTACTTGTCTCACAATGAATTATACTAAGGAGAACTGTCAGAGAAATGTCATTACACCAGGTTTTAAGAACTTGTTCGATGTACGCACAAACCTTGAGTAAATATTGGAGGGGAAAATTTACCCGGCATTTTCATCGAACAAACCTAATGAAAAATCATTAGCGGCTGGCTGCGCCAGCGAATTCATAACTTTGCACACGTATCGATACCGACAGCACACCAATACGATACCACCGACGACGACATAATTTCGAGCGGGTGCTGCATTAATGACGTCATAACTAAGAAACTAACTGTCACTTCAGAACAGTTGATAGCTCATTAGACGCACCTTAATATTTAACAGCAAATTTTGCTACAGCTCAATATTTATGTCACAGTGATTTCGGATCGCAGTGTTTGCAAGCAACTAATTAAACTGGGTGTGATTGAGATGTAGCTGGAACATATGTAAACAGTCTTGGCATGTTTAGAGGCCATCTTATTTATTATATTGTTTAATTTTTTTTTCTTCAATCGAATCCATGCTTAGCTATTCCAATACTCATTTAACATTTCTGTAATTTTTAATAACTACTGTTCTAGATTTTGAATTAGTGAATACCTACTCTTTTTGCATTCGTAGATTATAATTATATTTATTTATTTTTCCAGAATACATTTTTTTCTGAACTATGTATTTCTATTGGTGGCTACTAGTATATAAAATATTACATTTTTTGTTATATCTTTAATGATTTTCAATAATAATACCAATCAGCCGGAAGGAATTTTTCTCTGACTTATTAAGAATTTTTCTCTGACTTATTTGCTATGAAAATGAGATAACTCAACCTTTGGATTATATCTGTGAAAGATAGAAAATAAATATTTTAATTTTGAAATTTTTTGGGTAGGTACCATATACCTTTGCTTATATATGTAGAGTCACCCACGTACATCATCAAACTTCCAATGTATTACGATGTAGGCTTTCAGCCCACAAAGTAATAACAAATATATTTGATAAGATCGCTAATCACTAATTTGAATTTTTCATTATTTTTTCTCTTGCTGAAATCGAACTCGTAATTTGTAGAATCGGTCACAGATGGAATGAGGAGTTTGTAGAAAAACTTTTTATTTTACGATTCTACGACAAATTATTAAATACAAGAGAGTAAAGAGCCACCTTGTCCGAGATTTGAAGCCAGGATCTTCCGTGACATGACCATTACCAATTTTGTTGAAATTTTACATATTCCCAAGACGTTTATCATGTTGTATATATTTATATATGCAATATGGGGATAGGCTGAGCACCCAATAAACACAAAATCGATAAGATTAAGGTTCCTTATAAAAAGACGACGATGTAGGTCTGATGCGGGATGCGGATAGAGGTTTTTGCAGGGATTAAATGGTGGTGTCTGCATGAACCATGTCCCGTGCAGCGCGTTGACCTATAGAGTAAATATCCTGGAACTAAAACAAAAACCGCTAATTCGAACCATCATCTACTGCTGTAGATTCGTTGGTAGGGGATAACAGCTCGGCGTATATGCGTCGAGACCCAAATAGTATTTTAAGAGATTGTTAAATGTATATGTATAAAACATGTATATTTGAAAAAATTTCTTTAACTTAATGGACAGTTAGAATGTAATTTATGTACTTAGATGCACCGAGTAGGTAAAAATATCTCATTGTGTATTAGGAATACCGCTGAGGAGCTCCGTGGCTGGAGCGAAAACGTTTCAGAATAGCCAAATAGATGCCTTCACGGCCACCATATTTACTGGAAAATTAGATCTGATCGGTTTCTCACGAAAAATTTTATCGATGTATGTATGTCACCCCCAATGGATCGAGCAACGAGATGCCCAGTATAAAATGCACCCGCGATGGTGGCAAGTAGTGCACTACCCGCTCGCACGACGTTTATCATGTTATATATAATTATATATATATATGCAATATTGGGATAGGCTGAGCACCCACTAAAAACAAAATCGAAAAATGTTCCTTCTAAGTACAATGCGTATTTCGTAAGTTTTCAAAATTTCACAAAAATGCTGCTGGATTACAACACACTTTCTTAAAAAAAAACTATTCTTGTGTCGCTCTCCATGACAGTGTACTATTACATTTACCTGAGTATAGTTAACTATATAAACAAATTCTAAATACTCTTTTTTGATTAAACGTTTCGACCTAGGCAGTCTATTTAGCACGATCGCATTTTTACAAGTCTATATATACAATTTTACAATTAAATATCGACAGAGCTCATTCCAAGGAGGGATGCATTTTTGATAGTTCAAGGAGTTACCTTCAAGCATATCACTCTAAAAGAATTATCGAAAAGGACTTCAATGGCTTATGATACAGCTAATGAAATCTCAGACGCCTTCCTTGATGTTAAGAATGTGCTTATTTTTCTCGGTTCCGAGAGTAATACGAAAATGTGAAAATTTAATGAGTTTATGATAAGGACATTACAAAAGGAAAGCATTTTTGAGTTCAGGGTAGCGACTTAGGCAAAAGAAGTAAGTTCTTAGAAAATTGACAAAGAGTACACGTATATAAGTGCACGTCTAGTTGAATATCCTTAAAAGCGACTTAGGTTCGTTTTTAAAGCGTGTTATAAATTTAAACCATTTGTCAACGTTATTATGAGTCAGAAAATTTCTGGAAAGTTATAAATATCTATAGAAACTTTCATGAAATTTTCAAGAAACTAAGAATTTGTTGTGTGCAAATGTAAGATTGGTGAAATTTCTTTGATTTTTTACTCCCTGATTCTGTTGAGATCCCAAGTTCAAATTTCAATATGTTTGAGTGAATTATATAAGGTATAAAATATAAAAAAATGAACAAAATCAAAAGTACGTCATCCAGGATATTCAAGGATAAAGGATAAAATCTTTATTCTTGATGTCCGTTTTCGCGTATATATTTAAGATTCTTTTTTTCTTAGGGAGCTTGAAATCATATCTTTCAAATGAGCCATATTTCACTGTCCTAGCAAAAACAAAAAAATATATCTGAATTTTTAAAGAAGACCATGTGAAAATGCCATAACTCACGAAATACGCATTGTAGAAGGAAAAGTTTTAATTCATATTTTTGTTTGCTGGAATCCTCCAAGTATGTCATTTCAACAAAATTGGTGATGGTCATGTCACACCTGTTGGCTATTTGATATAGAATGACCCTTTTACCACTAAGATAATGAGGTAGAAGTCTTTACCTATTTTATTTATTAATTGTGCCTAGCCTATTAAGTCTTGTTTTTTTTTCAGATTGCATTAACCAGTAACAATGAAAGCGCACAAATAAATTGTCAATTGTCAATTTTTTTTTCCGCTTGCGGGAATCGAACTCGCGTTTTGTAGAATCAGTGAGCTTTCATTGTTACTGCTTAATGCCAACTGAATGAAAAACGTTACTTAATAGGGTAGGCACAATTAATAAATACAAGAGGTAAAGACTTCTGTCTCATTAGCTCAGCGGTAAGAACAATCGTCCGGAAAACGGACGATCCCGGCTTCAAACCCCGGACAAGGTGATTGTTTTGATTGTCTTTTGTATTTAATAATTTGACGTAGAATCGTAAAAATAAAAGTTTTTCTAAAACATTCTCATTCCACTAATTAGAAGTCAGAAAATTTTAATTAGGCAAAAACAAAGGAAATACCCAATTTTATTCTACAAATTTGAAAATCTTCCTTTTATCTCTAATTTATCATTTTGTCATTCAAATGCTCTCTGTGGCATTTCACTGAAAAGTCTTAAGCTGATTATAATTCGTTTGAACTAAACCTTTTACCATTGATATCAAAAATTATCTTAAACAAAAGCAATTTTAAGACTTCCTCTTGTTGCTTTCTTTAACGTAAAAACGATTTAATTGCTACTGCTGGTATAGGTACTACCCACATATTTTATAAATAAAACATTTTTGTTAGTATAGTAAACATTGCGTGTATAAATAAATTTCGAAGAATCCTCTAATCACTGCAATCCCTGAGGTAAAAACCGTCTTCACTAATCAAGATCCTTCACAGTCCTTTACGGCTTCAGCCAAGAATTACATATAAATAAATATATGTGTAGGTACATATATATAGCGACAGAATATACTTACGCTCCATAGAGCGGAACAAATTACACACATAGGGATATCAAGGATATCACACCGAGAAAGTGATGAAATAAGAATTGCGCTTCACGAATCTTTATCTTAGGACATTCCCAGCATCCATCCATTCCGTATAAGGACAACGAAAACAGTTGGTGGGATGTTATACGAAGGAATTAGAAGTTCAGCATTAGCCAACTGAGTGAAAATGAAAATTAATGAACACATAATCAAGAGTTTTCAATTTCCCATAAGCGCACAGAGAACTACACATATACATACATAGTTAAGAGGGGTGAGTTAGGGAAGAATACACAACAAATGTATATATGTAGTTATGTATATATAAAGCTTGTAGATTTTTATGGGACGGATCTTAGAAGAAGCAGGAAATCATGGCCAAAACAACACAGAACTACTACAGTGACAATAAATTTATTTAATTAAAACTAATTGAGTCTTTTCATCGGCAATATTTTAATTGGAACAACACACTGCAATGGTATATAGCCCTCGAATTATTGGATCCTTTTTCTCTACTGAAGAGCGTCTTATCTTTTGGTGCTTATTGTGTAGGATATAAACAGAGTCGACATGTATCGAAGTATGTAAAATATTTCAAAAGGAAATTACCAAAAACAATAATGAGCACGTTTTGGGCTTAACGGATCTTCAAAAAATATAATCCGACCTCGTGAAAGCATTAACGTAACTTGAAGTATTTTTTTTTAAGCACAAAACAAGTGTGTTTCCATGGAATTTCAAAATGTAACGATTAAATTAAGGAATTTTTCTAAGAAAAATAATTTGATAATAAATAATAATTTGATAGTTAAATAGAATGTCGAGAAGCTACATATAAAGAGCTGCGGCCACTAAGGGGCGTTTTGTACTCACCCTCCCATCTTGTTAGAGCAAGCCAGTCGCCTTGAGCAAGTTCTAGATTTCGACGAGAGTCTCGTCAGCATATGATCTGATGGCATAGGTATGTTAGTTCAGAAATTTCCTCGAGAACCGCTTTAATCATTGCGTGCCCATTGCCAAAACTTTTACTAAGAATACCTGCCACTGGCATCCTGTACAAAGCATTAGTATCCTCGTCGTCCACGTGCAAAAGTGTGAAATTCAGTCACGTTTTCAGTACCTAGTCGGTGCTGTGCGCATTGCACTACTTAATTTGGCCTTAACCAAAATTATGCTTTAGACCCCATGTCGCACCAAATGCTCAACACAGCCCCAGAAAGATCTTTGGACTTTCTCTGTGATAGTATCTATCTAGGTGCAGACAGTTTCGAATATAACTTAGAAAATCCAGCATTAAAACTAGATATTTCGGATGGATATTGAAGAGAAATATTGTCCATAAGAGACTAGGTTTCACTAGATCCGTGCTCAAGGAGGATAGGATTTTTTTTAAAGGCCAAACGACAGAGGACAAGGCGATCGATTGTGCTAACCTGCTAAAAAAGCTTCTCACCAAAACCTTCCCGTCCTCTTAATGAAGCGTATCAGGGTTAGATGAGGTAAGTTTTTTCAGATCATTCGCAGATAGGAAGGCAGAGCCAAGTGTATTCAGCCTGCAAACACACAGAAAGCGTTCAGGCAAATATTCAGGGCTGGGAACAATTCCCATCTTTGTTAGATGAGCTTGAAGCGCGTTGTTTTCTTCCGAGCCCCTAGAGAAAGTGAGAAAAATATACCTAGGCACATCAAGAAAAAGTTGTGTACACCTACAAATACTCTGGTTCGCCCATCCCTGCTGATATTTCATGCAAAATTTCATTTCAGGAAAACCTGAAGAGAAGTTTGATCCAAAACGAAGCCTTGGTACCATCGCATCGAGTGGTATACGAACCAGAGGGTTTTTCCGTTCCAGAGCATACGTCAATAAGCACATGGGTAGAACCAGTCCAGCCGTCTTCCCAATATCCCCATCTACCCACAGCCATATTAGCATCGTCCTAAAGCCAGGGGTCGCAGATTAAGTGAAAGCTCAAAGGCAACATTGGCCGTGGATCGCATGAAGCCAATAATTTGCAGGCAGGAAAGCTTTTGCAGGTCCACCAGTTTTCGGACCGTAGTGTCCACTAGCATCTACGGTTACCACACACAAGAAGCATGTGTGAGTATAGATCTTACAATCGAGGTGTACATCCAGTGCACAACACAGCCCCAATTCCAGCCGAATTTTCTCCTGCATTGAGCAAATACCCTCATAGGCACATTTTTTTCCTCTAGCATCTCCCACGTTAGCTTCAAGGTAGATACCGAGCCGCTTGATATGGGGAGACAGTTGCAGACTATGTCCAAAGAACTTTGGAAGAACTAAGTGTGCCAGCGTACGTCTCCTCGAGAAGAGCACCAAGCTGGTTGTTATTAAGCTCACTGTCATATTATGATGGGTGGACCAGTCCTCAACAGTATTGAGGCCTCGTGGCATGAACGCACAGGCAGTGGCCATGCTGTGCCTGGTAATGAGCAGAGCATATACTTCTTATGAGAATCACACATTTTTCAAACCACTGTACATCAGAGTACCGGGGAGAGCACGCCACTCTCAACCAGCATACTGAGAGAAGTTCGGCCACCAAAATCCACGGTTAAGTTTCGCCGTCTTAGCAGTTGGCCGAACCATCGCACAATAGACCAATCAACACCATGGCCGACAAGCTGCCTCACACAGTGAATCGGGGGTGGCCCTGTCAAAAGCTCCCAAGATATACATACAAGCATAATTGATTTTATTCAATTATTTGCAAAATTTTGAATAATTTCAAAATCCTTTCAAATTATTCATAACAATGAATTTTTCGTATATCTACTCTACCTCAATTTTTTAAGAAAAAGACAAATGTCGTTTTGGCCAATGTGCTGTCTATCAGTCAAATAGAATTCTAATTTTTCCCAAGCCCATCAGAGAATCAGTTACAGTAGCGTTGGGAGATTTTTGCGGGTATAATTCTCTCGAAAATGGGAATTAATGGCGACTTTTCCCACAAATTATTATATTATGCGAATTCCGACCATTTTTATCCTAGGTACCACGTAACTTTCGTAAACTTGATATAGGAGAGATTTCTATAAAAGTACATTAGCAACTAGGTGCACGGTAATCAGTGCTACTACATATTAATTTACTACTTTTCAATATCTTAATGGCAGAAATTGCCAGAATATGGAATTCCCACGATCTCCCAATACTGATAACACCCACCCTCTTTAGAGCAAAGCGTGTAAACAGAAACACGTTCTGTTCAAATAACATAAGATGATACAGCAACAACTTTGGAATAAACTTTGGTAACCTCTTTCAATATCTCAGAAAAAAGTGCTTTCACAAAAGCGCGGTGTTACATGAGAGTAAATCTTAAATTTTCGGCACTTGTCATTATCATTTATTTATGAAAATTATACCGGGGACTATCTTTGTATATGTTTTGGTTATTGTAGAAGCAAGTAAGGGAGCCTCTGATAATGGCAATAAATTTTGTGAAGCAGTCATTTCGAACTTTACTATTTCTTACGCAATTGAAATTGCTGCTAAGGAATGAGATGAATTTGTGAAACCGGTAATGTTTAGTGGAATTGTAGGAACTATAAATTCATCTGAGGAAAAAAGTGGATCCATCGAAAGGTATGGATTGAAATGCTTCTAAAAATATTACTTTTACCAAAACAATTATTCTTTTTAGGTATGCTGTTAGCAAAAATTGGAGGCCCTGTTTACCTTATTGGAGATAAAGGACGAGTAGCAAGCTCTGCTGAAGTGCAAGAAGATTTCAGTGCCGAATTAGATTTTAATGCAGTTATGCGTGAAGATTTAGAAATGGAAAATAAATTGAACCGACAGAGTGGTACGTGCATGTATTTAAATGGGCGATAACAATTCTATATTGGCTATACATGATCAGGTAACATACTATGAGTTATGACAGTCTCTCAATATCACTGTTAATAACTTTTCAACTTACAAGGAGATGGTGGTAATGGAAACATCTTAAAAGAACTTGTCGCACCTGGGTTTCCCGCAGCCATAGTTTTTACAAGGGAGATTCAATTGGGAGATCCAAGAATAATAGCCCTAGAATGCCGAATATCAAGAAAATGATACCATTACTTGCAAATCTGAAGATAAAGAGCTGATTCAGCAGATCTGCAACCTAGAAAGATGCCCCACTAGTTTTAATGGGGTGGTAACTGGCAATGGATATGTTTCATTAATCGAATCGAATAAATATTTCGATAGATATGGCGTTTAATGTTTTAATACAGATCTGCTTAAATCTCGTCTATCTCACTGGGAATATTTATTAATTATGTATGAATTTAAGAAATTTAACTTTGAAGTTAGCACTATTAACTTATTGAAGAATTGTTGAATATGTTTGAACAGCGATAAAGTCTGCAAGAATAATTTAAATCTGTTTAAAGTTTTTTTTTGTATGTCATTTATAAGAAGTAAATGGATATGTAAATATGTATCTCTAGTAATATTTCTTCTTTATTTTAAAAATGAATAAAAGTACATTTAAATCAATTCGTTGCTGTATCTTCATCCACTTAAGCGTATCTAACAACCACTTAATAGACGAATATCTTGCTCCAGAACGAATTTACTTAGAAAGCTGAAATTTTGCACACGAGCTTTTCGAGAAAAAAGGAAATTTAAGTTCGGAAATGGAATAAATCAGGCAACTCCTTTGTTGAATTGCCTTCCCATACAAAACTTTGGTTTTCCACTATATATTTAGACACCGCTTGAGAACGAGTCGACGTAAAGAGCTGAAATTTTGTACACGGCGTTTTCATAAAAATGATGAGTATAATTTCAAAAATGGGATAAATCCCGCAAACCCCTTCTTGATGTTGCCATATAAAAATTTAGGATTTTTATTGCACTGAAAAGTTCTTCAGACTATGAAATCCTATGAAATTGGTTACAATAATTTTTACTGTCCGACGAACCGTTTTAGAAATATATGCGAAAAACTACTTCAAAAATCAAATTTACACAGATGCATACGAGCATTCATCTAGCATAATATATGAATTGGTCTTAGACCAATTCCAGCTTTATTGAAGAAATAATTTTCTAATTTTAGGGCTATTATTGGGACACATTCACAATTTATTAGAACCATGAATTTGAAATAACTTTTTTTTAGAAAACCATATAATTATATGTTAGTAAATTATTCTTATTTTATTCATGTTGGAAACTTGGATTTAACACTGATTAACGTTTTAGAAACTTATACACATTTTTAAAAAAACAATACTTGCTTGAAGAATATTCTTCTTCAATATTGTGTCAGTCTGCCCCGTGCTGCCCCCCCCCCCAACAAAACGCTGGCTACGCCAATGCTCCCAAGGTAAACAGACTATGATCCAGTCCCCGTTCAATGACTGTAATCATTGAATGGAGAGCCATCTTAGTTGATCGATGTGTTAAAGGGAGATGGTTTTATGGCTACTCCCTTAATATATTCATCCTCGTACCTCTCCAGCTATTTCAAAAGAAATGAGGAGAGCCGTATTGTTCGGGGAGTCCTCGGATCCATATATGATGCCCGTCCAGCCTTCCGAACGAACACAACCCTTTCTCCATACCTCAGGGACATATCCAAATGCGATACATGCCCTGAAAATGGGATCAATGTAAGAAGCCAACAGCGCTACGCTAACTGCCTTCAGAAGGACCGGATAAATTCAGTTTGGACCCGAGAATTTGAAAGCCGAGTAGGTTGCAATTGACCATTTTATTTTCTCGACATTAACTACCTTGGCAGCAGTGAATTAACTAGTGCAGGGAGATAGGGGATGTTAGCCATAAAACTGCAGGCAGGTCTTCTTCAAGCTCACAGTCTGGGAAATGCATCGAGACCTGCAGTCTACAGGCTTCTTTTTTCGACTGCGTAAAGAAGACATCTGACCTTCTCAGAACACTCAGTCAGTCTAGCCCGAGCTCGGAGCTGCAGGTTTGCGATAGCCGTCAAACTTATTGCAGATATCTGCAAATGACTGTGTTTTAGATATCCTAACAAGCCTTTTCTAATTACTCGAGTCTCGCGGTAAATTAAGTCTTCCTCAGAACCAGTCCTCCTGGCGTCAATGCACAGCATTCTAGAAGCCTCTCGGAGTTTACTCAAACTGTTTGCTACTATGTCCGCGCCACTAACATGTATAATATGGACTAATTACGTTCATAAAATTTTTTAATTGAATTATTTAAGCTTATTATTGATAAAAACTGTTTTACCAAAGGAATATACATATTCATTATATACGCAGAAAAAATTATAAAGGTTTTATTAAATCACTTTTCGAGCTGCGTGCTCACTTCGCGCCATTAAGTTTTTTCAATGTTGGCACCGACGTAAGAACTCTTCTTGACACAAGGCATTTGTGCACACGTGAAATAGAAAGTTTAGCAGTCCATAATATATATATCAGTGGTCCGCGCTAAGGGGACAGGACGGAAATTTAGATATAAAAACTTATATACTCATTTTTTGGAAATTTTAAATTCACATCTTTTGAAATAGTTTGAACTGAAACCCTGAACAAATACACAAGATAGAGTCATCTTAAAAAAAACTGCGGGGTACTTTATATCTCTGATTTGGATGAAACTTTCACAGTTTGTATGAAATGCAAAAATAGTTCACCGGAATTTTTTGGTTTTCCCGTACCACGCCACAACCCTCCGTTAGGGGGTTACAAATTGCTTAATTTTACGGTGTAACGACATTTTCAAAAAAGTAAATCTCGAGAACAGTGCAACCGATTTATTCTGATTCAAACGCCGAATGAAGCCTAGTACTTTACATTTTGCATAAAAAATATAGCAGTACCAAACGAAAAAAAATTTGTTAATAATAGTATTTTGTTCAAAAAAATAAAATTATTAACTATTGAAGACTTCTAGCAATTTTTTTTCTTTTTGTATTTTTATTATGAAACTAGAAATCTTGTCTATCAATGTGCAGCAAATTGTAGTGGCATTTGACTTCGTTTTGAAGATATCAATTTTTAAAGTGGCCATGTATACACAGCCATTCCACACGAAAACGATGTCTTTGGATTAGTTTTGTGCCAGATCATTTACGATTTGGATGCAATTTTACATAAATAACTCAACCATATTTGTTGATTCCCCGTACGACGGCCCCGCTAGGTGGTTAGATATTTCGTGATTTTACGGTGGAACATTTTCAAAAAATCATATTTCTCAATATTTCTGATTCAAATGTTTTATATTTTTCATAAAAAAAGCCAACGAAACTTTTCTTGTTAGTAATGGTTTTTTTTTCAAATAATAGTATTATTTACTATTGTAATTAGGGATCTGTAAAACTCTTTTTATGTATTTCTATTTTGGAGGCAGAAGCCTCTACTATCCCTGTCCCAAAAATTGTGCTGGTGCTCGGTCTCGAAAATTTCGAGAGTTTCGAAAAGTTTCGTTCGCTGTTGACGTATTTTTTTATGAAAAATATAAAGCATTTGAATCAGAAAAATCGATTGTAGTGTTCTCGAGATTTAATTTTTTGAAAATGTCGTTACACTGTAAAATCACGCAATTTCATACAAACTGTGAATGTTTCATCCAAATCAGAGATATAAAGTACTCCGCATTTTTAAGCATAAGATGAAGAAAATTGTTCAGCACTCAAACGGCTAAAAAGGGTAAAAAATTATGTAAGATCGACCTTAAGTCAAGAAAAATTAAACGCTTCAGCTCTTTTGTATATAGATTAACGAACAAGATTACTTACGATGAATAATATCATCTTGATTTTGGCAACAACAAATCGCGCATAATTGGATTGTAAGAAACATTAATAACTTAATTAAATTTATGATTTTTTAACTATTTGTAAGCGCAATAAAGATTATTTAACTGCGTTTATGGAATGTACGTTATTGTGTAAGTAGCATACACTCCGCCTTATTACTTATTAGTCGTACCTTAAGCTTTGATTAGCTCAGAAATATACCCAAAAAATATTTCTTGTGAAATTTGAACCAAATTGTATATGTATTGTAAAGATAATAAAAATAATTATTGACCACATTTTAAAGTGAAATGGTATCGTCGAGTAATGAAGATTATCGATGGCTTTTGAAAGAGAAAATTGGGAAAATAGGAATGGAAAACTCGGAAATGAAGCTCGCGTGATTTTTAATTCACTTTGATCAAATTGTTCGAAAATCGTTCCTCATAAAAATTAGAGACTCGATATCACATATGTAAAAAACCACTCACAGGCAAAGGCGGTTACCCCCTGTATCGCCGTCGCTCTGCAGAAGTAAACGCAGAACGATAACATTAAAATCAATAATAAAGACATTGTAATCGGCAACATTCAAGGCGCATTGCAATGTTGAGTACTGCAATTCAGTCCAGTACATCAAATACCTATTCAAGTACGTCACAAATGGAAGCAACATGGCTGCATTTAGTATCGCACCTCCTGATGCCAATACAATTAGGCGAATTTGCGAAAGTTTTCATTCTCCATACACAAACGTCAATCCACTTTGGTCCATTTAGCTGTGAACCTTGAGAATGGACAACGAGTTTATTTTGTTATGGTAAATATGTTGAGTGATTTCTTTTGGACGTGAAGTCCCAGCTGTCAGCATGAGCTGACAGATCACGCTAGCACCTCGGCTATTGCGGGAGAGTTATAGGGAGGGGGGGGGGGGGGGGTTAACCAAAATCCTGCCGCTGCCACCTGCCATAATCAAAAGAAATCATCGTGCCTGACAATACAAAATAGCCATAGCACACACTCGAACCCTGAATGGGCCTTTACACCACTTACCCTTACCTTGTTGAAGGCGCAGATAAACTGCCTTCTGCTGCGTGCCCCATCCTCCCAACGAAACTGAGGGCAGATTTTTTTTTCCAGTGTCCTTAATAGACCTGAAAAGGAGAGAGGAGTAGCGGACCTAGACAACCTTCATGTTAGAGGGCTCCAGGAAAGTGAGAGGAGAAGCAAAGAAACCTCTACAGATTAATTGACATTTTACTAGCTACTTCGATTTCTTCCTGACATATAGTTTATTCAGCAGTCAATTACAAGGGATTCAAAAAAATTAAACTTACAAAAATTCCAGCAAAATCTAGTGTCTAATGCTCATTAACACAAACTTGTTATCGGCTAGCGATCTATGAGATAATAAACTACGAATTTATTTGAATTTGACTGTTTGGCCGGAAAAGACCTTCGCAGAAACTGACACATTTTTCTTAACTAAAGCCCTAAATTTAAGGAACATTACATTATAATACCGAATAAAAATTATAAGAAATATCCGACATGTTTGCCTTTTCTTATGTCAATCTCAAAAGCGAGGATTCAAAATTCAACATTTCTGATTATTATCATACCTGAGGACTACAAAGCAATTTCGTTACTAGCTTTCACATCTAATCCTATAAATTTTTCTTCATTTTCCTAACTAATCCTAATATAAAGACGGATAACATTTCAAGATTGTACTACGCCATAAGCTATGTTTCGCTCTCAAAATTTCAAGCGAATATACCAAAATGAATAATAATATATAATAGTATGCCAAATGTGTGGGAAAACTCAATATGTACTTCAAAACGAATTTTCAAAAACATATATAGCAAGTTTACTTACAAAATCTTCGTTCCCTCGAAGGAGCTCCCTGGAGGCGTGTGTAGTTACTTTTAATAAAGCTGTAAAAAAGTTAGATTGCCTGTACGATATAACACTTTTGCACTTCCTAATAAGGTATTGCCGCGTGCTCTTCTGCTACCAACTTGGACTTGGGGGTTCGTTACATTTCTCACAATACTGTCCTCATCTCACTATAAGTTAAAAACATGCCGGTTGCTACAATTTCTTTTTCGATGGTTTTGGATTTTTTATGGTACACATCTGAGAATACTCCTTTAGACACAAGACCAAGTCTCGATGGGTAGTCTTTTGCCACTTCTGTCACCATAACTCGCGGTAGATAAACAGTCACCCACTTCCTATCCTCCCTTTCACTTATCATGTAGGGATGCTCTAGGATGTTAGCACACTGCCACCCAGTGATCGTTCTTGCTTCTTGGTCAACTTGTTTGCTAAACCTGTAACTCCTTGTGTTTATATGGAGATTGTAGAGATGATAGATATGTACACAGGAATATAGTCGTATGGTTCGAGTAACTTATTTTAATCATGAATCATGAATTCGTTGCTGTCTAAATTAATCGTGATAATTTCAATTCGTGTTGTTATCGTTTAATAAGGCCCATAAGTACTGTCGTGACGCCGAGCTGACTACTATGGATGAATCCTCCGCTGAATTTATTTGATACTTGTGGTGGATGTCTTTTGATGAAAAACTTTCACAACGCCCGTTGGCGAATGGTAATGAAACTGTGATCGGAATACAAATCACCTTTTCTTTTCACAAACACGCTTTTCTTCTCGACCTCTGGACAGAAAAATTACAGGAAACGCTCTTCTTGTCGGTTTGGGTACGTTCGGTGCGCACAGGCACTCCGTCCATATAGAAGACTGTTCGCGCCCACTTCATGCTGCTACGGGTCGCTTAGGCGTGTATTTAGCTCAGTGTAGCATATTGCTATATACACTATGCTATGACCATGATAAATTCACGGCAGCTAACGCAACGAAGATAACTGAATGACCGCCACACTGACGAACTTCTTCGTGACATGTCCAAGTGCTCCATTTGCAAGAACACTGCTTTACTCGGAAATGTCAAGATATTTCACATGGAACGCATCATCCAAAAAATTCCAAGGTCGGAAAAATGAGTGCATTGTTTCGCATTTACACAGTTCATCCGAACAATGACGAATGTTTTTAGTTAATGTTTGCGGACCATCTTCATCTCTACGAAATGTTGATGGTGAGTTGTGCGCAACATATCGAGAAGCCTGTCTGTGTTTACATTTGCTCAAGGATGACATTCATTGGGATGACACACTTGCCGATGCTGTTATTTCGTTCTCTGCGCATCAAATTCCATCACTCTTTGCCATCATCATTTCAACGTGTTTCCCATCGAACCCATCATCATTTCAACGTGTTTCCCATCGAACCCACTGCATTTGTGAACAAACACAAAGACGATATGGCTGACGACTTTTTACATTGAGTGCATACAACAACAGCAAATCCCGAACTTGAAGAGAGGCGTTGATTTCCATGGAAGACTTGTGCTTGATGATGTCCGGTAAGATGTTCCACAAATAAGGAAAGCCAGCGCCGAATCACCCCGTGTATGATGCATTCAGTCGAGAATTGGATCGATAACGGTAATATGATCGAAATGCTTTGAGTCAATCAGTTCGAACAAATGTCCTACTTTTGAATCAGCAGCACAAAACCGCGTACGACGCATTGATGAAAACTGTCAACGACGGCTACGGAGGAATCTTCTTCCTCGATGCATCACGTGGAACTGGCAAAACGTTCCTAATTTCATTGATTTGAGCTTCGATTCGTACACAAAGTCAAATAGCGCTGCCCGTGGTACCACCTGGGATTGCTGCCACATTGTTAGAAGACGGACGAACAGCTCATTTTGCGTTCAAGGTGCCACTGAATTTGCAAACGACAAATGAACCGACATGCAACATTGCCAAAAAATCAGAAAAGGCTAAGGTACGACAGAATAGCAAGATAATCATTTGGGATGAGTGTACGTTGGCGCACAACCGATCATTCTGCTGGCCGGCGACTTTCGCTAATAGCTGCCAGTCATTCCAAGATCAACAGCTGCTGCTGAAATAAATACTTGCTTGAAGTCATAGAATTTGTGGAGATACGTGAAAACTCTCAAGTAAACAACGAATATGCGAGTCGCGTTATAAAATGATCAATCGGCAATGGAAAAATTCCAGTTGACGCTTCCATTGGCCTCATTTTGTTTCCTCCTGATTTTTGTCAATTCACAACACCGAAAGAAGAATTTATCACAAAAGTGTTCCCAAATATTGGTGCGAATTACAATAACCATGTTTGGTTGAGCGAGCAAGCCAAGAATAAGGACGTATAAATATAACAATTCAAAGTCAAATGGCTGGCCAATTGCATTCATTTAAATCGATCGATTGTATTACTGATCCACATGAAGTCGTCAATTATCCAACTGAATTCCTGAATTCATTTGATTGCCCAGGAATAAAGCCGCACAATTTCCAGCTCATGGTCGGCCCGATAGTAATCATGTTACGCAACCTGAACCAACCAAGACTATGCAATAGAACAAGACTAGCTGTTAAGAAGCTAATGAATAACATGATTGAAGCAACGATAATAATATGAAAGTTCACAGGCGAGAATGTTCTTATTCCAAGAATACTCCTACTTCGCCTTGCATTCGCAATGACGATAAATAAATCGCAGGTCAATCATTGGAAGTGTGTGGAATAAACCCAGAATTGCCGTGCTTTTCTCATGGGCAGTTGTACGTGGCGTGCTCGAGAGTCGGTAAACCATCGGCCCTTTTCGTCTCCGGATGGAAAGACAAAAAAAAATTTGGTTTATTACCAATGCATTAAAAACACCAAAAAATGATTTTCAAAACAATGAATTTGAATTTATTTCATTTTGATCGTACTGAAATTGTTTTGTTTCAATCCACACAGATTCATGCTTTCATAAGTATAGAGGTGAAACCACTAACCTCAAAATAGTGAATTACCTACTTACTTTACAAAAGAATGTTATCCAAAATTTCGGTATTTGGAATAAAACAATTTCTACGACTATCACGATTTAAGAGATTTAAGCGTACATCCTTGTTGTTAAGAAATATTTGACAGTTAGTTTTGTGTGCTAGAATACCAAATTCCTTAACAAAAAATCTCCACCAAAGTTATAGACCAAGAGCCCGCAGTAAATTTTTGGTGTGAAATATAACCAAAAAATGTATGCATACGTATTAAGTTAAAGGAAAGGCAATGTCAAAAACAATCGTCTGGCAGGAAATCTCCGCGGCCTAAGTGAGTAATAGTATGTTGAAAACACCCTTTTTTTCAAAATTGAAATAATTATTATAACCACTTAATGCACGTCTTAAAAAACAGAGAGGTTTTCCCTGAGCACAAATATATAGGTCCAAAACGGTTTACGCGTGCCTAACCCCCTGCCAGACGAAGTTAAAGTACAGACAAATATCAAACAAATCTTACAATTTCCAACATTCGTGTTTTACTTTTAGAAATCTTTTGTTTGTTTTTTTTTTCACTTTATACTTTCAATTCAATTATCACTTTCAGAGTCACTGTCATCTGATGAATCACAAGTGAGTACATCGTTTTCGTTTTCTTCATTTACATTAACTTTAAGGATATTTTGCAGTCTTTCTGGTGTGGCATTTCCCTCGAACTATTTAATTTTCAATTTATTTTCTGCTATCACCCACCACTTTCTGTTGGTGATAATTTAATTTCTTCATTTCTCACCGCATTTTTCCATATACAACATACATAATTGCTTCGGTATATTTGTTGCAACAGAACATAATAGACAAAATTGCAGGCAGTTTCCTGATATTTCGAAAGATTCACACAGAATTCACTATATGTATAAAGGTAAAGTAGAGATTGTGCTTGTGAGACGGTAAAGGTATGGTGACAAGAAATATTAGAATGTAGCAGTGAATCTCATGAACCTTTTGCAAAAAAATATCACTTACTTCGGATATTTCTAAAAAATCTTTCTGATGTAGGCTTGCAGGATATGTAAAAAGATTGATATCGGGCTTCGTCAACCATCACAGCTTTTGTCCAGTGTATACTACAAACGATATTTTCTAATAATGTATAATCTTCTTCATTAAAATATACTTCGTTTCCATATTTAGAAAATGTCAACTACAATTTTGGTCTACTTTTTTATATTTCCTTTCTTGAAAAAAGGTGGAGTATAGTCAGATCCTGTAAAGCTGTGAAATGCAGGTAGAGCTGCGCAAAGTGTTTGTCCCAATTCTTTCTAAATTAAATTAACATCAACATACCTAAGAGTGTTTTTAGACAGAGTTCCTACTTCAATCCATAATTTTATATTATTTTTAAGGTTAGACAGAGTACATCTATATCCGTAGACTTAATGACAACTGAACTGTCTCTCTGTAAAATGGATAAATGCAACATCATACGAGTATCTGCCTTTTCTTGAGAACTTTTTAGCTCTTCAACGTCTTCTCGAACCATATTATATATCACTTAGAATCATTTGTGACGTATATTTCTTTTTTTTAAATACGAAATTTTCAGTACTTTAACTTCGTCTGGCAAGAGGTTAGCCGCGCGCAAACCGTCTTGGACCTACATATTTCTGCTCAGGGATATTAGCTCTGCTTCTGAGCCGAGTTTCATGTGGTTATATAGATTATTGGAAAATCCGAGATTTTCAGTACTTTAACTTCGTCTGGCAAGAGGTTAGCCGCGCGCAAACCATCTTGGACCTACATATTTGTGCTCAGGCCCATTAGCTCTGCTTCTGAGCCGAATTTCATGTGGTTATATAGATCATTGGAAAATCCGAAATTTTCAGTACTTTAACTTTGTCTGGCAGGGGGTTAGCCGCGCGCAAAACGTCTTGGACCTATATATTTGTGCTCAGGGAAAACCTCTCTGTTTTTTAAGACGTGCATTAAGTGATTATAATAATTATTTCAATTTTGAAAAAAGGGTGTTTTCAACATACTATTACTCACTTAGGCCGCGGAGATTTCCTGCCAGACGATTGTTTTTGACATTGCCTTTCCTTTAACTTAATACGTATGCATAAATTTGTTGGGTATATTTCACACCAAAAATTTACTGCGGGCTCTTAGACTTGTGACATTTTGGGGTTTTACCTTGCCAGGGTGATGGCTGCACTACCGAGTTGTTCTAATGGTAAGACGGAATATAGCATGCACGCTCAGTTTGCTGACGTGCTTCAGGAGGATATTGAACTTCTTGAAAGCTCGAGTACGAGCTGGCTTGTAGCATTCAAGCAAGATGCAATCAATTCTGGAATGGTAAGACCAGTCCTCCTATATGTTTATTCGGCAAGCTCCACCATAGTATTGCTGCTGAAAACGAAGGTTAGTTCGGACTGTCCTTATGACCGCCAGAACATAAGTTATTAACTAAGTTAGTTGTGTGGTCCACTGTGGTGGGATGAAAAGAGTCGTCCTCTTGAGACGTGTTTCTGAAAGCTAAATCAATCTGGATGAGCCAGTTACCAGAGAAACTGCAGTGGAGGCGAAATTTAGTCCGAGCTTGTCGGTCTTGAGGGATTGATACTTCGGACTGTCACTATGATAGTTGGGACATAAACTAGTGACTAGGCTGTAGATTGGCCGATTGCGGCGGTAAATAGCGTCGTCTTCTGAAGAAGTTTGACAGGATATTTGCTGAAAGTTGTCGTCTCGGAAAGTCGCGACTGTAGCTGAGGCGGACAATCTCAAAGTGAAACCCTGTAGGCCACTGCGACATATAATCCAAATAAAAATCTTCAGACAGCCTGATTTGCTGTAAACCCTGAAATAAACTTTAATATCTTACTGTATATTAAATGTCCTTAGATTTTGTGCAAGAGGTATTTGCTCTCTTTTTTTCTTCTTTTTAAATCCTTTTGTTTTTACATCAAGTGGTTGACAATAGGCCTTTTAAAGACTGACTAATTATTTTTGTTTTTTTTTTTTACATATATTTAAGAACGCCTACCTAACTAATTCCTTTTATCATCAGCAAAGTATTTCGCGTTGTTTTTACTACTAGCTGTTTACAGTGGTTACAGCGGTTTATCGGATGTACGGCGTCAGGCGAACTAATGTGTCGCGTTGCCACAACATATCTTAATTCTTGACGTAGAATACGAAATTCGGCTAACTTTTCTGACAGCTAAATTAAGAGACTAAGATCTCTTAATTTTTATCTAGAATCAGGGTGTTCATTAACTTTGTTATAGAAAGTTACTTCTCTAAACAACTACTATCAATCACTTCTATTTCCATGCTTAAATAATCGTAAAAAAAGGTGTTGTAGATGTTGCAAACAACCATTTCTATACCTACTTCTAAGTAGAAGGGCTTATCTCCAAAAACCGTCCTGGGTAACATAATTAAGTAAAAAACAAATCGGGCCGAGAAGGAGTTTTTCTTCCTTGAGAAAAACTAGTTATATAATCATCTTTTACCTAGTTGGTTTTTTCTAGTTCTTAATTTTCAATCAAAATCTCTAAAGGTGTTTTTTACATCATCATCAAATCTGGAAACCACCAAATGAGATTATCTCGCACCCCCGTTGAACATTATAAGTGAGGTGCTGCATAAATTCAATTTCACATCATTGTTAATTCTGACAAATTATCAGCATAGAAGACAAAACTAACACCTCCCCGCCGCCCCTCCCCCTAACCCGTGTGTGACCAAAACCAAAGCCACAACAGAATGTTGCAAAATAGTCATAATAAAGTGGCTTTATGCTGCGTATCATTACCTGAGAAATGGCAGGTAGCAATTTATCGCAATATTTACTGTAACCAATCTCTCGGGAGCCAAGTGACAAATGCAAGCTTCTCACAAGAAATTAATTTTCGAAATATCGCCACAAGCCATATGATATCTGGGATAGCTGGAACTGTTGTCGTATACGTATAAGAGATGTGGTGGGGGTGGTGAGATACCTGCTGAAAATCAACACAGCACTACAACACTACCTTTTCGCAGCATTATATCGTTCTCGTTTCCCAGGCTCCAAACAGGAACATTTATATATATTACAATAGACTATATGTCGTATTGCGACCCCCACCATCCAAACTCTGATTTCACCAACCTCTATACATTCTTCTAGACCATATGAGCTATATAACATGTCATTCAGTAGAAGAAGGCTGCTGAAATTGTGGAAGGAGATCCAATTATTTGCTTATTTTCCATTCAGACATCAAACAAACAGTATTCGATAAAAAATTGCTTCAAATACATTCCGACATACTTTTATTATGTGGCAATTTAGATCATAGCGAAACCTTTCTCAGGCCAACGTGTGTTGTGGTGAAAACTCAATTCCTTGTCGTATCCGATTTTGCTTCTTTACCTTTTGATGTTAACCTTCTTCCCATTATTAGTGGAAACATTTATTTTCACATAAATTTTTTAAATCGAAAAAATAAACGGAAAGAAGCACTTTTTCGCAATAAGAACGAACGATGATTACTTGATGATATTATTGATGTCAACACACACGATGCTCTTCTTTCTACTGTGTATATACATTATGTAGGTTTATATACATATATCATAATGAGATCTTATTAGATACTTTTAGGTTGCCATAGATGACTTGGAATCTTGGTTTTTTTTTATAATTATGTAAGTGGAGGAGTAAAATGAAAATTTGAATCTTGGTTGGATGGTTGGTTTGATTTGGTTTGTTCAAAGGGAGATTATGATATGTTATAAAGTGCTGCGGCCACTAAGAGGCTGTATTTTGCTCACCCAAATATCACCTTAAGAGGAGTCAGTACGCAGCAAAAATTTTAATTTATATATCAGCGAACCTGTAGGCCAATACAATTTATTATACAGGGTGGGCCAAAAGTCACCATGGGGTTTAAAAATTTAATAACTTTTTCGTTTATATATTTTTTTTTATTTTTTTTTTTTAGATTATAAAATATACAAAATGGAAATGTTTTTACGCTAAGTATGGAAAATAATGTCACTTAAATGACCGCCGTTATTAGCTTCGCAATGATGGGCTCTTTTTAGAGCATTTTCCATAACATCTTTCAACATTTGTGGCTGTAGCGCTCGAATTTCTGCAACAATGTTGGCCTTGAGTTCAAGGATTGTCTCGGGCTTGTTCACATATACTCGCTCCTTCAAATAACCCCAAATAAAATAGTCGGGTGCTGACAAATCTGGCGAACGCGCTGGCCAATTAATTTTCGAATTTCTTGAAATTATTCGCTGTCCAAAAATTTGCCTTAAAAGTGCCATTGTGTCTCGGGCAGTGTGGGCAGTGGCTCCATCCTACTGAAACCACATCTCAGGTCTGTTTTCAAGAGCAGGACGTAAAAAATTTTCTATCATAAACCGATACCGCTCTCCATTTACGGTTACAGCAATTCCATCTTCATTTTCGAAGAAGTAAGGCCCAATGATATTTTCAGATGTAATGCCACACCATACTGTACACCTAATGGGGTGCAATTGGCGTTGATGAATGGCTCTTGGATTTTCAGAACCCCAGAACCTACAGTTCTGCTTATTAACAAAGCCATTCAGATGAAAATGAGCTTCATCACTCATAATGAGATTTTCAATAAAGTTGATTTCATTTCTGGCCAACTGTTGAAATTTAACTGCAAAATTTAGACGTTGCCGATGATCTGCGGGTTTCAATTCTTGCACCAATCGCACCTTATATGGGAATAACAGTAAATCTTTTTTTAAAATGCGCCGTAGTGACGTACGAGACATCCCTAGCTGAGCAGAACGCCTTCTGGTAGATGTTTCTGGTGTTTCGTTAACACTTTGCTCTACACGTTCAAGATTTTCCGCAGTGTGAATTATACGCGGTCTACCGGTTCGAGGCAAATCACTTACGGTGCCATGTTGGTGGTGACGATCAACTAAGCAACGAATCATGGCTTCAGAGGGCGAAATTCTGACGTTAAAATGGCGACGATATGCTCTTTGCGTTAAAATAATTGATCGCTGATTTAAGTAATAAAATTCTATTATTCTGGTTCTTTGTTCAGTTGTGAATCTCTCCATTATTTATTCTCCAGATGTTATTTATATAATCTAAAAAAAAAATAAAAAAAATATATAAACGAAAAAGTTATTAAATTTTTAAACCCCATGGTGACTTTTGGCCCACCCTGTACGTAGGTTTGTGTCTTAAAAGTGAGAAAATTCATACAAAATTAGTCTAGACCTAGACCACAGATCACATTAGAGACATCTAGCGTAAAAAACAGAAACCCAACATGCGACAAAATTATACAATTTAAGACGAAAGAGGAATATTTGCAGTTTAAATAAATTGAAAATGTTTAACGAGAATTAACTCTAATAAATTTTTATTGCACATAACTGTTAAATATCCTATTTGGCTTTGTATTTCAACAACTTTCAACGAAATATTGCAATTTCTCGTCGGTAAAATATCGGGAGAAAAAACAAGTACTAATAGAGTCAAATAATTTAAAAAAGCGCCACTAAAAATTAAAAAACTCGACGTTATTTGCTAGATCTAGGATTTATCTTTCTAAAATAGTCACAATCTAAAGAAATGAGAATACCTACTAGCAGGAATTTGATTTAAAAAACTTCAGTTTTTATCATTTTCAGAAGTTTCCGAGCTAATATCCCCATTCCAATACTTTTTTTTTATTTTTCCCGACATTAGATGTCTTTGTTATCTTTGATTTAAGGTAAATCATTATTCTGCTACAAATAGTTTGCCACAAACTTACATTGAAAAATGTATGAAACTTGTAAAACTTGGTAGGTACTACTCCTCTTAAAGCAGATGAGTCCAATTGAGCAGGTTTCAAATCTCGTGAAGCGATTTTTTCATCAACTCTTTAACCTCCAGCTATGGTTTACCAAAAGTTGCAAAATCTGCGTTTAGCTATCACCGGGCATTTACATAAAACATGTAAAGCAGTTTCATCAACATCCTGATATAATTTGCAAGTAGGTAGGATTGCCATCTCTAAAATTATGAACTAGGACAGCAAGTTCGAAAGCCCCGGATTTGTTAGCGTGAAATCGGGACATTATTCCCAGATGTATTACTAATGAAATGGGTTCAAATTGTTGTATTGTGCCTTTCTTTCTTTGTAAACCGTTTGTGTGTTCAGTGAGTTTCTTTCTTTCGTCCACTCTACGTTGATATTATGAGCTAGTATGCTAAGAAATACTGTGAAATCTTGAATAACCCGGTGCACAAATGAGCATTCGGTGTTTTTAAAAAATTAAGCCAAAGTTGATTTGCGCCTAAGATGCGCTTAGGTTTTGGTTGAAAGTTTTTAAATTCACCCAGTCATCTGTCAATTTTTTGTGATCAATTTTTGTGTTATTTTTTGTAAAAATAAAATAGTATTTTCAATTGCAGTCCATCGAGTATTCTCAGTTATATTATCCAAAACAGCCAGTAAAACTTATCAAATTGTTCTAAGCTGGCTCTATGCCGTGGAACAGCATGCTCTTAGTAAAATACTCACGTCTACATTTCCCCTTCTCGGTAAAAGTTCCGATATTTCTCTCTTCACTCTTTCAAGGCCAATTCCACACGAGTCCCTTATATCGCACTCCCATGAGAATAGGTACTTATAATGGAGCTGTACACACGAGCTCCCAGCGACAAAAAGGTCGTTCGAACCAATTTCGTCTGGCGTTCTCCCCTCAAGACGCGCGAGCTGTAGAGCGTCATAAGGACTTCTACTAGGCTTCTGTATTGCCACACGAGCTGCAAAATGGTCGAGCGTCATTTGCAATTAGAAGCGTAGTGGTTTTGATATGGTGGAAGACTTTTAAATTATGAATAGGAAAATTGATGTTGATAGAGGAGATACGGCACAGGATCTTTGGAATACTAGCAATGTGCAATGTACAAAGATCATAATAAAATACGATAATAGTTGAAAATAGTAGCTCTGAAAATTCCTTCAATTTAGGATGCCTGAAAGAGAAATGCCTTGTGAAATATTTTTCGCTGTTTAGTGGATGCAAAAAGTTCTTTCATTAATTCATTTTGATCAAAAGTTATAATCAAACTAAATACGTAGTTAATAGAAAAAAATCCATAAATTTCCATTGTACGAAAAAAGTTAGGCCGTATGACGACCACGAGATTTTCATCATGATGCGCGGACAATTAGACGAGCGATTATTTTATAGCTCGTGTGTCATTGGCCTAAATGTGAGTATTACTTTCTATTAAGTTATACCCATCCTTTATCTTACATAATTTTTGTTTTTTTTTAATTTTATGAATACATGGCAGGGGTCTCTTTGTATATGGGTAATCTTTTTCTCTCGTGAAATGTCGCCAATTTGGGTTACTTAATATACACACTAGAGTATCAAATATCCGCGAGTGCGTAGAACACAATACACAGGTAGTTCACGACTACGATTTAAACGATTTAAATTTAACTGTAACAAATATATAAAAAGGCTCAGACTGTAATGCGGACAAGTCCCAGCATACTTTTTTTTTAATGAAAAAATATTAAATTCAGTACGAGTTCGAATCCCCCGGCAAGCTTTTTTTACTGAAAAATATATTTAAAAAATTAAAAAAAAAATTATTAAAAAATTAAATAGAAGGTTAAAAAATTAAAAAATTAAAATAAAATAAAACCAATAAAAAAGCTGGAATTGGTCAATGACCAATTCTTACGATACTCTAGATGAATTCCTGTATATAATTTTGTCACCTCTCTGCAAATTTGATTGTTAAGGTAGTTTTTCGCATATATTTCTAGAACGATTCGCCAGACAGCAAAAACTAAGCAAAACTAATTTCATATGATTCCACATTCTGAAGCACTTTTCAGTACAAGAAAAACATCTAGGGCTAATCGTATCAACAGTATACGTAATAATACTCAATTTTTTAATGGCAGCACCATGAACGTTTTGCTCGATTTAGTCCATTTTTAAAATTTCATTTACTATTTTTATAAAAACTTCATATACAAAATTTCAGCTTTGTCCAATTTTCGAACTTTTTTAAAAAGGCCGTGCACAAAATTTCAGCTTTCTAATGGCTGATTTACATTAGTCGAACATGCGATTATACTGACAAAGTGAGTGTGTTATAGCCCAACCTACTCCGATATCTGAAATTATCCAGATATCGCATTTCATACAAATTATATTACTTGCACATGTATCTTAAATATTTCCTGCTTAAGTGCAACGTAATTATCCATATATCACACTTCATACATGTGCCCTAAAATTGTATTAATTGCACATGTATCTAAATTATTTCCTGCTTAAGCTCAACATAAACAAGAAAATCATAAGCAAATCATGAAATACTTGAGACAAGACATGCTGACCAAGCATCAATTACGTAAGTTATGAGGTTCACGGTCAAGCGACGGAGGTGTTGATAGCTGAATCAGCGACAAAAAGGTAAGAAAATTGAGCCGAGCCATGAATTAAAGAAAAGAAAAGCAGGCAGTTGCGCTTCATCCAACGATCGGTTCGGCAAGAATAATTTGAGTTTAGCGAATAACAAATAATAACTAAATTTTGTAAATTAATAGTAAATCTATTGTGAAATTTTAAGATTAACTAAATTTTGTAAAAAACCGGAGTGAAACTTGAAGAATAAATAGAAACTTAATTTTGTGGAACCGGGAACATTCGCGTTTTCGTTACTTAATCCTAGACAGACCTTTATTCTATTTACAGATTCTGGCACAGGACCCACCATATACTAGCGAAGTATAGAAAGGAGTATTGGAACACACCTTCAATTTTATATAACACTGATTGGAATACATTGCAAATTATCAGTTTAAACAGTAAAGAAACCTGAACGATTAAACCAACCAAGCCTTTGGTGCAACATAATGACATCGCAGTCAATATTGGCACGAAATAGGCTTTGTTCCAAATTTGGATAAGCTGATTAGTACTAAGAGAAAAAGCCAAGAAATATGTAGGTACAGAAAATATATTGAAACGCCTTAAAATTATGAAATTATTCTTCATTTCCATATACATAAAATCGAGCGTTAATTAAATATTGAATTCGATATTTTAACATGTTTTGTTATATTTTATGTTGAGACATTTCAGTAAATTTTTAATATTATCGTACAAATTAAAGCATAACTTGTATCCAACTACTTTTCTCCCAAATTCAACAGCATCTTTAATGTCTGTATTCGAAGCCAAAGCGAATATTACGGCACCGCAGAATGTGTCTCCTGCACCTAAACTATCAACACTTTCTTCTCGTGGATGTGGCTCGATGTAAGTAGGTATATTTATTTGTTGGTTCTAATATGGAAGCCCCTTTACTCCCAGGTACAAATGAAAAAGCAATCTCTGTAATAAAATTTTAGCTCCTAGGGTATTTAATGTCAATTAAAAAATTTAAAAACTTCCTTATTCTGAATTCTTTCCCTCAACCCACATACTACATATTTGAGATCCTTCCAACCGAAATACAAAGCGAAGTCCTTACCAAAAAAAATGTAATCTATATGTCTAGTTAAAACAAGGCCCGTTTTTCTCGGTTTTTCCAATTGTAATGATGTTCTTATGGAGCCGTGCGTACTATTATGGTTTTGCACAATATCATCAATCATAAGGGTTGTATCTTGAGGATTAAGGGCCTATTATATATTTAATATTGTTCAAATATTTGATTATTTGATAAAATCAATGAACTGCAAAATAATCACCTCGAATTGGATCCACTTATATTCTTCCAAATCGATTTTTCTAATGTCATTGTATTTCAGGATAGGAAGAAAATATAGGATCCTTTTGCACTTTCGGACAGTCTTTCTTTGTAATGCTTCTGTTATTGTAATCCTCTGCGAGAAATCGGAATGCGTTTGAATTACTTAGCAGTCCTAAAAATTCACATTTAGCTCAGAGATTCCGTAGTACAGTGCAATTATTTGGGATATTCCCGCCTCTCTGCCAATGCCCGCATAGAGATCTAAAAAAATATGGTTTAGTTTACATTATTTTTCTTACCATTCAATTAAATATACACATCTCTTGTCGCTATCTTCTTCTGGGTATTTATCGCAAACATGAACAAAATCTAAAACATATTTGACAGCTACAAGCTTGCTTCAAATATATTTAATTAGTTTGCGTGCAAACAATTATATTCGTACACGCTTGTAGTTATATGTATGAGTTTGCTGCCATAATAGCAAAATTTACTGCCATAAAATATTCTTCTGGCTAGAACTTTTTTTGGCTAATTATGGCAGTAAAAATTTCCCCTTCGTCGGGGAATTTGACATTTAACTCAGTAAAATTTTGCTGGATTATCTTTTGTCTTTATCGTTCTAAAGTATTTTCAGATAAGGGGAAACTACTTACTCTGTTTTCTAGCAATGTTCGAGTAATGTAAATTAGGCATAAGTCAGTGTGCTCTCGAATGAGGACTGACAGATGAAACATCCAAAAATCAAAATATGTTTAAAATTCTTCGTGAGTGTCCAATCTATTTTGCTCTACCATCACTATTTCTATGTGTTACAAACAGAATGACAAACTTAGCATACCCTATGATTTCATCATCTAGGGTATAAAATAAAAGAAAATTAATAATATTAAAATAAATTTTAAAAAAAATTTACAAATTGTAGAGAGAATCCCGTTCTAAGAACGGACAAGCTGGTTGATAATAAATATTATTTGACACTTGTAAAGCAGGCTATAAAATATAATCATATTATTGGAATAGAACAGATACGTTCTGCAAATGAGCAATGCAATTTAGTAAATATAGATGGCACAGTTGTAAATGAGAACAGCCTGAAGGTTATGAGCTTGCATGTCAACGATAATGAAATGGAATAGATTTGCCGCCGATGTGTTAACTTTATGGGTTCATAGATTCGCACGCTTTTAAACATTATTTCATTCTTCTAAAGAATAAATGTGCAAAAAGGAAAGAATTATCCATTGCATAAAATAGTATCCATTTAACCAATGTGAAAAATTCTTCAAAAATGTATCCAAATATACAAAAATTCATTTGAATTCAAGTGGCAACACCAGTCGGTCTGTCTGTCGGTGTTATCAGGTGCACAGTACACGTACCGTACACACAAAATTTTAATTTTTATTCAATTGGTTTTGAAAATTGTAAAACTCGGACGGCATAGGAAACCCCGCACGGACGCTCCCAGGACGCCCTCAAAACTAGAACTAATCGGGCGAAATCCGGACGGATAGCAGTCCTAGGTAGGATCAGAGCACACGCTATAGTAGTGAGAAGGTGCCCTTAGTAGACAGGATCGGTAATCAGACCAATTAAGTATATAACGTCCATCCTGTATCTCAAAAGTTTCCTAGCCCTTTCCATAGACGGAATAGCCACAATACGTATTGGGTTGGATCAATCCCACAATTCTCCTATAAAGACGTCGCCATCCGAGATGCATTGACACGAGTGGCCTCCTTTACTGTTCAGAAGGGTAACACGTACATCGGCTTTGAACGGATCAAAGGTATAGCTGAACATTTTCTAATAAGCTCTTCAATTTTCTCGTTACCAAATTCCAAATATTTAATATTTATTACAACCAATAAATTAAAAAAAAAATTAACTGAACACCCGGAACTCGGAAATATTTACTTTCATAAACGTAAAAGCAAGTGAAACCAAGTGCAATCCGACTGTAATTGAATGACTTACACACGTACACTGTATTCGTACGATACCCGCTTCTGTAATACGATTAATTTAAAAAAAACCTTGAAATTATAATTATATTCTCGTAAGGAAAGTATGGCATAAACAAACTTCAGTCTAGAATACTGTAGCCGGGCGATATAGCGTCGAGGATGGTTGGAAGTTTCTAGGCTTCTCGGTGCTTCACACCTATATTGGACAATTGAAACGATGACAGCCTCGCCGGTGTATGATTTGATGTCATAGCCAGTTCAGGAATATCTTCGAGAATCTTTAAAGTCGTCGTGTGGGTACCTTTTGCCAAGACTTTTACCAAGAAATTCTACCACATGAATCCTGTACGCAATACAGATTTTCACTGAATTCTTTCTGAATTTTGAACACATATCAAAAACATTTTTTATACCCTAGAATCTAGATTGTTTCCAGAGTGACTTAATTTGAAATGTAGTCATATCAAAGAACTGAAGATGTGACAGACTGGGGATGAAAATTAGTTCAGTTAAAATGTCATTGAAAATTATATCAATTGAAAGTTTTTCGCTGTGAAAGTCTGTTCACGTACTCAGATTTGGGTGAAATGCATATTTATAACATTTTTACCCAAAAGCACTCAAACTCTGTTCACGTACTTAGAAAATAGAAGAAAATATATAGTCGTCAGACTTCTCGTTTTATAAAGTTTTAGTCCAAATCCAAGCAAGGAAAAACTCGGGGGTAACTTGTCTATAACAACTATTACAAAAATATAAATTTAAATTTGAGAATTGTCAAAGTGATGATTGACACCAAATTTGCCACCAATTTTAAGCATCAATTTTAGATACTAATTTCTGGTCTCATTTTTACTAATTAAATAAAATTAGTATTAAAATAGTGAAAATTATCGAACTTTCTCTTCACTTGGGAAAACATTTATTTTTATTTTTATTTCAAGTATAATTATATTAGTTTGACAGTTTGAACACTGTCACTTACTTTCCGTCCAAGAGCGTACATGTACTTTTTTCAATTTGACACCAACATTTTTACCCAAAAAAACGCAAGAACTAATTTACCCGAGAAGCACAGAACAACTCGCCTTAAATTGTGGCGAGTGTCATCGATGACTGGAATAAGTAACGTGTTGTTGAAATTCGGAGAGGCAGATACTGAGTCATTTTTGGCAAACAGTACATGTTTATCAACCAGAGAATCTGACAAGTGAACTTCTTATAACAAAAATTTTCACAACAGAACACTAATGACCATGGAAGAAAGAACTGCAAATACGAAATGTTGTAGCTGGGGTGCATGTGACCCAAGTGTATGAAAATAGGTTTTCCGGCGGCGGAAACGTCCCGACAAAGTTTGCTGAATCGGAAAATAGAACACGACCCGATATACTCGGCGAGACCTTTAATTTGATATGCCGTTCTGGAACCACCACCCCCCCCCCCCCGCCCCACGCCGAGGTATGCAGAGAAAAATTTTCCTTCTACGAATTATAGCTGGTAACGAGCTGAGGCGAACAGTACAATCTGTTTTCCGATCGGACATAACGCTACCGAGGTAGAACTAATAAGATGCGAAAAATCTAATAAAATCGAATAAAAAAAGGGAAATACTAAAAACATGAGTATGGGGATGGCTACTTAAGCCTCCGAGTATAGGAGTGTTGGAACTCAAACTTCTTCTCAGTACCTAAGGAACTCGATTCTGTACTAGGTTTTCCAAAATGTACTAGACCAAACTTTTACCCCTCCCCATTCTCCAACCACAGCCCCAGCCTTTCCCCATTTAATTTAAATAAATATTATTAATAAAATATGTTCAGAGTATCATAATGCATCGTTTAAGATATCTCTAATGACTGTTGATATCGGGCCTAAAATAGGCATTCCCCTTTTAATCCTCATTTGAGCGTATATGAAATTCTCCGATTATGAGCAACGTGGTACAAATGTAGAACAGAAACTTTACAGATTCTAGCGCAAGATAACGTAGGAGAAATCGGTTTGCAGCCGAAGACCCCAAAAATTCACATAAGATATCCTGGCAAAAAAACAACAGGACATGAAATTAATTCAGGGTTTGTGCTATAAGTATAAAAACATCGGTAGAAATAACGCTATGGAATATGGATAACTTTTTTACGATACTGCCGCTGGCTCGACTTTTGAATCTCACCGTAGTAGACACACTGAAGAAAAATAAGCAATATATACCCTCATAAATGTTTGCTAACAAATCACGGGAACCACTGTCGTCTCTAGCTTGGATTTAGTACAGACAAAACCACTATTCGCTCATACGCAAAAAAAAACGAAAGTATTATACTCTTATCTACAATGCACTACACAGACGAAGCAAGTGGCCTAAAAAATAAACCAGAAAATATACACTACTAAAACAGTGTAAAAGGTGGCGTTGACAACATGAATAAAATGTTAACACATTATTTTACAAAGCGGAAAACAAGACGATGGCCATTTTTTATAATATGATAGATATACCTAGCCTTGCGGCCTACATAATATTTTCCGAGAATAACCCCATGTCTGTAAGGAGCACCGATAGGCTTCGTATCTGCCTGAGGGATCTGGAAAAAATGCTGCCAATGCCATCCATTGAGGAACGGTCACAAAATCGTCGCGTCTTCCAATACTTCCGCAATAGGTCTAGAATTGAATGCATGCTGGGAGAGGCTGCATTGCTGCGGTACAGCACAGAGAAATACCAAAATATGTCAAGAGTTCGATGGCGGCACATGTTATTTATGCCGATCATCAAAGAGTTACCGAAAAACTCGGAAGGCATGTAATGTGTGCAATCATAATGTTTGTGCCCAGAACTCAAGTTCCATCGTAAAATGTTGTTCTTGTACATTATATATATATATTTTTTATAATTTAAGTATAATTGAATAACCGTTAAGTTATGAACTATTTATTCCCTTTGGCTTTGTCTTATTTTTTTATCTTAATTTCAGATATTAAACAAAAAGAAGAGAAAACAAAAATCCCCTTATTTCAGCCAATAGTATAAATATTCCACGTTGCTCGTAATAAAGAATAATAGCTTTAGACCCAAAAATAGAATATTTCTAATAAAGTTTTCGTACTTTTTTTCAGATTTAATGAGTTATTTTGATTAATTTTAAGAAGAACTGAAAGGTCATTTCGATATATGGCACCTTTTATGTGAATTTCCGTTAAACATATACGATTGGCACATTTGTACCACGTCGCTCACATAAGTTAACCCTTTCGGTCCGATTTTTTTTTTTTTTTTTTTTTTTTTTTTATATATTATTAAGCCAAGCTCAGGGGATACCCTATGATGCAAAGCACAGCGTGGCAGAAGGAGATAGGGAAAGGATTAAGGGATATGAGGAAAGCGGCGGAGGTGCCGATGTATGTCGCCCTTAAACTTTCGCAGGTTGTTACCGGAGGAAAGACAGACGATGGTAGACTGTTCCACATTCGCACAGTTCGGGATAAGAAAGCATCACGGAATTTGAGTGTACGGCCGAAGGTAATTTGAAGGGTAAAACGATGAGCGCTGGATGCAGCGCGAGTATTGCGTGCAGGAACTATTCTACAAGGGATCAGACTAGATATTTCATCAGAATATTGACCATGCATATAGCGATAAAGGAGCGAAAGGCATCCAACATTACGACGGTGCTCGAGCGAGTCGATATGACGAGTAATTGCCACATCGCCAATGAGCTTGCAGGCTCTCTTTTGGACAATATCCAATGAAGCTAAGGCTGTGCGACCAGCCCCGGTCCAGATATGGGAATTGTATTCCATTCTAGGTCTGATGTAGAACTTGTCGATGAGCGCTATATTTGATGGGCTGAAATATTTCTTACACCTTTTCAAAAAACCAAGACATTTTGATGCTTCTTTGGCAACCGAGAAGATGTGATCTGTCCAGCTTAACTTACTGGAAATATTAATGCCAAGAATGCTTAGTGACGGTGAATCAGAAATTAATGCACCATCAAACGAACGGGAGTGGTTAAGAGATGGTCTTGTTTTAATGAGATGAGACAGCTTTGGGTCTTAGATTCATTGAATTCGACGCGACTCACTTTGCCCCAAGCGAAAATATTGTCAAGATCGTTATTGAATGATCTAATCATGCAGTCTCGTTTAACACATGTGGCGTTCCCTCTGGAATCCGCAAGGGTGTCAAAGGAGTATGCGAAATCAAGGGTACTGTCATCAGCAAAGCAATGGATAGGATTGAAAGTAAGGGAAAGCATATCATTAATGAAGATTAGAAATAGAGTCGGAGAAATAACAGAGCCCTGGGGGACACCGGCATTAATAGGATGAGGTTCAGATATAACGCCATCTAATACAACACGTATTTGGCGACTAGATAAAAAACTTTCAATCCATAATAGAAGAGGAGGGGAAAGACCAAGTGCTTTGAGTTTGGCTAAAAGGGCTGGATGCCAGACTCTATCAAAGGCCTTTGAAATATCTAGAGCAACGATTTTGGACTCACCAAAATTGTGAAGACTACGATTCCAACGTTCCGTAAGAAAAGTCACCAAGTCTCCAGATGAGCGACCGTGCCGGAAGCCGTATTGGCGATCGTTGATGAGCTGATTGGTTTCCAGATACTTCATTAATTTGGAGTTAATGATAGATTCAAAAACCTTTGAAAGAATCGAACTGATTGCAATTGGTCGATAATTTGAGGGATCGCTACCCTCTCCTTTCTTGGGAATAGGCTGAACGTGAGCTAGTTTCCAAGCAGTTAGAAATTTTCCTGTCGAATAGGACAGGTAGAATATTTTGCGCAGCCAACGATGAGGTACAGATTTAATTAATAGGGGCGAGAAACCATCAGGGCTTGCGGCTTTAGAGACTTTGATACCATTAAGGACCTTGAACACATCTCTCGTACGGATGTGTATTGGCTCTTGTACACATCCGCACGGGGGATGCACGACAGGTGCCTGTGAAATGGGTGGAAGAAAAGAATTTGATGCGAATCTAGCAGCCAAAATATTAGCTTTATCCAGGGAGTCAACAACCACTTCACCATTATTAAGTAGTGAAGGTATAGAGGAACTGCTGAAGTTGTACCTGATGGTTTTGACCAGGGACCAGAAACCTTTACTACCTTTGCGGCTTGCCAAGATTCTTTGTCTAACATTCTGGTCAAAAAGAAATTTTTCTCTCTGGATAATGGACTTGCAGGTGTTCCGTGCAGTCTTGTAGATTTCTTTCAGTTCTGGACAAGGATGCACTTGATAGGCGCGAAAAGCAGACTCTTTAGCTTTTATAGCTTGGTTGCACTTATCGTTAAACCAAGAGCGATTTTGCTGTTGTTGAGATCTGCTGTAAGAATACGGAATATATTCACGCATGCCTAGACTTAGTATGTTACTAAGTTCTAATGTGCATTCATCAGTATCCCTCGAAGCAAAACAGACCGACCAATCTATATCTCTAAGATACTGATTGAGACTTTCCCAATCAGCGTTCTTATAGTGCCAGAGAAGCCTACCTGTTGGTGGAGAAGTAGGGCGGCGCAGAGTTGAGGTGATAAATTGAGCCGTGATTAGACAGTCGTCTGAATTACCAAGAGGGGAGCCGACTGAGATGGAATATTTCTCAGGGTGAGATGACAGAAACAAATCTAGTAAATTGGCCCTATCTCCAGCTGCATCAGGGATTCTCGTCGGTGCATCCACTAGCTGATGCAAATTGAAAGATTCACAAAATAGTTCAACGAATCGGCTCGCAGGACTTGTGGTAGAAGAATGTCTGAGCCACGGTATGTTATGGACATTAAAATCGCCTGCCAGTACGATTTCGGAAGAGGGGGAGACAGAAAGCAAATGATCAATATTGTTGGAGATACTGTCAAATGCGGATGTCGACATCAGACATATTTGGGCTGCGATAAAGGAAGCAAGAGTAGATGATGTGCCTGTGCAGTTTTAACCTAATCCAGATGTAATTAAACTCAGGATTGGCAGAAGGTGGAAAGTCTTTTAGAATAGTAAAGGCCACATCATTCCGAATATATATTGCGATCGCCCTATGTGGAGAAAAAAGATGCACTAAGCTATAACCAGGGACGTGATATTGATTAGAATCAGCATCAGAAACGACCTTGGTTTCACTTAGCGCAAGAATTGCCGGATTTTTTGATTGAAGGTGGCAGTACACCGAAAAGCGATTTGCCCCCAATCCGCGAATGTTGCAAAATTCTCAAATAAAATTCTGCATATTTATGATACAGATACGCTAAAAATCTGTTGTGCTGCTTGCTAGCTTATTTGGGATTAACGATCATTTCTACAAAAAAAAATAATAAAACTAATAGACCAAGAGCCAGTGACCAGTTTTAGGTGGTCATTTCAAAAGTCACGAAACTTTCTACAGTAAATCCTCTATACCTACAGAAAATGAAAAGCCACTTCTGGCAGCCCTGTGTGGCCGGGGTAGACTACCCTTAAATTTTAAGGAGGGTAAGAAATAAGATTTATTTTAGTTAAAGTATCAGTCATAAAATTTTAGGAAATTACTTTCGACAGTATTTTGTCTTCATGGATTTTTTGCCAGAGCATTTACATCTCTCCTAATTGTTGACAGAACGCTATAAATATTTATATAAAAAAATCCACTTTTGTCATTTCATCAGTCTTCAAATTTTAGCAGAATCAATAAAATAAATAAACAATTAATAATATACAATGCCAGAACGAAATTCCATCACCAACAGTCTGCCAGAGCGAAAAACGTATCCGTGCGAGTGCAAGTAAGACAGTAATATGGAAACCTGCGGGTTAGAGAGAAAACACATGTGGAGAGTAAAATATATAGAAGTTGAATATATACAATTTAAGAAAAATTTTATTATACTAATTAAAAAATACAAAATTTATGTTTGTGGAATTCTTAATTGTTTAATAGTCTACATCCTCGTGTGCATCATATTGCATCATATTGGTCGCCGTGATCCTCAATGAATACAGAATCATTTGAATCTTCTATTATCTGATTTTGAGGCTCTAATATTCCATCATCTGTGAACAAGATTAATAATAATTAATATTTTACGACTTGATATATATACATATGTATATAATATGTATGCAATTTATACAAAAAATACACTTACCATCAATATTGGCATCCTACTTCGATATCAATGTTGTTGTTAGCGATAGCATCACTTACTGTAGGTGGTAGCTGATCTCCCTCGAACCAGTGAAACTCGTACTGACCATCATTCAACACCCATCCATTGTCTTCTGGACTCAATATTGTAGGCAAATCCAGATGTGCATTTCTCCAAATGCAAGCGATATATTTCGTTCTTAATACGTGTTGGTGGAGTTGTTGCCATTCGGCTACAAATTCTCTTAACGGAGTAAAATAATACTATTTTATAAAAATTTGTAATCCTTTATATAAAGTTATATAAATAATTTCAATGTAAAATAAAAAGCGAAATAATATAAAAATAAACAGTTTTCTTTTTAGATCACATATTTTGTATTCCTACATATGTGTTTTTCTTTTTGTAACAAAAGCTAAATAATACTATCACACAATGTGAATGTGTTAGATACGTATTAATATTGCAGTTCAGTAATTGTCCAAAACTATAAAGGCACTCACAATAAACACAACTATAATATAAAAATACTGAGTCAATTTTGCTTAGTATGAAAACCAATGAAACAGTTTTAGTTGCACTAGGTTGGCACAAACGAACGTCACAATTGGTACAAGTTAAACGGCTGAATCCAGTGCAATTTTCTAATTTGCAACGTCCTCTTTTTTGCGTACATGCAGGCCAGCGGTCAGCACAATCATATCGTACATCAGTAACTGGCCGTTTTTCATGTAAAGATGGTTGTTTTGGTAACAAATCTTCAGTATCGCTATTCAAATCCAGCGGAATGGCGCGAGGTCTTCCCCATTTTCGATTTCCAATTGTAGCTGCTGAAGAAATTAAGCCTTCTGCAACTTCATTGCGAAAATTCAGCAGATCTAGTTGGCTATGCTTATCCAAACCCATTTCCTTTGCGTCTCGAGTGTACTCTAACCAGGCGTTACAAACAGCTAAATCTATCATATGGTCAAACAATTTCAGAGTGCATTTGTTACTTCTGATCGAAATTCTGTAAAAGGAAATAAGGGAGCCAACTTTGTCAACACCGCGCATGTGCTTATTATATTGAAATACTAGCTCAGGGCGCTGTATTTCAATTTTCTTCTTCTGTTCAAAACTAAACCTGTACACAGAGGAGACCGGCATAGATCCATAAATTGTGGAAGCCATTTGCACTCATCCATTATCAACCCACCGTAACACATATACATATACCACTAGAACAATCAATCCTGTAATCGAAAGATCCTCTGCCTAATTTTTTTAATTCCTTTTCGGACTTCATAAGGTTTCCAGTACCACCAGTTCTATTACTGCGTAATGTGCCCGATAAATAAATACCAAGCGATTTTAGGTGCTGGAGTAATGGTAAACTCGTAAAATAATTGTCGAACATGAGCTTATGTCCGACATTGTGGGAGACATTTTCTACAAGTCTTAAGACTATGTCTGCGCAGAATCCCATATTTTCCGAGCCAATAGATTTTCCTTTTCCCTGATATACTTCAAAGTCATGAACTATACTGGAACTACAAAGAACAAAAACTTTGATACCCCACTTATTCGGCTTTTTTGACATGTATTGCTTCAGAGCAGTCTTCCCTTTAAAAGGTATCATCATTTTGTCGACGCAAAGGAACTCTTCTTTTTGTATGTCAAGGCACTTTTTCTGCATCACTTTAATTATCGGGCGAACCTTCCAGAGTTTATCGTTTGAGTTTTCTTCACTCGTAAAATGTAAATTATTTCTAATTAAATGAAATCGATTCTGTGACATATTTATTTTTTGCAATCCCAGGTATTTCTGTAGACTTCCTCGAATACATATTTGCTCTCGGGAAATCGCAAATTCCCATTAGAAATTCCATATCAATCAATTTGCGTATATCTGATGATCCGACGTTTAATACTTTCCCAGTAGTAGATAATGCGTACTTGTTTGTCTCCTCAGCTAATTTATTAAATATTTCTTCAGGAAAACTTTGCAAAAAATATTCTAGTGAGTTTTTCATATTTTCCACTAATATGATTCTTCCCTGAAAAGGTACCTCGGGCATATCCCACTCTTTTTTCCACCAAGAATACAAGTTTTTTCGATTTTTTCAGTACCTTTTATATGTAGATATATCCGGTATACTCTCGCTTTCTTACTCATTTGTGACCTCTTCCTGTTCAGCATCTTATGGGTTATTGTTGGCGGTTGAATCTATTACACCATCCTCCAAATCATATCTTGTTAGCTGTTTTCTATTGCAGCGTCATCGTCATCGTCACCATCTTTAATATCAGAGGTATCAAAGTCATGAAATCCCTCTAAAATCTCAACTTCAGTTCGAAGTCTTCGGTGCCTTTCTGCTGTTATTAGATTAAAAACACAAATAAACAAAAATATAATTAAGGTTAATAATCAAAAATAATGTTACATAACACACAAACTAAAAATTTTTGTGGAAACTAAGTGAAATTATTTATATGTTGCCGTCTGGCAACACATTTCTTTCATGAGAAATAGATACACAAAGTCGAATTGTTGCCGATCGGCAACATGTAATTTTGAAAAATTACTATATTACGGAACGTGTATAAAAGTGCTTAATTTATCCATGTGTTAAATTTAAGGCTTTTGTTAGCACAAAACACTACTTTACAGATTAATAATGCGCTGATTTACAACGAAAATACATTTTTATTTATTTATGGCATATTCGATGATAGACTCGATTACACATCCACTTCACAGAAAGATCCACGTTTAACTGAGTGCTCGTAATTTTTATTGTGTAGAACGATACATAAAGAATGATTCTTAGAAATTTAATGCGACAGAAGTTCAAAGAAGTGTTTTGTACAAATCATTAATTAAATGTTGCCATATTGCAACAAAAAGTCCGAAAGGGTAAAACCTTTAAATATATATGTGTTATATGTGACATTTCGAAGAGTGTGTCTAAATTAATTCTCAATACATCTACAAGTTTGAACAGCTTATTAATTTTACAAAAATTTCATAAATATCCATTCTATCGCAATAATTTTCATCTATTGGACCTAATCTTATTGATATCATTATTAAAGCCACAAATGTCTTTCATCAGAAAAAATCGCATTGCAATACCTGCAATAGGTTCAACACAGTAAGTAAGTAAGTGGAACTATTCAATATTGGAATTTGATATGTACATAATTTTTAAATTAACACACCCGTCTTAAAACTCGTTTGATTATGTCCTTTTAAAATGTCGTAAGAATTCACTTGAAGAATAATTGTTAGTTATGGGCAGTGGCCTATATTCACTACATTTCCTATATTTGGAAGCCCAACTATATACGTAGTTTTCCAACACGATATTTATCTCATCTTATTGGATAACAACAGAGAGTATTGATAAATTTCTATAGGATAAAATAAGTTTTCCGGCCTCCCATTCGCTATATGTGTCCATGTTATAGAAATCAGCCCCCTCAAGGTGACTAGATAATTACATATACATATGTGAAGAAAATTGTCTTGACGATTTTTATTCTATGTCTCGTTAAAAGGAATATGGCTCCATGGAAAATATCAAATTTCTTATCAATATAACCACGGTGACCATTTCCCTTTTCTCATGCCTGATGTTTTCGTTTTCAAAGAATCTTGATAAAAACAAGTCACAGAGAATAGAGAAATAAGGTTAACTATCCATAAAATCTAAATAAATGACGACAAACTTGTTTATGGTTTGCATGAATTGTAGTCGTTTATTAGAAGTCTAAGAAATTCTGTTGTTCTTAATCTTGTTTTTTTTTTTAACATGAAAGGCTTCTGCCCTTTTATTAGAGACGCCCGTGGGAAGTGTGACAGGCAGGTTAGCAGCAAATGAAAATCGAAAATCTTGATAACTGGCAGTTATTGTTATCAGGTAGATCATTTCCCTTAGCAGGTTTTGTTCGTTTTAATTTCTGTATATCTACTTCGGAGATTTTGTCATTAATCATCGTAAGATTTCTGTACTCAAAATACTGCTAAGCTGATGAAATAGTAAGGTTTTCCAATAAGTCTGTCAGGATTTCAAAATGGAACACAAACTAAGTTTAGTTTCTATAAGATTTGGCCTCGAGTGTTGCTCTTTAGATCCTAGAGCATTCTTAACTTATTCACATAGACGCGGAGTGACTTGATATAGCCCAATAGGAAAACGTCTGAAGATGTCAAATCACACAACCTCAGCGGCCACTTACCATCACCAATCACAATGATACTAAAACGTTAAAAGTCATTAAAGGACCGGCTACAAGCCATGGAGGAAGAACTACGATTTAATTTTAAATCTTAGAGCCGAAAATTATTGCTCCTCCAGCCCAATATGTTTTCTTTCTACTGGTGTTAAGAAGAGTCAGTACCAAGATTTGCAAGTTTCATACATTTTTCAATGCGTATTTGTAGCAGAGTAATGATTTCTACCTTAAATAAAAGATAATGAAGACGTCTAGTGAATAATGTTGGGAGAAATAAAAAAACTGTATTGGAATGGAGATATTAGCTCGGAAACTTGTAAAAAATGGTAAAAACTGAAGTTTTTTAAATCAAATTTCTGTTACTGAGTATTCTCATTTCTGTAGGTTGCGACTATTTTAGAAAGATAAATCCTAGATCTAGCAAGTAACGTCGAGTTTTTTAATTTTTAGTGGCGCTTTTTTAAATTATTTGACTCTATTAGTACTTGTTTTTTCTCCCGATATTTCACCGATGAGAAATTGTAGTATTTCGTTGAAAGTTGTTGAAATACAAAGCCAAATAGTATGTTTAATAATTATGTGTAAAAAAAATTTAGGAGAGTTAATTTCCGTTAAATATTTTCGATTTATTTAAACTGCAAATACTCATTTTTCGTCTTAAATTGTATAACCTTGTCGCATGTTGGGTTTCTGTCTTTTACGCTAGAGGTCTCTGATGTGGTCTGTGGTATAGGTCCAGGATAATTTTATAATAATTTGTTCAGTTTCAGGACACAAACCTACGTATAGTAAATTTTCTTGCCTACAGGCTCGCTGGTATCTAAATTGAAACTTTTGCCGAGTACTGACTCCTCTTAAAAATTATTATTTGCAAATTTATTGGATTCTCCTGTATATAGCAAAAGCTAAAAAATGTTTTTACTTTGTTATTTCAACACCCAACCCATTATATTTTTGATGACAAGTTTCAAGTCTTGGTTTTGACTCATCAACAGGTCTCAAATAGCGAAATTGGGTGAAAAATCCTAAAGAGCAATCTCTACTTTTTTTTCTTCCTCCTTGGTGTAATGTAAGGGTTTTTGCCTCATATAATTCACACCCAGAATTTATTCTGAGTTTGTATGAGAGGAGATCAATTTGATCTGTTTCAAGCGTCTGCAGCAGGTAGAAAACCAAGCTGCACCGATGAGTGTAAGGTTTTCTGCTAACACGAAACGCTTCTTCTTCTTCCTTTTTCTTTTTTCTTTTTTCAGCCCACTGCGGGCGAATGAATCTGGTTTTTTAATAAATTTTTTTTTCTATTTTTCTCAATTTTTTTCATTTTTTCATTTCTTTTCTTTGTTCTATTTTTTTATTTGTTTTTCAAGTCCCTGTTGATGAGTCAAAACCAAGACTTGAAACTTGTCACCAAAAATATAATGGGTTGTGTGATGAAATAACAAATTAAAACATATTTTAGCTTTTGCTATAACAGGAGAATCCAAATAGATTCCTTCTTGAACAAATATTATTATTAGTGCATATATGAGATCAGCTTGGCTGTTCACTTTAGCATATACGGTAGGCAGCACCTAAGCCATACTGATGACTATATATGGTTCCTGTCGATACGAAACGCCATTTTTTTGCAAAAAATTTCTTTCTTTTTTTAAAGTAAAAAGATTTTTTTTTCACTGAATTTTGATAAAATTACTTAGTTTCAATGATACGTGAAGTTCGTGTAACTTATAAGTATAATAAAAATTTTATTTTTGTTATGAAAATTTATAATTATATATGTAAACTGTTTTCTGAAATGACATTATTAAATAAAATCTCGATGGGCTGCGTGTACCAACTATTCATTGGTTGTCACCTTGCCTGTATGAGCTAGCCGATAACTACTACCTCGACAGCCTAGGTCAGTCCAGACAGGTGAAAGAGCTCAGGGTTTGGATGAGGTTGTCTTCCTAGCTTACGTCAACTTATGGGTGTGCTGGATGAAGAAAAGAAAAATTAGAAAAAAAAGAAGAAAAAGAAAATAATAAAAAAGAAAATGAAAATTTATAATTGGAAGATGTAGAGAAGTAAGCAAGGGCTAAAACGCCTACTCGGTTAAGTTGCTATGAATTCCCTATTTTCCTGGGTTTTAGGCAATAGTAACCACTATTGACCCACCAGAAGGCGAGAAAGGAGAGTCCCTCAGCCCGTACCTGCAATGTCGACAGCCAAACGCTGGCCGACTTACCAAGAAGCCATCTTAATGTCCCTTCTCATGACTCAATAAAGACAAAGTGTTGATTTCAAGTGGATATAAGTATTTTATATAACATCAGAAAAGGAATTCTACACTATAATTCCAATTATATCCCATATCAAGTAAAGAAAACAAAAAGTAATTAAGAAATAATTCTAAGTACATACTATACTACACATTACTCAAGAGGAGTGATTTGCAAGTTTCATACATTTTCCAATGCAAATTTCTGCCAAACCTTATGTAGTATAATAATAGTTTATACCTTAAATAAAAGGTAACAAACAAGAGAAGTCTAATAAATAAATAATAAAATTTTATAGTAAATTTTATTGCCTACAGGCTCGCTGGTATCTAAATTGAAATTTTTGCTGAGTGTACCAAAAAAGTATACAAAATTTATATGGCTGGGTGGTCCATTCCGGAATGGACCGCAACATTTGAAATGATGTATAAGTCGAGTGATTTATATTTTTTCGTATCTGAAGTGTTGGGGAAGTCTATGGTTTCAACTGTGTATTTCTTCTATTAAAAAACAAAATTTGTTCACTCAGAAAGAATTTACCAACCGAAAAATAAAGAAACATCTCGCGTAAATAAGTTACAAATTTTTACTGCCGTCATTTCAAATGGGTCAATCTGGATTTATTTATTTTTTATTTATGGGACAATATACTACAGCTATGTTTGTTTCTTAATTTTATTCCATATTGGTGTATGGACACGTTTTTTATTTATTTATTTATTTTTGTGCTAAAATTGTTTTTGCTTGTTTTGATTTAATTTCTTAGAATAATTTTTAGAGAAACTTTTTATTTGTACGATTCAAAATCAAATTATTAAATACAAGAAATAACCACCTCGTCCGGGTCTTGAAGTCGAGATCTGCCGCTTTCCGAGCGACTACCTCTGAGCAAACGAGACATATGTCTTTACCTCTTGTATTTATTAATTATGCTTAGCCTATTAAGACACATTTGTTTTTTCTCTCGTATTTAATAATTTGATTTGAATCGTAAAAATAAAAAAAATTCAAGTTCCAGTTCACCACTGGCATTGATAAAATATGCCGCCGAGCACAAGATGTTGTTATCTCTTCTCACTGAGTCGCCATTGTAGTACTTTATCATCTGCTCACCAAAAGGTCCGCCATCTGTTAACATAACTTGGCAAATATTAGGATAATAAGTTTTCTTCGGTAATAAATAGCACCATATCACAGGAAAGAATCTAATCTAATTTTGTTTTTTCCGTCTTTCTTTATCTAATGATGTGAAGAAATGTGGAAAAAATCTGTAATAAAGAAATTTAAAGGCATATCTAGATTAATATCTTCTTTCTTCAGCCCACTGCGGGTGTACACCGGTTCGATTCGTTTCGAATGAATCTGGTTTTTAAAATTTTTGAATAAAAATTTGTTTTTCTATTTTTCTCAATTTTTTGGTTTTTTTCATTTTTTCATGTCTTTCCTATTTCTATTTTGTCATTTGTTTTTCAAGTCATTCAATTTCGCTATTTAGGACCTGTTGATGAGTTAAAACCAATATTTATTATTGAGCGAAAAATGGTAAAGTTACCTGGTAATCAAAACTATTTAATTATTTTGTTAAGTAAGGTATATAGGAAGGGTTTTGGCACAACCGATTTCAATGAAATTTTGCGAATGTGTTTGGTTGGTTCCACCTTGAGAGATAGGATAGTTTTGGACACGATAGATGGCACTGTTGCCGAGACCTAAAAAAACTGCCTGACAACGCGTAGATGTGGAAAGTTGAAGTTTTGTACACGGCGTTTTCATAAAAATTGAAAATACATTTTCAAAAATGGACTAAATCAGGCAACTCTTTCGTAGGGTTGCCATACAAATATTTCGTTTTTTAGTATATATTTGGCCACTGTCTGGACAACGAGTGCACGTAGAGAGCTGAAATTTGGTACGCGGTGTTTTCATAGCAATAGCAAATAAAATTTATAAACAGACTTAATGAGGCAGCCTCTTCTTGGTGTTGCCATACAAAATTTTGGTTTCTCACTATATATTTGGGAATTGTCTGTGAACGGGTCGACGTAGATAGCTCAAATTGTATGCACGGCGTTTTAAAAAAAGTAAAATTAGGTTCAAAAATGGGACAAATCGGACAATTATCTCGTAGGGTTGCCATACAAAAATTTCTTTTGTAGCTATTTATTTGGGCACTGTCTGGGAACGAGTCGACGGACGTGGAGAACTAAATTTTGGTACATGGTGTTTTCATAGCAATAGCAATTTTAAAAATGGACTAAAGCGGGTTACCTCTTCTTGGTGTTGCCATACAAAACATTGGTTTCTTACTATGTACTTGGAAGCTTGTAACAGCAGGGTTGACTCAGGAGTGCCCTGTGTACATAAGTCGGAGGTCAATACTATAACTGAAGAGAGAAAAGAAAAAAAAATTAAAAAAGAATTGATTAAACAGGGATTCTAAGACATAGTGGGCGCCAGGTCCCTCTGAGACCGCTCTCCAGTTATTAAAGGCCGTCGTCACCGTACTGCAGTCACCAAGTAGCAATATATGCCTTCACCGCCTCCTAATCGCATCCCGCCTTCGGATCCTACAGCAGCAACAACTCCCTATAGGTGACCAATTACTCAGAGCATTACATGTACTCCATCTTTCCCCCGACCTCCTTGAATAGAGTGCCAGCTAAGCTCGTCGGATGGGCGTGGGGAGGGAAGGCTGGGTACACGCGATGAAGGAACGAACTCAGTATTCTTCCTTGTAAGTTATCTCATCGGCGACTCGGCCATCCACCAGCGCACTGCTACCTACCTCTACCTCTCAATCCACGACGCTGCAGCTCCTATCCCCAATTCGATTGACTCGTAGTACTCTAAACCTACCCTACCCATATCAGGAGGCTATGACGCCACGACCACGGTAGGACCGAACGACGGAGCGCCTCCAGCCCTGCTCACTCCATTCCACACATCTTTGGTATGCTACGACAAGAGACCTTCCCCAGTTCTACGCCGATGCCAGTATCCTGTCGTAACCTGCCGAATGTAGGCCATGATGACAGAGGAAGAAAGAAAAATAAAAAAAATGTGCAAAATACCGAACGAAGATAGAGTAATCTCTGTGGAATACAATTAACCGCATAAGGCCGCCTCCCTGGAATAGACCTCTTAATTCAGACTACAATTATGTATATACTTTTGGTTTTTTCCTTTTATTCATTTCCTTACATTTGTCTGACTTAATAGTTCCTAACACATTCTACTCTGATTTTTTCCGAACACGTGCGCATATCCACGCTAATTCTCTACTTTAGGTATATATTCAAATTATTTCAACTTAATCAATCTAGTTAACTAGGAGTTCAATAGGCTCGCATATTGTACAGAACTATCTATCGTATGGATTCCAATGCAGTCGCACTGGCCTACCTATTCATCTCGCCTGCTCGCTGCACTAATGTACGTATCCTCACTTTCACTTCCTTCATCTATTTAGTAATTTTTTATTATACTACGCATTCCAGGTCATCTACATTTAGGGTGCCTGACCAAGCAATTTTAATTATGAATATTTGAATAACTAATTGTAAGTATTTCCACTCTCCATTAGCTGCTTGGATTTTGATATTCTCCTTAACCGTACACTAGACTACGTGTTACCATAATTCATTTCACCTAAGTAATTAAGGATACGTTTCAATTAAGCATGACTACGTGCCGTCTTATACTCCATCGATCTCCTCAGTGTTTTACTACAATCTAATACAAAACAATTCTTTCTTTCAGTTCCTTAACCTAAATCTTGGATCACGTTTATGCCTAGATGTGCAATTTGTTTATAAATATGTATTTGGTTTAAATTGGTTTCCTCTTTGTGGATAAGTAACCTTAAGCTAACCAATAACTCAGGCAAATCACGAATTTTGTAAATTATATACACACATAAAATATAGTTAATAATAATGAAATTTCAAAGAACTCATCGGCGTATTCTCAAATACGCATTTGTGATGACGGTGATGCAGCTGAGTTGGCAAAAATAAAAAAAATCTTCTAGAGATAAGGGAAAACGAACCATAATCCTAATTAATTTTAGCCTACAAGCTAGCTGGCTAGTCGTTTAGATTCCAGTGGTTAGATATAATAATCACTCAAACAGGCTGTGAAGTTTCTGATTCACAGGTACTTGCACCAGGTGATGCTCGTTGCTCCGGACTCAATTTCTAGAATTTTTCTATCTTCTCTGTCTCAGCATACACATTATGGCTGGCATCATGGATTTCTAATCTTTCCCCTTCTTGCTTCTCCTGGTTTCTTAAATGGTCGGAGGCGAGCCTTCGCTTCCAAACTTGCGCCCCCTGCGTACAGGCTCTATTTGGATAAAGAGAACTCTACAGGTCAACCTTTGAGCTAGCTTATAAATTTCTTACCTCTATTTGGAACTAACTGTGCCTGCCTTGAGGAAATTTCCTCCCCTTTCCTTGTGGTTCTACTCCTAGTTCGGACTCGTCTTGAACTTACGGAAATTTTGTTTCTCTCTCGGCACGGAAGCGCGGGCTTTTCTTTTCGGTTATAATTAATGACCTACTATACCACCGTATTATTTCTTTTCCATTATGGGGAAAATCATCACAATTAACTCACCAGATATTTTCCGGGGTTTTTTTTTCTTCCAATGTTGCCCTTTAATTTCGAATCCCTTTTCTTTCCTTTCTTTTCCTCCTATTTTGTTTCCTTTTACTTTTCGACCATGCGTTTACTATCTCGAAAATTCTGCACGGAAGCTATCTCAAATAAGCCTTACCACCCACGCCAAGTTACCTGCCGGCCGTCCCGTCCACTTCAAAAAGAAGGAATTTGATGGCGACACATGGTCTTCGTTAATTAATTTATGCATTCTCGAAGTTTCCTATTGATTCTGGCATTAAACGCGACGTAATGCGGCGTATAACGGGTTTCTCTAGCCGTTCCCAGAAGGCTCTCACTAATTCTCACCCTCACCACTAATGGACCGGTACTTTCTTCCCAAGTGACAAACCCATTAATTCCTACAATATGTACTTATGCTGTTCCCAGTTCGTATTAACCTGATTTCCATCAGGTCCTACATGCGATTGCTCACTGTCAATTGTTACAAGCTGGCTAAGAAGGCGCCGAGATGAGGAGCTCATATTTTGAACACGGCGTTTTTATAAAGATTGCAAATACAGGTTCAAAAGTGGAGCAAACCGGGCAACCCTTTCTTGGTGTTGCTATACAAAACTTTAGTTTTTCACTACATATTTGGACACTGCCTACCGCGTCGACGTAGAGAGTTGAAATGTTGTACATAGGCCCTTTTAAAAAGGAAATTTATGTTCGAAAATGGGACCAATCAATCGGGCAACTCCTTCGTAGGGTTGCCATATTAAAATTTCGTGTTTTACTAAATATTTGGGCACTGTTTGAAAACGCTTCGATGCAGAGAGCAACACTCTCCCGCACATATGAATGTATGCATGCACACACACACAGAGTGAAGCCCTAAAGTACGGCATCGCGCAATCCTGTCAGATAATAGCTTAGATATTATGCATCTATGACGAACCTTCCCCCCCCCCCCCCGCCCCCCCGCATAAATATTATCACCGGGCAACACCAATGTATCCCTCTGGTATAGTATAAAATGTCTGCAACACAGGCACAACTTATTTCGGAGTCAATTTTGATGACAGCTGGCAGAAATAAACTTGGAACACTGAACAATTTAAGAGGAGTCAGTCCCAAAATTTGCAAGTTTCATACATTTTTCAATGCGAATTTCTGGCAAACTATTTGTAGCAGAATAATTATTTATATCTTAAATTAAAGGTAACGAAGAGGTCTAGTAAAAAGCGACGAGAAAAATAAAAAAAATGTATTGGAATGGAGATATTAGCTCGAAACTTGTAAAAAATGGTAAAAATTAAGTTTTTTGAATCAACTTCCTGCTAGTAGGTATTCTCATTTCTTTAGATTGTGACTATTTTAGAAAGCTGAAGCCTAGATCTGGCCAATAACGTCGAGTTTTTTCATTTTGAGTTTCGCTTTTTTTAATTATTTGACTCTAATGGTACTTGTTTTTTCTCTCGATATTTCACCGACGAGAAATTGCAATATTTCGTTGAAAGTTGTTGGAATACAAAGAAAAATCGTATATTTAACAATTAAGTGCACAATAAAATTTAGGAGAGTTAATTCTCGTTAATAATTTTCAATTTCTTTGAACTGCAAATTTTCATTTTCGTCTTAAATTGTCGCATGTTGGGTTTCTGTCTTTTACGCTAGATGTCTCTAATGTGACTTGTGGTCTAGGTCTAGGCTACTTTTATATGAATTTTCATACTTTCCTCATAAGGATTGTTTAAAAAAAAGACCACCTATGAATAATGAAAGCAACAAGAAAACCATTTTTTTTATATCAAATAAATTTTATTGAACTATTGCCTAATTACCTACATTATTCACAACCAACATGATATGATTACCTACTACGGGCTATAAAATTGGTGAACGCTCTCCATTAAATTTTGTACATACACAGTATCGAACGTATCGAATGCTCTTTTATGTTAGCGGAATGTTTTTTGTTTTTGTTTTAAATTCTCTGCCAATGTTAGACCAATATTTGTTTCCTTGGGTACTACGGGTATGAATTGGGCATCGTACAAATCTCTCGCTTTTCTCCCGTAGTGCCAATTTTCTAAATCCGGCCAAAACAAAGCTGATGCATCATGCTTTCTAAAGATTGATAGAAAGCACATCTGAACACACTGGTTGAAGTTCATTTTCACCTAAGCCGAATTTTGTTAGGAAATCTTCATACAAAATTCGGCTCCTGAATTTTGCAACTTAGCTCTTTTCTGATGTTCTGTTCGGTGTTTTCTGAATATGGAAACTTCTGTCTTCTTTTAATTTGATGGACCGTAGCATATGACAATCCAGCCTTAACAGCCATATCTCTCAACGACATGTTGGGATTTTGTCTAAAGTTATCTACTACTTCTTTGCCAATTTTTGGGTCTATCGAATCGAACCTTCCTTCCTGACCCGGACTTTCACTGGACACAATAAGATTTTCGAAATTTACTGAGAACATTTTGAATGGTCTTCGGAATTTTGAACTTTTTAGCCAAGCCTCTTTGAAACATATTCGAATTTTCCATATGGGTGGAAAAAATTAATTTGCACCATTTGTCTTGACTGACTTCCATTCTTACTGCATAAGAATTTTGTATTTAATGGCTTGTAATTAACTATAAGTGCACATTTTTATTATAATGCAGTCTTACCAGCGGTCCCTAATTTTTTTTGCCTGGTGATGAGTAATAGGAGCTGGGATAGGTGGTCGCTTGTTTTCTGAAAAATCGGTACAATGATTAAAATCAACCAAGTTGGATATAAAATCTCTTTCAGTTTATCTTCCATACAGGGGCGGATTTCCCTATAGGCCGAGTAGGCCCGGGCCTAGGGCGGCAGATTTAGGGGGCGGCAAAACTTGGTGATTTTTTCTTGTAGTTGTGGGTATTTCGTTACATTTTTATACTTTTTCGTTTTTTTAAATAAAATAATTCGTTGGAAAGTGTTATTTTTAATTCTACTCCATTTTTTTCAAATCTACTCCGATTTATGAGGCAGCCTACTCCGCTAATTCTAGCCTGGGGTCCCTTCACTGGATATAGATCATTCAATTTTTCGTGTTTTACAGGGAGTAGGGGGGCGGCAATCTTCCATAGGCCTAGGGCGGCCAAGTGATCGAATTCGCCCCTGCTTCCATATGCAAATAGAAATTATTATCTAACAGTTTTAATGCTCAAATAAGGAGTGTTATTGAGTTATTGCATATTTTATTTTGTGTCTGTTATTTTCCCATAAGAAACATATAAACACCTTTAAGATTTATCAATTCTTAAAAGTTGTTTCTTTTTTTTTAAATAAAATATAAAATTCATTACAGCATTGTAGTTGTAATTACATACGAAGTGTAGTTTTAAATGTGGAACGGGAGAAACGTAATTAGGTACCTACTTAAAATATTTTCCGAATACTTTGTTTTTAAGACAGGTGGACGATAAATCCCAAGCACGGATGCCAAAGCATCCAATTGTGCTATCCTGCTAGACACCCCATCACCAAAACTTTCCAGTCCTCTTAATGAAGCTCATCAGTTCTTCGTGAGGAAGATTTTTCAGTTCATCTACAGATAGGAAGGCAGACTCTAGAGTATCCAGTCTGCTTCGGGCGAAGGCCGGACAAGCACACAGAAAGTATTCAGGCTCTGCTTCGAGGCAGGCCAGACACTCAGGGCTGTCAACAACTCCTATCCTTGTTAGATGAGCGTAATGATGCCAAGCACAGTTCTATATTGTTTCCTTCCGAGCTCCATGAGAAAATCAGAGATATTCCTATTGGACCCATCAAGGAACAGTTTTATGCACTCAGATTCTGCCATCTCTGCTAATGCTTCCTATGAACATCCGTTTTGATAAGAGATCCATAACTCGAGGTGGCAACGCCTACGGCGTGTTCCAGTTCGAAAAACAGCTAGCCCTAGCTAAACAGTCAGCCCTTTCATTCCCCATGATCCCCATATGACCAGGAACCCGCTGAAGTTGGATACACAACTTATCCACAGGCGACGTGTAATCCGAATAGTTAGCAACAACTTAATTGAGAACTGCGTACAGAATTAATTTTCAATTTTATTAGTTTTTAAATAAAATTTCCCTGCATTTTACCTAATTATGTTATATCCCGTAACATGAAACGAAATTGAGAGGTTTTGCGGTGCAGGATAACTCAATTTGGGATGCTCACTGCCGAGGACATATGCTAGCTTCAATAATTTTGTATGGAATAGACCTGCAGGTAGCAGTCTATATGTATATCGCACCCTCAATGCAAGACCACCACAATTAAAAAATTTTAATTGGCGTTTATAAGCATTCAAATTCAAATTTTTCAGTATTGAGGTAGCTCTTTCTTTAGTTACTAATTTGTAAATATATAGTAGGTATAGCTTGTCATTCAAGAATGCTTTAGTTATAAAGTAAAATACAATAAAAATTCAAATTTGAAGATTTTGAGATGTAGTGGTTTTGCACTGGAGGTGCTATATATTGAAGTATGTGGCTATAAAATTCGGTAAATCTTTGAATGAAAGTCAGGCTGTTGTCAAATTAATTACGTGAATATAATTCAAGCTAATTTTTACACTAGTCGGCAAAAGTTTTTCTAAATTATACACTTGATGACTTTAAGTCGGTATCACCGCTGGGCCGTAGTTAAGGTAGGGCATAGAGAGGCAATGCCCTACCTTAAATATTACCAATTTATTCTGTATCCTGCGGCGACGCACGTCACAAAAGCGATCGCGGCGAGTGTGTAGATCGGCAACACTGACCAGTTAGCCACTACTCGGCCATATTTGCAATGCTTACCTCCCACCTCTTCCTGCCATATATGAACGTCAGATGATTGGTCGACTACTAGAACAGCTTTGGTCAAGACATTTGACTGTTACAAGAGTCGTAAATATATGAAAATTATTCTCTGATTTTGAAGACTCCAGATACAATGAAAAATGGAAAATTCAATGATGATGATATTGCAAAAAGCAGTCACATCAAAGGCGTTATGTTAAACATGGAAATTCGACTGGCAAGATAATATCAAAAGAAAATTTTGTGTGTTCTGCAACCAGCTGATGCGGTTTTACAGGATCGATGCACGGGATTGAAGGATGCCATATCAATAATAAAATGTGTCCAGGAAGAAATTGAGGTCAGATGAGATGTATGAGACAATTTTGGAAGAAAAGCTGAGAATACCATATTGTAGATAGTTCCCGGAATAGAAGAGACAAATAAAGGCAAGACATCTGGAGGATTAAATGATGTATGGTCCATCACCTTCTCGCCAAAACACTGCAGGTGATATTTAAGCGGCATTTTATGAAACTGTAGACATAATAAAAGCTGAGATGAACAGAAGATTTAAAGACAATGTGGCTCTACTAGACTCAATTTTGTGACTTAATGAGTTGGACAAAGTTTAAGTCTGTTCAACATTTAAATATATATATTTTTGTTTTGTTTTTGTTTTTTTATATTATTAAGCCAAGTTCAGGGGATACCCTATGATGCAAAGCACAGCATGGCAGGAAGGAGATAGGGAAAGGATTAGGGGATGTGAGGAGAGTGGCGGAGGTGCCGATTTGTGTCGCCCTTAAACTTCCGCAGATTGTATGCCGGAGGAAAAACAGAAGATGGTAAGCTGTTCCACATTCGCACTGTTCGGGATAAAAAAGCATCTCGGAATTTTACTGTACGGCCGAAAGTAATTTGAAGGGTTAAAGGATGTGCGCGGTTTGCAGCGCGAGTATTGCGTGCAGGAATCATTCTACCAGGGATTAGACTAGATATTTCATCAGAACATTGACCATGCATATAGCGATAAAGGAGCGAAAGGCATCCAACATTGCGGCGGTGCTCGAGTGAGTCGATATGACAAGTTATTGCCAAATCGCCAATGAGCTTGAAGGCTCTCTTTTGGACAATATCCAATGAAGCTAAGGCTGTGCGACCAGCCCCGACCCATATATGGGAGTTGTATTCCATTCTAGGTCTAATGTAGGACTTGTAGAGGAGCGCTAGATTTGACGGGCTGAAATATTTCTTACACCTTTTCAGAAATCCAAGACATTTCGATGCTTCTTTGGCAACAGAGAAGATGTGATCTGTCCAGTTTAACTTACTGGAAATATTAATGCCAAGAATGCTTAGTGACGGTGAATCAGAAATTAATGCTCCATCAAAAGAAACGGGTGTGGTTAAGTTATGATCTTGTTTTAATGAGATGAAACAGCTTTGAGTCTTAGATGCATTGAATTCGACGCGATTCGCATTGCCCCAAGCAAGGATACTGTTAAGATCGTTATTCAATGATCTAGTCATGCAATCTCGTTTAACACATGCGGCATTCCCCCTGGATTCCGCAAGAGTGTCAAAGGAGTAAGCGAAATCAAGAGTACTGTCATCTGCGAAAATATGGATGGGATTGAAAGTAAGGGAAAGCAGATCATTAATGAAAACTAAAAAGAGAGTTGGAGAGATAACAGAGCCTTGAGGCACACCGGCATCTATGGGATGCGGTTCAGATGTAACGCCATCTAATACAACTCGTATTTGGCGACTAGATAAGAAACTTTCAATCCATAGTAGAAGAGGAGGGGGGAGACCAAGTGCTTTAAGTTTGGCTAAAAGGGCTGGATGCCAGACTCTATCAAAGGCTTTTGAAATATCTAGAGCAACGATTTTAGACTCACCAAAATTGTGAAGACTACGGTTCCAACGTTCCGTAAGAAAGATCAGCAAGTCTCCAGATGAGCGTCCAGCTCGGAAGCCATATTGGCGATCGTTGATGAGATGATTAGTTTCTAGATACTTCATTAATTTTGAGTTAATGATAGATTCAAAAACCTTTGAAAGAATCGAAGTGATGGCAATTGGTCGATAATTTGAGGGATCGCTACCCTCTCCTTTCTTAGGAATAGGCTGAACGTGAGCTAGCTTCCAAGCAGTTGGAAATTTTCCTGTCGAATAAGACATGTAGACGAGTTTGCGCAGAGGTTTAGCCAAGGATGAGGCGCAGCTTTTAATTAACAGGGGCGAAAAACCATCAGGATCCCCTTAAGCACCCTGAACACATCCCTCGTACGAACGTGTATTGGCTCTTGTACACATTCACACGGGCGACAGTGTGATATTTTAGCAATCTAGCTGGATTTAATTCAATTTTTCGATATTCTAAATTATGCCCAAAAGTATTTATCGTAATGACAACTATCCTAGGAGGTATAAGCCTCATTTTTATTTTCCAAGAATTCACCCATTCATAAACGAAGAGGTCCTGAACAAAGGGACTGCGGTATACACGGTAAAAGACATTGTGCGAATTTATTTCATTCATGTGATTTTTATCGACGAATATGCTGTGTTTATGTGCTTTGTTTTATCTGGACTTATTTTCTGTCTGTTTTTGGTCTTACACGTAAGTATAATTTTTTTTAATTTCTTAAATATAAATTGGAAAAATCAATATAGAGAACCCTTAGTACTCTTGTAATGTAGTTCAATATATTGTACATTTAAAATATATAGATATGAGCGAATATGGAACTAAGAATGTATTTATATAATAGCTTAAGATGTTTACTTTAAGGAAATTAAGACCAAAGTTGCGTATATTTGCAACGGTCATACAATTGTTTTTCATTTTCAGAATGTCTGCCAACATTTTGCGGAAGGACATTTTTGAGGTTTGGCGAATTTCTTATAGCAAAATCCGGTTCGAGGTGGTTTATACCTATGTTTTGGAACAGTTTGGTGATGTAGTGTTTCCTGATGTGATAAGAAGTGTATGCCAGCAAATTAAATTGAAATGGAACAAATGTGGACGAAATCACGACCGCTTTTTGATAATGTTCTCAGTATGGGTAAGTGAACCAGTAAATTTCCCAGATATTGTTTTTACAGCACTATACCATCATCGTCTTCTGAATGTGCCACTACAAGGCGTGGGAGGCCATCGAAAACATTTCTGGAATGCAGTGACCGGCCAAAAAAGCGTAAACTAAAAGAACTTGTTGAAACAACTACTCCGGAAGAAATATCGGTGGCTGCTGAAATGAAATTTCGCAATTTAGGTAAAAAAGATTCAGCGTCAATTGTAAAGGAACTAACAAGTGCTTCACCACAGTGAGGAACTAATGTTAAAAAGGCTAGATTAACTTTTTCACACAAGCCGAAAATTATTCTGCCGATAAGGCACTGGCTCCAATCATTGACTCCAATCTTTCTACACACCAATACAATTTAATAAGGCAGCAATCAAATGAATACTCTCCCAATTTATTTCCATCATATAATAAAATAAAAGAGGAAAAGGAAATATGCTATCCAGCAGATATAATAGTATGAGAAACTTCAGCTGAAATTAAACTGCAGTCCTTGATTGATCACACTGTTCGAAGACTGTGTAATGCGCAAGGAGAAGTATTGCAAAGCTTGCAAGATCTGCCTAATGAAATGTGCATCATGATAAAGTGGGGTTGTGTCAAGAGTTAATACTAATATGGACTTGCTACACAGGCTTCTGATTTCTCCAGATCCTTACTTAACAAGTTTGAGGCATAAGCCAAAGTCAAAGCAAAACATCACTAGCCCTGAAGTTCTTGCATTACTTTCTGTACCTTCGGCAGAGGACGATAACGAAACTGATTCCGATTAAAAATTAATTATATGTATATCTATTATTTTATAGCTCTTTTATAATAAAATTTATTAGAAATATACATTACGTATGCACATATGTATTATGTAAAAATAAAAAAAAATTAATAAAGATTGTTTATTTCATTTTTTTTTTTTAAATCTCCAAGCCAACTACGATAAATCATTAGTTTCAAGTAAATGTAAATAATATGTAGTTGTTTCAACACAATTATCAAAAAACAAAAGTTATATCTTAAGGGCAGGAATTAAATCCCGCTAGATTGCCAAAATATCACACTGTGGGGCGATGCAAAACAGGTGTTTGTGAAGTTGGTGGAAGACGAGAATTTGAAGCGAATCTAGCAGCTAAAATATTAGCTTTATCCAGGGAGTCAACAATCACTTCACCATTATTAAGTAGTGAAGGTATAGAGGAACTGGTGAAATTGTTCCTGATGGTTTTGACCAGGGACCAGAAACCTTTGCTACCTTTGCGGCTATAATTGTTGTGAGGAAATAAATTAATGAGTAAAAAAGCTAATCCGTATTTGGAATTATATTTCAGGTATTAAAATTCTCTCCATAAAAGAGGCTATTATTGTGAAGAGGTACTTGAATGAGTTAAATGGTCGGAGAGATCAGAGCGAAAACATATAATACCCTAGGCAGACGGACAAAATCAATGATCATTCGTTTTAATAATTAAAATTAAAATTCAATGGTAAATCGATTTTTGAAAAATTCAATTACGAACGAATGATCATTGATTTTGCCCGTCTGCCTACGGTATTAGAAGTTCTATACCGACAACGGGAATGCTTCAGAGATACGAATGAAGTATTTGCATCAGTTGCATCAATCGGATATAGTACTGCTACGTGCGAATCTACCATTTCGGCACTAATTGATATCAATAAGCCTCAAAGAATGTCAATGGGTCACGAGATAATGGCAGGTTTGGTTTGGTTTGACGGAAAAGAACAGACAAAAAAGATATTGACGAAGTGCTACGAAAATTCCACAATATGGTAAATCGAAGACTGCAATTATATTGAATATTTTTACCATGTTGAGCTGGGCAAGTACAAAAGAAAATGTACTTAAGTACAAGTACAAGTACCGAAGGCCTGAGTACTTCAGCGTAAGTAAGTAAGTACCGTATGTATGAAAAGTACTTGTAACTAAGTACTAAGTCTATAAAAAGTACTGAGTACTTTTTGAAGTATATTTTAAAGTATTTTTTTAGAATCTTTGTACGTTGGCGGTAATATGATAAAGTTTATCGAGCTCAGTTAATAAATAAGTACCTTTTGAAAACTATAATATGTATAGTAACCCTGTGGATACTACTTATAGTTTTTTATAGTTTTTATTAGAGCCGGGCATTGCTTATTGCAATCCTTACCCTTGGTTATGTCCACTGACTTATATAATATGGACTGCTAACTTTTCTATTTCACGTGAGCACAATTGCTTTTGTCAAAATGAGTTCTGACGTCGGTGCCAACATTGAAAAAATCATTGGCGGGAAGTTGAAAAAGTGAGCACGCAGCTCGGAAAGTGATTTTAATAAAACATTTAGAATTTCTTCTGCGTATATCTAATGAATATATTATCTTTGGTAAAACAGTTTTTATCAGTAATAACCCTAAATGAATTATTTAAAATCATGTATTTCGACGAATCTACTAATATATTTGTTGTTTTCAGTTTTCTCTCATTTGATACTTGGTGCAGGGACCGAAAGAGTCAGCAATATAGAAGTGAGCCCACTTTCTGCAGTGTAATTCTATGAACGTAGTCAGTCCATATTAAGTGGGAAACACAATTGCACCGTTTCGATCCGATACGTACAAATATCAAATTTGCTTATATGAGACGTACGTGTAATTGGACACATTCGCCGAAATGGATCGAAACGGAGAAGTTGAACAAATTTCAACTTTTACGGATAACATAACCTAGAAAAATTACCTGTACAATGTTTGTGTATAACTCAAGATGGATGAAGAAGTTTTTATTGAAGAAATTAAAAAATATGAAGACCTTTATGACAAAGGCAACAAATTTTACATGGATGTAAAAAGAAAAGACAAAATCTGGTAAAATTTCAATGAGAAATTTAAAACTGATGGTAAATTTGAACGGAACAATTGTGCTCATGCACGTAACGGATCGAATTGAATCGAATCGAATTGTTATCAAGTCGAGGCATCGGCGATTTTATATTTGAGCGAGACGTTACTCCTTTTTGTTCTACTTGCCCAGTCTTGTTTGTATGTTATTAGTTTGTCTAAGGTTCTGCCTTAAGCGTGAGTGAGGCGCATGCTTTGACAGTTCTTTGCGTGCCTTAAAACTCAAGAAAAGAGGAGTTGCGCGAGAGATTGTGTTTGCTTTTCTACGAAGAGTTAGATATTTGTAGGTACTTAATAGACTCAGAAATACTTAAGTAAAAATCTTGGTACTTAAATACAAAACTAAGTCTTAAGTACAAGTAAATAGAAGCAAGTACTTATGTTCAAGTACAAAGTAGGGGCATTTCAAAAGTATTGAGTAATAAGTCTTACGTAACGAGAATGTACTTTAAGTAGTACTTAAGTCTTTTTTTACTTAAGTATTGCTCAGCAATTGTTTTGGTCCATATATTTCTTTTTATTGTAGATACCTGTTTTAGTTCACGTATAAAAAGTGTAATAAAATGAGAGTTCTGGAAAGTTACTTTTTCAAAAAAATGTCCATTCACCTGAACAGATGTATCTCAAATGCACCGAAAATTTGCTTCCTACTTCAAATTTGTGATGCCCTTCGTTTGATTTGGTTCTAGCTACTTGCCTGTATCACCGAAATCTCTTAAGAAGAAACTCCTTTATCAATTAATTCTCTTCTTCGTTTACCCCCTTCAAGCGCCTATTGCTCAATCTACAATGCATGGTTAAACCACGTCGTCAAAACGATATCGTTTGCTGAAGAATGCATATAAATACACGAAATATGTAAGTAGTGGTAAGCTGCCAAATTAAACAGCTGTTGACCTGTCAATTATCATAAATGTAATTGCTTCCTCTATTTCATTGCAGAATTACGTCAATGGAAGTATTTGGTCTCAATAATTTATACTATGATATAGTAAACTTAGTAAACTAAGAAATTGCTTGGAACAAGTCGAGTAATATAAAATATTGCTTTCAAGACTGAAAGTACAAGTTCCAGTTTACAGCTGTTTTGTTCTAAATTCCCCTACATGGTTCTAAATTATGCTGAATACACCTGAGGTATTACTATATCGTTTTTGCTGATTAACTACTACACATAAGCTCGTGCTCATGTCGTCAAATGAATGAGAGGGAAGGGACATTTTTGCAAGCATAAATTTTCAAATGCAAGAGTGGGAAGCAAACACAAAAATCCATATCGTTTTGACGACGTAGTTTAACCATGCATTGTAGATTGGGCATATGTCACCATCGCTTTCAAAAATTAAAATGCAATGTATAAAGCTGATGTACAGTTTACATGCGGTACAAAAGTTTGCAAAATGAAGACGTTGAAGATGACGAGGGCCCTGGACACCCTAGAAAATAAATGACCAGCGATTGTTGGTATATCATTTGATTCATGCCAAGCCATTTTGTCGAATGTTTTGGAAGGCAGCAAATTTTTTTCCTAAATCGTTGACTTTCAACCAAAACCAGTGCTCAGGATTGCTGAATGAGATCACCGATAATCCAAAACTGCTCAAACTGGTTATAACTGGTAATTAAACATGGGTGCATGGATATGAAACTAGGGCCCAATCATTGATCAAACACTGAGGAGATAAAGACAGAATAGCTGAAGAAGTTAAACGTCATGCAGAAAATTTCATTCCAGGAAACGTTCGAAGATTGAAATAAATGTATTATATTTGAGGATGAGTACTTTGAAGAGGACAAAATTAATATTGATAAAGTAAACAAAGTTATTTGCGGCATAATGAGAAAACCTTACAATCTTTGTTATCTCTGTCTTCAGACATGGTTTTATAGTAAATTTTCTTATCTATGATATTGTTACGCACCACAAAGTGACACAAGCGACATCTGTTGGAAATAGAAACAATTTTAAGTTAGTGTCATCTGGTTCGGACAAAGGAATATTCAGGAAGGTTCTAGGATAATTTGATGAGTATAAATACGGCGCTTCTCACATCCAGGAGGCGAGTCATATTTCAGACAGTGAAGTGAACGAAGTAAACTATTTGGATTGCGATAATTAGAAGTACAGTACTAGCGATAACTAAAGAGTTGATTTGATAATTGTTTGCGAATTGTGAGAGTAAACAGTAAAGTTAAATAAAGAAAGAACTTTTGAATGATATCTGAAATATTGTGTTTTAAATAAAAAACTAAGGCCACGCTCGTAACAATATCTAACTTAACCTTCTAACCGTTATAACCACCTACAGGCGGCCTCTATTATAATAAAATTAAATTGAGGTGAAACATTTTTCTTTCAGTTAATTCGTTTTACTTGCTTTTCCGTAGAATTAAACCCACACATTGCAACCAATTTAAACTTCGTATGGTCATTCGTTTGATAGCTATCGTTATTTGAATGTTAACATTTGATGCGTGATGCAAAAAAATATTTTTTGAAGTAATAGATTTTGTACAAGCAAAAAAAGTTACTCATAGTATTTGGATTTTTGAGAAAAATATATCGGTAAGTTTAGAAAAGCTTCTTTTTTCTTAATTTTTTTTTTTATTCCAACTGAATTCAATACTTTAGTTTTGTTTTGTCACCGAGATGCGATAACCGTCGAGAGGCGGTTATAACCGATTAGGTGTAAATTTCGTTCTATTGTGCTTTCTTTTGCTACTACGTGTTCATTATTTTCTTGTTTCATTTTTACCGAAAAATTATTATGATGACGTTGAAGAGGGAGAGAAGAAAAAAATGGGGGATCTGTAACTTTTTAGCGATGTCCGATAAACAAATTTGGGAGTTTATGGATTCGGTTGAAACGGATTGTTCAGATGGGTGCACGGATGGTGATTTTGACGATGACGATAGCATTGCTGATCCTGACTTCCTTTCTGAAGATGTACTGGTTCGTCAGGACGTAATTGCAAAGAACGCAGAAGAAATTCGCGAAAATCTGCAAGGATTGGGGATAAGTGAATCTGCAGATGCGTTCATGAATGCTGTGAATTTTTCATTGAATATCAGCCCTATTAGTGAATGTCGTGCTCAATTTGCAGAATCGAGGTTTTCCGATGAATCTGATGAAAAATTAGACCCAATGCCTATTCCATCGCATGCAGAAATCTCTACAGCAACAACTACAACAACACACAGATATAAACCATCAAAAGGACCACGGTCACCATTGCCAGAAATAGAAGCTGGTCCTGGTCCTCAGTTCAATCCATCTCAAGGTGGTTTCACCGGAGGAGGTTTGTATTTCGAAACTCACTAACACTTCCTTGAGTGTTTTTTCTTTTCTCTTTCAGACGTACAGAATATCGATATAAAATCTAAAGAATTTTCTAAAATCACATGGCGAAAGATAGGCATTCAGTTGCATATAAATGAAGTGGCTTTCCATGGGAATAGTACGTTGCCGAGTTCATTCCTAGATTTGAAGACTACAATGCAATACTTTTTGTATTTTTTCACCGAGGATCGAGCTGCCCGGCAACAGAGAATAGATACATCATTTTCGATAAATCCTGTGCAGCTCCGCCAGTATGTGGGAATTCTATTCTACATGTCGATCTATTGTTATCCACGACTGGAAAGTTATTGGGGTCAAAATTATTTTGAACCAATCAGAAGTATAATTACATGTAGGCAGTTTGAAACAATCAAACGGTATGTGTGTTTCGCTGATGAAGAGCAACGTATAAATAAACGGCAACCAGGTTACGATCCTTTATTTAAGATTAGAAATCTTTCTGAAATGTTGAACGAACGATTCGATTCCATTCCCAAAACTCCTCGTTTATGCATCGATGAGCAGATGTGTGCAACAAAAATGGCTCACCATCTCCGTCAATATTTATCAAATAAGCCACAAAAGTGGGACATAAAATTATTCATGCTCTGCGATTCATACGGATATTTTTATCGCTTTGAAATTTACAATGGAGCTGGCGATAATGTAATTCTTCCAAATATGCCAGATCTTGGAGCCACCTCTAATGTTGTAAATTGCCATCTGAGAAAAGTTCAGATTTAACTAAAGCTGCAAGAGGATATGCTGTGGAAAATGTTGGAACGTCATATGGCGTGGATATTTCCACAGTGTTGTGGAAAGACACGAAGAATGTTAGACTTGCTTCTACATACGTTGGAGTTCAGCCATTTGCAAGCGCAAAAGGACCCACACAGCAAAAGAAAGCATCACGGTACAACCGAAAAGAAAGAAAGTACATCGAAGTTGACTGTCCACAAATAATCCGGGAGTATAATAGTCATATGGGGGGGCGTTGACCTAATGGATGGACTAACGGGCCGTTATCACATCCGCTTGAAGACACGAAATCCAATGCTTCGCCTGTTTTATCACATGCTAGATACGGCGCTGAACAATGCATACATTCTATATCGTCGCATCCATGTAGGCGATCCGAAATTATTACAGCTACCTTTTTTTCGTGAGCAAGTTGCTGCTGGTCTTTGCAAATATAGGTCTAATGAAAATCGTGTAATTGGCAGACCATCTATGCAGCTATCAAAGCCTACCTCATCTGCTACTGGACAAAGGGAATTTGAAGACGTCCGATATGACGGTATGGATCATTTCCCAGGTATGCTCGACAGATGTGGTAAAAAAAGTTGCAAAAATTGTAAGAAGTCAGAAACACAAATTTATTGCATGCGATGCAACCTAAATCTATGTTTAACTCCGATAAAAAACTGTTTCTATGACTTCCATCGTCAAAAATGATTTGTGCTTAATTCTATTTTATTTTTAGTTTATTCTTTTCGATTATTTTGTTTTCAATAAAAACATGTTTTGAATTTAAATAAAACCTGATTTATTATTTCCTTAATACGTTATAACCGCCTAGAGGCGGCCTAACTACATATATTCACACCTAGCGGTTAAGCAATAAAAGAAATCAAAAAACCGAATTCATATTTGTGCTTCTCACCCAAAATATACCCTAGTTTGCAATTTTTCTGAAGAAAAAAATTTAAACGGTTATAGGGTTAAGTTTAGTATAAAGATAAATATTTTTCTTGTTAAAAAAAAACATACATCGATCTTTTCCGGGTTGATATTTATTTCCATAGCCTATCCAGTTATTATTCCACTATCAATTCGATACAACTTATAAAATTATGCCTGTCACAATAATTACAAAGGCATATGCATAGAAAAGTCATTTTTGTAACCATTCCAGATGATACATAGTTTGACGGAAATCAGTTATAACTATCAGCTACAAGTATGTAGTAGTAGTGTCTACTTCCTAACCCAGATTAAGTACCTACATAAACTTATCAAAATACCTAATTAAAAATCATAGATATCCACCTCTCATCATCCTCACAAAAATATTATATAACAGTTGACTAAATACCATGAGCTGTATTGTCCATTTTAGTCAAATAATTGCTCAAATCATAACTAGAACCCATTCTGTCCACTTCACTTTACTTCAATTTATTTAAAGCAATAACCCTTCAATTTCGAATCATTGCTCCCATTGAGAACTGTTTCACATAGAAACTACGAACCAGACAAAAATGCCAGCATTGTAAAAAATTCAACAGAAGCAGCTACATTTCATTGTGTTTATCCCCTTCAAATGCAAAAACAATTTTCCAAACGACTAAGCAGTGTCAAAACGATAATAAAATGTTAAAAACGAGATATGGACTCGTTCTCAAAATTATTCAAATTTATGCTGGAGAAAATTATGAAATTACTTCAGTTGCGATACAATCAAAACACTCGTAGTTAACGCAAATCTGCACTGAAGACTGTGAAGACAAAAAACGTGCGACGACATTCTACTACTGTACGTACTAGTACGTACGTACGTACATAGATGGATCAAACAGGGTTTCTGCGACTGCCACCTTTCCCCACACCTTAACTATCAGGCTACAAGCCAGAGGAGAGGAGGAAATCAACTCAATCTATCTAGTACTTAGTATATAGTGGAGAAACGTCAACTGCTGATGTGGAATGATAGAAGCTGGAAAGTCATTCGCTTGAAAGGTTTTCTATAATAGTACCTAGCTACTATGTTGGATAGAGAGGGTGTTCAGAAGGCAAAGAAGGCCTACAAGTTAAGTCTTGATTTGATGCTATTCCAAATTAAACTTCGCACAATTAGTTTTATAAGACGACACTTATGAACTGTTAACTAAAAGGTTTTGTCGTGGAACTTTAATTTTGTTTCTCTTTTAGAGTATTGCTCCAAGTTAAAAGGCTTCCTTCCTTCCTTCATGCTGCTACAGCAACTTCTTATTACATTCATTGGGACGTGGTTTCAAAATGCGCGCATTTCTGAAGTTTTTCCTCCGCTTTTACTCCTTTGGAGTCATTTTAAAAACTTGGCTCATAACTAAAAAAAAAAATATTTTTACGTGTATGTGTTCGTGACTTTTACTTGAGTTTTTTGTTTGATTAGAAAAATACAATAAAAACCAAATACTTTTCTTGAGGACACCTTTTTTCATCCAAAGTTCTAGTCTAGGCGATTAAAGCTGTGCTAAATTTCAGAACTCTTTTTTTACTTTCATTTAGATTTGATCGTAATACGGAGTTATTATCAGTGCTGGAACTTCTACTATACATGTGAAGTAGATTTACTACATTTTAGCTCTTAGAATTGTTTACTACACTGCAACTCATTTCTACTACACTTTTGAGAATTATGGAAAATAAGCAACAAATATATAATTAAATTACCAATCAAGAAATTTTTTGATATAGGAGAAAGTGCTGTACCTTGGATCGTTCGTACCTTGGACAATATCAATTTTCTCTTTAATTATAAAGGAGAGAAAAAATATTCCCCTATGTTTTTTTTTAGGTTTTCAAGAAGTCCAACTTATAGCGGAATAATATTTTGAAGCGCCCATTTTTTTTCTTGTGACAGTGTTTCTTTTGTTGTAGTGGTAAGTTGCTACCTATTTTTTTTTTTGCGGTTGTATTTCGTTTTACCATAATGCTCTCTTTAATTTATACGTGATTGTATTTTAGTAGCATTAGTCATTTTTCATGTAGATTGTTATTTGCTCATTTGGGGAGAGTGCCGTACCTTGGACGTTTTGAAAGTTTGTTCCTTGGACAAATCCAAGGTACATAAAGTTGGCCGAATAATTCTATTTTTCATGGATTTTAGGTATGTAAATATTTTTTTACAGATTTTCATCTTATACATAATGCCTCGTAGTAAGGAAGGAATTAAGCGATTGCCTATAAATAAAGAGATGTTAAGCAAGGCAATAGCGGATATTATTGATAATAATTTGACGGTTTATAGAGCTGCTTCTCTTGAAGCATTTAACTGCTCATCGATTATCGGCAAAAATTTCAGTACACAAGTAGAATTGATGTCTATAAAGTATTTTCCCAGGAAGAAGAGAATCTTTTGGAAAATTATTTAAAAACTGCAGCTCGACTTCATTATGGGTTGACGAAAAAAGATACGCGCACTTTGTCATATAAAGTTGCTGTCGCAAATAATAAAAATGTACCGGTAGCTTGGCAAGAGAATCAAACTGCAGCTGTATTTTGGCTACCTGGCTCGTCATAACACTCTTTCGCTTAGACAAGCAGAGTCTACAAGCTTGAGTAGAGCTACAAGTTTTAATGAGGCCAACATGAAAGCGTTTTATGCAAATTTAAAAAAAACTGCATTACTACACACAATTTTCCTGCGAATGCTATTTATAACTTGGATGAGACTGGGAATACCACTGTTCATGTGCCACCAAAAATTCTGTGTCCAAAAGGAATAAAGCAAATTGGAAGTGTTACTTCTGGAGAACGTGGAATTAATATTACGATGATTTCTGCCATCAATGCTATTGGTAATCATGTTCCGCCAATGTTGAAAGGATCTGTTGGGTCTGGAAATGCATCCGGATTGTCTAATGAGAGAATATTTTTAGAGTACTTGCAACATTTTATAGCACACGTAAAGCCTACATGCGAACAAAAAGTTTTATTAATTCTTGACAACCATGAGAGTGACCGTTCTTATCCTGTAATTAAAAAAAGCCCAAGAAAATTGTGTGGTGCTTTTAACGCTTCCGCCACATACTTCGCATAAAATGCAACCGCTGGACAGAACTGTTTTTGGTTAATTTAAAACTTTTTTCAATCAAGCAGCTAATGAGTGGATGCTGAATAATCCTGGGAAGCCTATTTCAATTTATGATATGTCTGAAAAATATCATTAAAGGCTTCCAGGTCACTGGAATATCACCTTTTAATGAAACTATTTTCGGAGACCATGATTTTCTTTCTGCATTTGTGACTGATAGAGAATGTTCACTACCAAAAGGAGTGGATTCTGGCAGTCAACCAAACAGTCCTAGTACTATAAAAATTTCACAACCAATGCCATCCACCAGTAAAGAATTAATATCGCCAGAAGCAGTTAGACCGTTTCCCAAGGCTCCACCAAGAAAAAATATCAAACCAGGAAGTAGCAGAAAGGGTAAATCGTGTGTGTTAACAGCAACTCCCGAAAAGGATGACCGGGAGCTAATGGAACTACAAAAAAGAAACCAAAATAAAGGGCAGCCAAGAAAAAAATCCTTTTTTAGTAGAGTCGGAAATTGAAAAAGACTTTAGCTCTGACGAAAGCGCTGTTGACGAAATTTTACAGCAATTGAATTGGAAGAGAAAAAACCATAATTAAGTGTGATGTTCGATTTTAATATCTTTATTGACTAACTAATGAATTATTTTTATTTTTTAGATTTTTTTTTTTTTTCATATTTAAGGATTGTGCCTGAAGTTTTTGTCATTAAAGAAAGTGTATCGTAGCGAAAAATCAAAGTTTTTGTTCCATAGTCCAAAATACAGCACTCTCTTGCCCAAGGTACATTAGCATATTGTACCTTGGATCGAAATGTCGCATGTTGAATTAATGTATCTGAATTATATACCTTTCATAATAGAATATTTAAAAAAATATAATTTAATACAGATATATCTATTTTATTTCTTAAAATAAATGGTTATGAAATTAGCGCAACCATTGAAGTGCAATAATTCTGAAAGTGAAAAACTGTCCTAAGCACAGCACTCTCCCCTACATATATGTGGGAAAATATCAAAAGTTCTAATAAGGACAAATTTGTATGTAAAACATAGCAGTTTGCAAAATTATCATCAAAATGAAATAAACACCTATTACACCTCATTTAATTAACAATTAAGAGGAGTCAGTACCAAGAATTGCAAGTTTCATACATTTTTCAATGCGAATTTCTGGCAAACTATTTGTAGCAGAACAACCCAAAGATAACGAAGACGTCTAGTGAATAACGTAGGGAAAGACAAAAAAAAGTATTGGAACGGGGATATTAGCTCGGAAACTTGTAAAAAATGGTAAAAGTTGAAGTTTTTTTTAAATCAACTTCGTGTTAGTAGGTATTCACATTTCTTTAGATTGTGACTATTTTAGGGCCGATTTCACAGTTCGAGTTTAAACTCAGGATTAGTTAAACTCCGTTCGTAATGAGTTTCACAGTGTTCGACCTTTTTTAATATGGCAGCACTATGGAATTGTGAACTAACAAGCTATTTTCTGTACAATTGTCAACTAGCAAACTATTGTGAGTCATTTACAGTCAAAATATTACCGGAAAAATCGTTGTGACAAAAAAATTAATTATTTAAACCTACGAAAGTGAAAAAAATAAAATAAAAAATAAAATATTGTTACGTGCCACAAAGTGAATCAAGCGACGTCTGTTAGGAATGGAAGCAACTTTAGGTTAGTGTCATCTTAGTAAACTTTGGGTTCGGAGAACGGAATATTCAGGAAGGTTCTAGGATAATTCGTAGAGTATAAATACGGCGCTCTGACAGCTAGGAGGCGGAGTATTATTTCAGACAGCGAAGTGAACGAAGTAAACTATTTGGATTGCGATAATTAGAAGTACAGTACTAGCGATAAATAAAGAGTTGATTTGATAATTATATCTGAAATATTGTGTTTTAAATAACGAACTAAGGCCACGCTCGTAACAACTGGTGTCAGAAGTAAAATAAAAATCGCGAAATAAAGTGGTGGCATTTGACTTTGAAATTCAAAGAGTGATTAATTTTGTGAAATCGCGCAAGAATGGGACGCAAACTAGAGGAGCTTCGCATACAGGAATTGAAAGTGGAGTTGGGGAAGCGGTCATTACAAACGACTGGCCTAAAGAATGTTCTAGTCGAGCGACTTAGACAAGCTTTGATAGAGGAAGAAAAGAATCCTGAGACATTCGTTTTCGAAGAAGAACCAGAAATTGAGGAAGAGCCTGCAATGAACATAGAACAGCTTTTAAGTACTTTAATGAGCAAAATGGAAGCCCGTTTTGATGAACAAAAGAAGTCTCTCCAGGAACAAAAGAATTCTCTCCAAGAACAAAAGAATTCTCTCCAGGAACAAAAGAATTCCCTCGAGGACCACAAGAAATCTATGGAAACCCGTTTGGACGAACAAAAGAATTCTCTCCAGGAACAAAAGAATTCTCTCGAGGACCACAATAAATCTATGGAAACCCGTTTGGACGAACAAAAGAATTCTCTCCAGGAACACAAGAAATCTATAGAAACCCGTTTGGACGAACAAAAGAATTCTCTCCAGGAACAAAAGAATTCTATGGAATCACGTTTAGATGAGCAGAAGAATGCTTTGGATGAACAAAAGAATTCTATGGAATCCCGTTTAGATGAGCAGAAGAAATCACTGGAAACGCGTTTGGATGAACAAAAGAGTTCTCTGGAGAATTGTCTAGAAAGTCGCTTAGAGGAACAAAAGAATTTCCTGAAAAACTCGTTAGACGAACAAAATTTAAAAATTGAAGGAATCGAGCAAGAAGTGGCGGAAGTTCAACAAAAAGTGACCGAACAGCTTGACAACTTCAAATCAGATTTGGAGAAGATGAAGCATCGACAACTACGGCACGAAGGAATTGAAATATCCAATGCAGGCAGAATGAAACCTCCAATATTTGATGGACAAAATTCGTGGCATATTTTCAAGAGACAATTCGAGGCTGCTTCCGAAGTAAACGGATGGAATGATGCAGACAAAGCTACAGCTCTGGTATTAGCACTTCGAGGTTCTGCATCAGAGCTTTTACAAACTATACCGATAGAAAGGCAACGTGATTATACTTCATTAGTACAGGCGATAGAGTTACGTTATGGAGATGAACACATGCAGCAAGTATATCGCCTACAGCTACGCAACAGGATTCAAAAGCATGGCGAATCACTACAACAACTGCAGGGTGATGTGGAAAGATTAGCTTATCTCTCATACTCTAGCGTAAATGTGGATTTCCTTAATGAAGTGGCAACAGAAGCATTTGTGAACGCTATTGCAGATCAAAATTTACAACAAGCGTTGAGGCTAGCAGGAAAGAAATCAACAGCAGAAGCACTAGCCTATGCACTAGCGTATGAATCTGCCAGGCAAGCTTCTCGAAGTGCAGTACGAGTGAGAGAAATTTCGGTGGAGGAATGTACTTGTAATAGAATGCAGAGCAATTCTACACGCGGTATTCTGCGATGCTGGAATTGTAATAGACCAGGACACCTCCAAAGGGACTGCAGAAAACGCCGACGAATGGAAGCGCTAGAAGAAGGGCAGAGATATCGAGCTGGGCAAAGATATCGAGTTGGGCAGCAGACTCACAGCAGAATACCGTCATCAGAGACCACTCCTTCGCGTGGTTTCATTCGATGCTGGAAATGTAGTAGACTGGGATACCTGCAAAACGACTGTAGGAAACGAGGACGAATGAAAACAACAGAAGAAGAAGGGAGAAGATGGCGAGCTAGAGAGCAAGCTTTCCGTGGAGAGACTAGACTGCAACCTCATGACTTTGAAATCCCATACCGCAAAGGACGTATCCACGGATATGCAGAAGCTTTTTCACAACGTCCATGCAATCCTGAATGGAATCATTGCGGACGGATGGAAGAAAAAGATGACGATGACTACAATGATGATAACGAAAGTCGAAAGAAGAAAGGAAAGAAATCCAAAGATGATGATGATAACGGTGATAAAAGTAAAAAGAAGAAAGGAAAGAAATCCAAGAGCGAGGACAATGAAAGAAAGAAAAAGACGAAAAGTAAAGGGTCTAAAGATGCTGATAATGACGATGATAAGGGTATAATGAAGGTCGGAAAAGGTAAAGATAAAGTTTCTGACGATGATGATAATAAGAAGCGCAAAGGCGGCAATGAAAAGGATGACAACGGCAATCAAAAGGGCAAGAAATTTGAGGACAAAGGAATCAAAGATAAAAGACGAAAGAAAAATCAAAGCATGGAAGAGTATTTCAACAGAACATTAATCAAACATCTGAGGAAGGTCTTCAACTATAATCAACGCGATTGGTTTCGACATATTCCTATATTTCTAATGGCTTATATATCAGCTATTTACAATATGACCAGACAAAGCCCATTTAAGGTCATTTTCGGAAAGGAAATGCGCTTACCTAGCGACCTCAAGTTTGGTATACCCAAAGGCGAACAAAAGTTACCAGAAGACTACGTCACAAAGCTCAGACAACGATTAGCTGATGTGCACGAGGCCACGAGACGTTCTCCAAAGTTACCACAACACTGGGAGAGACCGTATGCAGTTAAAACTAAAATTAATAACATGCCATACAAGAATCAGCGCGGTACAAGATGCAAAAGAAAAATCGTTCATCTAGATCGCTTGGGTCAATACGGAGAGCACCACGACCGTGGACCATCTGTTGTTCGGGACGAACAAGCAAAATGTGAAGGTAAAGCAAAGTAACAGCAATAATAAATAATAACTCAACTTAGAGGCAAAATAAAGAATAAAGAATAAAGAACAATAACAAAAAGAAATAACAAGTGCAACTCATTTTCTTTTTCTTTTTTATATCATTATTATAATTATTTTCATTTTATACAGACATTAGGTGACATAACGCGAGTTCCTTAAAATCCCTGCAAGTACCAGCTCTTCTGACTGGTTCCGGGAGGGAGTTCCAGAGAATGGCACCCTGACCAAAGAGGTCATTGGACCCAAATCGAGTGCGAGTTCTATGCAGGACAATTCTGAGATAATTAAGGTTGCTCCATGTGAGCAATTGGTTAATGTAGACAGGTAGTGAGCAACATCAAGCTTTGTGTATGAAGCTTAACACTCTAAGTTCCAAGAGCTTAGCCAGGGGTTCAGGCATGAACAGCTGGACCAGAGGGGAGATGTGGGAATGCCGTTTGAGACGAAAGATGTACCTTACGCATGCTTTCAGCGCCCTGTTTAATTTTGCAATTTCCGCGGCATGCAGGGGGTACATAGCAACATCAGCATAAAAGAAATGCGGCATGATAAGTGACGTAATCAGGGATTGTCTGATGGACTCATCAAGGTGATGTGACACCGCGTAAAGAGAACGGAGTCCAAAGTAGATCCGAGAGCAACCTCTACTGATCTGTGGTCGCCATGAAAGATGGGGGTCCATAAGAAGACCAAGGTTTTTAACGTGTCTGTCAGAGAGAGGGATGACCAGATTTTGAATAAGCAGGTTAGGAAGCAAGCCATTAGTGCTGGAGGGATTATCACGAACGTTGTATCTTATTGCTTGTGTTTTCGCAGGGTTGAGGGCCAGACCACTAGCCTGACACCAAATAGAGATGTTGCCAAGCGTTACATTGAGCGCCTCAATGAGAGACGGAAGCTCATCAACATTGGCAGCACCATAGATTTGCAAATCATCCGCATAGAGATGGAAGCTATGACCACCCAGCACTTCCGCAACATCATTAATATATATGGTGAACAGCCCCCTGCGGAACACCAGAGACAATACCCCTGGGTGTTGAGAATCGATCATTACTATTAACGATAAGTGTCCTGCAAGTCAGATAACTGTAAATGAGACTACCAGCAGCTGACCCAAAACCAAAAGTGTTCACAAGTTTGGCAATGAGTAAGCTGTGAGGAACAGAGTCGAGCGCTCTACTGAGATCCAACAGCACATGCACAACGTGCTTGCCTTCATCGCATAGCTTGCGGAAGTCAGATGTTACTTTAACAAGGGCGCTGGTAGTGGAGTGCCCATGTCTAAAGCCGGACTGAAATGTTGACAGCAGTCGACTATCTTCAATGAGTTCGCCGATCTGATCTGAGATAAGGATTTTGAAGACTTTCGAGATGGAGGGGAGGATGGAGATGGGACGCCAGTCACCAGGACATTTTGGAGATGTGACTTTGGGAATTGGAGAGATGATGCCGGTTTTCCAGCATTTGGGGAAGATTGAGCAGGTGACAAATCGGTTAAAAAGATTCGTAACTAATGGTAAAATGAAAGGGAGAATGATTCTAAGAAATTTAATAGGGATCCCAACATGTCCCACAGCGTTAGATTTAATACGTTGAAAAGCTTCCAGTACCTCAGCCTCACTGAAATTGCGGAAGGAAAATCCATCAGTCGGAGGATAGGGGCTGTCCGTTTGAGATTGGCTAGAAGTACTGGTGACATGGGACAGTGGGTTAAGGCTATAGTTGGCAAGGGCCAGAGGAACTGAGGGTGGAGCCGTAGACTGAGCCGGGCAGAGGTGATTAGCATTAGGCTGAGATCTAGATTTAGATCCTAACCCCATATTTCGAACCTTGCTTCAGTCAACACCATCCCTAAAGTTATTCAAGGTGTTCCCTCTGATTAGTTTCCGAATAAGGTGCTCAGACGCCCTACGAGCGAGTCTAAAAGCTTTGAGATTAGCGGAATTCTTGTACCTCTTTCAATGAGTATAGGCAATGTCTCGAACCTGACACAACAAGGACATATCAGGTCTACTGAGTATCTTGTCACTAGCACTCCAGGTTCGAATGGTTTTGAGGGGGACATTATTATGAAACACAGACTTGATTGTGCACATGAATTGCAGTGCTGCATCATCCGGATCCGCTGCATTGTGGACGAACGACCAGTCCCTATTGCCAAGATCCGCTTGAAGAGCTTCTGGCTGAATAGCTAAAAGGTTCCGGTATGTGAGCTCTGCACAGGGGGGGGGGGGGAGGCTGGAAAGTTAAAGGTACCAAAAAGAATGTCGTGGTCTGAGAAACCAGGACATTGACCGGTTAGCAAAGAAATTGAAAGAGGAGATGTAATAATGAGATCGAGTGTGGTGGTGGAGGAAGTACCATGGCGTGTTGGAGAGTGATTAGCCAGGACGCGTCCCAACTCATGAAGGAGTTCCATTAGACAGCTGCAGAGATGAGACGCAACATTAATATCGATATTAAGGTCTCCCGCAATGATCACCCTGGAGAATTGACTGGCAATAAAGCTCAGGGCATTACCCAGACTGGATAGATAATGATCAGTGAAGGAGGCCACACGTCTGTACAGCACCATCACAACAACAGGGTCATTTATGCTGTCAGCACTCCATGTTTGACAGCCAGCATTTCCCAGCTATTGGTGATTTCCTGATAAACAACTCCAGAAAGATAGCAGCGAGTTAGCCAGATAAATGGCAGTTCCACCACCTCTGTGTTCTGTGCGATCAAGTCTGTGCAATCTGTAACCTGGCACTGCGGGCTTCCAAGAAATTTTTCGGTCGGATTTTCGATAGAATTTCTGCGATCTGCCTTTTTAACATCTGGTTGTTGACAGGTACATTGATTTTTAGTTTGAAATATCCAAGCAATTTGTATCATTTAATGAAATTTCTTAGAATTTTTGGTTGGGATCGGGCATACAGAAAGCAATATCTTATGAGCGTGAACATTATTTATTTTATACCCTAGATGAAATCTAAAGGGTACTAAGATTGCCAACATATAAATCTAACATATAGAAATAATGATGCTAGAGCAAAATGGATTGGATCCATTCATAAAATTAAAAGTTATTGTGGATTTTGCATGTCCGTCTGTCTGTCCGTTCTCACAATAACTCGAGAACGCGTGTACTTAGAAAGCTGAAATTTTGCATATGGAATTTAAAAAAAAAACAAAATTAGGTTTGAAAATGAGGCAAATCGGGTCACTCCTTCGTACGGTTGCCATACAAAAATTTCATTTTTCACTACATATTTGGACATTACCTGAGAACGCGTCAACGTAGAGCGTTGAAATTTTGTACATAGTGTTTTCATAAAACCAGTAAATAGAATTTCAAAAATAAACCAAATCGGACAACTCGTTCTTGGTGTTGCCATATAAAAATTTAGGATTTTTACGTATCCTGTGAAAACGATCACTCCTATACGGCTTTAATGTACTGGAAAGTTCTTCAGAATATGAAATCCTATAAATTTGGTTATAATCATATTTGCTGTTCGACGAACCGTTCTAGAGATATATTCAAAAACCTCGTCAAAACTCAAACTTGCGCAGATGGGTGATTATACGAAATTACAAATGAGCATTCATCTAGGGCAGGGGTGGCCAAGATGTCGACCGCGGTCTACCGGTCGATCGCGTAGACATTTTTGGTAGCCCGCGAAGGTAAAATAAATTAAACAGATAATTGCGCCGCCTCACATGGCGTGATAACCTACTCCTCGCCAACACGGCTCACTTTCTTCGCCTCACTTAACCATCGCACTCTCTTTATCTCTCTCTCTCTCTCTTTATCTCTTTATCTCCCATACTTTTAAAAAAAAATGCGCCTTTGTGCTCTGTCAGTATGATCAGCTAGTATTTAGCTGTGACGATTATTTTGTTGCGTGGTGAAAATAACAGCGACTAAAATGAACGGGTAAGGCTGTCGAGTGCGGAAAAAGGTTACCATTATCAGAGTAGTTCTTTACCTTTATGTTCAAGGATAAATGTGTTTGTCTTATTTGTAACTCAAGTATACCTAGTACTACAAAAAAAAACGAACGTCAAAAAACATTTTAAAACTACACACACCAAAATACGTTACCCCATTTTTCCCATTGGAAGTACAATCTAAAAAATAGAAGAACGTGTGTTAAAAACTGGCTTATGTGCACAGTAATCGTTTTTCCGAAGCCAGGCACAAAATCAAAAACACCGACATTGGTATCGTAAAAATGTAAAAATAAAAAGGAAATTCTTTTGTAAATCAACGGCATTTCCTTGCCTTGAAACACTGTCATGCGCCTCCTAAGTCTGCAAGGAAATGCATAACTTTGATTGATATGACAAATTTAGTTAAAACATTCAAAGAAAAGATTCAGGTGATGCATCGCAAATAAGAATAGGGAAATTGAAGAATTATCAAAAACTTGGAGCAAGAGCACATATAATTTATATCTGGAATTCCAAAGTTTCGCCGAACAGTTGGAAAATTTACACGAGGAGTTCGAAAGAACTTTTTGCCACTCGGGAAGAAGTCATCAGTTTCATGGTGTTCCCTTTTAACGGAGGTATTAACCTTGACAGAGTATTAGTATCGGACAATTAATTGATGCTGAATTTGTTGTGGCCGAGGAAGAAATTACAGTTGGTGTCACATAAGTATTTTTAAAATCTGGTGCATGCAGAAGTACCTACAGATTTTTTTTAAGAAAAGTTGTTGCGTTATTTAATACCGTTTCTGATGGTAGACCGCTACGAAATTTTGAATTATAATGTAGACCCTGAACTTCAAAAGTTTGGCCATCCCTGATCTATGTAGGGTATCATACGAATTGGTCTTAGACCAATTCTAGCATTTTTACTTGTTTCTTATAAATTACTGGACATTTTTCTTCAGAATTCTTATGCATTATTGATTGCCGAGAAAGATCTAATAAAGTTGAATTGATTCGGGTGCTCGCAGCGCCTGAGCCTAGATAGAACATTCCTTTGATTTACGGATCGCTCCAAAACAAATGAGTGATTTTGGGCAGGAGCATATGGTTCAAGACCTCGGGTCGACATATATGTAATTGAGCTATAAATTAGGAAAAATATCAAGAGAACCCACAGGAATAAAAATATCTATAATATTTTTTCTACCTGCAAAGCTGCATTAGATTCAACTCCAAACTGATTTGGGACTGCCTGCTGCAGTTAATTAAATTAACGCACTCCAATTTATTTGCACAAATATGGGTGCCATTACACAGCAATATCGCAGACAACGGGATAGCCAGGAAAGGATCCGAAATGGAATTCCTACAGCCAATACCCTTCAGTTACGCTGTCTGCTGAGAGGGGTTGTGTTTACCTGTGCCCTTTCTTTTACACAGGTGAAAAAAGTAGTTTTTAAAATGATTTTAGTTCGATTTTTTTTTCATCTATTTTCATAAGCATCAAACAATATAAATTTACTATTTCCAGACAGTTTCCCCATTGCTGGCACTGTTCTAGACGTTTTTGTTTTCGTTAAAAACCAACGTCTTTTCGGCCGTACTTTTACACATTTATTCCCTTTCACATTCCAATCGATTTGGCTATTGACAATCAACCAAATTTCTGCCTGACAAATTTATTTCATGTTGTTCGTTCGATAACTAAACCAGCTCTTATAAAAATTACAGCGATAATAAAAACATCTTTTTTATTTATTTATTTTTTTTATCAAAAAAAAATCGTCTGGCAAATACTAGCAGTAAAGACACTGTCTGGGTATAATGAAATTATATTATTCAATAGCTTATATGCATCGGCGTAGCCAGGGTTTTGCTGTAGGGTGGGCCTAGTAGGGGCCAGTGTGATAGAAAAATTGAAAAAGAATATTCTTCAATCATGTATTGTTTTTCAAAAATGTGTTAAAGTTTCTAAGACGTTAATCAGTGTTAACACCAAGTTTCCTTACATCAAGCAGACTATTTTATTGATTAGGTACCGTTGTTTTTTAGATCGAATACAAAATACAAATGTTTTTTTTTTCAAATCTACTAGCATTACGATTGCTACTGGGGTGAGAAAACTTCCATAGAACGAAGAAAATTCCTTTTAACGGCAATAAAACCGTAGATCTAATAGAAACTAAATTTAATTAATATGCGTAGAAACACGAGAAATATTCTACTTATTATTAGAAAATTATCGCTTATACAATGAAACTGACTTGCTATATATCAAAGAACATTTTACATGAAGTCAACATAATATATACGTACCTACATACAAAAAATTAATTTGGAACATTTAAAATAAATCTTTTTCTAGAATAACGAAAAGTAGACTACATTTAAGCAAATCTATTCTTAGGATATATAACCTTTTCCCATATTCTGTATTAAAATTTTCTGCTTTTATCATAAACGGAGATAATTGAGAAAATATATTTACTACTAATAATCTAATTTTTCTATATTCATTTGACTAAGACGAAGCAGTTTGCTTTCTTACATCCAGGAAATGTCTGCTAAGCTCAAAATCGCACCTAACATGATACACATGGAACAGAACTTATTCTCAGTAAAAAAGTCTCTCGGTACATTATCGTTTAATTTGAATTCGTCACCATCCATCACTACCTTCTAAATTAATATCGTCATAATCATAACAGAAATCGCCAAAAACCAATTAAATCAGCTTTAGTTTAGTATTTTTTTTCTGTAAATCTGCTCAATACCTTTTCAGCTGTAATTTTTTTTAACAATGGCATTCTCTGTGTTGAGCAGTAATATGCATGACATGCGAGAGAATCGTTCTTGAAGCATTGTGCTTCTAAGCAACCTTTTTATCCGCATCATAGCAGAAAAACTTCTCTCACAGCCCGCGGAGTTCACTGGGAGTAGTATTGCCGCTTTACAAAGTTTATACTCTTCTTTAATATTTTTTTGTCAAATTTTCAGCATTTATCTCATAATTTTTTAATTTAAGCAAGTTTTACATGACCATCGCTTTAGCTTCCAAGGCTGTATCATTTTTTACGATTTTTTTATAATTACTGATGAATGAAATTTGTCACCATATTTACAAGAAAATTAAGGAATTTTCTAGAAATTACCCTACTTATGCTAATTTTTTCCAGTTGTTAAAGCTGCTGTAAGGTTACGTTTTCCAATTACAGCAAGGACTGGGGGTGCTTTTATGCAAGAAGTTCACCAGCCTCGAATCAGATCTCTTTCTTGACATTTTGATTTTCTAAACTCAGAGCTTAAGTTTTATTTTTGACTTTTTGACTTAAGATTTGTTTAATTACTTCTTAATTTTCCTTTTTGTTCTTTATTAGGGGATCAAGAGACATTACCGTGGGTCTGGGGTCTTTTGGTTCGTTTTTGATTTAGTTTTAAAAACTACTGCCTAAGTTACAGCGACACACCGGCTTTTTACTTGGGATCATCGATTGATTTTCTTCGAGAATTGGTGATCCAGCAAGATTTAGTAAAGGGGCGAATATTTATAAATTAACGTAAGTGTATAATTTTGGGTACGTCTTCCGATTTATATATTAATTGAATATTGGAAAGAGTCTATTTCGCTTATACAAGCGAAATGGAACATTTTTCCCTACGCATAAGAAAATTAAATACAGGCTATTGGCTAGCATGGCCAATAAACAAAAAGATCATATAGTGCCAGTATGTGGGTCAAGTATCATAAATATTGCGCATAGTATTTTCTATATATATGAGCAAAGCGAGCGAAAATAGGAAAGAACGAAAAACAATACACAGAGCTCAATTTGTAGGTCAAACATTAGGCACATTGCGCATATTTCTTCACATATGGTTAAAACAAGCATACACTGGCTGTATGGTCAGTCAGGGATAGCCCAGTGCCACTACATGGCCAGAATCAATTGTTTCTATCTAAACAGTGTAGTGCGTTGTCGCATTATGCTAAAGCCTCGGTTTTCAAGAGAATGCGGCGCAATTCTGTTGTAGACGGATTGCAAAAAAAAACCGTGGATAAATAAAACAAATAGGAAAAAGAGAATCGAGTTCGCTAAAAAATTTGTTCATGAAGCTCAAAGCTTTTGGGATACTGTCATTTTTAGCAATGAGTGTAAATTTGAAATATTTAACTCATCTCGGAAACAATTTGCCTGGAGAAAGGCAGGAACTGAGTTCAACAAAGAAAACCTGCAATCAACCGTTAAACATGGAGGTGGTTCTATTATGGTATGGATCAATATGATTATGTCAATATTTTAAAGCATAATTTAAAATCCACTGCAGAAAAGTTAGGATTAGGCAATAATTTTGTGTTCCAACAAGGCAACGATCTTAAACATTGTGCCAGAAAAACAAAGGAATGGCTACTTTATAATGTACGTAAACAGCTAGGAACACCTCCTCGGTCATCGGACATGAATTTCATAGAACATTCATGAGCAGAATTAAAAAGGTCCCTAACTCAACATAACATTTCCACCAAAAGTATGTTAAAACAACATCTTCCAGAAGAGTAGAACAAAATAAGTCCCGACTTAACAAAAAAAAAACTTTTGCAATCAATGCCTAACAGACTGAAACGTGTATTAAAATCGGTTATCGGTTATCCAACCAAATATTAAAATTTAATTTATAGTGTTGTACAACTTCGGATATTTTTGTGTGCTTTATTTTATGTATATAATTGGTAATGTTTATTTTTTTTTAAGCTTTGAATTGTTCTTTTTTTTATACCATATTAAACAGTACAAATAAATTTAGTAAATATTATTTCTTAAAATCTTTTCTAATCTGTAAGTTTTTTATTCTGCCTAAAGTTTTTGGGGTGGGCACCGGTGCCATTTTGGGTTCACTGGGGTGGGCCGTGCCCACCCGTGCCCCTATCTATCTACGCGCATGCTTATATGTTTATCAAAACTAATAAAAAGGAAAAAAATAGAACTGAACTCATTTTGAAAACTGCTTTGTTTACCTATGGAATGCAACCCCTCTCACCAAACAGATGGGCCGCATGCCTATATTGAGATGGTGATGCGGTGATGATGCTAGCTGTCGTACTACAGACATATCTATATGTAAGAATTTTTAATGATCTGCATCTGACATTGCAAAATTGACGCGATTTTGAAATTAGAATAAGCCATTCCTAATTTGAAAATAATTTATTTATTTACCTAAGGGACCTATTATATATGTATATAAGTTACTGAAATAATGTGTCAAATGAAATATATTTAAATTACATATGCATTAATTTAAATAACAATTTCTTGTAGAACAGAAGGAATACAAAATTCAACAAAAAAATCTCTTACGAAGTACTTCTATATATATATATATGTATGTGTATCTCATAAAAGGCAAATTTATTGAGAAAAAATCTGAAATTCCTTTGAATGCCTTTATTACATTTTTCCCACATTCCTATACATTGTTAGATAAGAAAGAAGAAAAAACATTTGTATCGAAAATACCTTAATATCCTCATATTTTGCAATGTTTTCTAATAGATGGCGCCATCTGTAAACATGATTTCAGTCAATTGGTAAAAATTTCGCCCCTCTTCTAATATGGTACATATAAGGCCATCTATCGAGAAGAGGTAACAGATCTGGTGGCATATCTATATGTATAAAATCAATGCCATTAGTGAAATTTGTAAAAGATAAATTTAATTTAACTATGCTTAGCGATCCTAATGAAGCTACAACTAGAGGTGGTACAATTATTGATGCAGTATTCACGAGATCTATTGATAAAATTAATTCAATTAACTTTTATAGAAAATACACGTAAAGAATCAACACTATCAATGGTTGAATGTGATGATGAATAACCAAGATTACTTTAATATTATATTTCTTTTATACAGTATTTTTGTAATAATGTGTTTTGTAAAAAAAATCTATTAAATTGATTAAAAAACAACTAGTTAAGAAAGTGAGTGAAATAACACAACACTTGAAGTTTTACTTCAGTCGGGGGTCCCCTAACCCCCTTTCTTTTTTATTTTAATTATTTGACTGTAATAGTACCCACTGTTTTTTCTCTCGATATTTCACCGACGAGAAGTTGCAAAATTTCATTGAAAGTTGTTGGAATACAAAGTAAAATAGTATGTTTAAAAATTATGTAAATGAAAATATAGGAGAGTTAATTCTCGTTAAAATTGTCAATTTCTTTGACTTGCAAATTTTCATTTTTCGTCTTAAGCCTAGTACTAAGGTCCCGCGCTAAGCTAAATTTTATATGAAAATTTTACGCGCTAAAAGTTATTGGCGAAAACTTGTCCTGAATTTTAGCAAGAGCAGTACTAAGGTCAGCGCGCTAAATTTCGCTTTTGGGGTTTGATTAGAGATGGCACCACCAGTAAAGCTACGCTTTCCAAGAAAGGAAATTATATGAATGGCTTCCAAGAACACGTCCAACGAACTTGCGGTCACTAATGCGTCGGCGTTTTAAGTCGACGTTTACATTTCACATTACGCAGTTATGGCGAAAAGATTAAATTTTACAAAGGAGAAGGATGATGAACTCGTTGATTTAGTAAAATTGCATCCTCCCCTTTATAATATAAATTAAAAAAGTTATAAGAGGTAAGTTTATGAATTTTTCTTATATTTAATATTAAATTAAATAACATAACTTAATCTGGTATCATATTTATTTTGCCACAGTAAAGAGCCTTTCCCGACTTGATATTAACTTGGGCTCAAGTCTTCTGTGGAGTAACTTCAAAGAGTATGGGTTATGCAATAATGAGAAGGCTTGCTGCAATCTACATCCTGATGAGCTAAATCAATATTTTACTACTAGTGTAGTTTCTGCGAAACCACAATCATTGGCAGGGGTCACAGTCGAAACTTTGGCACACTCATTAGTAAACTGTACGGCACCATTATTACCAAACTCGTTTTCTTTCAGGTGCGTTCATTGTGATGAATTGTCCACGGCCATTTTTTCTATAAGGTCCGATGCTGTTGAATGAGACGGCCTACCTCCACGCTTTCTTAAAAGAATTTTTCCTAGCATCCAAAATGCAATCCTGCTCTTATTCAATGCATGCCTTACAACATCTACGTTTCCCTCCTCATGGAAAGTGGCCACTGTCATTCCAATTGCCAAAAATAAATCACCAGTGTTTCTGATTATCGCCTGGTAAGTGTGTTATGCTTTCTGGCAAAAGCCCTTGAAAAGCATGGAAATTGAATACTTTTTTCGAGGAAAATCGTATGATATCGCCCTGGCAGTCGGGCTTTCGCTCCCTCCACAGTTGCGAAAATGTTTTATTATGCGTTACCTCTGATTTGCGTGCGGCACTTGATAACGAGGAGTTTGCAATAGTGATATTGCTGGACTTCTCCAAGGCCTTCGATAGCGTAAACCATTTTAAACTACTTTCAATTGTTCTAGTTCAGCCTATAGGCTTGCTGTCAAATCGAAGGGAACTAGTAAAAGTGGATGATGAGTTTTCTGGTCTATTATCACTGTATAGAGGTGTTTCACAAGGTTCTATTCTTGGACCTCTTCTGTTCTCTCTATTTATTAATGATCTGCAACAGAAAATCAAATTCGCTAAGTTCACTTGTGTGCGGATGACGTGCAGATTTACCATATTAGTTTTATCGGCCTTATGGAGAACTGTTTGGGGTGCATTAATGATGATCTAGCAAACTTATCTGAGTGGGCTCGTGATAATGATATTAGGTTAAGCCCTGCGAAATGCTCTGCACTCACAATACACAGCCTAGGCCTTGACCTCGAGCAGTTTGTATCGACTCTGTTACCCTTCCATATGTATGTAGATAAGGTTAAGAGCCTTGGAGTTATGAAGAATTCCAACTTAAAGTGCACAGATTATATCAGCGCACAATTGAGGAAAATTTATTCTGGTCTGCGGATGTTGTGGATGTTTGTTGATGTACTACCTCTCCGCACTCGTGAAAGACTTGTTAAGGGTTTTCCTCTTGTCTCACTTCTGCTTTGGAAACTTTATTTACCCTAAACTAGATACTGCAAGTGAACGTAGAATGGATGTAGCCTTAATGACTGTCTTCGGTTTATCCATGGACTGCGACGTTATGATCACATCACACCCAGTGACATATATAACTTGGACTGCCTGATTTTCTATTTCATATGGATCAACTTTTGTTGGCAGGGGTGTGACAATTATCTTAATTTCAAGTTTTACTTTCGCTTTAATATTCATTTAAAAGTTCAACAAATTACAGATGTATTTGAAATTATTTCTATTCTTGGAAGTTTATCTCCTACATACAACATCAAATATTTCTTAAACATGATTTTTAAAGAAATAAAATTAAGCAATCTTTGTCTGCCTGTCCCTAAAAGTAGGTATGGGAGACAGAGAAAGGATTACAAATATTGTATTGCTATCTACTTCTATTCTATATATTCATTGAGAAAACCACTGAGCTGAAAGTGGACTATAGTGGATTTTGTATAGAATTTATTATTTAAAGTTCAGCGGTATAAAGTAGTTAAACCAAAAAGAGACAACTATAGAAAAGTGATCCCATAATAATGTCAAATAATGTAAGCAATTTCAGTAGTATCAGCAGTCGATTTTATATATGTCACTGATCACACCCTATATAGAACATACTTGTATCGCAGAGCATTGATCTTCCTCTTCGGCCATATTACATCACGCAAACCTATATATCTTTATGACCGCTTACAATTTCTGCGTTCAGCAAGACACCGAAAAATTCTGTCGGTAGTTAGACGTAGCTTTTGTTAAATCAGATGAAAACTGTCTGTGGGTAATATAATCCGCGAATCTGGAATATCGACGAGAGCAGAGTATAGAAATTCATTTCTTGATATAAGTTTTCCAAAATCAGATTTTGTAACTATTCCTGCATAATTTTCACGACCAGCGATAAATCGGTAATGGCCATCTGTAATTGCAAGCAATAAAATAGAAAAATATTCCTTAAAGTTGAAAAATGATGATGCGGAATACTTTGGACACTTTATCCTCACATGCTTACCATCGATAGCACCACAACAATTATGCAAATCCCAATTTTGAAAATAATCCTCTCCTACCATCTTCAGACTGTCTTCCGTTGGCATTGGAATATTCTCTTTTAACATTTTGATGCAAATACTTTCCAATACTTCTCGTATAATAATTGAATTGAATTGAAAAGCCAACGATCGCAATGATTCTCCAGTTGCCATGAACCTAAAACAAATTGAAAATTAGTTTGAAATCTTGAGTCATTTTCAAAACCATTCCCATGTCCAAATAAAGTGCGACACATAGCTTACCACATACAATTAATTACAAAACTTGTCTCTTTCCTACTTTAGCAATGAGTTTACAAACATTTATTTTCTTATTTATTTCGATTCCTAGCAGATTATATATAATTTGTAAACCAAAACCAACTCAAACTGGTCAAGTAATTTTATGTCCACTTTAAGGATTCATTTCGTAATTGATAGAAAACGTTTTTAATAGAGGTCACTAGCTTATCTTGAAGGATCAAAGAATTCCACATTTAGATCAATTGTAGAAGTTTACATCAAAACAATGCATACTATACCACACTATGGGATATGGGGTATAGACCACACATAGTAGAAATTAATCACATGACAATCCCTTACAGACTGTGATATAAACAAAACATCTTCTCATGTCCATTTTACATACAAATTATTATACTTTATGTAGCTGCCCATTTACGTAATTTTCATTTACTAAAACTTTTCCGCAATCCTCACAAACTAAATTTCAACAAAAAGTTAATTATGGTTTTAACATTCCATAGGTCAAAGAAATTTTCCACTGAGTACTATAACTGCATGAACTAAAATATCACAGAATGCTCTGTTCTGGTAAATAAAAGTATTTTTAGTTTATACCGCATACTCATTACTGGTGAATTCGTAGATAATTTCGTGGCATCCCCAGTGGCTGTATTGTACTATGAATACCATCATAAGCCAGAGGTTTGCCTAAAGGCTACTACTATAGGTATTCCCACTGGTTACCGTTCAGCTTGCAAATTATAAATCAATATTAATTAAAATTAGTGCCTTTTACATTATACATACATACATATGTATTGCTGGAGGATGTGTACGCCTAATTAAATTCCCAATTAATCTTTTCATTTCATTACATGAATGAAAATATTATATTACATCCAAATGCTTACCATAGGACTGCTGTTCTCCACAAATGGCCATTCGTTTATTGTTCTTTTTTATTTGGTTAAGTTAGATCCCCCTATACAGGAATCCTTTTACACAAAATTTGAAATTGGTGGTAATTATTATTTTGAGCAAATTATTTCTAAATATGGGCAGGGATGTTTTACTAGAGCTATGTAAAAAAAATGTATATTTCCTACAATATTGATTACAAGTCAAGTATCCCAGTCATAAAATACCAATTATAAGGATCAGCAAAAAGTAATAAAGTATAATAATCATGGTGAAATGTTATTTCACCCACTTAACTCTTATTTTGATTAATTGACCTTTTCATCGACTTGGATTATGTCGACGACAACATCTACTTGCTGGCCCACTAACACCAGGACTTTAACACCATAAGAAAAAAAATTTCAACAGAAAATAGTTCATTTGATTGGGGACTCAAGCCATAGAAAATTAAATAAATGCGGATTAATACAAGCTCAAGCTCCGAAGTGCACGTAAATACCGAGACAGTCGAGGTACTGAAGAAGTTCTGTTAATTAGGTAGCATAGTTACCAAATTTGGCGATACAGAAGAAGACGTCAATTCCCATGTAAAGGTATTGAGAAACGGAAATCGAATATAAAACTCCAGTGAAATCTCAAATAAAATAAAGTGACGTCTCTTTTCTTTTTTTTTATATTACTAAACCAAGCTCACGGAATACCCTATGATGCAAAGTACCACAGCATGGGAGGATGGAGATAGAGAAAGGATTAAAGGACTTGGGGAGAGTGACGGTTGTGTTGATGTATTTACCCCTTAAACTTTCGTAAATTTTATGCCAGAGGAAAGACAAAAGATGGTAAACTGTTCCACATTCACACAATTTGGAATAAAAAGCATCACGGAATTTTACTGTACGACCGAAAGTAATATGAAGGATGAAATAATGTGCGCGGTTTGTGTGCAGGAATCATTGTATAAGTGTGGGTTTCGTTCCCACAAATTAATCCGCTTATCGCACTTCAAAATGTAGGATTATCCCAGTTCAGCAAGATACAAAGAAAACACGAGTTTTAGTGAATTCTTATTTTACTTTTATTAATGGTTTCTTCAATAAATTTCCAATATGATCAATATTGGAAATCTGTTTGACGTCGCACAACTTTTAATAACTTTATAGAGATTAGAGTTTAATGACTCTTTTTACAACTTTTATCTCTATTAACAGCTTTAACTTTATTACACAGCTTTTATTTTAACTATATTTCTTTAACCACTTTAGCTTTATTCTATCTCTAGACAACTTTTCTACCTTCTCTTCACAACTTTCTTATTATTACTTTACAACTTAAAGCTTATTCTTCTTCTTACTTACTTAATCACTGCATCTAGGTGAGCTAGCACACATCCCTGTTCTGACACTTTTAGAACGAAGGTTGTATGGTATGGCGTTGCCAGATCCCACAATCGGCCTTCCTGACCGGTCATTCGACCCGTATGACTCAGCCCATTCCTTCATAAAATCAGCAGCACTCGTAGTTAGCTTGGGTCCTTAATGTTCACCGATCCTTTCAACTTTGTATCGATCATGATTTCCAACAGAAATTACCTTATAAGGTCCCAAATACTTCGGCTTTAGTTTCATTCCTGGACCATACTGCGTCCGTTTGATGGCGACGAGTTCGTTTACGGAATACTTTCGTGCTTGCTTCCTCTTCTTATTATACTGACGTATATTTTCTTGCTGCATCTTCAGTATGTTTTCTCTAGCTAAAACACGTATGTCATTTCTTTCATCACTAAGTTTAGCAACTAATTCATCTTCTATTAAACAGCGTAAATCCTCATTATTTTTCAACATCATGTCTAATCCAGTTAAGATTTTAAATGGAGAAAACTTGGTACTTGTACTTATGGTGGAATTTATAAACTGTTGAGCTCGATCAGACACTATGCCCACTGGATTACCAAACGTCACTGCTTGTTTCTTCAGCCTATCTATCACTGCGTTGCTGGACGTACTTCTTGTTGGGTATAGCCACACAAACTTAGAGAATCCGTCAATCACAAGATGTGATTGTATCTTTTCTTTGTATTTTCCATAGGTCCAAGATGATTTATATGATAAGTTTGTAGCGGTTTATCATCTTTGTTAATCACATTGAGAAAGCCTTCTTGCTTCCCAGCTTTACGTTCTGCTAAAATACATGGTATACAACTCTTTATGACATCCATTAATTTCACCTTAATACCCGGAATATGATACGATCTCTCTAATAAATCTTTAGTTTTACCAACTGAAAAGTGACCTTGTTTGTGTGTTTCGCGTATAATCTCATTCTCAAGTATTCTTGGTATCACTAGTCGTTCATTTATAGGTTCCTTATACAATAATCCATTCTTCAGTACATAGTCCTCATAATTTCTCTCATACAGAATTCCTTGGATAGCTCTTATCCACGGATCTTTTAACTGAGCTTCTCCAACTCTGTGCAACACACTTTCTTGAATAATCATAATATGACGACTCGGTGCATCTACGTGGCGCATTTTGGTGCCCGACCTGTGTTCTATATCATAATCGAAGTCTTGCATATACACGGCGCCCATCTTGCTACTCTTAGTGGAATATCTTTCTTATTCATTGTCATAGCGAAAGCATTGCAATCCGTAATTATTTTGAAGTGCTTTCCCAACAAGTAAACGCGCCATTTCTTTAAGCCGTTAATTATTGCTAAAACCTCCAATTCGTACGAGTGATATTTTTCCTCGCTAGCACTTGTCTTTCGACTCATGTATTGATGCAGTTCCTGATCATCGCAATCTCTCTGAAGCAATATAGCTCCGTAGCCAGCTTTGCTAGCGTCAGTATGCAACTCCGTGTATGCTTTTGGATTATGCAATTTAAGAACAGGTTTGTTCGACAATATCTTTTCCAAATTAGTGAAGGCTTTTTCTTCTTCTTCCTCTATTTTGAACATACATTTTTACGCAACAGATTACTCAATGGTCTTGCTATCACCGCATAATTCGGAATGAATTTTCGAAAATACGATGTTAGCCCTAAAAAGCTTTGAACTTCTTTTGCATTTCTAGGTATTGGAAAATTAACCACAGCTTTAGTTTTATTCTGGGATGAACGGATGGTTCCGTTCTCTATAATATAACCTAGAAACTCGATACTTCTTTTCATGATCTGAGATTTACTCCAGTTAATGACTAGACCGTATTTACTTGCAACACGCAGTACTTGTTCCAGGTACTCAATAGATTCTTGCTCGGTCTTTGCTGGTATAACCAGATCATCCATGTAAGTTAGTAATATTCCCTTCTGCACCAAAGGTCTAAAAATTACCGAAATATATCGGGTGAACGTTGATGGTGAATTACACAGCCCAAAAGGTACCTTCAGAAATTCATTATGCCCGTTATGCACAACAAATGATGTGTATTTAATTGACTGTTTCTCCATAGGCACATGAAAAAACCATCTTTCAAGTCCAATGTACTAAACAATTGGGCTTCCTGCAATCTGTCCACTATATCTTCAATTAATGGCATGGGGTAATGATCTTTAATGATCTGCTTATTAATTCTCCGAAAGTCACAGCAAAGTCTTGTGCTTCCGTTTTTCTTTGTCACTAATACAACCGGACTAGCGAACTCTGAACAGCTCGGTTGTATAATACCTTCGCTTAACCACTGATTGACTTGGCGTTCAACTTCAGTTTGATCTTCATGAGAAATTCGTCCTGGTCTTTCGAAAAGAGGAGTTTCATCTTGAAGGATGATTTTCATTTCAATTGGTGACTCGACTTGTTTGCTCGGATTGTAATTATTAATGACCTCTACTACTGCCTTCCTTGTCGGGAATGGAATATGATCTAAGTCAATTGAAATCGTGTTTTCCTCGCACTCATCTAATCCAAAACAACATTGCAGCGTCTCACCGTATTCTTTCATTAATTCGTTTATTCCGCTACTGGATCCGTTTTCCTTTTTCGCGTCTCTATTTTCGGACTGGTTAATAAGAGGGTCACTCTCATTTCCTTTCCTTGTTATTACACATTTGCTGCCACTTGGATAAAGGTTAATGCCTCCATTCTCCATGACAACTACAGCTTTATTTAATATGTCATTTCCGACAATTACTTGATAGGGCATAGCATCGATAGGTACAACATGGCAATCGATATTGAATTCAATATCATCCACCGAAATGCGCGCTTTAGCCACTCCAATTGTCTGAATTTCAACACTTCCTAAACCACTCATTGACTCTTTACTTGGTGTTAATTCAAGCAAATGTCTATTAATGCTCGCACAGTTTTTCCTTCCATTTTGATCTCTTTCGTCATTCTTTTGATACCAAAATTTATCTCAGTTTTAGGTTTGAAATTCACTAACTTCGCTAACTTACCGCACTCGAACGATCTGTGTCCGAATGCGTTACACTTGAAGCACTTATATCCTTTGGCTTTGTTTGGACAATCATAGGACATATGTTTCACATCAACACACCATGAATAAGTCTTGGCCTTTTCCTTTTTTATCACGTTTCTTTGCCGCTCTTGAGTGTCGGGAGTTTGATGACTTCCTCTCAATTTTTCGTACATCTTTAACCGTTTTTTTAGTTCCATTATTGTCGTAGCTTCATATAAGATAATCTTATTAACTTTGTCATCTCGAATTCCATCTATTATGTATGAAATAATAGACTCCTCTGCAATGTCCACTTGGATAGCAATTTGCAACATGTGATAGACATAATCTCGCAGACTTTCATCATGTTGTTTCCTGCGATTCCGTAATTGCTTATGAACTTCAGCACTACTTACTGCTGTGTCAAACTCACTGATAAGCGCCGCCTTTAACGCAAGCCAACTGCTAACGTTTTTTTCAGATTTAATAAACAATCTGGCTGAACCTATAATTAATTTTTTACCATATATAAACTTTTGAAGATTACTCCCACCGACTATAGCACTGATCTCTTCGAAATCCTGAATCCACTTTCTGACTAAAATCGTCTGATCACCTGAGAATGGGGAAATACTATCTTCGATATCTCGAAACGAAAAGTATTCCTTGTGTGTAAATGATGCCACATGATTTTGACTTACATCTCTTTCTCTACTTTGTTCTTTGTCAGTTGTTGGTGTCGAAGAATTCGTTCCTGGTTGAACATTGACAACTGTGATATCATTATCACTTTCCATGTCTGTTACGCAATTTAGTACAAGGTATTCTATCAGTCTTTCTCGTAACTCACTTTTCCGCCCTGTGGTCATATAACCATACGACCTAAGTTCTTTCTCTAGATCTTTTTTGTTCATACTTGAAATGGTTCGCTTATCCATTTTCAATACTTTGATATAGCTAGCTCCCTTTACAACTTTAATTATTTCAGACACACCACCTAAGTTCAATAGGTGTACTTAGCAACTTTTACCGTATCTAAACGCTTGAAATTCAAATGAAATACCTGTTTCCTTTCTTTACCGTGGTTATACTTTATTTTAATTATGTCTGAACTTATTATGTAATATAATATATTTTGAGTAATATATTTTAAATATGATATTTTGAAGAAAATTATTTAAATATAGTAATTTGAAGAATATTATTTAAATATATTATTTTGAAGAATATTATTTAAATATAATAATTTTAAGAAAATTATATAAATGTAATATTTTGAGACAATGCTCCGTATGATATACTTAAGGCAGTACTGTTTATGCAACACAATCAAAACAATTAAGAAACTTATTTTCCAAATTAAACCTCTCGCCAAATATTGCCCTGCTCGTATAGCTTTTCAAATAAGTAAAGGTGTTTGGTTAATCAATCCTACTAACTTATTCAGAAAAATAATGTTTCCTAACAAACATTTTCGTTTTTGAACAAATTTGTCCTTCGCACTTGTTTGATTTTATGAGTTCCGCACAGCACAAAATCCTATCCGGAATCAGAATCAATGCGAACAATAGTTTATTATAGCAAAACTTTAAGTTATATTAAAAATGGTATGTTTGAACGTTTTATTTGTCTGTTAATGAATTTATTTATCTTTTTGTTACCTTTTATATATAATACATATATTTCCTTTGTTTTCTGTAGTTTTAATTTTAGCGCAAGACTTCTTGTTTTTTCGACTTATTTTCTTGCCTTGTCCGGCACTGCACTGCAACTTGTTCAAACCTGTTTTAATGACGGCGTCCCTGTTGCCGCCAAAACACACTGGAACTTTCCATGTAATTACTCGATCACGCCTCAACTTCAACTTTTTCCCGCTGTTTTTGTGTTTTCAAATCAGCGCTCCGCCCTTCAGCCGCAATACTCCAGGGATATTTTGGTGGAGCCCCCAAATTTGTGGGTTTCGTTCCCACAATTTACTCCACTTATCGCACTTCAAAATGTAGGATTATCCCAGTTCAGCAAGATACAAAGAAAACACGAGTTTTAGTGAATTCTTATTTTACTTTTATTAATGGTTTCTTCAATAAATTTCCAATATGATCAATATTGGAAATCTGTTGGACGTCGCACAACTTTATAATAACTTTATAGAGATTAGAGTTTAATGACTCTTTTTACAACTTTTATCTCTATTAACACAGCTTTAACTTTATTACACAGCTTTTATTTAAACTATATTTCTTTAACCACTTTAGCTTTATTCTATCTCTAGACAACTTTTCTACCTTCTCTTCACAACTTTCTTATTATTACTTTACAACTTAAAGCTTATTCTTCTTCTTACTTACTTAATCACTGCATCTAGGTGAGCTAGCACACATCCCTGTTCTGACACTTTTAGAACGAAGGTTGTATGGTATGGCGTTGCCAGATCCCACATAAGGGATCAGACTAGATATTTCATCAGAACATTGGGCATGATTGTAACAATAAAGGATCCAAAATCGTCCAACATTGCGGCGCAGCACGAGTGAGTCGATTTGATAAGATATTGCCACATCGCCAATGAGTTTGAAGGCTACCTTCTGGATAATATCTAATGCAGATAAGGCGGTGTGACCTGTGTAATGTAATACATTTCGATGCTTCTTGGGCAACAGAGAAGATCTGATCTGTCCAGCTCAACTTCCTAGAAATATTAATACCAAGAATTCTTAGTGACGGTGAAACAGAAATTAATATTACATAAAAAGAAGCGGGAATTATTAAGAGATGATTTTGTTTTAAAGAGATGAGACAGTTTTGGGTCGTAGATGCATTGGATTCAAAATGATTCGCTTTGCCGCAAATGAGAATATTGTCGAGTTCGTTTTTCAATGATCTAACTATACAATTTTGTTAAACACATGCGGCATTACCTCTGGAGTCCGCAAGAGTATCAAAGGAGTATACTAAATCAAGGGTACTGTCATCAGCAAAACTATGGATGGGATTGAAAGTAAAGGAAAGCAGATCATTAACGAAAATTAAAAGTCCTGGTCAACGCCGACATTTATAGGATGAGATTCAGATGTACAGCTCCAACGTTTCATTAAAAAAGTCAACAAGTCTCCAGATTAGCGTCCAGCCCAGAAGCTATTTGTTCCTTTGAAAGAAGGTAATTGTTTAAACGTGTTAAAAAGTAAAAATTTAAAATGTAAATGTACTACATTTTATCAAATCATATTAAACATCATGATTACAGGTGAAATAAATATAAGATACTATGTTACAAATAAAGCAATGCTTGATGTCCTGTTTGAAGCTCAAATTTCTGTTGGACATGGTTGAAAACATCGAATTGTCTCTGAATTAAGCAAAAGGTATAAAAACTGCACACAAGAAATTAAACAGTTGTTTTTGGAGTTATGTGTTTCATGTCAAAAGAAACAGAAATGGACTAAGAAAGGTCTAGTACATATTCCCTTGGTTTTGCAGAGATGAACAGTAGATGTCAAGTTGATCTTGTAGATATGCAATCAAGCTCAGATAGTCTATACAAATTTATTCTGTTATATCAAGATCACTTAACTAAGTTTATTCAATTACGACCGTTGACGTCTAAAAGAGCAACAGAGGTGGGCAAACATTTACTGGACATTTACTAGATTTTTGGAGCGCCAAATATTTCACAATCCGATAATGGCCGGGAATTCGTAAATTGCATTATAGGAGAACTACGAACTATGTGGTCTGGATTGTAGATTGTTCATGGAAAGCCAAGGTTTAGCCAATTACAAGGAAGTGTAGAAAGAGCGCATTAGGACATACAAAATATGCTTATGACTTGGACTGAAAACCAATGGTCAGACGGATTACGTTTTGTTCCATTTATGAAAAACAGGTAATTATTAATGTAGCATAACAATAAATTTTTTATTTGAATCACAAAAAGATATTAAATTTGTTGACATTTCTTAGAGCGCATCATGGCGGTGTACAACGATCTCCGTTCCAAACAATGTTTGGTTGCGTTGCGATGCGAAATTAGGATTAAGCACAACATCATTACCGAAAGAAATACTAGTTCCGAAGAGAAATTACAAGAATTAATGGAACACAACAATATCGCGACGGAGCAAACACTTGCTGAAAAAAAAGAATCCGATGAAACTGACGCAGTAGATACGCAGACGAAAAGAGATGTGAAAAGTGTAACAGCTCGGAACTCCCAAAAATACACTTTGCACTATTTGTAAAAAAGAAGCTGATATTATTCAAAATAGAGTAGATACCAAAGAATGTTTAATATTCCAAGCTAAAAACAATTAAAGTTCGGTCAAATTCTCAATTTCCGATCTTTAAAGACACTGTCAGAGTACCGATACTTGACACTGCCAGAGGTCGAGGAGACTCTAGTAATATTTAATGGCGATTATAGGTGTAGAAGATGAACAATTTTACAAATTAGGCAATACTGATGATTCGATACACATCAAATTCACTAGGAATCAATTTACACCATGCAACGCAGAGCTTGTCGATTTATTAGAGGTATCAGGGGAAAAAAAACATTTAGGACAACTCGCTAACATTCAGGCACATACAAGTGGTCAAGGGTACACGAGATGTAACGGCAAATCAGGCTGCAACACAAAGAGATGCAAGTGTAAATTGACAGGCGATCTTTGCAATTCCAAATGGCACCACAGTGTGTCCTGCATCAGCAAATAAAAATATTGATTTATTTATTTGCATATTTTCAAAATTTATTGTTCCTGACAAAAATATTGTTACGAGCGTGGCCTTAGTTCGTTATTTAAAACACAATATTTCAGATATAATTCAAAACTTCTTCTTTTATTTAATTTTACTGTTTAGTTTTACCACATTCTTAAATAATTATCAAATTAACTCTTTAGTTATCGCTAGCACTGTACGTCTAATTATCGCAATCCAAATGGTTTACTTCGTTCACTTCACCGTCTAAAATAAGACTCGCCTCCTGATGTGAGAAGGGCCGTATTTATACTCATCAAATTATTCTAGAGCCTTCCTGAATATTCCGTTCTCCGAACCTAAGGTTTACTAAGATGTCACTAGCCTAAAGTTTATTCCGTTTCCAACAGATGTCGCTCCTGTCACTTTGTTGCTCGTAGCACTACTCCCTCCTCGCAGTATTGACACAAACGATTTGGTGAACGATTTTCCGTTTGCTTCTTGTACCACTCTCAATCCCGTATACTACGTCATTTATTCTAGTTATCACTGAATACGGCCCTTCCCAGCGTTGTTGTAATTTTGGCGAACGTCCCTTACGTCGTTTCGGGTTGTACAGCCAAACAAGATCACCTTCATTAAATCCTGCTGAATTAGCGCGTAAGCCATAGCGAGTCTTCATCCGATCGGTATTTACTGCTAATTTTGTTCTCGTTTCCTCGTGCACATCAGCTAACCGTTGTCTGAGCTCTGATATGCAGTCTTATGACAATTTTTGTTTATATCTGGGTGTAACCAAACTTGAGGTCGCTAGGTAAGCGCATCTCCCTTCCGAATATGACATTTACTGTGGTTTGTCCGGTCGACTTGTAAACAGCTAATATATAAGCCATTAGAAATATAGGAATATGTCGATCCCAATCGCACTGATTATAGTTGACTACCTTACTTAGATGTTGGATTAATGTTCGGTTGAAGCAGTCTTTCATGCTTTTATTTTTCCTTCGTCTCTTATCATCTTCATCATCATTGTCCTTGATTCCTTTTCCCTCAATTTTCTTGCCCTTGTTATCGCCGTTGTCATCCTTGTAATTGCCGCCTTTGCACTTCTTATCATAACCTTTGTCTTTACCTTTTCAGATCTTCAATATACCTTTACTATCGTCATTATCAGCATCCTTAGACCATTTACTTTTCGTCTTTTTCTTTTTAACATTGTCCTCGTCTTTGGATTTCTTTCCTTTATCCTTTTTACTTTTATCACCGCAGTCATCATCGTCTTTGGATTTCTTTCAGCTTCCGTCATCGTCATCGCAGTCATCGTTATCTTTTCCTTCCATCCGTCCGTAATGTTTCTATTCACGTTTCTATGTTTCTATGGACGCTGTGAAAGGTCTTCTGCATTTCCGTGGATACGTCCTTTGCGGTGTGGGATATCAAAGTCATGAGGTTGCAGCCTAGTCTCTCCACGAATAGCTTACTCTCTAGCTCGCCATCTTTTCCCTTCTTCTTTTGTTGATTGCACTCGTCCGCGTTTCCTGCAGTCGTTTGGAAGGTGTCCCAGTCTACTACATTTCCAGCATCGAAGAAGTCCACTCGACGGAGTGGTCTGTGATGACGGGATTCTGCTGCGAATCTGCCGCCCAGCTCGATATCTTTACCCCTCTTCTCTCCTCTGTTCTTCTAGCGATTCCATTCGTCGGCGCTCTCTATAGTCCCTTAGGAGGTGTCTCGGTCTATTACAATTCCAGCATCGAAGATTACCTCGTGAAGGAGTGCTCTGTGATGACTGGATTCTATTGCAAGTACAACCCCCACCGAAATTTTTCTCACTCTCACTCTCACTCTTCTGCACTATGAGAAGTTTGTCTGGAAGATTCTAGCTAGCCTTAGTGCATGTTGTAAATTTTGATCTGCAATACCGTTGCCTCTGTTGCTACTTCATTAAGGAAAGGAAATCCTCATTTATGCTAGAATATGAAAGATAAGTTAATCTTTCCACATCAGCCTGCAGTTGTTGTAGTGATTCGTCATGCATTTGAATCCTATTGCGTAACTGCAGGCGATATACTTGCTGCATGTGTTCATCTTCATAACGAAATTCTATCGCCTGTACTAATGAAATGCACTCATGTTGCTTTTCAATCGGTATAGTTTGAAATAGCTCTGATGCAGGACCTCGAATTGCTAATACCAGAGCTATAACTTTGTCTGTATCATTCCATCCATTTACTTCGGAAGCTGCCCCGAATTGTCTCTTGAAAATATGACATGAATTTTGTCCATCAAATATTGGAGGTTTCATTGTACCAGCACCGGATATTTCAATTCCCTCGTGCCGAAGTTGACGATGCTTTATCCTCTCCAAATCTACTTTAAAGTTATCGAGCTGCTCCGTGACATTTTGGCCATTTTGTTGTACTTCCGACACTTTTTGTTAAACTTCCGACACATCCTGCTCGATTCCTTCAATTTTCAAATTTTATTCATCTAATAAATTTTTCTGTTCCTCCAAACAAGTCTCTAAACAATTCTGTAAAGAACTCTTTTGTTCATCCCAACGGAATTCGAGAGAATTCTTTTGTTCGTCCAAAGGGGCTTCGGGAGAATTCTTTTGTTCGTCCAAATGGGTTTCGAGAGATCAAAAGCATTCCGTCCAAACGGGTTCCCAGCGAACTCTTTTGTTCTTCATCTGTTGGGCTGAAAGCTCCAATTTACTGATTAAAGCACCCCAAATTTGTTCCATGTTCATCTTCAGCTTCAGGTTCTTGGGAATTGTCTTCGAAAATAAATGTGTCAGGATTCGTCCCTTTTATTTCCAAAACTTGTCTAAGTCGCTCCACTAGAATATTCTTTGTGCCTGCCGTTTGTAATGACCGTTTGTTCAACTCCACTTTCGAATCCTGTACTCGAAGCTCGTCCAGCTTACGTCCCATTGCTTTTTATTATCTTCCAGAACTTTCACGTAAAGCAGCACAGAATTTCTTTTAATTTCACCAAAATAATCACACTATGTTTTAAGTCAAATGCCATCACTTAATTTTACGTATTAATTTCACTTCTGATACCAGTTGTTAAGAGCGTGGCTTTAGTTCGTTATTCAAACACAAGGTTTACTAAGATATCACTAGCCTAAAGTTGCTTCCATTTCCAACAGATGTCGCTTGTGTCGCTTTGTTGCTCGTAACAATACGTTATTTGCAACAAACCAAATATTGGTTACTTTTCGTTTATTTTTACTACACCAGGTTATAGCTTCTTTTTGAGCTTGATGGAAAAATTACAGAGGGCGGAAAAGTGAAGTGTAATTATTTCGAATACTTTTTACTGTTGTAATTATTATTTTATCATTTCGCTTTTTACTGACAAAACAAAAAAAAAAACTAGAGCACCTCTATAAAGGTACCTAAATCCAGGCGGTATGGAATTAATGTTAAAGAATGAAATTGGTATTGTGAAATTTTATTTGTTTAGCTTACAAGAGTATTAACAAGTGGTTGGGTACTACTCATGAAATCAAAACAATTTCAATTTTACCAGTATACTTTGGATACAATATGAAATGCTGTACTTTGAGACACATTTATGGCTAAGGAAACTACCCCATTTCACAACTCCAATCTTAAGCGCAGATGCTTTTGCAAGTAATTTTGTCTTGTGCGAAGATTTTCATAATTTTTAATTATGCAGCAGATGAGCAATACTTCACTGAAATCTGCTGAAAAAATAGCTTTTAAATTGAACAATAGTAATTATTGCAAATAATTTATTTTACATGTCTAGGAAAAATCACACGCAGTAACGTGATTGATTCACGGCTTGTGTGGCATATAGCTTAATGCTGGCTATAAATAAAGGTTTTCCAGGCTCAAATCAGGTAGATCATCATATTACGATAGCGCAATCCGTTTACTGTAATGGTACCAAGACTTGATGGACAAGATTTAGCTTGATCGATAATCACTCTTGGGTTTTCGGCACCACACCGCATATTGACGTATCCTTGAAGGTTGAAATGGAGCAAGTCGCTCCGGGTTTTTTTTTTAATTACGATCAACATCCTGCGTCTTGCGTTTTTAAGACCCAATTAACGAATTTATGACGTGCTGCACACTCTGATTAGTAAAATATGCTCTTTATTCATTTAATACCCTATATCTTGAAAAGAACAGGGTATACGGTTTATTTTATTTGAATGAAAAAGAGCATATTTTACTAATTAACCTGTTACTCGGTAGGGTGACACTTTGCCCCCCCCCCCTCCTTCCATACAATTTTTGCTTTACTGGACGAAAGGAATCATTTAGTCTGGGACACCCTGTATATGCTACAGAGCCTAAGCTACTATCCGCACAGGAAAATAGTCTTCTAGTAATTTTAAGCTGGCGCCTTATCTTCCCGAAGGTGACATATATACCTTACTAAAAAAAAATTACATCATTTATATCATTTTGATTACTAAGTAATCTTACCATATTACGCTCAATAACTTTCATCTGAGTAATAATTGCAAGTGCATATGTGCAGTCGTAGTCCGAATCTGCAGGCAGATTCATTCGAATTCATCAGACCATAGCTCATTTCCATGGAATCATAGATTGGATTGGATTGAAAACAGAATGAGTCCTCCGGAGGCAGACTCTGGAAGTTAGGCCACAGCAAGGCTCATTGTTCACCTACTAGAACTATGAGCAATAGCTTATAGGTCCCAGCCGGACACCCTTACAAAATTCAGAATTGGCCCCCAACCCTCCCTGCTTGCCTCAAGCAGTTCCTCCAGGAGGTGTGAGCCAAGGAATCTGTAGCGCTTAGAGGAAGAATGGCCTTTACTCCAGCCTAGAAAACCGTGACATGGTTTTCAAGGTGTAGAGCGATTTTAATACGGGGCTCCTCATAGAAAATACCTACTCTGGTATTTTCTTCAGTTTTGGAGCCATCTGTGTAATGGTTGAAGCACAGAGTGAGACGCCCAATATGTCCTAGATGGAATTATTGATTTAAATTCGCTTTTCAGTAGAGTCTGAGGTCGCTGTCCCTGCTAATGTCAGGAGCGATGGATTGTACGAGTTCAAAGATGGATTCGTGTGGAACTCTTGCTCCAGCGTGAATCCAGTTCTGATTGAGATGCAACCTCAGCGCTGCGATTGATGCCCCCTTCTTGATATGTATCTGCACGGGGTGTATATTGAGGATAACCTTGAGAGCCCGAGTACTGGTTAACTTGAGCGCGTCGCTTACGCTAAGAAAGCACAGTCTCTGAATCTTTTCCAATATCTTACGATGATTGCGGAAATCCATTGCTGTCCACCACACCACAGAACCGTAGGTTATCATGGGTCTGATGACGCTAGTATATAGGCTCTAAGTGCCTTATTCGCTCTGCCCTCGATGTGTGGTTTACGGTTTAGTTACTTATCTAGTGTGATACCGAGGTATTTAACCCTATCCTTTGACTCCAAAAATGTAGATCCAATATAGGGGAGGTTCAGATTGGGGATGTTCCTTTTCTCAGTTAAAAGGCATATATCTGTTTTCAATGGATTGATGGATAACCCAAAATCTATGGCTAGTCGAATTGCGTTTTACACCAGTCCACAGAGTACAGATTCATAACTACCGGTGACTAATATCACCAGGTCGTCTGCATAAGAAACCACCTTATATCCCCTCCGGGTGAGTGTTGATAGGAGGTCATCCATAATGAGCACCCATAAAAAAGGTGATAAAATACCACTTGGGGGATGGAGTCATTACTCATTACTGTTTGTTTAGGGAATCGTAGTCATTTGGTTAAATTAATTTTTGTTTTTTTAAATAATTTTGTTAGGAAAGATATAAAAATGTTATTACGGTTGGGAAGATAAGAAAGCAAGTTTAAGATTATCAGAGCACAATTTCTCTGTATCAATAGTAGTTTAGGACACAAGAGCTATTCAACTTAAACTTTTGTTAGCTTTTCATAGGGGCACTGCAAATATTTTAGAATCTCAGAACCAAGTTAGGGCTCGCGTGGAATAGTGAGGGAGTCTGTTTCATGGCTTGGGAAGGACTGCCATTTTCGTACAATCTTACCAAAAGTGCTACATGTTTTTCTGATTGATACAAAGGTACATTTTTTATGGTAAGAGATACATTTTTATAATGCACAAAAAGTCACTAGAAATTAGACTACTGAAACGATTTCTTGAAAGTTTTTTAACACTAAGTAAGCAGCAAATGTGGTCATATAATAATATGAAAAAAAACTCTTTTACAATCGAAAAATCTTTAAAAAAAAAATGTCTATGCAAAAAGAGGCGTTTCGTATTAGCAGGAACCATATACTCATCAGTACGGCTTGGTTCCTGCCTGCCGTATACGCCAAAGTGCATAGCGAAGATGATCTCATACATATATGCACTTAAAATAATTTTTAAGTGTGAACTATATATGTACAAGGCCAAATACTAAGTATTTATTTGCTTTATTGCCTAGCAAGCTTAGCTTTATGCGGGACTTTCATAGATAGTTTGGCTATGAAATAAATTTCTAGCGAATTTAGTCAATATGAAATTGGTCGAGTTTACTGCAAAATCTGCAGCTCGAGAATTTAGTGGAAAAAAGTCGTTTACAATGGTAAAATCTTTTAAAAAAGAGACTTCCATGCAATAGAGTTTTCTCCACTCAATTCTCGAGCTGCAAATTTGGCAACAAACTCGATAACTTTCGTATTGACTAAATTCTCTATGAATTTATTTGATAGTAAAACTCTCTATATTTAAATGTACCTTATGAGCTGTCGTATAATTGCATCAAAGCAAAATATGCAGATATAGGGGAACAAATTGGCGTTCATCCATCAAACTTGTAATTTTATTCAAGCTTGCTTTGCCTATTCCTTGTTATGAAAAAGGACAGCAATCAGAGATTAAAGAAAGCTGGCTGCTTCGCATTTTTAAATTTAAATAAAATTTAGAAATTAAAGGTATTAGCGTTGGCTCTCTTCTTGAATACTTGGGAAGTAAATTAGTTCAAAAAACGATATGATTTCTTGGAAGTTAAATCATTTCAGAGTTTAGTTTTTATATGCTTTCTTAGATAACTTTTCTGTTGTCATCTTTTAACAAATTCAAGGTTAAAAAAATTAATATTGGATTGGGTAGGTACATTTCCATTATTGAAACATAAAAAAGGTATATGCTCAATTTAATCTAACAAATCTAGAATTCATAAAAATTCTGGAGTTTTTGCATTAAATTCCACCCACTCTTTCGTATGGCAGTTTAATTATTTTACAAAAAAAAATAATTCGAAAGTTAAATCAGAATGAACCAAGCACATTTAAAACCAATCACGAACCATAAAACTCATTCGATATTAACGTCCACTACGTGTCACAATACTTCCACCTCCTACCCGTCATATTAGTTCAGCCAAATTAACTCTTTGTTTCGCGTTCATTAATTAAATGGATTTTAATGAAATTCTTTTGCAAATTTCAATCATTACCAAGGACCACACAACTCAATGAACTATTTCTGAGTGTATGTTGACAGGGGGAAACCCTTTCACCGACTTAATTAGTAATTTATGTACAAGCATATTGACATGAGTGAATTCCGTGGTTAATTTCCAACAATAGTAAAACAGGGAGGTCAAATTACATACATAGTCCTCGATGTCTCGATGTCCTCGTCCTTCCTGACCATGATATGATTTCAGTGACACTATACGTAGTTCTATCCCACACTCATATCGACTGAAGCCTTTCAAATCAATCTTCATCTGGTGTTAGGCCTTTTGATAATGTTTGTAAGCATTTGAGATAAGGCATGGACCACAAACTGACACGACAACCCCCGACAGTAGTGCTAGTCAAAGGCCATTACGGAGCGTTAATGTTGTAATTAACATAGGGCGGCCGGGGTTGTTTTATATGGAAATGTCCTCTTTATGTAAATCGAAGTCGCTTCAGATTTAATTGAGAGATAAACACGGGAAATAAAGTTTTAATGTAATTTGACAGCAAATGTTAAATGAAGTGTGTGTGTGTGCTTAAAGGCAGTCAGGGTGACTCGTATAGGGGTTGGCTTGTGAACAGTAATTCTATATAGCCGGAGTCAATTGTATGGATGAAAAGATCTCTTTTGCTTAATTTAAACGGAATTTCTACAGCTTCTTCCCGACAAGCAGTAGTGGACAGAGGGTTTTATGTGGCGCTATTAAGGGGTCAAGCAATTTATTGCTGGTTTTGGTTAAGGAATTTTTTTTGTTTTTTTTTCATTTTAAATTTGTTTTATGTATATTTGTTTTATTCCATTTCTTGAAGTTATAAACGATTTTCTTATGTATAATTGAATTCAATGTAGAAAAATAAGATTAAAATTTCGAACAAAATAAAAGCTGAAATTAGAGTAGAACAGTTATTCTTTAAAAAATGTTCTCTTTAGTCCTTTTACTATGCTACAAAATCCTTTTTCAATTGAATTTTCCATTTAAAAGAATAATAATTTGTTGTCTTATTTTTAAATAAAATCTTTAAAAAAAAATAAAAACCGACTTCAAAAATATAAACCAAAGCACTAAAAACGAAAAATATTTTTTTTAAACATGCAACAAATGCTATTACAGTGCACTGCTGCCACGAGATTACGAGTGAAAAAAGACTCTTTAAACACGAAAAAATTTTGAAACAGAATTTTTTTTTTGCAAAAGGGGGCGTTTCGTATCATCAGAAAGCATATACTCATCAGTACGGCTTGGTTCCTGCCTGCCGTATACGCCAAAGTAACACCCCAGCTGACCTCATATATCGACTTAAAATAATTTTTAAATGTGTATTATATTTGAGGCGAAGTACTAAGTATTTACTTGAATGCCTAGCGATATTAGCCCTATGTGGGACTAGCATTTTCCACAGATCTTTGCTATGAAATAAATTCAGAGCGAATTTAGTCAATATGAAAATTGACCGAGTTTGCTGCCATATCCGTGGCTCTAGAATTGAGTGGAAAGAACTTTTTACAAACGAAAAATCTATGAAAAATAAATTTCTTTTGCAAAACAGGGCGTTTCGTATAAGCAGGAGCCGTATACTCATCAGTACGGCTTGCCGTATACGCTAAAGTAACAGCCAAGCTGACCTCATATACACTTAAAATAATTTTAATCTTAAGTCTCCTTGGTGCAAATATCCGTGGCGTATGGCGACATTGACATTGAAAATGACATAATGATTTGTCTAAAGGAATGGTAATTCTGTATTATTTTTTTCTTTTCTTTTTCGGTGCCAATCCGAACGTTACTTCTCCACCATGTTCATCTGTCGCGTCGCGCACTGCTGGCAATTACAGCATCCCGTATCTTACGGCTTGGCATTAGCACCGACTCAAAAAAAATATTACGGAATGACCATACCTGCCGGCAAATCATTATATTGTTTTAAATAATAATGTCGCCATACGTCACGACTATGTGCTTAAGATTAGTTCTCAATCTCATCGCAAAAAGAGTATTACAATTTTGTAATTGTTGCGTGCTTTAAAAAAGATTTTATTTTTAACGTTTTAGTGCTTTAAGGCCGAAACACAATGAGAGCATCGGAGATCGGCATTAACATCAGCATTGAAATTTTCCCCGCGTCGGCATTAAAACCTGCTATGACAGAATGATAGCATTGTGAAATGCAACACTGAAAGGTAACTGAACTGTCAAAAGGAAAAATTTTAGTGAAGTGGTGAAATATTTTGTGGGAAAAGAACATGATAAATCGGAAAAAGGCGTCAAAAGTAGTTGCTGTTATATGGGTTATATGTTGTATGGGCTTATAATGCTAACGATACTACGCAAATTAAGGAAACGGCGTTTCTGGGTGCGGGATATATATTTACAAAGAGCCGAGCGGATTATCCTTTCAAACATACCAAATCCTCCAAAATCAGAACCATTGGCTGGGGAAGTTTCGGAGTCGTGCCATAATTTGTGACTGTATTCCTGTAAAACAAAGAATATATTAATTGAAATTCTCAACAATTTTCTTTCACTTACGCAGCGCGCATATCTTCTTCCAAAAAACTCATTAGCTGGAAATACTGCCACTTCACATCCTTTGCAGCACTTCCGGAAAGAGTTTGGTGTATTTTCGTCAGGTCGATTCTGGAAGAGTTCCGCAGGGACCTCCACCTCGATTTTAGTTTCGGTTCTGAAAGGACACATAAAGCAGTTATGGAATAGTTACGAATAAATCGAGTCAAATCCGTATACATTTCTTATTTTACCAGCAAAAGAAAATTCAGTCTTTATAAATTTTCAATAAATTCTTTCAAAGGCAATAATAATCATATTTAAAACATTTCTGACCAAATTTTATCTTTTCTGGTAAAATTTGTATAATCTTTACTACTGGCTTTGTATAAGCACGGATTTTCCCGCACAAATTCCACCAACTTTTCTTCGAATGACATGACAGCTGCTACTTGATACTTGATGCCACCTAGAATATCAAATATGAACAGATGCCGGGCATTGGCGAAAGAATCAAACGATGCCAATGCCCCATTGTGTCAAGCTTCATTACCATACTCGCGGTTTGATTTTGACAGGTATCGGTTCAATTTCAATGCCGATGTCGGATGCTCTCATTGTATTTCGGCCTTTAGTTAATATTTTTAGCTTTTTATTTTATTTTATTTTTATTTTTTATAAAGATTAAAGTATTAAGGTGAACTAGATCCGCTGGTGCGCTAGTTTCAGGGGTCTATAGTATATGGGCATATTAATCATCTGCCAATGATATCATGGGAGGCTAAAGAAAGACACCAAGAGGATTCCTATCATCCGATCCTCACCCAAGTTTTGAAGGTAAAGGGTGTATAGTCCCTTCAGGACTAAGTGTGCTTTGCTTCTTTTCACGAATATTTTTTTGTTTCTGGAGCGTGGTCACAAAGATTCTCGTCTTATTATCCCACCCAATTTTACTGAGTTTTAGAATAAAACTTATTGCCGTTACGATCCCTGCTTTATACTGAGTGGCGCAAAAGTACTGGCACTATAGAAATTACTTATAATTGTTATTATATGACGTCTCCTGTCATTCTGATATTGAAAATTGTGTGGTAAACAAATGTAAAATAACTAAAAATAAACGTGGACCGTTATACTCCCCAAGAGCGTGAAATAATAGTGTCAATGTTTTTACGGAATGATTCATCAGTGACAAAAAGACAACGTGAATTTCGTCGACGATTTCCCCGCCGTTTGGCATCGGTGTGTATATCAACGTCACCATTTAAGAGACATCATCTTCAAATCCTAATGCGACAAAATTTCATGGCATAAATATATATACTATATAAAAAACTAATTCTAGTTTTCTTATTTAGAAATCAAGTTGTCGCTGAAGCAAATAGGGTCATTACTTTTGCGCCACCCAGTAGAAAAAATATGGCTTTTTATATCTATTTGTCGAGCAGGACTCGACTTAAGTTGAATTCGACTTAAGTCAGTTTCCATGAACGGAACCTGACGTAAGTACGGAAACCCCCTGTACTTACAATATTTTTGCGAAAATTATAAGTACCTATTATTAACAAAAAATAATTTGTTCGGTGTTTATTTACCATTAACCTTCATTTGACATTTGATCACCAGTTGCTCCGTTCTCGAGATATATTTTTTTTTGTTTATTTTTCAAACGTAAAAATTATAAATTTCAAGCCAAACGAAGTTTCAGGATGAAAGCAATTAATTTTATTGAACCTAAAAATAAAACCAAACGTTTTATAAATTCAATAAAAATAAAATTATATGGAAATTAATTTTTAAAATGTATGCACCCAGCCTTAAGGCTGAGTCCTTGTCCTAAATTAGACAGCTCGGTGCACAATTCTCAACATGGAGCGGTTCGTTAAGATTTTTGAATAAATCGCAAATTGATTAATGGAATATTTATTTAAACACCTAAGGCAACAAAATAACGTTTTCTAATTTTTAAATTTGTCCCCCAATTTTTATTTAAAATGATTTAAAAATTCAAATTCAATGATATTTTTTTAATTTCTCTGGTTTGCGGTGCACCGAGCTGTCCTATTTATGACAGCGACCCAGCCTTAAAGAAGTAAATTCAGATCAAATGAAGAGAGACGGCTCCGAGACAGATCCCAGTTAAACGACCAAAAAGAAAAATTAAAATTTAATTTTACAAAATTGTACAAAAAATTCTGCGACTTTTCTATCAATTAGTACAAGTCTATATTCAAAAGTATTAAATAGAAATTCACATCAAGACATGCATATGCGCAGGGTATTTGGAAAATTTCAAAAGTAGTAGCGTTTGCTGCCAAAGTAGAGTACTTTTGAAAAAAAATGGAGTACACGACTAACGAAATTCAAATTTTATAACTTTCATTAATGTAAATAATTTTCAAATTAAAATTTTATTACAAATTATTCGTTTTATTATATTATACTCAGCTCTGAGTGTGCCTGTATAAAATTTTCTTGGTGCACTTTTTGCGGAAAATAAACAATAACACTCGCATAAACAAACTATAGTTGAAAATAACAAAACCAACAATATGTATTAAAAGACTCAACACTAAAAAATATTCTAGTGGTAAAATACGAACTTTTCTTGCCTTTTTTCGGCAAATGTATTCATGATATCATCATCCATAGCTGAGGAATATTTTAGTTTCTCAAGTTCTCTATTTTTCTATGAGCTCTTCAAGAATCCAGTAAAAGTAATTACAATCATGGATCTCCTTTTTCAACCGACTTCACAACGAAAAAGTTACCCATTCGACTGATTTTTTTATGGATGTAATTTCATATCTCTTCTAACCAATTCAATTCAAGTCAATGTCAGGGTGGTTCCATAAAAATTTTGTCAAGATCTGAAGAAGACCTTCGAACATGGAAAATAGAGCTCATCAATGGAGAACAGCAAATAAATCGCGATTAATGTTGTTGAAGCATTGTAGATATAAAGGTTTTTTAGAAGTAAATGACAAATTTTCTACAATAAAAAAAATCTTGATTGGCAATACTATTTTTGCATGCTGCCCGCTACTTAAAAAGAATAGATGAGATATCCCATAGGGTACTAAATTGGTCATTCCGTTTGTAACGCATAGGATTAATGCTGGTAAAACAAAATGAATTGGGCACCCACGTATAATATTAAAAATTAATTTTAATTTCTCATTTCTTTGTGTGCGTCTGTCCATCTGTCCTTCCGTCCATCCGTCGGGCCATCTATCTGTCTACCTGCCTGTCTTCACAGATCGAGTTATTTTCCACGCAGACCTTTTAAAAAAAAATACATTTAAGTTCGAAATTGTGCAAATCGGGTGACTCATTCGTAGGATTGCAGCAATACAAAAATTTCATATATACTATGAAAACTATCTGGCCTAGACTTTACGTTTTTATCGTTATGAATAAAATTGTTTATAATCATTTTTACTGTCCGATGAACCTTTCTAAAAATAGATATGAAAAATCACTTCAACAATCAGACTTGCACAGAGGGGGGAAATTACATACAGGCATTCATCTAGAGCAGGCATGGCCAAAATACGGCCGGCGGGCCGGTTCCGGCCGGCGTAATGAATTTATGTGGCCCGCGAACAATTTTTCAATATTAGCATTTAACTTCTAGTAATTAATGGAATGAATTCTCGACACTTCTATGTTTTTTAAAAAAGATTCCATTATACAGAATTAAAACTACCATCTGTACTCGATTTTTAGTTAATCTTTCTTTGAAATGATCTATTTTATGTTCAAGCGACGTTGCCAATACGCGATTCTGTCTTACTCATTTAAATTTAATATTGTTTCTATCAGTTTCTGGCTTAAAGCCAAAGATCACAAATTTCATAAAGAAATTTTTGAAAGTATAGGTACTGTGTGTATGTGTTTCGATCAGCAGTAACAGGGCGATCTCATCAGGACAGCAATGAACCCTGAAACTGCCTGATGTCTACACAACAGTGACCTCCGATGCCAATAAGTTCCTGGTGGATATACATATATAGATTTAATTTTTGCATTTTGCATTTTGTTTAAGATTTTTTAATTTTAATATTTCGTCCGGCCCATGAAAACATTTTTTTTCCAATCCTGCGCAAGAGCAACAACAGTTGGCCATTGCTGATGTAGAGTATCGTTAGAATTTATCTTTTAGACCAATTCTAGCTTATGTTTTTGTTTCTATGAAAATATGCATAACATTTCTTGCTTCAACCATTTTTCCACGACTATTACTGAATTTAGAGTTCCTACGTGAAGAAAAATTCTGCTTTTAATTTTACTAAGATTGGCCGGCAAAAAAATACTTTTCGCACTTGCGGAGCATGTGGAACGGCACATAAGGCAGCTAATACATTTTTCTATATTGAGAAACATTTTCCACATAGGGCATTTTTTACATTAAAATCGAGTTCCAGTATTTTTCAAATAACAGTGAATTTCGTACAAATTCCTATATTTTCAGAATATGCCATTCTTCGTATAACGCCTCGATTGAACTCCGATCAATATGGTTTGGGAAAAGTGTGATGAAAAAATGAAAAATGTTTGACGGATTTGGATTTGAGTGCGATCTTAAGACAAATTTAACTTTTGAGAGAAAGAAAAGTAGCGATTAAAATTACAGTTTTAATTTAAATCCTCCAAATATTTGACATTAAGGTCGATGGTACATGGACATATGTTAATTTGTAGTGAAAAAGTACATAATATTTTGATAACACAAATGAAAACCTTCAATCAATCAAAAAACAATCAGCAAATTTTCCTAGAAATATGAATGTCAAAATTTTACCAGTCATTTAATAGCGAATTAAAATTCCTAATAAATTTGTGGAGAATTTACAATGGCATCTATTTTAAAAAGACGGAACCTTTAGCTGTTACCGCTGGTAAAATCAACAGTGGAATGACACAAATGACATTTCAATAAAAAATTTGTTCAGGGGGATGATTCTGATCTCTTTATCGTAGCTTAGGCGTATATTTTTGTCACATATTTTGACAATTCACCTCAAATTTGTCGTACTTTTATATACACCATATTCATTTTGATTTATCCTTTTCATCAACCATAAAAGAAACTAAAATAAATTTTCAATGAATTAATGTCAGAATACACGCCTAAAAGTACCTACGACAAATTAATCAACTGCTTGCGAGGTTGTGACAAAAATTGTATACTGGTGGTAAATGAATATTCTATATCTAATTAGAGCAATACAAGTGCTTAAATTCGTAATAATATTTTGAATTTGTAATGTGAAATGTCATTTTCAGTTCATTCTACGTAATGCAAGGCTTGGTGAGCAGAATAATAACACAAAAAAATCAGTCCAAAATTTGTCGTATATTCTGATATTAAAGTACGACAAAAGATCAGAATTCCCCCCCCCCCCCTGATCTGACTGAACTTGGAATATTTCAAAGTTATCTTTATTTTTATTTTTACTCTAAACAGTGGTTAGATTAGATTAGATTTGTGAAGGGGTGTATAGGCGTTAGCCTCGCAATCACTGCGACCTGAAAGATCTATTGTGAGTCCCCATTGAATTTGCTCCATTTATAGGTTTAGACTGTTAATAAAGTCTAGAACCATTCTGGGCTTATGGTTCCATACATAACTTGGTGGAAGAAAAGCATGTTCAAGGTGGAGTAATCTCCGCCTGGCCAATTCTTCGCAGTGGCAGAGCAAGTGCTCCGAGGTTTCGTGAGCATACTCACAGAAGCGGCAGGATGAAGTCTCAGCCAAACCCAGCTTGTTTAGGTGATACCTCAAGGGGCAATGACCTGAGAAGAGCTCAGTGATCATTTTGAGCTCTGTTCTTCTAAGGAGTAGGAGTTCCTTTGTTTTTCCGCCAGAGGAGTCGATAAACTTTTTTGCCTGACGAAGTCCTTGTAGCCCTTCCCAATACAGGGATTTTTGTTTATTCTCCCAGTTGTTTAGGGTAGCTCTGAGGTAAATGGTTCTGGTCCGACAAACTGAGTTTCCGTTCCTCTTTTGGCTAGGTCATCCGCAATTTCATTGCCTCTGTGGCCCTCATGTCCAGGTACCCACATGAGGATAACTTTGTTTCTCCTTGATAGATTTTTGAGGGTTTGTGGACATTCCCAGACTATCCCTGACTTGACAGTGTAGGACTTTAAGGCCTTGAGGGCAGCTTGACTGTCCGAGAGAATATTAATGGTTGAGCCATTTATGGCTCTTTTAATGCAGGTATTGGAACATTCTTCTATGGCCAATACCTAGGCTTGGAATACGGTAGGGGTAGAGCCTAGAGCCTTTGATATATGGCATTTGGGGCCGTATACCCGCAATCCGACCCCACTGTTTGTTTTTGAGCCGTCTGTATACCACACCATCGATCCTTGTTGGAAGGACGGTTTAGTGGAGCGCCATTGTTGTCGGTCTCCAAGAACCACTTGGAATGGTCTTACAAAATCCACTCTGGGTGTGATTATATCAGATATGGTCGTCACTTGCTCGAAGCATATCTGTTTTAAGATACTTAAATGACCAACCAGATCGCCTGGCTTTAACTGTTTCTCCGTTTGTACTCTAATAGCACTGGAGATCGCTTCCTTTTTCACCTGCAAATGCAGGGGTGCAAGGTTTAATAAGGCTTCCATGGTTGCTGTAGGACAGGTTCTCATGGCACCAGTTATTCCTAGACAGGCAAGCCGCTGGGTTTCTTGAAGCAGAGCCTCAGCCGTCTTTTGATTAGTTTTTGACCACCATGCGAGGGTCGCATAGTTGACCATGGGTCTAACAACCGTGGTGTACGTCCAGTACATCATTTTTGGCTTCAGACCCCATGTTCTGCCAATGAAGCGACGACACGTGTAGAGAGATCGCATCGCTCTATCCGTCACTCTGGACAGATGCGAATTCCAGGTAAGTTTCTTATCTAGGGTTATCCGCAGATATTTGACTTCGTCTTGGTGAGCAGAATAATAACACAAAAAAATCAGTCGAAAATTTGTCGTATATTCTGATATTAAATTACGACAAAAGATCAGAATTCCCCCCCCCCCTCCTGATCTGACTGAACTTGGAATATTTCAAAGTTATCTTTATTTTTATTTTTATGTTGTGGTCTCCGAGTGGATGCTGCTATCACTAAGTATCGGGTTTAGTTGAGCAGATGTAACACACAGTAAAAGAACACTTCACTTAATCATTTTCAACTTTATTCACGTATACATATCTATCAATTATATATTTATATCCCGTGTATAATAACTATAATTTGATATCTCGCCGAATCCAAAAAGACTGACTTCTTCAAACATTTTTCAGCCACCATGTCACCGCGCATTCTTCTGTTTTTTTATTTATTTTTTATTTGATGATTAGCCGGAAGTCACCTGCATATTCCGCAGTAACACGCTTTCACAACAAACCCAATAATTCTGAGTTTGTTATGAAATGCGATACACTGCAACTTTTAACAGTGCCACCGTTTGGGCAAGACCTGTTTGCATTTATTGTGTAAGATCATGCTTTTCGCCACACAACAATGACCTAGTCAAGAAGCGATGTCAACCAATTCTTGTTTCACACAGATTAATTGATTTATTTATTTTGACAACAAGAATTGATTGATCTTCTATTCACAACATTTACTCTAAACAGTGGTTAAGGTGAGATTATATATTTCCGTCCAATTTAGGTAAATGGAGAATGAGAGGAAATCATATCAAAGTAAATATTAGGGAAATTGGGGAATATTTCTCAATAGGGCAGAGGGCACATTTCCTTGATTTGGTAAATTGAACGATAATTTCATGCCGACTTTACGTAAATTTTCCTTAATCTCGACCAATTTCCTACTTATTTTAACTCATATTAGGTAGGATGGAATTATGCATGAATACTTTTCCTAGTAGAAAATATAAATCTAACTTAAATGATTGTGAGAATTATTGCTTTAATAAAATATATAGAAATTATGCGCTTATTCAAAACTAATTCTCTCAGCTTCTAAGCGCTCAATTTAAATCGACAAAAACTTTATTGATAAATATCGAAATATCAAAAAACACCGAGCTTTAAAAATGTAGATATATTTAAAAAACAATAATTTTGTTTAATTATTATTTGTTTTACCATTTAGAAACTTGAAATTAATATAAATAGTCGTTATCGTTCTGAAATTAAGAAAATTGCATGTGTTTTTTTTTTTGAGATAGTAACACTTTGGTCTTTTCCAGTTACACCAATCAGAAAAAGGCACATATCTTTCGAGGCCCACAAATTGGAGATGGAAACCCCTAATAATATGCGGATAGTTCTACTTAGCATCGATGCACTTTTACCAGTAGATTAGCAGCAATTTGGTTAACGTTACATCTTGTATATAATATGTCCTCGTTGTTACGGGACTCTAGAGTCTACAATTCCACTGAATTGCTATATATATATATATCTTCCCGACTCTACTTCTAAGATGATGGACTAGACCATTAACCTTATAATCACTTGAACCATGCAAAGGCGTATACATTTTTGATACTATTCGATATCTTTACCCTAGTTGATTATCAGTCCTGATTTCTATAGACTTATGAAGCTTGACCGTACGCTAATAATTTTTTCAGTTTCTTACTACTACTTCTGAACTTTTGCCATTACTGAATGGACGAAACATATATTTTAATTAGTAGATTATCTTGTTGGTTTATATGAATCTGGTATAGATTAGATTGATTTATTTTGATCACAATATTGTATTACATTATCTTTTTTTTCCTGTATCAACTTATCTGTAACACTCCTAGCTTTGAATACATTAATTATGTAACGCTAAATATTCAAATTCAATGTCGAATCGATGTAATTCAGCTTGTAGACTTTCAATCCCAGCAGTTTTTATAGCATTTTAAATATTGTTAATGCACATGTACCCCGATATTTGCTAGTTTTGAAAATTAATTTTGGAAAGATAATTTTGAGCAGAAGCACGAATCACTCAGCCACACTCCAAGATTAATTAGGTACAATGCATTGGTACCATTGAAATTACTTTTTCACGTGTAAATACAGACACAAGTCATTTAACCCGGCGCCAATCACGCTGGGTCATATTGACCCGAGGCAATTTAATACGGTGAATTTTTTTTACGCCGACCGTACAATTTGAACTTTTGTGTAGTTTGAGATACAGCCCCCTCTACTCGTGCCGCCAATGTTCTCAGTACAATGTCGTCTGCGCAGCGAAATACCAGTGCGTCTAATCAAAACGGGTAAATATGACCCAACGTCAAAAAGGTAAAAAAGAAAAATATCACAATTATGTCTTCAAAGTTGATTTTGTATGTTTTATTCACGGACCGAAACAGTTATGACTTTTTACGAAAAAAAACTTACTTTACTTGTTATTCCTGACCGATAATAGTTTGAAGCTAAAAACACTAAGCTGGAAAGGTTTATTATTTTTTCTGGCAAAAATGAAAAGGCAGCTTGAGTAGAAAAGATTAAAATCCGGGCTCGCTTTCTATATTTTTACCGAAAACAAGTATCAAGCCATTGCTCTTGCTTTTCTAACTTCAAAACTATTACCGGCCACGAATAACAAATAAATTAAGCTTTTTTTGTAAAAATTCACAACTGGTTCGGTCCCTGAAAATAAAAAGCCAGTTTGGCTTTTTATACTTCCGGCTTCAAAACCTGTTACTTCCAGCCCGAAAAAATAAAAAGTCAAGCTGGGTTTTTAGTTTTGTCAGAACAAATTATAAGCCCTTCCAGCTTAGTTGTTTTAGCTTTTTTTAAAAAAAGCTAAGTTTTCAAAAGCTTTACAGGAATCGAAACGGGTTTCACGAGACATCTTTTGATATATTCCACTAAATTCCACGATCATAATTTATCCAAGCTTTTTTTGTTTAAAATTTCCAAAATACCAGTTATTTTCGGTCCCTGGTTTTATTAAAGATGCTAATAAAAGTTTGATTTATAGAATACATTGGTATTATCTTTTTTTTACCACATATGAAAAGAACCAATATTAAATAAATATACTTATTAAAAGGTAACTCTTTTTATTTTGTGATAATTCTTCGATTAAATCCGGGTCATACTGACCCGGTGTCATCATTTGCATAATAATATTCACGTCATTTGCGCCGGGTTAATTATTAAATGGGATTGCAAAATGGACCTCCTGATTTCCTCCAAAAAGAAGTAAATAAAAGAAAATACAAGATAAATAAAATAATGATAAATCAATAAAATAATTAAATAAATAAATAAATAAAAGGACCATTCAATAATTAAAAAAAAAAAGGAACATGTGATTTAACAAAGAGAGTATTGAAATCGCCCCAGCAATTCGCTCGAGTAATATTGTCAAATGTCATAACCCGTTGCCCAAGTATGTAAATGAAGTATGTATAAAAAGAACAGTCTTAATAATATAAAGGACACAGAACGCAGATATTTTCAGTGGAAGTGACAGTTTCGAAAATTGACAAAAAGCAAAAATGATATACACTAGCGAGCAACAGGTTACGTCCACCATATATTTTTATTATTTTTCAGAACTGGCAGATAGAAAAACTTCGTTTACAATGTTTTCCGAGGCTTACAAGATTTAAGAATCTAACAGGCATTTTCACTACTTTTCCTCCCTTCTTCTTTCTTTAAATCCTCTATTAAGTATTAAGAAAATTTGTGTATTTAAAGGCGAGCAACTGATTACTGGCATCAGTAGTTTTTCGGGTTTCGTTGTGTTCAAATTATTATAAAAGTGAAAAAATTAATAAAGTATTATAATTACAATAAAAATAATTAAAATGGATCGCATGAAAAAATTAAGTTCTGAGGAAAAGGACAAAATTAAAGCCTTAAAGCCAGAATGATATTCAGCACGGCCAATTGGGAGAAAATCGGGGGCAGTCATGATGTAGTGTTTCGATTTCTGAGAAATCCTGATAACTACGAAAAAAATAACAACGATGGTGTTAAAACCGCACCAAGGGAAGGGAGCAATCGTGAGACTCGCCTCCGAGCGGTCGACAACTGCATCACAAATCGGTACAGAAGCAGGCATTTCGGCAAGTGTGTGGACTTTAAGACGAACAATAAAGCAGTCTGCCAATTAAAAACGGTTCAAATTAAGGAAGAAACCTTAGTTGGGAGATGAGTGTGCCTCACTGCCCTGGAATGACATCACCCTGTATACCTCAGTGGATGAGAAAATTAATGGGTTTTATGAACTTCTACATTATCTTCACAATAAATATGCTCCAACTCACTCACGCAGAATCAGAGAAGATGGTTGCCCATGGTTTTCTGCAGCCATCCAGTCACTTATTGCTGAGCGGAATTTTTTATGTCGCAAATACCTTAGATTAAAGACCAATGAAAGCCGTACGCATCACAAGTTGATTAGAAATCTGGTCAACTCTAGAGTTCGCGCAGCCAAGCGACGATACTTTAAGCAAAAGTCTAACCCCCAACTATCTTCCAAAATCTTGTGGAAAAACTTGAGTAAGGCCTCTGTGTATGGCAGAGATAAATCCCAGTGTAACTTGGATCCTAACATACTTAATTCCCATTTCACTTCTCTCCCCATCCTTTCCGGACGTAGCTCTGAACAGCTGGGTTTAAATCACCTCATGTTTCCCTCAAGAAATGATCAGCCTTGTTTTAGTTTTAGCTATGTTGATGCCAGGGAGATTGCTGTGGAAATTGGTGCTGTCAAATCTGATGCTGTGGGGCCTGATGGTATTCCACCCTGGTTTATCAGGCTTTTTCTCCCTTGGATAATACAGCCGATTCTACATATTTTTAACACCTGCCTTACCATGTCGATATTTCCTTCCGCTTGGAAAATCGCTATAGTTGTGCTGGTGTCGGAGATCAATGCAGCTGAGGTTCCCAGTGATTTTCGACCGATTAATTTCTTGCTAAGGTTCTGGAAAAATTGATGGTACAGCAAATAATTGATCACTTGGAAAACTTTAACTTATTAGGTCCTTTCCAGTCCGGTTTTCCTAAGTCTCGTAGTTGCGAGACAGCCCTTCTTAATGTTACGAATGATATACGTAGCTCGCTTGACATGGACCATCTGAGTGTTCTTGCTCTGCTTGATTTCTCCTAAGAATTTGACATGGTCTATCATTCCAATTTGCTTGAAAAGTTGACCTTAAACTTCCTTTTTCATCCTTCTGCTGTGTCCTTGATCCGCAGCTTTCTCTCCAAAAGATTGTAGCGCGTTAAGGTAAAGGATTGTGTGTCCGGGGTTTTACCTCTAAATTGTGGTGTCCCTCAAGGCTCTATTCTCGGCCCTTTGCTCTTCAGCCTGTATATAAATGACCTTCCCAATGTTGTTCTACCATTTTCGAGTCGTGTTAAAAATCTTGGAATCTTCCTCAATCCCAGAATGGAATGCTGTGATCATGTCAATAATATGACTGGTATGATTTATGGTGGGCTTCGTCGGGTGTGGTTGTCTTCGCTTCGGGAACCTTGTCTATTAACACACTTTCGATGCTAAACAAATCTTTGATTCTCCCGTACTTTTCCTATGGCAGTCTCCTTTTCCTTCACTTGTGTTCATCCTGTTCCACTAAGCTAAATGTGGCCTTCAACTACTGCACAAGATTCTTCTTCTGCTTAAGAAGATCCGATCATATTTCGCAACATCGTAACCATCTACTTGGTTGCTCCTTAAATCTATATCTTTTACGTAGGCTTCTGGCATCTCTTCATAAGCTCATCTACTCTAAAGAACCAAGCTATTTGTTTAATAATTTGGCATTTTTAAGCTCCTCAATGCGTTTCGACTTGCTGATACCAAATTTTCAATATTCAGTAATGGAAAATTCTTACTTTGTTCGTGCTGTTCGAGCTTGGAATAATTTACCATCCGAAATTCAGCGTACGAGCTCGACTCGAGGGTTTATGGAGCGAATAACGCGCTGCAGCACCGTCGTGGGATAGACTTTTGGGTGTGTTTTAGGTGGTCTTGGCTCTGTGTTTTCTAGTTATTATAGTTATTTTATATTTGAATTTGTAATCTGATGTTTTGAGTAATATTTTAGTATTTTATTTTACGTTACTAGTAGCATATTTTTTCGAATTTTATATTAATATTTACTTGTTTTTATTTATTTTTTTGCCGCTTTGTTTTTATACTAAAAAAAAGAAATTTGTATTCTTATAGTGCTTTATCACGAACAAACTTATTCTATTCTATTATTCTATTCTAACTGCGTCTCATCAGCATAAACGCAAAATATTTGCAGTTGATCATATTGGATGGGGAGATCGATGGAGGAACGTAATTTGCTTGGCCCAAAAACGGTTTTGTATTGACGGACCCGATGGATACGACTTTTATTTCCATGACGTATGGAAGGAAAAATTATATTTACCGAAAGGGTGGTCCAATGGCGTAACTACCGGGGGTCTTGGGTGTGCGCAGAACACGGGCCTATGGAATCCAAGGGCCGCCCTCCAGAGAGAAAGAAATATTTGCAGGCAAAGTCTCCCTAGGATAGAATAAAGCAAAATCGTTACATCTTCCTTGAATATTTATTTGAACGTTTTAATTATTCAATAGAATTAAATAGAATCAACCTTAAAATGAAATACATTTTTTTGTTCAACGGAAATTCATCTTTTGCGTTTCTTTACTTTCGATGGAAAGTATATAGCTAGGCTTATCAACCTTGATTGGGCCATCGTGCTTCTTAAATAATTTTTAGTTTAGTTTTAGTTTAGAATATGGCCGTTTCGCACTGTCATTTGCTAATCGTTCATCGCTGCAAAGTTTGCCAAATATCTTTCTTCTTTCACGAGTTCTCTTATGTTCGTATTCAATAGATGTGTTCTTTTGTGTACCTTGTTCTAGAACTCCCATATACTGGAGAGAACAAATTGTTCTGTCGATTGAAGCGAACTCTTTGTATACTGTTCGCTTCATTTAAATCTTTCTATGAAAATGTATAAGGTGTTCTTTTGTGTATCTTTTGTTCTGCTATGTTCTGCGGACACAAAAGAACACAGCTAATATTTTCCACGACTCTACCAGCTCTGCATCAGCCGTTCTAACTGAGTAGAAAAACATCTCGCAATGCTGATATTTAATTGTACGCATTTTTCAAATGACTCCATGCTTATACAAGTCGAAAAGCGGAATTATTGAGATACGACATCTAAGGTATTTAAGATCTCAGATTGCATCACAATATGAAGGACAGTTTCAAAACTTTTCATTTCATTTTTTATTTTATTGCGTCATTTCTTTCGGGTGCGTTTTCTAACACGAAAATAATTTTAGTCAGCGCTTTCAAGATATCTGTAAAATGAAAAGATAAGGAAATTATCGCGTTGTTACGCGAAGACCTTCGATTAGGACACAAACGCTTCAGTGTATGATTTTCACTTTCGACGACAGACTTTAATATGGCCCACCTCTTAATGCTATGTTCCAAAAATACGTAAACGGTTTCAGTCATAAAACTTGTTTATGTACTTTTATGACTGAAGTTACAGCATCATTAATGACCAAATTCAGGTTGTGGGCAGAACAGCTTTCAGCATTCGGCTGACTTTTAAAAATTCGCGTGTGTGAATTGTGTTTCTCTATATGAGGGTTTGAGCACCCTTTAAAATGTTTACTACATAAAAACATGTGAAACTCAACCAATCAGATGAAATTTTACACGCCGAAAATTTAATTTAATTCAATAAATATATTTTCTTATGTCCAAGTGATATTTTAATCGCTTATAAGAAATCACACTCATTCCGACTTTAATTTTCAAAATGTTACTTTTACCTGAATCCTGCGTATGGTCAAGAGAGACGGAGCGTGGTAAGCACTATCTTTACCTTATTCTTCTTGTGGTGATTACATTTGTAGTCAACATAAAAACATCAAATGATGTTGGCAGCTCCAACTGTGCTCTAACGCGAAAGAGAAAACTATAAAACTTGTGCTATTCTTTCCTATAGGAGAATGACAATACGCTCAGTCCGTATTTGTAATAGACTAAGAGCTGGCGACCAAAACACTTACGTCATTTCATAAACAAAATTTTGCTTGTTATCTTACTCTCTTAACATCGTTAATAACTCATTCGGAAGTCTGCCAGCCTTCCAGTGGTGGAGGGTGCTGCGAGCTGGGCTCGAAGACCTTAAAAAACCTGTTTAACTTACGTAATTTCATAAAGGCTGATTTTTGCTGTGGCAGGGGAGAATTATATTTCATGATCAATGGTAAAAATAGCAAACACATTGGATGGTGGGAAAGTGGGGCCAGAAAGCAACAAAGATGCGGAAAAATGTGTATAACTCACATCATACCACGATATCTCGAGAACGCTTCCACATAGGGTTCAAAAATCTTACACACGGACGTTTTTAAAAAAATTAAATTCAGTTTCGAAAATGGGACCAATCGAGCAACTCCTTCGTAAGGTAGGGCACTGTCTAAGAACACGTACATGTAGAGACCTGAGATTTGGTATAGGGTGTTTTCATAGCAATAGCAAATATATATTCAAAAATATACGAAATCGGGAACCCCTCCTTAGTGCTGCCATACAAAACTTTGGTTTTTGCTTATAGGATCTGAACATGGTCTGAAAACGCGTCGACATATAGCGCTGAAATTTTGCACACGGCGTTTTCATTTGCAAATAAAAGTTCAAAAAAAGACAACCAAATCGGAGACACTTTCTTGGTTTCATTCGGCAACACCAAGAAGGTGTATTTAATTTTCCACCACTGGAATTCAGCCAGACTTCCGAAAAAATTATTAACGATGTTAAAAGAGTATGATAAGATGCAAAATTTTGTTTATGAAATGACACAAGTGTTTTGGTCGTCAGATCTCCGTTTATAAGGTAGAAGTTCTATAATTTCATTTTGTATCTTAGTACTCAAATATTTTATTTTTTTTTAGTGTCGTCTGCTAAGAGATCATTTACAACTGGATCATATTTTGCTACGAGTTTAACGGTGTTTAAGAAATTTCCTGAATTCCCGTTCTTATTTTTGAGACTTTCATTATGCCCTATAAATATGGTTAATTAATGGCTAAAGTTAGAGTCAGATTAATGATTCTCTCGATCACTTTCAACCAGTAACTACTCTCGTTGATGATATCCTACTCAAGATCTTTGTCGAGTAGGTACTCTTTACTTTTCCATTGACGCACATTATGACAAGCATCGATATGAATCTGTGAATCTTCCTGTCTTTTAATACCCTGAGTTAGATGCTGCCAAACATTATTTCCGTTTATCCACACAAATTTCGAAAAATTGACTTTTGATTTATCTGCAAATAAACAACAAGTGCCTCAGTAAGCTACATTTGAGTTTAAAGAATGTCATAGCTAACTTCTCGGATAATTGACTCCGTTTTCTGATAGTTTTGTGTAATGTGACGCATTAAGATTGTTGTTATCTCTTGGAAAAAGTTCAGTCAATTGACATGGTCCGTGCGAAATGATAAACCATTTATTGATTGTGGTTAAGGAATTTTGGAAATTTGCTTCGTCAGTAGGAAGTGGTGTACGTCCACAGCGTACTAATGTATCGTCGGCTATAGTTGAGTTTGAGTTATTGTCACTCTCGAAGTTTGACTCTGCGATAGCCATTTAAACAGCTGAATCTGCACACATAATTGACGAATCTGAAGAATGCCTCATTTTCTCTTGAATTGGAATTCCTTCTACACCTTGTGAATCCCGTTCATCATGTGATTCAGCTATTTTCTCCCAATTCCGTAAAATCGGTGTTATTAATTTTAGATACAGAGTTATCCTCGAAGAAACTTACAAATTTATATCTCACGCAACTGGAACTCATGTGTTCAGGCCACACCAATATCCCTCGATGATTCCCTGGTTCATCCCCAGATTAAATTAAAAAGAAACACAAAGAATTTGAGCTTAAAATAATTAAAACAAAAGGAACTTATCTGAGGCTAGGGAGCTTCCTCCCTTCAATCCAACGCAGTCCTAAACTTCCTGGAATTATAAAACAGTTCTGAAAAAGACAAAAACATAATTATTTCCAATAAAAATTAATAAATAATGCAAACTTACCATTTTTTCTACTTACTGCTGGATGATCACGAATTGACATGTCAAAATGACAACACATTACCAAATTATAAATAAGGATAAGTAGAGACAGAGGCGAACAAAATAGGAAATTTTCCGTATTTTTTTAGACCGAAAGAGGTAATCTCATATACTTTTGTCTTTTTCATGAATGGGGGAAAAGAACTTGGTTATGCATTATTGTAGTGCGACTGAGACAACGAGTTAAAAACAAAAATTGAGAAAACGTAGGATTACCCGAATGATAAAATCTTCTTGATTACCTTCAAAATTACTTCAAACTATTCATAATAATGTACATTGGGTAACCCTACCTCCATTTGGCAAGAAAAAGATAAATTTCGCAATAAACAACGTACTAAAAGGAGATGTAAAATTTCTGTCAAATAAAATTCCCCGAATCCAGCATGAGATTCCCCACTTAATCTCTTTCGAGCAAAACAGATGTAAACCGGAAAACGTGCTGTTCACATATCATAGGATTACACCAAAAAACATTAGAATTCCTGCGAAAAACATTGGGACAATTTTAGAAAAACCTATTTTCATAAAAACGCGGGAACATTTTATGAGCGTAAAATCGGAAAACTCCGCCCATTCTCTCTTATTTACGAAAATAAATCATTTGCCATTCCATTTCGTTGCATGTAATCTTCGCTTTCACATTTTTTGTCTTATTCGTAAAATGTTCAAAGATGGTTTGATTTTTTTTTAAGTTTTTCTCTTCTTTCCTTCCTTTTCTCGCCGTCTACATTTAAATGGAAATCAATCGGAACACTCGTCTGTGTCCCTTCTTGTAGTTATTTATTCTTTGACATTACATCAGATGTTGTCGCCTTCGCCGCAGTCAGAGTTTAGTGCAACTTTAATGGTCCACTATTAGGTCCAGCGATGTTAGACGTACGATAATTCTCGTACATGTACGAGAATTTCTACTCAAGTACGATGTACGATGCAAAATATATTCTCGTACGCGAAAGTACGAGAATTTCGGCCTAAAATATTTTTCAACCAGAATTTCCAGGTGTGGCAATACTACAAACAAAGAGCAGTAAAAGATAGTTTAAAAAACATAAGCAGAGAAAACCATAAGCCCCGGAATATACAAGCCATGAAGTAAGACTTGAAGAGAGCATAGCGGCCAACATTACATACTTTTTCTCTTGTATTATTGCATTTAAATGTACAGCTTGGATTTCGCTCAAACACCATGCTTTCCATAAATTTGTTGCACATGCTATTATTTTTTAACACCATTAGAAAGAAAACATATTGGGCTGCAAAATGTTATAACCTCAAAATTATGTGGGAGCGATAGTTTTAGGCTCTAAGGTCTGTTTGAAATGAAATCATAGCTCTTCTTTCATGAATGTAAAAAAGTAAAATGTGGTAAACTCTTATTGCATCACTGTAGCCGGCCCACTAAAGGTGCCACCGGTGTACGCCTTTACGAGTTGAAGATAAGCTCTCTTAAAGTTTAAGGTATACCAATGGAAACATACTGGGCTTAGGTTGTTACTCTGCAAGCAGTAATATCGGAAAATATAACTCCATTATCAGTCGTCTCCGCTAAGAATGCCCGGGCATAATCTTAATGAAGTGCGTGTGCCACTCCTTGAATCGGACCTCAAGTGAGGCATGCAAGGCTCTGCCGCGCGGATGTGAATATTTAGCGAGAAACGTCTTCTCCTATTTTAGACAGTGTCAAAGGCTCAGTTACAACAATTTCAACATTTTGTTCACGTGAAAAAACATCAGATGCTCGGCTTTGCTATTACTCGTTGGCTTTCCTTTCTACTTGCAATAGAACGAATTCTGGAGCAGTGGGAAGCTCTTCGCCTCTATTTCACAGATATTTGGATGACTGAGTATACACTTGCGGCTGAACAAAATTTCAATGCCCTCCAATACCCATTCATGAAATTATACTATACCTTTCTAGCTTGGGTGTTTCCGAAAGTTACTTACACGAATGCATTCTTTCAGTCGATATCGGTCATAGTCACAACATTACATCACAAAATGGCAATAGCACACCGAGAACGTCTCCCCTCGTATTTGTAGCAGGACTTTGTTGCTAAGACGAACCTTGGGGAAATTAGACTGGATGATAGTTGTAGATTTACACGTTTGGAGTCCACGTATATGGGAGCCGCTGTCTTGGAAGGTCTGAAGAATTCCGAAGTGATGGCACGACCTGATCTCATAATTTATTTCAGGGAAAGTGCCGAGAGTATCTGCAACAAATATGCATAGGCATAAAACAACGTTTTCGTTTTGAGGATGATTTACTGGTGGCATTGCCACTTTTAAATCCTGACAAAGCTTAATCATCCAGCTAAGGAATGAGACCCTATCGCTCATTTTTTATGTGACCTGTGTCCTAGGGCAAAGTCGTCAGACTTTAAGAAAAGGCAGCAACTAGATGATGAGTGGCGACTTCTTCTTTTGGACCAATTTGCCCAAATCCGCACAGCTGATGAAAATCAGAAATATACAGCTCTACCTCAATTTGTGCTATCCGTGCTGACTCTCCCACATTCCTATGCTGATACCGAGAGGATTTTTAACAAAAACAACTTAATTAAAACAAAATTAAGGAACAAGCTGCAACAAATACCGTAAAAGGAGCCCTCCTTTCACCTCAGTGTGTTAAAACACAGTCGAAAGATTGCTGCTTTGTGTTCAAACTTACAACTCAAATGAAAAGTCGCATGACGTCGGCTGTTATGTACCAAAATTAACCTGCTACTGGAGCGCGACCTGATGATGAAAATTTGGACCAAAATAGTGACTCGGACCCAGATAATCCCAGCTTTATCTAGATGTCTGTTATGTCTCTTATTTTAAGATCAAGAGCAAGACTATACACAATTTTAATACAAAAATTGTTGTAAAAATTTTATCAACTAAAACTTTTTTAAAGATATCCACTATTTGTACTATAAAAAAAGAAATACTAGTAAAATGTCGCCAGTCTTAATTTAGCCGCAATTTCTCATTAATTTTGCGATAAAACTAGTGTACGAGAATTTTTCACGACGTACGAGGTTTTTGCTAAGTTGGTACGAGAATCCAGGTGTTGCAGTCTAGCAACCCTGATTAGGTCACTGCGGGACGCCGCCCGTCAAAGTTAATAACTTTGAGAACGATCGTTGCCAAGGCAACTCATCGTGAAGAAGAAACGTAGAGGTTTGCGGCGGCTATAAAAAGGCGACGAGCTGCAGCAGAAGCACCCATTCCCAATTCAGAATTTGATCTGAACACATCAGAATTTAATCTGATTTTTTCCTAATTATCCAAATCCAATTTTGCTTCCATCCAAGTAGGAATTTACTCCTACTGCAGAAATTTACTTCTGCATAAATCTCTATCCCACACCTGAGTAGGAATTTACTCCTACTGCAGAATTTCACGTCTGCATTAATTTCTATCCCACACCTGAGTAGGAATTTACTCCTACTGCAGAAATCTACTTCTGCTTTATTTCTATCTAAGCAGGAAGCTACTCTTGCTGCAAAAATTTGCATCTGCCAAATTATAATTATTTTAGCACAGCTACCGTGCTTACACGTGTAGCACAGAACTTCTACTATATTAATAGTGAATTTTCTTTCTTTTTTCAGAAATAAGGGGAACAGACCTTAGTGGCAGCATTTGTTTTATTTTTTTATTGAATTATTTTTGTACAAGTATTTGAACTCACTGAATTCTTTGAAAATATACTAGTAAGCTAGGTTAGGCCTTATTAATTGAATTTGTGATATTAGCAGTATATGAATTAAATAAAGAATTTTATATTTGAATTTATAAAGTTGAGTTATCCTTTCACAACCGGCACGCCCCCGCCCCCCCCCCTTAGCTTGAGCACAGATCTCACATAAGCGTAGTTCTATATAAATTATGAATACAAAGTATAGGATCATAGGATCAGTAGGTATGTTGAATAAAAAACATTAGGTTTATACCAGGTTTAGTATGTAGAATTTTACATACCTCAATATCTGGGCAAATAGATGTTCCGCAAATTTTCGATTTCTATAACACTTGACCTGCTCCTTGACGCTCGACGCTCCTTTAAGGAGCGTTTACAATGACAGAGTAGACTGGAGTCCCCAGATTGAATTTTCTGTCAGCTCTCTAAATAAGTCTAAATCACCATACGAGAACAAACTGTCTGAGAAGCACCGCGACTGCCGGGTAAACGCAAGTCTGCGGTTTTGGATAACTTAACGCTAGAAAATGAGCACAGTTCTACAGACACAAACGTGCTATAGTGTCTGATTGTTCGATAGATGCTGCACAAAAAAAAACAATGGATCATATAAAGTAATTCATTCGCCATTTAACAAAATTCATCTTCGCTTATGAATTAATGAAAGATAAAAACATTTTTCGTGAGAAAATGGTGGGTATGGCATTGGTTTTTGTTTGTTTGATTTGGATAATAAATGAATGACTTTGCTTACTAAACGATCTTTCGAGGCTTGTGTTTGTCTGTGAATTCAGAATTTCTGGTATTACGTGTATTATTGCTGACTGATATTCTTAGTTGGGATATTGAAAATGTAATTGCATTTAAAAATGTGGGTATAGTACAGGAGCCCAGATTGAATAATTGCACACGGGCCCACAGAGACATACAGTACGTTTACATGAATACTTGAAGTATACTTGAAGTATGCTTGAAGTAATCAAAATATCATGAAAAGGCTCATTCAACGCGTAAATTTCAACCTAAGTAATTGGAAAATTAAATTCAAGAAAAATTCAAGTCAAGTAATTGGAATTAATTCAATCAACCGCCCTACCTGAGCTTCAAGTGGATTTCAAGTCAAGTACTCAAGTATTCATGTAAACGTACTGCTGGGTGGTATTATGGTCTGAGGAGCAATAAGTTATAACGGACCACTTGAATTCAGGACGCTGCAACTTACATTTCCTTACTGCAAAGTGCTGCTACCGATCTGGATGAAGTTATGGATGAATCGAATTGGATATTCTAAGAAGATAACGCAGCTATTCATAAGGCGGGACAAGTTTTGAATGACCTGAAAGGAGGGAAACCAAATAAGTGAGTCTGGAGCAGACGTGAAAGGAATGGAACGAAATTCTCATAGATTGTTTTTAACAAAACACATGTTCCTCTCCAGGGAAGTTAACCACAGTTAAGTAATATACTATTTGCATTCAATGATTATTACTTAAGTCTCAATTAATATTTAAACTCTATATTAATACATTAATACTTGTTAAACGATGCGCGGCTGGAGTATAGTGTTTACATAGTATTCAATTAGGGTTTTATGACTTTAGAGTATGAAGTAAAAAGGAAATTTTGTCTTTCATTTTCTGTGGGACAGTAATTGTTTTCTTTAGTTTACCTCTGTGATATGATAGTGGTTAATAAACATGAATTTATACCATTCTGCATTGTTAAAGTATTCATAGGTTTCGCCGTTTACCCTGCCTACTCGAAAGATAACGTAGCGCCCATTTTATATTCTTCTCCAGAATACTCCTCGCATCCATCTCCGTGAGGCGTGAATGGATAACATTGTTTCGATTCATTCCTTTAATGTATGGCAGCCTTGTTTTGTTATATAAATATGGCACATATATTACACGTATATCAACCTAAAAGTTAATTTGACATAAAAATTTTACTCATACGATGACTTTCCTAGATGGCAAGGTGGTTGAAAAAACCAAAATTTTCATGTGCAATTTAATTTTGTGTTCAAGGGCAACGATAAATTTTTCCCATAAAGAAATTTCGATTTAAAATAGGCATTTCCCCCTAAATTATAGAATTTCGCCTTAAATAGACAGAACCATCTTTAAGAAAAAATGCAAATAGTATTCAAGAGCCTGGCTGATTCGAATTAAAAATGTGTCGTAAAAAGGAGCAACTTTTGTAATCTTGATGAAGCAATTCAAGTGGAAGGAACAGTTCATTAATGCCAGTGAAACTGAAGCTAAACAAAAGTAAATGATCTTTAATTTTTGTATTATTTCATAATTTTAACAGTGATGGACTTAGCCCCTTTAGTCCAATTTATCATGAGATTAACTGTTTTGGCAATTCGGACTTCACATCGTACGTTATCTTCCCTTAAGCTTGGGAATAGATCCAACTACAAGGTCCATAAATTTTCTTAAATTTGACTTCAACGTTAAGTAAAATTCAAATAAGAATTAAGGAAATTTGGCTCAGATTTAGAAAATTTTCCTTATGTATTTGCCTATTTTTCCTCATTCCTATGAGGTAAATTAAAAAAAAATTATTAGGTTATTTTGCCTTAATAATTAACTATGTACAAAGTCAAGTTTACTTTAAAGACCTAATTAAAGGAAATATTAAGTGGCCTTTGAGGTTAAATTCTTAAGTCTAGTTTACGCAATTTTAACCAAAATAAGTCGATCGGCCCTCGATGATAGAAAATTCAATCTCCAATACACTTGGGTAGTTACTCAACTAGAGCTGTTCCTCCTAGGTGAATAACGACTTCTGAATAAATTTGGTTTGCTAACAAATATCTACAGTAGTTTGAAAAGTGAAATACTACCTAATACCAAAAACGGAGTACTTTTATAAAAGGAGTAGTACCGGAGCACGCTATTAGATTTCGAAGTATAAATACGTCGAACAGAGTACAAACGTAAACTGCATACCAACGCCAAGTGCGAATCGCGTCTCTCTTTCTATATTCTCTCCAACTTACTTAAATTACTTTAAAAAAAAGAAACCCCTTCATATCGAGTTTTTGGAAGTGTAAAGGTATAAATCTGGGACAGATTACTGAGAATAAATTGGGGAATAATCTAATCAACATAACTGAAAGTATCACTCGTTCCAGTAACTCTCGTTTTCGGGAAGCTCTGAGCCACCGTAAAAATAAATTGTTTCATTCCGTACATGGTTTTATATACGTCCAACGAAATGTCGAGCAACCATATGGCAAGATAAGGAATAATGAACTATTACGTTTGCTAATCTCTGCTAATTGTAACTCGGATGCTGGAGCATTTATATAGTGTTTTGTGTGTTGAGATCTAAATGATTTATTGTGTTTTTCTTTTTATTGAATCATTTTGGATTGAAATTATCTTGAGTTTTTTAATTAAATTTTTAGGTTTAGTTGCTATCATGGATGTAAAGGACTCAAATTTCGACTCAACTCATCGCTCAAGTCAAGCATTGAGTCCGCTCAAGTCAAGCAGTGAGTCCGCTCAATCATTGAGTCCGCTCAACAGTTGAGCGGTGGTTCATCGCACGAAATTTGAGCGGACTCACTGGTTAAGCGGACTCAATCTTGATCGGACATACTGCTTGCGTGGACTTGAGCGAACTCAAGTCTTGAGCGGACTCATCATTTGAGTTGAACAGACTCAAATCATGTTTAGTAAAAAGACTTTTTATCACCGAAAAACGTTTGTTTCCACATACGCCCGCGGTTTTGTCTGAGGACAAATTATACTTCAAGAACCATTTCTGACTCTCTATTGAATTTTGGTCATCTTCGCAATCTGAATTCCAAAATGACGTATCTTGATTTTTATTTTGGGATTACGTATTCATTCCAGCCTTTTATTGATTCTGGAAATAATAAATTTCTCAACCAATTATGCGTGGGTGTTCAATCCACTTTGCTCAACAAGAATTTGTTTTTCTATGTGTCACAAACGGAATGACAGACTTAGTAGACAGACCCAATAGATTTTATCTAGGATATAAAAATCGCGACAGTTACAATAATATTGGTCATAACAAAACGATTTTTCAAGTCTGAAGTTAACTCTAATTTTCGGCTGTAAAATTTAAATACAATTCACAAAACTGAGTTTCCTCATGTGCATATTACTTTCCCTTTATATTTCACATTTATTTCTATAGATAATTAGAATAGAATAGAATTAACATTTATGGAATGTACAGTGTACACAAGATATTATATCTTATATATAACTATATTAATAAAAAAGACAAAGTAAGTAAATAGGCATAAAAGGGAGCAAAAGAGGCATTAATAAAAAAATGTTTCCAGAAGTATTTAAAAACTGCAATTGATCATAGAGATAACGTGGGGTCTTAGAGTGCGTCAGAGTATACAAAGATACCAGCATCCTCAATGCACGATGGTCATCTAGAGAGGATCTCAAGTGTTGGACGTGATCAAAGCGAAAATAAAACGGATACAGTCGTTAAAAGCGTGCTAGGCAATCCTCCATCAGTCAAATTGGTCTACTGAGATAAAGCTGCACATCGTCAGCATACAAGTGAATTTTCACGTCTTCAACAATATTAGGAAGGTCATTTATAAAAATACTGAATAATAGAGGTCCCAATATAGAACCTTGTGGAACTCCACACAGGACGGGTAGAAGGCTAGAGATAACATTATTTACTTTAACTTGCTGACATCTGTCGCATTAAAAAACTATATAGCAATTCGGTAGCTGAAAACGAAAAACCAAAGTGAGCAGATAACTTAGACATCAGAATTTGATGATTTACGCTCTCAAATGCCTTTAAATTGTAAGTAGAATCGCCATAGATTGAATCATATCATTTTCAAGTATGAAAAAATACCATACAGTCTTTACACATTATTCAATAAGTACAGTTGTACATTATATTGAGAGGAAGAAGAAATGTTGGCTAAGAAAATTAATATAATATAATGAATGACTTTTTTGTAAGCTTTTCTTATATGAGTGAAATCTCAGTTTCAGTTTCAATTTTAACTAAATCAGATTCTCTTTATGTTATTTAAAACATGATTTGAGTCTGCTCAACTCAAATGATGTGTCCGCTCAAGCCGCGCAAGCAGTGAGTCCGCTCAACCAGTGGAGGCCGCTCAAGTTTCGAGCGATAAACTACCGCTCAAGTGTTGAGCGAATTCAATAATTGAGTGGACTCAAGTCCTGAGTTGAGCAATAAGTTGATATGAGAAATTAGTCCGTTCATTTACAGCTCTGGTTGCTACGATTGCAGTTCTATTTGCATTTGGTTTTGTTTTTTATCTATAGTTTTTTCAGTAATACTTTTTTATTTAATTTTTATGCTTATATCACTTCTCTTCTATTTTATAGTTTTCTCTTATTTTTCTTTCTCCTATTAAAAAGCCTGAATGTGTCCATTTTCTCTTTGATATCATTTGGATAATTAGCTATTTGACAGGCTGTGACAAGGTTAGAGTTCTTTTTAATATTTTTTGCAAATATTTTCGAGGCTTTAATATTTGTTCGTTAAATGCAAGAAGTATGCGTAATAATATAGATGACTTTAAATCTATCTTTGTTGGCTCTAGTGTGCATGTCATCTTAATGAGTAAGACTTGGTTGCAAAGTGATATCCCATCTTCATGCCAGAGGCTATAAGCTATATCGTTCTGAGAGGAATGATTGTAAAGGCGATGGGGTTACTATTTTCTTGAAGGAAGAGATTAAAGTGAGATGTCTTAAGTTTTGTAGTTTAGAAAATATTGAACTATGATGTGTATTGAGGTAAACTTTTGCGAAGAAAATGTTATTCTAGTGGCGGCTTATTGTCCTTCTACCTGCTTTGATCATGCGAATCCACCTAATAATTTCATTGATGAAAGTTTTCTCTCATTAATATTACAATATTGTTGTGGGTGGGGACTTCAATGTTAATCTTCTTCGTGAGGGGTAGATTTTCTAATGAATTTCGATTTTTATTGCAATTAATTCTGTACCTACTTACTGCAATACTTCCACGCCTTCAATACTTGACCTATTCCATGCAAGCAGCTTACAGCGTGTATAATTTTATAACCAGATTGACCCAACCAGTTTCCTTGAGTATGACATTCTCTTCCTTAGCTATGTGAAGTGATTAATATGACTAGGTACTTCTTATACATACCGTGATTATAATAACATAGATCTTACTTCCTTGTATAATGAATGTGGTGGTTTACTATGGGATAGTATACTTTATTCTTGTGTCGATGAAATGAAGGAAATCATGGATCACAATATTAATTACATATATGAAAAGTATGTTCCAGTTCGAATGAATCCCAGAAAATTGTATGGGTATGGCCACTGTCCCTAGTATTCTCTAGTATTCTGCTAGAATTAAACAACTTATTGCCAAGCGATAGTATGCATATCATAAGCATAAAACTACAAAAACTACTGAGGCTCGCCTATATTATATATCCGTGCGCAATAGAACGACAACTGCCATCATAACGTCAAAATACAAATATTTCAAAAGCAAGTTTAATATCAATCTTGCTCCTAAGCTCTTGTGGAATAATTTAAAAAGCAGCGGTGTTTATGAAAAAGAGAACTTTAGCCGCTCCTTCGATCCAAATAAGCTCAATGAATATTTTGTAACGCCATAGCTTAAGAGGAGTCAGTGCTCAGCAAAAATTTCAATTTAGATACCAGCGAGCCTGTAGGCAATAAAACTTACTATACGTAGGTTTGTGTCCTGAAAGTATGAAAATTCATATAAAATTAGCCTAGACCTAGACCACAAGTCACATTAGATTTTTGATTTGACCACAAGTCACATTAGAGACACCTAGCGTAAAAGACAGAAACCCAACATGCGACAATTTAAGACGAAAATGAAAATTTGCAGTTCAAAGAAATTAAAAAATTTTAACGAGAATTAACTCTCCTAAATTTTATTTTGCACATAATTGTTAAATATACTATTTTGCTTTATATTCCAACAACTTTCAACGAAATATTGGAGTAAATTATGCACGTGCAAATTCAAGAATATATATTCTGCAATAAGTCATTAGTGTGCTGTTACTGCAGATATTCACAAGGCTATGGATGATGATAAGATTTCTATTTTGGTACTGCTAGACTTCATTAAGACATTTGATAGTGTTGATTACTGCAAATTGCTTCATAAATTGGAGGCTTTTTATGGGTTTTCATTACCTGCTTTTCGTCTTCCCAGAAGTTATTTAATGGATAGGTATCAACAGGTGAAAACTAACAACAATCTTTCTAGATGCTTACCATTAGGATTGCGTATGCCGCAAGCTTCGATACTTGGCCCACTGCTTTTCAGTATGTTCATTAATGATATGGTTGGTGCCGTTTGTTATGTTCGACTGTATCTTTATGCAGATGATATGCAACTTTACCTGGAAAGACCTATTGGGTTAATTGAAAATTGTGTAGAACGAATTAATTGTGATCTAGGGAGTATCTCTCATTAGTTTATGCAAAACGGTCTGGTTTTGAATCCTGGGAAGTCCCAATGTTTGATATGTTCTCATAGATCTCTTGATTTCGATGGTTTACCCCAGATTAAGTTTGGCGACATCGTATTAACCTTTGCGGATTCTGTACGAAGCCTTGGAGTTGTTTTAAACTCCAACATGAACTGTTGTGATTATACAAAATGCCAGCTGTCTAAAATGTACTCCACACAAAGGAGGCTATGGCTTTCAGCAAGCATTCTGCCATCGCAAACACGATTAAAATTAGTTAAAACTCTTCTAATTCCTTTTTTTTACTTATTGATCCCTAATTTTCCCGCGAATGGACAGTATTTGTAAACGGTAGATGATCCGACTAGTCATGCGCTGGGCCACGGACTGCGGACTGAGCATCAATCCACGGAAAACTGCCCTATGCCTCTTCACCATGAAAAGGAATATCCCCAGCTTAAACCTGCCCTTGATGATCATATGGATATACACTAGCACCATTTAACCCATGTTAACCTACGGTTCGGTAGTGTGGTTGAAAGCAATGGACGTTGCCAATCATCGCAATATATTGGAGAAGATTCAAGGACTGCAAACGGCCCTTTTAAATCAACTAGCACTCGGCCGCCGCAGGTTATACTCAACATTCACCTCCAAACTATTAATGGAGGGCAAAACCACCCTGAACCTGAACTCCTTTTCTCGGTGCAGTGGGTGCCGGGGCACAGCAACATCAGCGGGAATGAAAGGGCGGACGAGCTTGCTCGTCTTGGTGCAGCCTCACAGGAACCTGCCTCTACAGTCGGGATTGCACCAAAATACCTTGTCTCAATAATTTCAAGCTGGGCTGAGCGCCAACACAGTCGCCTTTGGTTAGATGATCGCTCGGGTAGAACAACAACGGAACTGTGGGGTAAACCAAACCCAAATCAAACGAATCAGCTCTTAGGACTTAACAAGCCAACCCTGAGAACTATGATGTCCATTCTCACTGGGCACTCCTCTCTCAGGGGTCACCTGCACAGGATGAGACTTGTTGATGATCCTACATGCAGGGGTTTCGGAGAAGAGCCCGAAACAGTGATCCACTTTCTATGTCACTGCCCGGCACTCTAGGGAATACGTTACAGAATTCTTGACTCACATCTCCTGGACGAGTTACACGGCAAGGAGAGCTGGGGACCAATACTGGTATTTATAGGTCCTATGAGCAATCGCTCATAGGTCTGGAGGTTGAACAATAGGCCTTGACTTGGCTTAGGTTCGGGGGACCCCTCGGGGTCTCAAACCTCTGTTTGAATCAATCAATCAATCAAACGGAACATGAACGTTGCCTTTAATGATTATTTAAAATTTATTTATGGATTAAGGCGATATGATCATGTCTCCTCATTTAAATCTCTACTCTTGGGCTACTCACTAGAGTGTTATCTGAAAGGCAGGATGCTAATCTTCTTTTCCAATTTAATATATACCAGAAATCCTGAATACCTGTTTAATTATATTGAATTCCTGCAATCACGTCGACATTGAAATATTATGCTGCCTCGTGTAATTTGCAGCATCTTAGAGAACTCTTACTGTCCAAGCTTTTAGATTATGGAACTTGCTTCCCGCGCACATCCTGCGTGCGGGCATAGTTGCCACATTCAGGACGTTAATAGAGGAACATTATAATTATTAAGTATTAGGTGTAATTGATTAGTAGAACATTATAATTATTAAGTATTAGGTGTAATTGATTAGTAGATTTCTTTTATTCATTGTGTAATTGCCTTCATTTGCTCTTATTTTATTATATCTTTTTCTTCCGCTCTTTTCTTATTTTTTTGTAATCTTAGTTACTTTCGAGCATTTTTTTTTTTTGGATTTGATTATTTAATAGTCCTTGTACTCTTACTTAATTCTTTTATTTACCTGAACTTATATTATCTATTTTTTAATTGTACTCTAACAGATTGTAAATCGTGTGTACTGTCCCTTTTTAGCATAAAATAAATTGAATTGAATTGAATTGTATTCAAAATAAACTTTTGATCAAGGATAAAATTAGATGCTCATGCGGAGGCATTGCACAAGTTGAGTTGAATGCGAAAATACTTCACTTCTAGTGTTCGACCTGATACTTCTGGTCTTTCTTATTTCTACGATATTATCTAAAATGACTAATACAAATTCCACGTGGATGGAGTCATGGATAAAAGCTAGTAGTTAATATAGAATGTAAATATGAACGGGCCAAGAACTATAGGCTGAGGGACGCCTGAAAGCTGTGTGAAAAAGACTATAGATTGAAAGCCATTCATAGGACACTCAGTACGTTGACATACATTTTTGAAGTAGTTATACTTCGTGTAAAGACCAAGTAATCAAAATATCATGTAAACATGCATTGACTTCTAGTATACTTGAGTGAAGTAAATCACAAAATTGTTGTTCAATTTAGTATTTGAAAAAAATCATATTAAGGCCACTTCAGTACATGACAATTTTTCATTTTTTGCTGTATATTCCCTCTTTAAAATTATTGTTGACAATTCACAGGCTGTGATTTTTGGTAAATATCAAGAAAATTTCAAGTAAAGTAATTGAAATGAATTCAACTAAAAATCCTACTTGAGTTTCAAGTGGATTTCAAGTCAAGTACTGAAGTATTCATGTAAACGTACTGACAGTATCTTTCTCTTACTAGATAGGAAAACATCCACTTAATAAAATCCTCCTGAAATCCTAAGGAACACATGCTGTTCTGTTGAACTTTATCAAATGCTTAAGCAAAGTCAGTTTATACTAGAATAAAGTTGTGTATTCAGTTATCCAAAGCAATTGTAATAATATCCGTAAAAAGAGAGAAGTAAAACATAACATAAATTCAAGCTGTTTTGTTTAAATAGTGTGGCTGTTTTTCAAAATCGTCCTTGAATGCACATTTATAAAAAAAGTGTCCATGTTTCCCTGTTTTCGTACTGTGCAAATTTTCCTCCGCAGAGTGCCATGGCTCAAAAAGGAATATCTGAAACAATTCAAGTTAGTCGTCGTTTTGAATAAATGTATGCCCTACGTACATATGTAGGTGATCTGCAAACGTCGTTGAAAAAAAGATTTTTTTTTTCGGTGGACTTCAGTTTTATTTTTACCATTTATGTAAGCTCCTTAACCCTTTGAAAATGCTGGCGCATTGGACGTTTTGTTAAAAGGAAAATTTCGATTCACTTTACTCCACTTATGGCCAGTTTCACAGTCAAGGCTTAAGCCTCAGCGATGGCTTAAGCCAAGGCTTAATATATGTTTCGGTTTTAGAGTCTAGACTTAAGTGATATCACTGGCTTAAGGCAAGCTTAATTTTAGTCCGCCATCTCGGAAGCTTAAGCCTCAGATGTTTCTGTGAAACACACATGGAGATTATTGCTAAATATTATAATTTTTGTTATTAAACGAACGTACATATTGCAAATGTTATAATGGGTTTTCCAATAAGGACTTGACAACTTTTTTTCAAAATAAAATGAAAACCATTTGAGATATTTCAAAAACTTTATTATCGGATTGAAGTACATTCAAAACATTTATGAATGGAACTCGACTTCGCTCATATGGCCACCGCGGGCACGTTTGCAGTGGTCGATTCATTGGACCCAATTTTCCATGACTCGGCCACACATTTCGGCCGAAACGGCTGCTATTTCGCGTACAATGTTGGCTTTGAGCTCTTCCAACGTCGTCGGCTTATTAACATATACCAATGACTTGAAAAAAATCTAGAGGCGTTAAATCGCACGAACGAGGCGACCAATCGACTGGTCCATTTCTTGAGATAATACGCTCATCAAACTTGTTCTTCAATAAATCGATTGTAACGTGTGCTGTGTGGCTTGTGGCGCTGTCCTGTTGAAACCACATGCTGTCCAAGTCCATATATTCCAATTCGAGCCAAAAATAATCGATAATCATAGCGCGATAACGATCACCATTCACAGTAACATGGCGACCGCTATCGTCGACGAAAAAATATGGCCCTATGACGCCGCCGGCATGCAAACCGCACCAAACAGTTATCTTTTGTGGATGAAGTGGTTTTTCGTTAAGCACATATGGATTTTCACAAGCCCAATACCGCATATTTTGTTTATTGACAAACCCATTCAGCCAGAAATTAGCTTCGTCACTGAAGATGATTTTGCGATGAAATTGATCATCTTGGCGTATCTTTTCCAGAGCCCAATCGGAGAACGTACGTCAAAATTGTCAAGTCACAATTGGAAAAACTAAAATGAAATTTTCCAAGCGAGAAATAGTTATCTAGGTAGAAGTTTTGAGTACTGGCAGCTAGTGACAGCATTCCATTTGACGTTTTAGGAAGAAACCAAATAGTTTAAGACAAAAATGAGTTATTTACCTGATGCAGAGCATATAAGCGATGAGGAAATATATAATATAATATCGCAGTGTGACCCGTGAAAAAATTATAAGAAGCCACCCGCAACATTTCTAATGTCAGTACTGAGCTTTTGCTTTTAAACACGTAATTATTTAAAAAGAAAAAATAGAAGAAGGTGGTGGGTGCGACCCTTATATCAGGAAAGGAGTCGTTCGAGTTTTTCGAAACATCTTTTAAATATTTAAAACAACACGATGAAGAGCTCTTCTTCAAAGCTACGAGAATCAGCAAACTGCAGTATGAATTGCTGTTGAACTTAGTAAAAGGTCATCTGGAGAAAACATCCATTAGGAAACCCATTGAGCCAGAGTGCAGCCTTGTCTTAACTTTGATGTAAGAGAAACGTATGTAAATTTTCTCGAAGATTTATTGCTAATATTTACAAAAATTCTAGATATTTATCACACGGATTTTCCAGACATTATTTGGCTTGGAATTTCCACTGTAAGAGAAATTATAGCAGAAGTTTGTGAGGTATTGTGGAAATTGTTTTCGCCTGTGTATATGACTAAGTTGAATGCAATGGACTGGACAAGTGTTAGCGAAGACTTCAATGACAAGTGGCAAATGCCCAACTGTATTGGAAGTATTGAAGGCAAACATGTAGAAATGAAATGCCCTCCGAAATCCAAATTTTATAATTACAAGGACCATTTCAGCATTGTATTGCTTCCATTCTGCGATGCAAATTATATTTTCACTGCTGTGGACTTGGGAGCTTTTGGTAGCCAGAGTGACGGAGGGATATTCCGAAATTCAGTGTTTGGCAAAAAAATTTGGTCAGATGAAATCAATCTACCACCACCAGCAAAACTTCCACATTCCAGCAAAGTTGTGCCATATTATTTCATTGGAGATAATGCTTTTCCTCTTCGGAAAAATTTAATGAAACCATATCCCGGTCAATTATTGCAAATAGAAAAGGAGGTTTTCAATTATATGTAGACTATCCCGAGCGCGGCCCGTAGTCGAAAATGCATTTGGTATTCTGGTTACACGATGGTGAGCGCTCCTCAGCTGTATAGAGTTCCATCCCAAAAATGCAGATAAAGTAGCTCTTGCATGTGTCATATTACACAATTTTTTGAAAATTACAGATAAATTGTATGATTGCAATTCGTATTGTCCACAAAATTATTGCGATTACTCAAACGACAATAATGTAATCATTGAAGGCCTTTGGCGACAAGAAAAGTCATACGCACACTTAAAAACAACATTAGCACACGTGAAGCATTTGAAGTTCGTCGCACATAGACGAAATACTTCATGTGTGAGGGGTTAGTATCTGTCATAAAACTTATAACAGTTTAATTAGTTTTTGAGCTACTGTAGAGTAAGGATTGATGTAGTAAAAAAAAATAAAAAATTAAAAGCATCACTATAGTTTTCAAAAAAAAATTAATTATTATTTTATTCACCGCAGCAGGTTTGATATTTTTGAGCATTAGCTCTTTCGCTTGGTTTTTTCCCCGAAGTGGAAATTTTCTTATTTTAGCAACAAGGAATTTGCAGAACAAATCAACCTCATCTTCTGGTGATGCAGGTAGACTACTTCCTGCACAAAAATTTTGAATCGACGCCATTGTGTCGATTAAACCTTCCCTATTCTTTTATCGCTCTTGCGTTGCAATTTGCTGTAACCACTATTACTGTGTGACATTGGTGACTTAAAGGGAAATTGCGACTTGGTTTTCGAATTGGATTTGCTGTTCATTTACCCCTGGCGCGGGCTTGTTGGCAAATTACTCGGTCTCAAAACTGTTTCTTCCAAGATGCAGCTTACGTCGAAATCGCAACTATTTGATGCCACACTTGAAGTGGAAGCTCCAAGGTTGAAAGTTTCATTTATCGAAACTTCCGAATTCACTACATTTTCTGCATTCTCTTCCTCATTTACGTAGTTTGATTTGGATCTGTAGGTATATTAATTTTTTATAGAAGTATATAAGTGAAAAAGGAAGTCTGCAGTACTTTCGGTCTCGGCTCGATATGGTCAGAAAAAAATTCCATCGGGATGTAATATTTCCAACCACTTTCGAAATTATCGGCTTCTTGTCCAGAAATCCCTTTCTTTCTATTTTTCTCTCTGCTGTATGAATCACGCAACCTTTTCCATTTTTTCTTACATGAATCAGCTAAAAGAAATTTTAATTTCATGTATTTAATGTCAATTAACAGCAATTACTACAATCAACTTACCGCTTATTTTAAACTTCTCCGATATATTCTTCCATACTACCGCTTTTCTTTTTGAATTTTTATTTAGGGGATGGCTTAGATCCCACAATATGTCTTTTCTTTTCATTATTTCAATAAATTTTTCCGTGTTAAAATCTTCCATGCCCACTCACTACAATAAATCGCTTCGAAATGACAAATGGCAATCTTGGCGCGCGCCAAAAGTTAAAATTTGGCAAAAGTGCGCTACAGCGCCAGCACCAACCGCCAGCGCCAGCTACGCATTGTGTAGCTCCATACGAAAATCGTGCTGTTAAATTTTGACAGTTCGCGCTACAGCGCCAGCTACGAGCGCCAGCGCCACATTCTGTTTCCCACTTTATCCTCTTAGAGTTCCTCGAGCCTAAAGCAGGATTTAGATTATGATGACATCCAATTTTTACAGAAATTATGAGGGAGATAGTTTATTGAAATTTAAATGCTGCTCGCACGTACAGTCCCCTCTACTTCTTATGGCAAAACTCTTAAATTGTCAAACTGTCTACTTGGAAATTGTCAAATTTTTAATCGTTTTTTCGTAGATATTCAAAGACGGATCATGAAAAGAACTATAATTTTACAATTTCTAAAATATTGCATGAAAGCACGAAGGAGCTCGAAGCAAAGGATGAGATTATATCGAAAAAATTTCTCGCAAAATATCAGGTGGTACTGTAATTCAGTTCTGCAATCATCATTTTGTACGATAACGAAATTTTTATTTAATATTTATTTCATATAATAAACAAAAAGTTCACTCAAGTGCTCACATGAAAATAATTCCACTCCACTACCGAACTAACGCCGGTGAAGATAATTTCAGCCCTGGCAAAAAACTACCTCAGAAATAACTTCAATATTTTCTATAAAGAAATATTTAATAACTTTCTATTTCGCAATATTTAATTACAAACCTTACTTTTGTTTATTTCGACAAATAATTTTACCTTACAGATATGTATATGCCATAAATTTATAGTAACAAAACAGCAATATGGCAGCTCCAGTAGTCGAAATTGACAAATTAGGGCTGCCAATAACAATGTTTTAGTTTCAGTAACTATAAAAACTCCCTATGCTTGAGGTCTTTTTATGGTTCCGGACACGCACACAGTGACAAATCGACGTCCGGAAAAAATTCAGGACGCGTTTGCTTCTCTCGTCACTCGTAAATAAATTTCCGTATACGATGTACTATCTCCCTCACAATTTCTGTAAAAATTGGATTTCATCATAATGTAAATCCCGCTTAACACGTTCTTCCTACTCTGCATCACTTTCCTCAAATTCAGATTGGGGTGAGTCGTCATCTTCTCTGGGAGTCTATGTCAATTGTGAAGTCAAAAAATCCTCATAGTTTGACGAAGATTCCTCCAACTGCTATTGAATGTTCTTTTCATGGGATATTTTTGCCTAATTTCCGTACAAATGGAAATAATCGTGAATAAAGGGACAAAAGAAAAAGGTTGTGATACGATAAGCCAAAAAGTACTGTTGGGACATATAATTCCAGTCAAGAAAATCGTCTTGCGCAAATATATTGAACAATTACATATATTCACTGAATTCCGAAATAACACTTAAACTCACTAACACTTACTTTTTGAAAGCAATTTTCAGCCAACTCGATAAAATTAGCAATGCTTGCTTTTTGATACATTCAGCGCATGGATGTGTGTTCAATCTTTTACAGTAAGTATGGTGTCGACTGAGACAAAACTGAGAGACAAGAACTTTTCACAAATGCACAAGAGATCCAGAAGTACCAAAAGAGGGTATTATCATTATCACGACAATAGAGTGCATAGTTCTCTCAATAGAAATTTTTTGAATTTTTTTGGGACGTATTACCCCATTAGTCCTCAAAGAGTTAAGTCAACATACCTACTTTTGGCAACCGTGGTCTAACCTCGTGAAAAAACAAATACGAACTATTTCCTTTTGTCAAAACAAAAACAAAACTCATAAGTGAATACATTTAAGTCTAAGCTAATTCTACTCAAAATCATCTTTCAATAGTCCTCTTCACCGTAAATGTAATAAATTTCCCGCTTGAATTATCAAAGATTGCAAAAATATGTAATTACAAATCAACAATTTAAGGTACATATACGATCTACGAATGTAAAGTCATTCAGGGTCAAAGAGAATTGCCTTAATTTTGTCTAAAACTCATCTGTCACTAAGAGCATCTATACAAGCGTAAATCGATGATAATCTTCAAAGTAACATTACACTCCACAAAAGACGGATCATTGCCTCAAGTCATTAATATTTAGACAGCCCTTAAACAATGTAAAGTCGGCAGCCCCTAAATTCTCCACTCCTTCGAAATTCAAGAAAAGATTCACGATTTAAACGAACTCAACCATGAATTGAGGACATCATTTGAGAAGAAATGAGAGTATATACCTACCTACCTACATACATACCTACCGCCACGAGGCAACACAAAAGTCGTGACAAACAATTTTCGTTGTTTTCGTTGGAAGCATTATGGTGTGAAAGTAAGAAATCCAGGAAGGAAGGAAGAAAGGAAGGAAGGAAGGAAGGAAGGACGGACGAAAGGAGAGAAGCAATATTCCAGAAATAATTTAATTAAGCACAAAGCAAACACTGCCACTCCGGCAACGAAGGTTATATACGCGCTCTCGTGATACATTTACCAAAACCCATCCCCATCCCCTAAATTGCTTGGCCGATTGTCGGTTGCTCTTTGGCGACAAAAACAATCGATATATACCACCTTCGAAATGTGTTTGTTCAGGACAACATGAAATCCCACAACGTATACCCACTACTTCCACCACCCCCATTTCATTCTAGCCCCTTGTTGGATGTCTTAAGGGTATAGTTTCCCAGAAACGAACGGCAATTCTCAAGTTAAGCATTGAGAACAAAAGTAGCAGCAACAGGCTAGAAGCACACACCCCATAAATTTTATTGTTGGCTTTGTTGTCCTTGTGGGGGCCCTTCCTACAATGTGCCTTATGTCCCCTGAACGATTGTTATCATAGCTCGTCATCTTTTTATCGAGCCCTGTGCATCTACATTTTGGCTTTTTCCTCTTTGAGTTTAGGTTTTGCTTCCTTTTTTTTCCTTCCTATGCTGTTCCAGACCAACTAACCGAACAATAAACCATCCTTTCTGCCACCGAAGCTTGTTAAGGAAACCAAAAACCGCACATACCCTGTTCGTACGACTTCCTTACGATTGTCTGTCTACGATACCATTGCAAGTTGGATTTCCAAGGATCCATCTGGTGGATAGTTTTAAGCTTTAAACTGTAGCCGTCTAGTGAACCTTCAATCTTTATGAATTTTCTTTGCAAGAGTGTACCGAGTACATTTACCTACCTAGTTCCCTACCCCTCCCTACCACTCTACCAACTACTACTCTCAAGGATGGAGATCGAGCAGGGGAGGCATTAGTGTATGAAGATTTATGTGTACCTTTCTTGTGTACTCATTCTTTTTATGGCTCCACAAATATATCCAGCCACAAGAAAAGTGTGTCGCCGACCGACGTCTTCCTTGAAGGAGGTTTCGGACATTTTGAGGAGAAGGCGAGCGGAAACGTTTACACATGACACCATTTTGTAATTGATTTGAAGTGGCGTGAGCTCTATTCGCATGTTAAACTTTATGTGATATAATGCCCCGCCCGGACCCACTAAACCCAATGCTATCGATATAATAACGCAGTTATAGATGGTTGACATATTGGAGAACGATGTATATTTTATTGATAGTTCTTGAAAATCCTTAAGTGGTTACGTTAAGCACTTTTATAGAGGCTGATGAAGGCAATTTAGGTTATGGAACCGGAATTTGATTGAGGATTTCTTACTTAAGAAATTCTGGTGGAAAAAAAGTGGAAATATTGATGAAATGTTTATCGTCGTTATTATGGCATAAAATAACTATAAGGAGAATATATCCGGCAGAAAAAAAAAATCGTTACATAACAATGGATATCTTCCTATAAGAACGCTTGAAAAATGTCTTCAATCTAGTACGTACTATGTAGAAGGCTGAAAGGAAGGTTTTAATACAAAATATATATACATATACCCAGTTTCGCAGTCCCGTTTGATTGGAACATGGTGATATATGGATTTTTTTGTAATTTGTATGAAGATTTTTCCAACTCTCTCACAAAGTGACTCATCTAATTAGGGTACTAGTGCCAGACCCCCACCCAGAATTTCTGGAAGAAATATTTTAACATTTACAAATAAAGATTTTTGCTAATTTTGTAATGAATTTTGGAGTTGTCAACTTAACAATTAATGAAAATTTTCAAGTTTTACTTATTTCCTTTGAGTATATACATGATCAAAACTTTTAACTGTGAATTATAAAGGAATGGAAATTTCACATGGCGAAGATTCGCTAATATCTTGCTAGTGTGATCATACTTCTATCAAGACTTCATTTTTAAACTGCTTGGAAATACTTTAAAGGTGCATCCGGTATATTTTTGGTTGATTTCTGATAATATTATTTTTATTATTATAAGTGTGGGCAGATCCCGGAATTCGACCGCTAAACACTGAAACCTAAAAGATCTTTTGTGCTATGCCCTTAACGTTTAAATGTCAGTACCTGTTCGCCCATTTTATAAAGGTTATTACCTCAGCTGTCGGGGCGTCTAACATGGAGTTATCAATACCTTACCCAGGCATATAAAGTCTTTCGCGAACATGTCCTATGCAAATCCTATCTTTACAGCGGTTTGGTTGCCGGAGATTAATGTTAACAATATTGCAAATGCAAAATACATTGTTAATCGCCTGGTCACTAATCCCAATAATGCGCTCAGCAACTTCATGCAGGTTGGCGCAGCAACCCCAACATCTACAGTAGTAAAATACGTAACGACATCGACAACTCATGATGGCATTTACAAAGAAAATGAAAAGAGGTATGGAAATGAAATAGATAAATTCCAGAAATCACAACAAACAATGGGACCAACCACACAGAGTCAACCACCCGACGAAAGAGATAAAAATAAAAAGAATACAACTAAAAACATAAGCAAATACAGTAAACCAAGTAAAGAAATCAATCATGCAGAGCTTGCATCAAATAACAAATATAGAACATGGCAGCCTTCAAACAAAAGCAGCTATTAAATCATATGGAGAGGAACAAAAGGCCCCACAATCCGAGCAGGAATCAGACACATCCATGTTGGATTTACATGAAGACAACGAATGGAAACACACAAAACCAAGAGACACGTGGCTAAGATAGCAACAATAGGAAAAGACGAAAACAATATCGGAACCGCTACAGATGCTGATACTAACAGGTACCACATACTTATCTTAGTAGATAGTAGTGAAAATATAAATTTAAGTTTAAGTGATATAATAGATAGAAAGCAAGAAATAAATTGTAATAAGTCAGATCTCACTGGGTATGCCGCAGGAACAACGATGGCTTTAATGAAGAACGTATAAATCCAAATCAAGAAGATCAAGTCAGGGTCAAGAAAAAATTCCTACCCCTAAATATAGTAGAAAGAAACAGGAACATTTAAGGGAATCGGTGAATCCTTCAAAAAAAATATAGTCGATTTTAAGGATAGGGCTCATGGTCCAAATACGGTAAAAATTTACATGACAGACAGAAACCTATGTATATGAAAACTTAATTCTAGATTTAGAAATACACAAAGTAGCTTTCTATCATTTTACCCTAAGAGAGGATAAACCTACTACACCACTCCTAACTCCTATAGTCCAGATGATATAAAAAGTGTGCTTAATCAAGATTTTCATTGCTGAGGCAGTCTCATGCTTCGAGACGACAAAATCAAAAAAAAAAAAACATAATGTCAATTCAGGAATATTACTTAAATATGTTCAGGATTGTACTCGCCCCGAGGCAAGAAATAGAAAAATTAATAAAAACCAAAGTATTCCTAAATCACATAGTCAGTTGGGAGAAGTTGAAATCACAAGGTCTAACACAATGCCACAGGTGCCAGCAAATTGGGTATATTTTAACCAACTGTAAAAGAGAATTCGTATGCGTTAAATGTATAAAAAATCATGTGATCTGAGACTTTAACCAAAATCAAAGCTTTCCTGTTATCGGAATTTCCTTCCCACGTCGCGATCCTCAAAACGTCTTTTTCACGTCCTTAATTAAAAACAAATAAAGTTCAATATAAAACAGAATCTCACATTAACTTCAAATGCCATACAAAATTTCCTGACAATAACGTCAGCGAACAAAATACTTTAGCGGCAAGTTTGACCATCACTGTCATGCCAACCATATGCTGCTACATGGCTCCTTTGTAAAAGCCACTACCATACAAGACGCGCGGGTTCCATTGTTCTCGGGGCTGTAAATATCGAGCTCCGAGAACTAGAAAATCACTCAGTCCAACTTTCCTATTCCTCTAAATCCAAACATCCCAAAATTATTATACAACAGACAAGAACACAGCTTGCCGTCGCGCAACAAGCTGTAATAATTTTTTTGACATCGCGTAACCTAAAGTTAATAATTATTCGAACAATTAAAGTGTAAAGTGAATCAAAGAGAAAATTGAAACCTAGGCCAAAATTAAAGCCTGTACGTAAATTTTATCAAATATCCAGGGATATCGGTTGAGTTTATAATTTCGCCATAATTCGTTTTGTTTCGTAAGTTGCGTGTGAAGAACTTTGTCTGACTGTGAGTAGAAAATCACTCTAGTTTTGACTACTGAGCATCAGGACAGATCGGCAGCAATATTGAAGCCACTTAAATCAAAGTATAAATAAATATAAATAGAGACAGAGGCGAACAAAATTGGAAATTTTCCGTCTTTTTTAGACTGAAAGAGGTTATCTCATATACTTTTGCCTTTTGCATGAATGGGGGAAAAGAACTTGGCTATGCATTATTGTAGTGCGACTGAGACAACGAGTTAAAAACAAGAATTGAGAAAACGTAGGATTAACCGACTGATAAAATCTTCTTGAATACCTTCAAAATTATTTCAAACTATTCATAATAATGTACATTTGGTAACCCTACCTCCATTTGGCAAGAAAAAGATAAATTTCGCAATGAACAACGCACTAAAAGGAGATGTAAAATTTCTGTCAAATAAAATTCCCCGAATCCAGCATGGGATTCCCCCACTTAATCTCTTTCGAGCAAAACAAATGTAAACAGAAAACGTGCTGTTCACATATCATAGGATTACACTAACAAACATTAGAATTCCTGCGAAAAACATTGGGACAATTTCTGAAAATCGTGTTTTCATAAAAACGCGGGAATATTTTATGAACGTAAAATCAGAAAACTCCGCCCATTCTCTCTTATTTACGAAAATAAATCATTTGCCATTCCATTTCGTTGCATGTAATCTTCGCTTTCACATTTTTGTCTTATTCGTAAAATGTTCAAAAAGGGTTTTATTTATTTTTTATTTTTTTCTCTTCCTTCCTTCCTTTTCTCGCCGTGTACATTTAAATGGAAAACAATCGGAACACTCTTCTGTGTCCTTTCTTTTATTAAGTCTTGCCTAACAAACCAACCATGGGAAGTATATTTTAACTCCTCTTTTCCTAGCCTCTTTATACCAAAATTAATCATTTTATTAATATTTGTTTTCAACATCCCACTGGGAGTTTTCTTTTGACCCCAGCCATTGCCTGTATGAGCAGTTCTATGACGTTCACTTCATCAACCTAACCTCAACCTTTTCTTTGGATTTTAACTAAGAAATAAAATAATTAAAAATATAATTTAATTTCGTTGAATTTATTTTGTTTAGAATAGTAAGTAAATGAATTGTTACATTGAATGTTTAAGAGAGTAGAACTATTATATAAGGTACTTGAATTGCCTAGTCGTAAGAAAAATTATAACTCTGTGATAAAAAATTGTTGAATTCTTGGCTCCTGTCTTGTCATTTATCAAACCGGCACCTGCCCCTTTTTATCATAAAGGCCACATTGGGACTTAGGATGTGTGCCAAACGAGCTAAATGCTGGCTAAATCTATTACTTTTTCATTTACTAAATTTTCGAGCTTGCTAATTCTTCTTCTTTTTAAATGGAACTTTCGTTTTTTTTTTAATTTTAAAGTTTTTCAAAAGTATTTCTTTTAGGTATATATTTGCATAATGAATGAACGAAATCTAAGAGCGAGTGGTTATAACCGATGTAAGTAAGCAGGAATAAATTGTTGTAATTATTTCCGTATTGAAATACTCTTTTTAATTATTTCAGGGACAAACGATGAAACAATGAAGTTTATTGCAGCTAGGATAACGTTTGATGAGGCATTCACAAATAAAATAGTCGATGTAAAACAGGTTTGGCAGTAAGTAAATGATTTTGCTAAAACTGTTTTATTGAAATTTAATTATTGTATAATTTTTAATCTAGTCATGTTACATCAGAAGCCGGGATTAATAAGTCGCGTGAAAAATTAAAAAAGAAATGGAACAACTTAGTCAATAAATATAAAGTAAATGCTTTCTTCTTGTCAATTTTTTATAAAAAAAAATGTTATGAATTGCATTTGTTTCACCAAATTGGAGAACCTCCACATTATAATTTTTATTCCACATTCATATCCTTTTAAACAATATCGTGGAGGCTGCAAATAAAATTAACAAGAAGTTAAAATAAAAAATACACGTTGTTGCACTTACTCTGGATAACAACAAACTCATCCTTCTCTCAGCCCTAATCCTCTTTTTTTGTAAAATTTCTGCATTTATAAATAAAATTCGGGAAAATAATATTACCGCCATAGACTCTTTATTTATTGCCTCATTCAAATCCATCTTGTACAATTTATGTAAGATAAAAATTAATAAACGCCTCACAATTTCAATAACAATGAAAGCGACAGCTGAGCAATTGGCTAAATTCCACTTTAGTTTGGCACAGCCCTGGAATTAGCTGGCTAAATTTCCAATGTAAACTAGAATTTAGCCAGCATTTAGCTTGTTTGGCACACATCCTTAACATCAATATTGTTAATAAAATTTATTTCAAACCGTCCTGTGAGAAAAAGAAAAAAAATTCCACAAATTGATGATTTCCCAATACTTGTTCTCACTTTTTTCCACTTTTCCCTGGTATTTTTTTTATTTTTATACAATATAAATGATTTTATTTTTTTATTAAGTTAAATTTCTGACTTGAAAAACAACATTTACAATTTTGCGAAAATTCCCCACAGAAAAGGGTGAAACTGGAGGAGAAATAAGTAAATAAGATTATAAAAGTTTTTAAATTTTTCTTTTTAATTAAAAATTTAATAAAGGTACTTTTTGTTAGACTTATCCATAACATTATACCGCTGCCTTAAAAATCTTCTTTTGTCCCGGGGTAATTATTTCTTCTTCATTTCCGTTTACTTCCACAAATGAAGCCATTGCGCTTGAAAAATTCATAATTTCCAATTTTATTACTATTCAAATTTATCAACAACTTGAAAAAGAATTTATAAATGTCGTTCGTGGTAGGGAAAAAAATTTAAAAATAATTTCAAAACAAGCAAAATCGCCCGCCGAATGAAAATCTTATAACATAACGCCAGAGCGATATTTTCGCTTCGTTAAACGTTTTCGATGCGAAGTTATAACATGTCGGCACAGGATTTCATGTTGCGACAAAATTCTAGCCTTTATAAAACTCTGAGCAAATCCTTCACTAGCTTTATTATTAAATACACCTCAATTAAACATTGGTATTCCAACCGATCTTATTCTAATTAATGCCGCGGAAGGAAATCTCAAAGAAATGCAAATTTTGATTCGATTACTTACATGAATTCAAATAGCACTTTTATGACAGTGCCTGTACCTTTTTTAAAAATAGTCTCACTTTTAAAAACAACCTCACTTTTAAAAATAGTCTCACTTTTAAAAATAGTCTTATTTTTACAAAAAAGTCTCACTTTTCTAAACAATGTCTGTTTTTTAAATAATTAACTCCGAACACTTATTAAACAAGAATGAACAGACCTAAATATTACATTTAGTAAATTATCTCTTTACCTTCTTTATTAAAAATAAATGTAAACTGATTTTTAATCAATCTAGGCGAAACTAAGAAGAAAAGTTCACCCTGGTTGCCGTCCTCATTTCGCCTGGAAGAAAAACATATAGGTAAGTCCTTTCGCTATTTGATTGCCATTTTGTCATACAGGTAAAACTGAAATTGCAAACAATATCGTCCTCTTTTCATCTGGACAAAAATAAGGTAAAACTGAAATTAGAAGCAACCAAACTCATATCATCTAATTATTGCCTAAGGCGGAATAAATTTGTAAGCATTTTGTTCCCCCTTTTTATTTTTCACAGTTTTTATGAGATTGATTTGAAATCTTCGGCAAAATATTAAGCTGTTTTTCCAAATTTATTAATATTTTTCACGTTATAATTTTTTTGTTTTGTATATATGTGCATAATCTTGAACACTACTTTATAGGCATTATTGCTAGGCATTGCTAATGTGATTAGAATGAAAGCTCACGCTACTACTACATAGTCATAGTTTTGGAAGCTCGAAATCGAGAGCTTTATTTTTTGCCATTCAGCCTTAAGGGGAGTCAGTACTCAGCACAAGTTTCAAATGGTCTCAATTTAGATACCAGCGAGCCTGAAAGTGAGAAAATTCATATAAAATTAGCCTAGACCTAGACCACAGACCACACTAACGACATCTAGCGTAAAAGGCAGACACCAAACATGAACCAATTTAAGATGAAAAATGAAAATTTGCGTGCAGTTCAAAGAAATTGAAAATTTTTAACGAGAATTAACTAGCCTAAATTTGTTTTCACATAATTGTTAAAAATACCATTTTCTTTATATTCCAACTCTTTCAATGAAATATTACAATTTCTCGTCGGTGAAAATATTTCAATTTGAGACGCGCAACACCTTGACAGCTGCAGTTGAGGCAATTTATTCTTGCAGAACATTGAAATTGTGAGTGAAAATTGTAAGTTTTAAGTAATGCCAGAGTATTTAATAACTAGTTAATTTATTTACTTAAGATTTAATGATTTTATTTAATAATGGAACGAAAATTCAACACATGTTAAAACGTCATCATTGGAACAGCATAAGCAACAGACACTGCGTCCGCGTCAGCATCAGCAACATCATTCGCGACCGCTTCACGCGACCGCTTCACGCGACAGCGTCGCATTTGTAACGTACCTCTCGGAAGATCAGCCGGAGGGTTACTGTTGGTTGGAGGTATATTGCCACGTTGGGACTTCAATTTAGTTACGGCCGGAAGGGAAAATAAACCAAAGGAATTAATTAATTATATCAAGGCAAATCAACCAATCCAAGCTAGCCAAAATTCGGAGTACATAATTACAAAAAAATTTATGTGATATCAACAAGCATAGTCGCACGCAACGAGGCGACTCTCAATAATTAGTAGTCCAACCTTTTAAATTTACGTCTGTTATGAACAGTGAGTATAACTAAGCTAGTGGGCGCCAGGTCCCCTGCCGAAACACGCGTAATGTTCCTTCAGAGAGTAAGGTTGGGAGCCATAGTTAAGTAATAGTGGCTTAGCAAAGCAGTTGTCCGGGTCCTAGTCTTCGCGCTCACCTTTCCCCCTGGTATTACCTCCATCTAAGCCGGCTAAGCTCGTCGATTGGGCGTGGGAGGGAAGAAGAGGAGCCGCCGCTTCAGCGGTTGCCAGAGTAGGGAACGAACCCTCCTCAATAACTACCTGCTGACGCAGCTCGATGACGGACCTACTCGCATGCGTACCCACACCGTCCATTATACATCCTACCCCGCTTGGCTTCACTACAATCTTCATTAGGCATACGGCATACTATTCTCACAAGTGGAGTGCTCGCCTCCACGCTGTCATCACCCCACAATGGACTGGTCGGCATGTACCACTAAAAGACTTTATTCAAATTCAAACATTATAATCATACGTTTTCGCTACAATACAATTCGGCTACGCTAACGTACAACAACTTGATCCTGGGTCTACCAGTTACTACATACTAGGATCCTAGCGGTTAAGCGTTTTCAAAACAAAATTTTTTTTTTATTTGTCCAATAATCCAGGCAACAAAAAATGTATATATAGGAATCTTAAAACTGAACTTAAGCGACTATATGTACCTAATTATCGACGATATTCTTAAGTAAACCTCTAATTGCTGCACTACGTCATTAAACCCATGGTTCGACGGCCTCGAGGCCCATTCCCAATGCAACAACAAAAAAAAAAATTCCAACTATTAAATCCAGTAACAATCGCTACAACTTACTGCCACCACTAGGCCAGTTGAGCTGCTATCACTCAACTCTACGCACTTACGTATTGTAATACTTCTTGTTCAACAAAAAAAAATTTATAGTTTATATAGTTAAAGTGACTCACCTGGTATCCTCCCCAAATGCATTTGTGGACGACGGCAGGCAGCTGAAATAAAATTTATTTCTCACACGAAACCTTTCAATTCTCTAAATCCCTAACAGACAGGTCGGTTTCAATTCAATTATTCTTATCATAAATTTTGTATTTCCTCTTAGTGGTTCACGGTTCCTTCGTTCCTACGTAGTTCTGGTAGTTAGTTGGCTGCGCAGGTTAAATCTTTCGGGGTCATTGATCTGTGATGCCAGGCTCTCGGTCTAGTAACTGGGAGCGTCGTTGGGGCGTCGGATCCGGGATGCGTGGGTCTGCAGGTCTCTCCCTATCAACTTGCTTCCTCGTGCCCTCTGTTCTCAGGTGGCCGGATATGTCTTGGACCTGTTTCTGGAATAATCCCCTCTTTACCAGTTTCTTTTGTTTTCCGAGATTCCTCACCTTAATCACTCTTCACCACTTATTCGCATTCCCTGCCTGGGCTCGGATACATAGGTTTCTTTACCCTTTTGTTGAGACCGAGTCTCTTTACAACCTAATATTTTAGGCGTGGGATTCCTTGGACTTTTATCCTTTTGTTTTTTTTTCTTTTCTTTTTATTTAAAAATATTAAATATTGTTTTATATTGTCCTGTAAACCAGAACCAGAATGCCACAATATCACTTAATTTTTACTCGGTCCACTTTTTACTTTGGCTACCTCACTTAGACTCCTCCGCGTTACCGTAGCTTTTCTGCTATCTCCGCTAGCCGGACTCCCATCATTATGGACATCTAGCACATTCGATTATCATCTTTTCCCCTTTTATGGGACTTGACTACCGGACGGACCCCAGCCTAAATTCCTCATAGATGTCCCCACCTGCCAGGGTTAGTATGACAAATAACCAAGTAGCTCGATTCTAGGTAACTTCCGAGGAGTACCACCTTGCTTATGCCTCGGCTTTTTTCGGCGGGTTCGTTCGCTGGCTGTTGATCGGGTCGTGAATCGACTTAAATTGCTGCCAGGGTGTGTACGACTGTTTCCTAAACGTCACGCAGCCATAAAGGAAAATTAGATTTGTTTAATTTTTTTTTGTTTTCTTTTCCAGGTTTCTTCCTCACGGGACTATATTAGGACAAGAGACTGATTTCGGCGGCCACATTTTGATAGCTGCAGACAGCTGCCGTTACACATTGTAACTCAGGCTTTAATTCAGAAAAGTGGTCGACGACAACGAAATTGCAGATTCTATTACTGCAATAGTCGTCGGTCGTCGCAATTGTATTTAAGCCTTAACCTAACAAACAATTTTTATCTTCCGGACGAAAAATCCCCCCGGGCGGCGGAAAGGTAGCGATCTCTTCCATACGAGAAATTAATCGCAACTTTCTTGTAATTTTATTGCTTTGAAAATATTGCAAAGCTGATATAAATTTAATGAGAATTAAATTCGCGGTGGGTGTAATAAGAAGAGATGGAAGATACGTGTCTCTATTTTTTCTTCCTTCTAATAAAGATTCGATATCATTTTATTGCGAGTTTATCAGATAGAAGACAAGTATTTGTGTTTTACCTTCCTTCTCATAAATCCGCAACAAGCATATCTTCTTTTTTAGATGCAGGCGATATCTATAACATAGCGTCACTTGAAAATTTCTTCCATTTTGTTTAAGACTTTTCAAGTGTCAGCAAGTTCTTCTTTAAGTGTGGTGCGCGAAATAAAAGTGAACTCCGTAAGCTGCGAACGATGTAAAAACGAGAAGGAAAGTAACCAGCGTAGGTTGAAAAAACTGGATGGCCAGCAGGAAAAAAACCAGGCGATAATACTAAGATTAACAGATTAACGCAGGAAGTTGTCGCTCTTACAGAGGAGATAAGAGATTGTAGAAAAGTGGCTCCCTCGAATACGGCTCTTTGGAGACAAACTTTGGCCTGAACTTCCAATCAACACAATGGCAGCATTATCAGAATTTGATAAAGTGCTACTGGGCAATCCCAAAGCCCGATCTCAACTTGTAAGTAGCAAATATTTAACATTTTATTTCTTAGCATGAATGTACAATTAAAACTTTGAATAAATTGCAGAAACATTTATTTAGTCCTACGCTTCAATTTGAGGAAGTACATTACTGACGAATTGTCGAGGAACTATACTTGGAATGGCACTAAGGACAAACCAAGCATCAAAACATATTTTTTCATCAGTCTATTAAAAGGTAAGCACACGGTAAAAAATTTTATACTAAATTTCAATAATTTTTAGGTTACATATAAGTCCGTCACAAAATTGTATTAAATTCTAAGTTTTCGAAAGTATTAAAATTTGCCCTGTAGGGATGTATGTACTTATTAAATTGTAATACATCATCATTTAGACGCTTCTTCAATACTAAATTATTAAATAAAAGCCTTTAATTATTGAAACAATGTAATATTTTTGAATTAAAATTCAAGTCTCGAAAGTATCAAAGATAATACAAAGTATACTAAAATGTAAGTTTATTCATATTAAAAAGGTAATAAATATGTATTAAGTGAAGTACCAATTTTTAATCCTAAATATATTAGATTCCATGAAATGTAGATTAAATTGAAGAAATAAGAACCTTCTTTACTTTGAAATTTTTATTCTCCATACAAACTCCAATTACATACACACTCCAATGCAACCCATAATTTCTTAAACTATTAAATGAGGTATTAAAATGTATTCTTTTTCTTCAATAATGTATCCATTAAAAAAAATTTTATAAACTAGGTTTTTATGTTTTATTATTTTTACAGACTTATTGTTTTCAACTTCATAGCAACCCATTTCAAATTTGAATGCTTTTTCAATAAATTCTTCATATAAAAAATAAAATTCTGTATCAACGTAAAGTATATGTTTCACTAAACCAAAAATTAATTTGTTATATTGTTTCGAAACACAAATATATATGTTTGGCCAATATACAAAACCATGTGAAATGTCAATATAATTAGTTTTATAAATTTGTTTTGTCTCAAATTCAGATTTTAATAACGCAGCAATAATATTATCCTTAAAAATGCTGTCGTCTTTAGCAACCGAAGTAAGCTTGCCACAGAAAACTTTTTCGTCAAATTTTAGAGTCTTCCAAGTCAAGTTCATCATTTGTTGATGCCTTTTAGCTAAAGTTTTACATAAGTTTGTTTATGCTTACTTTCGTATCGCATAGCCCACATACTCACCAAAGGTCCCAGTTTTTTTATTACATGTGCATAATGGGTAAGTGTATGATGCTTTGGGGCAAGGCCGTATATATAGATAACAAATGAGGGGTGGGGGGGGGGGGGGGTTTAGCATAGTAGGCTAATACCCTTTAGGGATGAAAGAATAATTGAGAATTAACGTGAACTCAATAATCGGAATTTTATATAAATTTAATATATTAAGCATATAATTTGTGATGAGATTGTAAATGAATTGAAAAAGTCTTCATCTATTAGTGCTATATTTAGATAATTGAGTTCACGGTAATTCTCAATTAATGCACCGTGGGTCTGCAGGGTGAGGTTTCCGAAATTTAAAAAATTTATGTTTGCAAACATGTTGCTTAACCCTATTTTTATTACAATATTTACATTGAAAAAAAAAATAATACAAAAGTTCACTTTTTATAAAAAAAAGAAAAATTACAAAATTAAATTTTTCTTCGTGCGATGAAATGGGAGAGAACTTCACTCGTTTCAATTTTGACATTTCGATGAACACTTAGCAGAGCGAGTCCTGTCAGTCGTGCGTCTCCTGTGCAATTGCGGAGCCATGATTTCAACCTCTTCAATGTGGAAAGCATTCTCTCAGCAGTCGCAGTTGAAACTGGCAGAGTAGCTAGGATTACCAATAATTTGCGAATGTTTGGATAGAACAGTTCATTGCAATTCTCTATTGCTTCTAATGCAGTCACTGGCCTCTCCTCATTAGAAACTGTTCGCCATTTATTTTTCCACATTTCCAGTTCTGTTTCAAAATTTTTAAAATGTCCAACTAATTCGTCAAACATTTTAAAACACTCCACCATTAATTGAGATGTAGCACTCTCACATTTTCTTGGAAGAAGAAGTTGCAATTTTGCGATGCGCATATTGTGATCCTGATCAGAGAATCGAGAGTTCAACTCTATTATGAAGTGGTCCAAGAATGGAAGAGAAAGATTTCTTTTATAGTATTCTTTGTTACTTTCAGCAGGTATATTGTCGCGTCCTATTTAATGACTGGTTATCCTCGGCTTCTTTATTTCACCTCAAAAGTCACTAACAAGTTTCACTGCTAAAGAATAAATTTCGTTGAAGTGTTCAGGATTCTCTCTCATTTCTTGAAATGTCTGAATTATAGTCTGAACATGCTGGCAGCACTGAACCAGATCAGAATCCACCTTCTGAAGACCCTGACATAGTGTGGCAATATAAGCGAACAATTTATTTCGTACTAGTAATGATATTATGAACTGTCCCGATTTTACACAATGTAAAAACTGAAAGGCTTGCTGTGATGTTCCTTTGATGTTGGAGGTCTGTAAAGTTTGTAAGGTTTGTACTATTGGCAACAACATTTCAACAAACCGTCCTATTGACTGATACTTTTCAGTCCATCTAGTCTCACAAAATCCAAGAATATTGTGGTAGCGGTGAGTCGCATTCTGGCTTTCTTTTACAACATTTTTGAAGGCTGTATCTCTTTGTGAAGACTGGCGGAAAAAGTTTATAACCGATTTTACAGTGCCCATGCTGTTTTGTATCATGGAGATTTCACAGGAATGAGCAATAGCTAGGTTCAAACTATGAGCCGCACAATGTACATACTGAGCCCTAGGATACTTTTCAGAAATTATTGATCGTACTCCCTTAAACCTCCCACTCATTACGGCAGCTCCGTCGTATCCTTGGCCGACCATTTTTCTTAACTCTATACCTAATTCTGATAGAGTTGAGATAAGAGTTGATGCTAGCCCAGCCGCAGTTACATCTTCCACTGCTACAAGTCCAAGGAAATCTTCTCGCAGAATTTGTTTGCCATCACTTACTTCCACATAACGGGCACAAATCGCCAACTGCTCTTTTCTTGATATATCTTGCGTCTCGTCAGCTAGTACGGAAAAACACTCTGCTGCGTTTATTTTCGAAACAATATTTGTTTGGAAAATTTCACCACATATTCCAATGATCTCATTCTGTATTATTGGCGATGTAAACATGGCTTTGGTACCTACGGATTCTGTTAAATGTTTCTTAAGTATTTCGTCTCCACTTCTAGCTCGAAAACGAAGAAGTGCCCTGTAATTTCCATCATTATTCACTGGATCTTCGAATTCAATAGCACCGAAGTCATCAGTGCCTCGCAAGGCTATTTCCTGCCGTCCACAAAAGATGATAGTTTCAATGATGGATACTAATTTTTCACGGTTCTCGTGAATAATTCGTTGTCTGTCGGAGCTCAGTTGAGAAAGAACATCAGCCTGTTTTCCTGACATGATTTGAAGAAAGTTTTCATCTAAAATATTAGCATCAGTATGATATTTATTTCTTCCGTGTTTCTCAAAATTTTCTTTAGCGTGTTTCCAATTCGTGTATTCCTTTGTGACCAAAGCTCCTAAATGTTGACCTCCTCTTCCTCCAACTGCACGGCTGAATAACAACCAAATTTTGCATAATGCTCCATTTAGATATTTTGAATATACTAGCCAAGGATAAATCTTTAGCCAGTGGTGTTGAAATGAGAGATTTCTTCCATAGGCCATAGGAAATTTAAAATTTGTTGGTGGTAGCCAGGGTTGGTTTAAAGCTTTCTCTTTTACTGAGTCGTCAGAAGGTGTTTTATTTACATATAACCCTATGTCGTATCTATTAACATCTTCGAGACTTTCACAAGCTGGAGTAATAGTTGCACCGCTATTGCCTGCCTCCCTTACACTTAAATCAGCTGAAATATTTGTATGGCTACCTTCAGGATTTTTTACTTCAGTGTTCTCCTCCATGTACTTTTCAGCCTTTTTCGGATTTTTCACTGTATATGCGAGTTTTGACGCTCGGCGCCTCGTCGTGAACAAATTTGTACTGACAATTGCTAAAATTCTCGCAAAGTAATCGAGGTAAGAAACTGTACTCATATACGTATTTTATCAGACCAATTATTTGTTTAAATATCAATATACTGTTCATAAAACTGAATTTTCGATCGATCGGCGCATCCTCGTACACAAATTCATAACATTAATTATCGATCAATATAAGAGACTATATTCCTAAATGTATATTTCATCCTTCTAATTATTTATTGACATATTATTTTACTTTTTCCATTTCGGATAATGTTTTATCTTTGTCGGATTATGTATTATACAGCAATACACATAAATGTTTTTTCTGTCAATGAGATTTAATACGAGAACAATAATAAAGTTTAATATCACTGATGCACGGTCGCATGTTTTTAATATCTTTAGATTGCTTTTAAATACGTTAGTGTATTAATTTTGCGTATTGAAAGGATTTAATACCTTAGGAGATTAGATTTTAATACAATTAACGTTAGCAAAAATGAATTTCAATACAACAATATTGAATCTCAATAACTTTCAATCACAATTTCTGGAGAAAAGTTATTTGGTTTAAAATTTAATTAGAAAATTATTGAAATATTTTTTAATATTTCAAAGAAGACAAAATGTGAGCTTTTGAATATTAAAAAAAGAAGTCAATCCGTAAGAAATATTAAAAAATAATCTCAAATTTTTTATAACATTTTTGAAAAAATATCTATGTAATGTCTGGATTCATTATTTAAGTATATGCGATATTGCATAATTGTAATTATTACAGATCTTATCATATATCACAATAAAAGGAAATACTGAGCACAAGTCCTCTATAAAAAATCAGCATTATTGTAACAAAGTACACAACTACCCAAAACTTCCTTAACAAATGTCTAACTTTGCTTCGATTTGTTACTGGCACATTTCTTCAAATATTCACCTCCTGCAGCGAGCACAACATTGACTAGATCATCTAACAGCATTTCCTGTATGCAGCGGACAGAGGCAACAAAAAACAGGTTCAACATCCATCCACTAAACAGACATCAACCTCTACAGGCTCTTCTTTATCTACTGCAACATAACCAGAAAACATTGTAAGACTTAAAATTAAGGATATTTTAAAAACGTTTTATTTTAAAGTTTTTACTTGTTATATTTCAACTGTTGTTTTTACAATTTTCACCCAATCATTAGCTCGTATTCAACATGCTGCGCTTTGATGATCTCAACTAAATTTATATCAAATATAAATAGTCAACAAATATAAATTTAGTTGATACCAGTAATAACCAGCATGATCAATACAACCCTGCATTCTATCCTAAATATCACTTCTTCGCGAAAGGATAGCAAGTCGCTATCTTATCCCTCCCGCGATGGCATCTGCTATGATATCGTATTCATATTGAGGAGAATACTTCATTCGGTATAAAATGGTCCGCATATGCGATACCCCTAGGAGAGATTTTGGTGTGATGGCAAGCAAATAAGAATGCGATTCTTACATAAGAATATGAATCGCGGGGAAGATAAGAATTCGTAACGCGTACATAATACGAAATAAATACTTCTTCGCGATATTTTAACCCTTTCAGTACCCATCTTAAACGCACGGTTGGAAAATTTTTTTTATTGATGAGTTTTAGTCATATGGGTCACAGAAGTACTTTACAGTAATAAATTTTTACCTGCCTGTAAAAGTGTGGTCGGTGAGAGATGTACACTTGAGTGTACATGGGTAGTCATGGTAGTCAAACTCCGACTCCTTCATATAAAAAGTGAGGGACTATACGAGAGCTAATGAAAGGTGTTTTGAGTGAAAAAAGAGTGTCTATTATGTAATAAAGATTTATTTTAATTGTAATTTATTGAAATATAATTTAATTGGTGATTCACTTTGAATATAAAAGTATAAACATTTTTATAAAATGGCATTACAAATAAGTTATTTTCGATGATATTCGAAAAAACATTCAGAATTTCGCCGAATGCACAGATGTGCTTTGCATTTCGAACAATAGAAATACGTTCTCTGCTTGCATCCTTGTAGTTTGCATCGAACTGATGTACTACGCGTCAAATCGAAGCGTGGAAAGTGAGCGACTTGGTCGTAACGGGTATTAATTGGTGGTGAAGAAAAGTAACTTTGTCGCTTCGGTCCATGTATATCTTCCTCCTCATCCGAAGAAGAAAATCCAGTCAAGTTCGAGGGACGCCCCCGTTTGTTACCTGATAGCTGTTGCGGCGAAACGCTAACGAGGGTATAAGCCAGCCCTTTTTTAAACGCAAGCAAGTCCATTTGGTCCAGTATTCGATTTCTAAGAGCATCTGCTCTGTATTCCAGCCAACTAGCCGTGATTGCCATGTCGAAGAAATGCATGATTACACGCAAAGTCCATTTTTTGGATTTAATAAAAATGCGATAGTACTGCAGCATTTGATGAAGAAAATCTACGCCTCCCATTCCATTGTTATATAGCTGGCCAACCTCAGGTCTATCGACTTCAATGTACCGCTTTTCCTTTTTGTCATAACGCTGCACTTTATCCGGCACGCCTATTCCAACAAAGTTTGATGCCAAATATACACCTTTGTTGTGATACCATTTCGTAACAACTACTTTTCTGTCACGGCTGATCACCTGCTCCGCACAGCCACGGCCTTTCTTTCGCATCTCTGCATCATTCGGTAGAGGTGGATTCTGAAAACGATTGACACGAATTGTTCCAGCAGCGAGTATTTTTCTTTTCGCAAGAATTTCCAACAGTGAGTACGTTGTGAAAAAGTTGTCTGTGTACAATTTATGGCCTACCGAATCTCGTGGTACTCGCTTCAATAGCGCTGAAACCAAGTTTTTCCAAGAACGCCGGTTCGATTTCAGTGGTCGAGCCCTGATAGGCAATGAAATCGTACGGCATTCCACTTTTACCGCATAACAGATAGAGCCCATGGACATGGCTTTCCACTCATATATTGTTTCATCTGCAGACGTCCTTTGAACGGTATAATCTGCTCATCGACACAAAGTGTTTCTTCCAATTGGTGCTCCAACAAACGTTTTCGAACTGCATCCATGATCGGCCGCACACGATAAAATTTGTCATTATTATGACGTATCACATGTGTGTCTACAAGATGCAAATGCTGCCACTTCCTTCGAAAAACCGGTGGTAGATTTGAATGAAAAAGTGTGGTAGAAATGTGAAAGGTGTGGTAGAAATGGAAAAAGCGGAGTGTACCACATATTAGAGATTTTATCTCTAATAAAACACTTATTCCAAAAAGGGAAACCAAAACAGAAACCAAAAAAATATTCATAGCTATAACCATAACATAATCAAAAATAAAATTAGCAAAATTTCCAATTAAGTATATAAAAATAAAAAATGGATCAGTACCTAGTAACTAAACTTGTCTTATACAATAGGAACATATATACCGTCTACAAACTTAAAGCTTTGGAAAACTTAATTATCTCTAAGGGCGGCTCAAAAATAGTTGCTCCTGTTCACGCTTTTCTTTACATAATATTATACTTTCTACGGTTTTTATTTCCAAATGATTTGTTTTTTGTTTGTTTTTTATTTCGTTTAAGGAAAAAAATATTCTTTCAGCAGTAGCGCTACTATGATCTAAAGATGCAAAAATACACATATTTTCGCTGAGTTCTTTGAACATGAATTCTTCAAACATGTTAATCTCTTTAGCTAACTTTTTCCCGCCTTTTACTAAATATCCTTCAAAATACAAACCACAAACATTTATTTAATAAATTAAAGACAAAAATTGTGGAAGATTTTGAGCTGTGCGTGGAAGATGTGGAAGAATCGAAATATTTGAAAACTTGTGGAAGATCTTCCACAATTGTGGAAGAGTGGCAACGCTGATGCATACGAAGTGCATAAAATCGATTGCGTGACATATTCTCCGTGAATATGGGAAATGCAGTCCCTTTTTCCCAAAATAGTGCAAACAACTTGCGAATTTCGGCTGCGGATGTTGGTTGAAACTTCGAATTTTGTTGCACACTGTAGATATTTGTAAAATTCGCAACGTCGGTGAAAAATTGAGGTGCTAAATATTTTGAAAAATATTCGTATTCACTTTTCACATCTGTCCCTGATTCGTCATAACATTCAAACAATGCATCGCTTATTTGGTCATTGCTACGGGCTTTTCGCCACTCAATACTTTTTTTATCGGCTTTGTTCACCAAATCATCAATTTCTGGATATATTTCAACTTGCGATTCTTTTTCTTGCATTGTCTCGTTTGCAGCTGCACTCGTTGAAGCAACGGATCTCAAAATTCGCATAGAAAAATATGCATTTTCAGGCACAACGCGCAACTTCGTCCGAAATCTGCTTTCAGAAATACTGGCTTTGCTGCAGTATTCTTTTGTAATTTCTTCCTCACTCTCGTCACTACTTTCATCGGTTCCTCATGCAGCAATCTCCTCGCCAATTCTCCTGCGGAATTTACTTCTGGCAAAAGATTCGCCAGATTCAATCTGATCGTCCTCTAATCCATCGTCCATGTCAGAGAACTCCGCCATGAGCTCCAACATTTTTTCTTCCGTAAGAGGTTTGCTAGGATCCATTTTTTGTGAATTTTTTTCTTTTAGAATTATTTGCCAAATTTTAGAATAAGAGACCTTACCGTGGGTCGGGGGTAACTTGTTCACTTGTTCGCTACTGCAAAAAAACTATATTTTCTCTAGCGACGCACCGGCTTTTTATTTTAGATCATCGATCGATTTTTCTTGATAATTGGTAATCAGGAAAAATTTTGTAGAGGGGCGAAAATTGGGAAATTAGAGTTAATATAGAAATTCGGCACGCCTTCCGATATATATCGATTTATGTATTAGGAATAACCAATTTCGCGAATCGAACATAGTTTATTGGTTTGCGTTATATATACGGCAAAAACAAAGAACTACATGTAGCCAAAGATAACCTTACACAAAAGCGCGGGAATATTTTATGAGAGTAAGTTAACTTTGATGTAGCGCCAGGTATGTTGGTCAAGCCCAAACATATTGCACATAGTATTTCCCATATCTAAACGAAACGAGCATAGTGCACTGGTTGTAGGTTATATACCTGCAAAATATGTGGGTCAGGCACTAAGCACATTGCGCATATACATATATTTCATGTGATTAACCCTCACCCGCTCAGTATTTACCTGGGTAAATATTTGGTTTTTTCAAATGCCAAGACATAAAAGATGCACATCGACATGTCCATTATGAAGAATGCAATTTCCTTTTTGAGTTTTTCTAATGATTTTATGGGTTTCTTCATATAATATATATTTATTTACAGAGGTAAGTACTGAATGTTTTAAAAGTTGAATCACTATATTTGCACCCCATGACTACCCATGTACACTCAAATGTACATTTGATTTACAGCATCTGGAACACTTACCCGAACATCATTTTCCAAAATTATTGTTTCGACGTGTTTAAAAGATGTGAATGAGTAAGACTGATTTTACCTATATAGCTACGAACACTTTCAGGGACTTTAGTTTATGTCCAAAATTTGAGAACGCAAAAATAATTTGTTTCTTTTGACCTTCATTAAAAAATGTCTGAAAACGACTGAAAATTTTAAAGAATCTCTCTGAAACTAGGCCCGCGTTGAGAGGAACTATCGTTTATTGTGTTTTAAAAAAAAATTACATTAAAACGTTTTCACAATAAATTTTAAGGGGATTCCAAAGTCATGTACACTAGAGTGTACATCGGTAGTAAAAGGTTAACAACTCGCTATATTATCCTTCCCGCGAATCGCATTCTTATTTGCTTGCCATCACACCAAAATCTCTCCTAGGGGTATCGCATGTGCGGACCATTTTATACCGAATGAAGTATTATCCTCAATACGAATACGATATCATAGCAGATGGAGATATCTCCAAAAGCGAAACGTTTTCTATATTGCTGAAGATAAAAATTGTTTGTTGGGAAGCCTTCAATGTTTGCTGTGAAATATCACGTGACGCTCTATTTGTGTTGATTGTATGTGTTCTACTTAGTCTTTGGCTATAAACGCACCCCCATCTCCTGCTAGCAATTACGCATTGGCGAGCTTGTGTCAAAGTGTGAAAATGCAAATTCCAGTTTACAGCTATTTTTTTCTAAATTCGCTCTACATGGTTCTAAAATGTACTGAATACATATAAGGTATTGCTACATCCTTTGTGCTGAAGAACTACTATGCACATAAGCTCGTGCTCGTTCATGTCGTCAAATGAAAAAAAGAGGATAGACATTTTTGCAAGCATGAATGAATCCGGAAGCAAACACACGTTTGGACCATGCATTGTAGATTATGCATCATAATATTTGTTAACAACATCGACAACATATCTCATGAAAAATAAACTAGAGCTCGTTATGGGAAATTTTATCAAGCTTATATATATGTATAAGTGTATGAAATACTACAAGGCTTGGAGGACAAAAGTCAAATGTAAAAGATCTCCTCATTACTAAGGTCATTTGGTTATTCCAAAATTATGGAACACAAGACGAAAGCTACATGCATCAGTATCACAGATCAAAAAATATAAAACCGAAACTGTAACTTAATACAGGACAAAAATCATTCATTTAATTGCCCCCACATACATAATTAAAACTGGGAATTATTTCCCCCAAAAGCAATTAAAATCGGCAGGATATAAGGACGTTAATTTAGTTTTTGAAAGTGGAAAAGTTAAACGCGATGATACGAACATAATTAAAGTAACATGAATGTTACAAAAATTCCCTAAATGGGAATTCTTCCGGGCTGATTGCTTTATTATCGATGGTCTTTATAAAATTTTATGAACTTTTTTCGCAGTGCACACATGTGTACCTATCTATATATTTATGTGTTATTATTATTATTATTTTTATTATTTATTAGACTAGGAAAGTACACAAGGTTTCATAATCGTTTTAATACAAAAAGTTTCAGAACTACATTTATGTAGATCCCTCCTTTATATAAAAATAAATAATGAAAATATAGAAAATCTAAAATTTCATTTGAATTAAAAATTAAATTAAAAATTGAAAAATATAAAAATTATGAAAATAAGTGAGCTAACGTTCTGACTCAGGTGCCCAGAACCCCGAATTACAACAATAATGTCCATACCATAGTTGGGTTTTGTTATCTCTCTGATCTGATCCGATTCAATTTTATGTACGTAAAATAACAACAATAGATCACGCATTGTTGTTGTTTTATATACATATAATTGAACGGGATCAGATCAGAGAGATAAAAAAACGCACCTAAATTTGTCTAGGCCTACATATATTAACGGATCAAAGAGGGTAGAAATAAGAAAAGACGGTGATGTAATTTGTTAATATTCACCTTTATTTGTTATGGTCGTAGCGTATTGCATATAGCAATATGCTACATTGAGATACTGCAGCATGTACGCCGGCCTGCGGTTAAATGATAATTGAACGCACCCCAGGGATCGACAACGTCCAACGTCATTCCCAAACTAGAAAAGAAGAAGAAGGCAATCTTCTCTGAACGTCAGATCATCTGAGAAACGACAGTGGCGGTGAACTTAAGTAAAAGAATTCTCACACATCTGCGGGAAAATAAAATCTACAACAAAAAGAAAATTACGAACCGGGTACAAGCTCTTGGTCACCAGACAAATTACTGCAACTAGCCGGAATGGAAAATCTGAAATATTTCTACAGTGAGTACACTGAATAGGACCAAAGAAACATAAAGACGTACAGAACTTGCATGAGGAGTGTGAAATTTTATCGGAAAATTTTTCTTCTTGGGTTCTCGACCGGAAACTCCTAGGCCCAGCATCAGGGTAGTACAAGCATCAGATGACATCGCGATGGCTGACCGAGGAAAATGTAGCTTACTATAATGGCGCGGCAGTGCAAACGAATCAGTGAAGTGATGCTGAGAGCTGAGTATTTTGTTCTCTCCTTTGTGCTACGATTTTCTTACAAGCGGCATAATACGATACGGGGTCTGAGTACCTGAGTACTTCAGTCGTGTTTGAGCACTGGCTGTGGATGGTGGAATTATTTTGTTACACAATATTTCACTTGCCTGAGCCTGATCGTGCGAGTTTTTTTCGTTCTCTCATTTTCTGTTTTCTGTATTTTTGCTAGCCAAAACAAATTTCCCCCGTCAGCTCGCCCGCACCAGCCCTAGTGCTTGAAAAATTTTAGTAGTGAAGAATTTACTCTTGTTGCATATTCTGTATGTCTTTATGTTTCTTTGATAGGACGAAACTAAATTTCCGAAAGCATCGAAGAAGATTTAGACCCTGCAACAAAAGCAGCTCATGAACATTCAGTTCAAGGTAAAAAAAATCCATTGATCACAGGACGAAAACTAGTAATGAGGGACAAGAGCAGGATTAAAGAAATTTCTGATCCAGATGTAATTGCAACTAGGACACAAAAAAATGGTGGTATCATCGCCAGCAGCAAAAGATTGAAATATGCTGTGATATAGGTGATGATAGTTCATAAGGTAGTGTCATATTATGCCAATCTCTACATACATATATATATATATATTCATCATATACAAATAGTAAGGACAAGATTATATTAACTATCATCTTGGTTATATATTTCCGCAGCAAAAGAGTCAAAAATAATAATGGAACAATAATTTTATTGTTCGGTTTTAAATTAAGTGTAGCACCTGTCAATTATCATAAATGTAATTGCTTCCTCGATTTCATTGCAGAATTACAGCAAAGCAAGTATTTGGTCTCAATAATTTATGCTATAATATAGTAAACTTAGTAAACTAAGAAATTGCTTGTGGCAAGTCGAATAATATAAAATATTGCGTTCAAGACTGAAAGTACCTACAAGTTCCAGTTTACAGCTGTTTTGCTCTAAATTCCCCTACATCGTTCTAAATTATGCTGAATACACCTGAGGTATTACTACATGGTTTTTGCTGATTAACTACTACGCATAAGCTCGTGGTCATATCGTCAAATGAATGAAAGAGAGGAGACATTTTTGCAAGCATGAATTTTCATATGCATGAGTGGGAAGCAACACAAAAATCCATATCGTTTTAACGACGTGGTTGTACCATGCATTGTAGATTAGGCATTATAGCAGCTAAAATATGACAGCGGAGACTCAGAGAAAAGATATGGTAAAAGGATGGAAGAAGAACAAGAATTTTGCAATTTTTTTTTTTTTTTTTGGAAATACAACGCGTCGTCATATTATACATGCTGTCTAACAATAGGACAGAAACGCATATAAATAGCTGCTAGAACTGTTTGGGGGCCCATACACAGTCACGCATGTTGGTCAACTCAAGTAGGATAACGATGTTGCTTTGCCTTTTTGACGGTGTGACACGCAGTGTGTCAAGCCGTTGGACGAAAATCACGTTAGTTGAATTTTTAAGGGTCGGGGCTACGTGTTTGACGAGATATTGAACTTTGTAGGACGAGCAATGTTATTGACGCATCATTCGTCATTCTTTAGTGAACTTTATTGAGGAAATGATAACAATTAATAGGTCTAGCAGCTCCTGATATGTGTTTCTCTCTTAATGTTGGACAGCATGTTTGAGAGCGTATAGAGAAAATTCTTTCATGTGTAACACACCAAGTTGGACAACATGTTTGCCGTATATGGGCTACTTTAACTATTATATTTTCTTCAATAGAGTTCACTCAAGATTCAAGAATGACGAATGCGTGACAAACATTGCCCTACACACAGTACAATATTTTGCCAAAGACGTAACCTCGCCCCTATAAATCAAACTAAATTTATTTTCGTCCAACCGCTTGACATACTGGGTGTCACACCGTCAAACAGGCGCACACACGGTCAAATCTGCGTGACAACTTCGTTGTCATACTTGGGTTGGCTAACATGCATGACCGTGTATGGGCTCCTGTACTTTTACATTCTTTAAGCGGCCCATACACGGCGAACATGTTGTCCAGCTTGGTGTGTCACACATAAAAGCTTTTTCTCTACACACTTGTCAAACATGATGTCCAACATCAGGACAACAACACATAACAGTAGCTACTAGAACTGTTAAGTGTTATTTTTTCTTGAATAGAGTTCACTCAAGAATGACCAATGCGTGACAAACATCGACCTACCACGGTACAAGTAGAGTTGCCTCCTATTACAATTTTAGTAGACTTACTACCTTCTCGCAACTATAAAAATCTACTAATCTTAAGCAGAATTTTACTGCACTTCGGCAAGCCTCTCTCTTTTCTATCTTATATTCTGGGAATTTTAGATCCCTTAAATAAATATTTTCCATCCGAAAAAATCTAGAGTTCACCCATACATGAAAAATTTAAGGACATTTTCATTGAAATTCAAAAATTTACAAACCAAAGTTTTTTGGAAACTTCTGTGGATTTAGAAAATAAAAATTTTTATATACTACCATTAAAAATTATGTTCTTGGGTATCAAATCTGAAGTTTTTTTTAAATTATTCATATTTAAATGAAGCTGACAAACTAGATGAAGTTAAGAAAAACTGTGTAAAATTTTATACATAACTGTGTTCACAACTTAAAAAGACTATAAGCTGTTATTATTACAATACCTCGAACCAATGAAAATATATGAAGGTAATACGCCTTCTATCTTAAAATTACACTCGGAGTCTCCGATGACATTGAAAGTCTAAACATTTAGTGATGAAATTTAATTGGTGAAAGTGATATCCTTGCTAGATGCTATATCGAAGATATTGTAAAATTTTGGAAAGAACCGAAAAAATGTAAATCGGAAAACTCAATCTATTCCACTTTAAAACAAAATGTTTGCTCCAATGATTAATATCTTCATGGAAAATAGGATAAACTAATAATTTTACTGAGAAAATAGGTAGTATTTCACATTTTTAACAAAAACACAACTTTTATGTTTTATCGGCCCAAGAAGGTTTTCGCCCGATAAAACACAAAAGTTGTGTTTTTCTTAAAAATTTTAAATACTATATTCTCAGTAAAATTCTTAGTTTATCCTATTTTCCTGGATTTTTTTTAATCATTGGAGTAAAAATCTTGTTTTAAAGTGAAATAGATTGAGTTTTTCTGTGATTTGCTTGGACGTGAAGTTCAGACTGCCAGCATGAGCTGACAGATCACTTGGTGGACAGCGTTGACTGAGGGGCGGCACGCTAGCTCGCCACGGCTATTGGCGGAGAGTGTGGGGAGGTTCCACGAAGACCGGCCACTGCCACCAGCCATATACAAAATATTTCGTGCCTACAAATCAAAAGGCCGTAGCACACATTCAGTCCTTAAGGGACTTTTACACCACTTACCTACATCCATTGGGAAAGCACAGATGTTTGGCCTTCTCTGCTTGCCCCAACCACCCAACTGACTCTGAGGACAGATAATTTTCAGAGTCCCTATGTTGACCTGAAAAGAGAAGAGTAGCGGACCTAGTCGACCTTCAAATCAAGAGGGCTCAAGGAGAGTGAGAGGAGTAATTAATACCTTAAGGTTTCATTTCATTATAAAAAAATCCATTTAATCAGTATATTAACAAACAATCTAAATTAGCTTCAGCACATCTGTCCATTATCTGACCACAATTTTACTTTTTCTTCTTAGATTAAAGTACACTGTTGCGAGCGATCACACCGTATCAATTGGGAGTGTTTATACAGCATGAATACAAAATTCAATTAGCATCGCGATAAATTCAATATGATAACAAAATAAAATTTAAAGGAATATCAGTATAGAAGTTCATAATATCCGTTCAAGGCAAAGGTACTGAACAATGATCGACTTGACGTTTAACGATCCCTCCAAGAAGCTCCCTGTAGCCGGAATGTTTCGGTTTGCTGAAAAATCGAATCAAAAGGACATTGTCGCAAAAAATTTGGTTATGTAGCCCTCACTGAACAGGTCACTTAATGTACTTGCCTAATTTACGGTTCACAAGAACTATCTTTGTGTATATCTATAGCCAAACTGTACGAATCTTGGATCTATGTAAACAAGATTAACTTTTCTAAATTCAATAAAAATAACTTCACATAGTTCTAAGTCCTAACAATTAAAGTAAAAACCCTGTTACCCCTTTTCTAAAATCGCAAGTTAGTAACAAGGCCTTGACAGGAGTGTATTAAAGTTAATACCTACTGTAAAACGGAAATAAAAACAAAGTCTACAATAATTAAAAAAATAAAAAAGAGACGAGAGGAATTCGTTCAAACTTGTTACGAGTCATAATAGATATGTACAAAGGGTCGTTCTTTACCCAAGGCTTAACCCGATTATGTCGTAATATCATTAAAAAAACCAAGTTCAAAATAATTAATAATAGCAATACTAATAATATTATTGAAAATGCTCACTGCAATTCTGGAGCACTAAAATACAAGGCGGGTGGCGGTAAAAACCTTGCCAAAGAATATACTAGGTTATGCTACACTGCCAGCTAATGCCGCGTAAAGTCCAAAATTAGTAGGTTATGAGTATTCATCTTGTTAACAATAAAATCTATACGAAAACATATATAAGATTGTTCAATACCAAATGCAATTTTCAAATTTGATAGCACTTTTGATTATCTTAAGCGATTAATACTAAAACCAATACTAGTGGCTTACTGCAACGTAAAGCACGAATTGAATAATTCTAATTCATATTTATCGAACTAAAATCGTCTTATAATAGGTAATCTTACTCCTTTCTGAATAGCAATTCCACAGTTGGTGACAGAATAAGGTCCAGCAATTATATGCATCTCCATAGTTAAGGCAGGCCATCTTGAGGCCAGCCAGAGTGTTAACCCCAGATGGTATGAACTTCGGTTATGACTATGTACTGCTTATTGTTCGATGATTTTTTTTTTTTGGATTCGGAAACTGCACGCAATCTGTCACGCGTGGTCCAAAGAGACCCAAAACTCGAAGCGAAGTCCTGCCTTGTCCCTTTTGTTAGACTTATATAACACCGCCGGAGATCCCTGGGGATGCCTCTGGCGCTTACAGTGGTAATGTAAGAACTTGCGGGGCCCCTTTTGCATGTAAATTCAAATACGGTGCGGCCTTTTGTTGCTTTTTCTTGTTTTGTTGCATGTCGACGAAGTTTCGTGAGTATTGCGAGCATTTACAATAAGTGGACAAAATTTATTTTTACTTTTTTTTGGATTTCCTGGATTTATTTGGTGCCTGTGGCAGTGGATCTTTTTTCTACTAGGCCTTCTGATCCCGGCAGCCAACGGATGTTGCTAGGAGTTGGGATACCCTAGTAAAACGCACACTAACGGTGGAGAAATTTCCAGGCGTAGGTTACTTCCGCCACTGGTTAGGTTGAAAAATTTTATTGGCAGACCTCACCAATATGTTGCACATTATTTCTTATGTCGCGTGTAATCGATAGAAGGAAGTTAACTCTCTTTTCCTATGGAGATTAAAACAATATTTTCACGTCTGCAAAAAGGTCGCGTCACTTTCGATATTTTGTTTCACATGCCAAAAGATCAACTCATTAGCGCTCTTCTTCTTCTTCCCGTCAGGGTGTGTTTGGTGCGTATAGATCTCCATCCATACAGAAAACAGTAGGCCGAGTGCACATGGTGTATCTAGTTTCAGTGTAGCATACTGCTGTATGACGGTGTGACACGAAGTGTGTCAAGCGGTTGAACGAAAATCAATTTAATTTGATTTTTAGGGGCAGGGTTACGTGTTTCACAACATAGGGTGATGATTGTCAAGCATTCGTTATTTTTGAATCTTGAGTGAACCCTATTATTGAAGAAAAGATAATAGTTAACAGTTCTAGCAACTCCTGATATGTGTTTCTGTCCTGATTTTGGACAGCATGCTTGACAGTGGGTGGAGAAAAACCTTTGACATATGTCACACCAAGTTGGACAACATGTTGTTTGCCATGTATGGGCCGCTTAATGGCCGATCAGAATTTATTGCGGAATGATTTAACTTCGTAATATTGACCTAGATTACATTACAAGTAGGAGCAGATTGGTATATTTAATTCATTTTGAAAAGCCTAACATTTTGGCACAGAAATTACGAGTAGCCGATTCTGGATTTTTGAATTCTGAACTAATTAATATTGTGTGCGACAGAATAAGTGGAGTATCAGAGTAAAAGGGACTTCATACAGGATCACGTTTGTTGGCCAACTCGAGTAGTACAACAATGTTGTCACGCAGATCGCAGATTTGACCATGTATATTCCTGTTTGATGGTATGATACGCAGTATGTCAAGCGGTGGGACGAAAATCAAGATAGTTTGACTTTTTGGGGTTGGGCTACGTGTTTGACAACATATTGTACTCAGAGCTTAGATCATATAACGAACTGGATAGGCTATGAGGAAGAAAAACTTAAGCATTTTTCTTCAAGTAGTAGAATCGCATCGATGTGTTTGTTTAGTCATGGAAGCCGTAAACTACGATATTTTCTGCGCGGGCACATAATTTAGTGGTTGAAAGTTAATCAAATATTAAACAAGTTTTATAATTTCCTGTCACCGCGATTCGTATCATTTTTTCAGTTTATAATTTTATAATTCTTTTATAACTTATTAAATTTTTAAGAGTTTTCCTAGTGCCCCATTTAATTGCTGATAATATTTCTTGTCGTTGCCTTTGCTTGACTGTCATCAAACAAGAGCCCCAATGACAATTCAATTGTAAGATCTAAGAAATGACAAATGAGAAATGTCAGAAATATCGAACTGACAAAAACTAAAACCCTTAGAATATAGAGAGTACAGGAAGTGTGATAAGCCAAACTTGGTGTTGTCAAATTCTGGTTGTGTTAGTATCTGTTGCCGCTGTAGTGAACGCTCAGTACAGCCTTGTAGTAGAATCAATATAGAGAGCGGGGCAACAAGATATATGGTTGAAAATATTACGTTTGCTCCCATCGAAAATATTCTTATTCACTGTCACTACGCCATCATACTCAGGGAATTTCGCAGCTGTCACAAACGTAAACAAATCTCGGTGGAGGAAGGATTTTTTCGATATTTCATCGCATTTCTTATGTATTTTTAATTTAATTTGACATACACAGGTGTGTAAAGTACACAAAATAATATTTTATAACTATACTTGCCTAAAAAATGATTTCCACGTCGTTCTTTGGTGTTGTTGTGGCAGTTTTTTACCGAACACTTCATTCTGAAATTACATGAAATCACTTACAAATTTATCACTATAATTTGAACAGATAATTACTTACACTATTTGCTTTGTTTAGCACTATTTTTAACACACTTTTCACAACTTGCTGAGCTACTTCAAAATACTCTGAAAAATCCACGCTCATGCACACGAATTTTACAGGTATCAACACTTCCTGTTGTCTCTATATTCTAAGCTAAAACCCCAGCCCTCTTGTCATTTCCCTCCCGTGCCAACAAAAAAATTGCTTATCACACGTACACGAATTTTATACAAGGTAGCCTATCCTTTCGTTTTATGATCTAAGACTCAGAGATGCCCCCCACAAAATATCTTTAGTAGTATATTAGGAGGAAAAATGGTAGTAAATAAGAAAAAATAGTTGTAGAATTTTCCAAATGATGTTTATTATAAAATAAAAACAAAAATTGACTTTCAAGTCATAAACTATGAAATAACAAACATAAAATATAATATAACACATTTTAAAATACACTTAAATAGCGCAAGTACATACTTCAGAGATATTTTCAAAATTTAATCCATAAAAATTGTTATAAAGTACGCGATTCTTAAGAAGTTAGATAAAATAGTCACAACTCACAAGTGAAACATACAGATAAAATAGTCATAAGTGAAACATACATATAGAGTATATTTTACCAAGAGTGATTTTTGTAAATTTCTTTGAAACTAATAAATATTGTTACTACTACATTTCAATAATGTTCACCACTGTGGTACTTGAAATTACTTGCAAAATTAATTAATTCCTTAATAGGCTCGAATATTTAATTTTTATTTCTATTAGTGAACCAATCTTGACCACATGACCAAATATGCGTGACAACATCGTTGTCCTCCTCGAGTTGCTCAACATGCGTGACCGTGTATAGGCCCCTTTTGGAAATTTTTTTTTATGTTAACCGGGCATTGTTGTTTTTTTTATTTAACTTTGCATATTACGATTTCAAAGAAACTTACATATGGCTTAAATGGAGTCAGTACTCCTCAGCAAAAGGTTTCGATTTAGATACCAGCGAACCTGTCGGCAATAAAGTTACTATACGTAGGTTTGTGTCCTGAAAGTGAGAAAATTCATATAAAATTAGCCTAAACCTGGACCACAGACCACATTATAGACATCTAGCGTAAAAGGCAGAAACCAAAGATGCGAAAATTTAAGGAAAAGGAATGGAATTCCATTCGAATTGCTTATTGGGTATTAATCTGCCACAAATAGTTTGCCAGAAATTCGCAATGAAAAATCTTCGAAACTTGCAAATATTGGTACTGACTCCTCTTGAGAGATTAGCTGACTTCAGATATCTTTTAACTCTTTACGCAAAATAGCGATTTCTGTTAACTGCTTTACTGCTTAACAGCCCTACTAGAGCTACCACCACTAAGTATTCGTCTATGGCTTATGCAAAGTTCGTCACTTGGTACATTTCTCGAATATGTCAGGAAGTAGGTTTGCTTTCACTAGCTCAAGAAGAATTTTTGCTATTTTTGTTTTTAACACTCTCTGTAGACAATGTCGTGGTCAGCGAGCTCCAATGAATCACTTGAGGCAAAACTAAAGTCATGGAATTATTTGATAAAGACATATACTTCACAAAATCTTGTCTTAATTTAAATTTTTAGAGGAAAGCAACGATATTTTCTCCAATAAACTGCTCAACAACAGTACAGACTGAGCAGGTCCAAGAAACACCAGAGTTATTATTTATATTGTTGCGAGCGTGGCATTTGGTTCGTTATTTAAAACACAATATTAAATAATTAATATATAAGTTCTTTATTTCTCTCTAATCATATAAAATTCACAATTCCTTAATGAATCAACTCAACTCTAATTATCGCTAACACTGTACTTTCAATTATCGCAATCCAATTACTACACCTTCGTTTCTTTATTACTTTCACTTCTTAACACTGCAACGTCTAAGACAAGACTCTCTTTCTGGCGATGACAACTGTTATATTTATACCCTAGAAACTCTCCGGATTATTCTGGAGTGTTCTATTCCAAAAGCTTCTTGACTATTCTATTTGTTCTATTCCTGAACTTTCCTGTAGATTTCATAATCGATTCTCCGAACCTGAAGTCATTTACTCTCCGAACCTGAAGTTGTTTATTGCCAGGTGGTCCACGGTCTTGATGCTCGTAGTATTGACACAAGCGGTCCAAATGAACAATTTTGTGCTTGCCTCTTGTGCCACGCTGAATCCTGTATACCACGTCATTAATTCTAGTTACTACTGAATATGGTCCTTCCCAGTGTTGTTGCAATTTTGGAGAATGTCCCTTACGTCGTTTCGGGTTGTACAGCCAAACAAGATCACCTTCGTTAAATCCTGCGGAATTAGCGCGTAAGTCATAGCGGGTCTTCATCCGATCAGTATTTGTTGCTAATTTCGTCCTCGTGGCCTCGTATACATGGCTAATTGTTGTTTGAGCTCCGATACGTAGTCTTCTGGTAACTTTTGTTCACCTCTGGGGGTACCGAATTTGAGGTCGCTAGGTAAACGCATCTCTCTTCCGAATATGATTTTAGCTGGGGTTTGTCCGGTAGTACTATGAACGGCTGATCTATAAGCCATTAGGAATACAGGAATATGTCGATCCCAATCGCGTTGATGATAGTCAACTACTTTCTTTAGATGCTCGATCAATGTTCTGTTGAAGCGCTCACCATGCCATCAGATTGTGGGTGTAGAGGAGTTGTTCTAGTTTTTCTTATTCCCAACATTTTACACATCTCCTGAAAAGTCCGCGATTCGAAGTTCCGTCCTTGGTCCGAATGAAGTTCGTGACGCACACCAAACGTACTGACCCAATTCGTTATTATTTGTTCCGCAACTGTGGTTGCCTCTTGATTAGGGATTGCATAAGCTTCAGGCCATTTACTGAAATAGTCAATGGCAACTAATATATAACGGTTACCGCCATGTTTTTGAATCCTATTGAGCAACTGTAGGCGATATACTTGCTGCATATGCTCATCTCCGTAACGTAATTCTATCGCCTGTACTAATGAAGAGTAATTACGTTGATTTTTACAGTTTGTAAGAGTTCTGACGCAGGACCTCGAAGTGCTAACACTAGAGCAATAGCTTTGTCTTCATCATTCCATCCATTTACCTCTGAAGCTGTCTCGAATGAATTGTCTCTTGAAGATATGCCACGAATTTTGCCCATCAAATATTGGGGGTTTCATTCTACCTGCGCCGGATATTTCAGCTGCTATGTTTAGAGGCTGACGATGCTTTTTTTCCAGATCTGCTTTACAGTTATCAAGCTGTTCCGTGACATTTTGTGTACTCCTGACACTTGTTGTCGAACTTCCAACACTTCCTGCTGGTTTTCATCAATTTTTACATTTGGTTCGTCTAATGAACCTTTCAGAAAAATCTTCTGTTCCTCCAAACGAGTTTCTAGACAATTCTCCAGAGAGATGTTTTGTTCGTCCAAACAAGTTTCCAGAGATTTCTTTTGTTCCTCAAAAGCATTCTTTTGTTCCTCAAAAGCATTCTTTTGTTTGTCCAGACGGGTTTCTATAGATTTCTTTTGTTCCTTAGGAGCATTCTTTTGTTCGTCCAAACTGGTTTCCAGAAATCTCTTTTGTTTCTCAAGAGAATTGCTTGTTTCCTCAAAAGCATTTTTCATCTGCAGAGCTAATGAAAGCTCCAATTTACTCATTAAAATACCCAAAACTTGTTCCATGTTCATCACTTCTTCCGCTACAGTTTTTTCCAAGTTATCTTCGAAAACAAATGTCTCAGGATTCTGCTCTTCTTCTATCAAAGCTTGTCTCAGTCGCTCGACGAGAACATTCTTTGGACCTGTCGTTTGTATCGACCGGTTCCCTAACTCCACTTTCAAATCCTGTATCCGAAGCTCCTCCAGTTTGCGCCCCATTACTTTAATAATTCTCTTACAGAAGAATATAATTTTTTTTCCAGAACTTTCACAATTTTACACAATTTCTCAAAATTAATCACACTTTGAATTTTTAAGTCAATTGCCACCACTTTATTTCGCGAATTTATTTCACTTCTGACACCAGTTGTTGCGAGCGTGGCCTTTCGTTCATTATTTAAAACACAATATTAAATATTTAACTAATATACAAGTTCTTTATTTCACTCTAATCATACAAAATTTATAAACCTTCAATTAATCAACTCAACTCTAATTATCGCTAACACTGCACTTTCAATTATTGCAATCTAATTACACACTATCGCTTCTTTATTACTTTCGCTTCTTAACACTGCAACGTCTAAGACAAGACTCTCTTTCTGGCGATGACAACTGTTATATTTATACCCTAGAAACTCTCCGGATTATTCTGGAGTGTTCTATTCCAAAAGCTTCTTGACTATTCTATTTGTTCTATTCCTGAACTTTCCTGTAGATTTCATAATCGATTCTCCGAACCTGAAGTCATTTACTCTCCGAACCTGAAGTTGTTTATTGCCAGTAGATGTCACCAGTTGTCTCTTTCTATTGCACGTAACAATACATTTAAAGTTAACTACTAGACAACGACATATATGTATACATTAAAAAGAAAATAAATTTTAAAGGAAGAAAGGGAAAAAAAATATAAAAATAAAACTTATATTTAAGAGTAAAAGAAATAACAAATTTAAGAAGAAACAAAAACAATTAGCTAGTACGAAAAAGTTCAAATAATACACTCTTGAGCCTCATACAAACGCCTTTTTCTCTTCGCAACATCAAAGGTAAGCTATTCCAACTTCTGACAGTCCGAGCAAAATACTGCTTCTCAGTGACCGAGAAGTTAGCACCAGATACAGATAGACTTACACTACGTGAATATTGGGAGAAACGCAAATAAATAAGATGGTCTGCCAGAAGAGATAATACCATTAAGAAAAAGCAAATCTTGAAACAGAAGATATGATTGCAGGGGACATCCAAGGATAGTCTTAGCAAAATCAGAAACATGATCAAAACGCCTTAAATTATAAATATACCGAGCAACGGAGTTAAATGCAATATTTAATTTACATAAGGAAACAGAATCACATTTGGACCAAATTTCGCTGGCATAAGTAAAAAGTGGTACTATTAGTGACTTAGCCAGCATCATCCTAGTGGAAAGTGGAGTATAGGAGGCCAAGACAGAGAGCTTATGTAGAGATCCATACATCTTAGAGATAACATTAGATACCTGATTAGACCAAGCAAGTGTATTGTTGATAATGATTTCCAGATTCAATACTTTTTCGCGATAAGGTAAGATGATACTATTGAGCACAATACGAGGCATTGACGAACTATCCAGTCTATACCTACAGATTAAAATTGCATTAGATTTGATAGGATTCAAATGAAGCTTATTCGGTATACACCACTCGTGTATTGAGCAAAGGTCGTTGTTAAGGCGATCGACAGCATCTTCAATTAAGCCAACTGGCCTTGATATGTAAATTTGTAAATCATCAGCATATAGGTGATATTGAGCATTGATAATAGCATTCGGCAAATCATTTATAAATAGCGAAAATAATAGTGGACCCAGTATCGAGCCTTGAGGTACCCCACAAGTGTTTGGTATAAAGGTTGAGGAATTTCCATTATAAGTGACCTGCTGACTGCGACCAAAAAGATATGACTGATTGAGATTGGATCCGAACTTGAAAAACGAAAATTGGTTATTAATTTGTTGATAAGCAAAGAGTGATCTATAGAATCAAATGCCTTTGAAAAGTCCAATAGAACGAGAACAGTTATCATGTCACTATCTAATGCCAAACGAAAGTCATCAGTGATCTTCAGTAAAGCAGTTTTACAGCTGTTTTTACACCGGAAACCAGACTGAAACTTATTCAAATAGTCATGACGCTCACAATAATCCACAATTTGCAAATGAAAGAGTTTTTCGAGAACCTTGGACAAAAACGGTAGTATCGTAATAGGTCGGTATTCGGTGGCGCTCGATTGAGACTTTTTTGGGATGGGATTAACCGTAGCCAACTTCCAGGAGTAGGGAAAATATGAACGAAAAATAACGTTGCTTAGAATATGCATTAAAGATGGCAAAATTATTAGTATAAGCAATTTTATAAACTTAGGATGTATGTCACCAATGCCTAATGAGTTTGATTTTATTGAGAAAACTGCGTTAAACACTTCCTCCTGCGTGGCGCAAGCAAAAGAAAATGTATCATTGTTAGCTGCCGTGGGGCTATATCTCACGACGGAAGGTGCAGATGATGGAACCGAATTACAGGTGACAAAGTTTGAATTTAATTCATTAGGGTCAACGTAAGTCGTAAGTTCGCCCAACTCCAATCACTCTCAAATTGCGCCAAAGCTCCTTTGAAGGTAGCTTCGTGTTGAATTTCGATCGAAACTAGTTCTTGTTAGATTTTCGTATTTCACTAGTCACAAAATTGCGTAGATTACGAAAATTGTGCCAAGTTTCAGAAGTTCTAAATCGCTTCCATCTACGCAATGTATGAATCCGTTTGTGTGTCTTTCGATGTAGCAACATTCAATTTATTTTTAAGGCGAGTATCACGAGTGGTTGTGTTAGTGTTCGGGGGCTTTGACATATTCCCACCAAAAATTTAATTAGCGATTTGTGATTATAAACTAACTAAAAACTCGCAACTTAAAATACCTCGGATAGCAACACAAGCAACACTAAATCTTTGGCTTATTAGAAATAAGAAAACTCGAAGAACTTTTAAAAAATTTGCGGACGGCTTAAAATGTGTGTTAACTACTGCACATCACTCACTATTTAAAGCACAAAGTCAACTGATGACTTTCCACAGGAATCAGAAACCAATCACTTATGGTTATTGGCTTAGAACATTTAACTAGAGGAAGCGAAATATCATGTAAAAATCCTATCGGTGTGAAGGAATCTCGGTTCTAAAGCGAAAGGGTGGAAAAGCAAGAAGAACTGAACCAAGTCTAACCAAGCTTTGACCAAGTTAATTTGCTAATGACAATTTTACGTTTTTGAATTAAACGTCAGATTCGTGTTTTCTGTGCCGGGTTTTGTTTAAAAAAAAACTTTAAATTTAATTGTTCCGCAAATTGTGTTAATTTTAAATAAAAACATTTGAAGTGACAATTTTGTGTTTAAATCTTTGACTTAAGTTCATAAACTTCATAAAATAATGGCTAATTATAATAATAATAATAATGAATGAGAATAAAACGAGGACAAAAACGCCGAAAAAATCACGTTTCTAGTATGGGGGCTCCCTTTAATTTTTAATTTAATTTTATTTTTATTATTTGTTGTTATATCGCCAGTAGAAAAACAAAATCTGTGAAAATTTCAACTGTCTACCTATTACGGTTCATGAGATACAACCTGGTGACGGACAGACAGCGAAGTCTTAGTTATAGGGTTCCCGTTGTTACCCTTTGGGTACGGAACCCTCAAAAGATAGGGAAACAAAAATAAGTGTTCCAAATATTTCTTTGTTTAAGTTTTTGTGTTCTCAACTTGTTTTTTGTCTTGTTTTGTTGTTCAATGTGTCAATGGCAGTTCACAATTTCAGTTTATTATAAGCAATTACGCCTAATCCCATGAGCATAACGATTACATAAACACAATTCTATCACATAGTACGAAATGCCGCAATTTTTTCGGGCTTATTGCGCTTCCTTTAGTTATATGTTCTAAGGTTATGGGTTCCCGGATTCCTCGATGGGGTATTATCTGTGACTTGGGTGTCAAATGAGACCAAAGACTGAATTTAATCTCGCACATAAACTACATGATACAAAGCACTTCTGTGCTGGGCAGCGGGTTAATAATTGTTTTTTGCTTCAATAATAAAAATAGAAAAACGTTGTCTTCTAGGCGTAAATGTAATGAGTCACAATTCTTCTAGGAAATAAGCAAGAAACTATCGCAGTTCCAACGCACAAATCCAATAAAAAAATTACAATCTTACCAATCCGTGATTCAAGAGTTCAAAGTTCTCATACCTCCTCCTAAAGCAATAAATAACCGTTAAAGAACATTAAATTCTCGTGTAAGTTAATAGTAGTATAATATATTGTTGCGAGCGTGGCCTTTGGTTCGTTATTTACAACACAATATTAAATATTTAATATACAAGTTCTTTATTTCACTCTAATCATACGAAATGTATATACCTTCAATTAATCAACGCAACTTTAATTATCGCAATCCAATTACAACACTTTCGCTTGTTAACACTGCAACGTCTAAGACAAGACTCTTTTTCTGGCGGTGACAACTGTTATATTTATACCCTAGAAACTCTCCAGATTATTCTGGAGTGTTCTATTCCAGAAGCTTCTTGACTGTTCTATTCATTCTGTTCATTCTATTCCTGAAGATTCCATCAAAGAACCTGAAGTTCTTTACTCTCCATTGCCAGTAGATGTCACCAGTTGTCTCTTTCTGTTGCACGTAACTCTGACCCCTTCTTAAATTTGTTCGTCCCGAACAACAGGTGGTTCACGGTCTTGATGCTTGTAGTATTGACACAAGCGATCCAGAAGGACGATTTTTCGTTTGCCTCCTGTACCACGTTGAGTCCTGTATACTACGCCATTTATTCTAGTTACTACTGAATACGGTCCCTCCCAGTGTTGTTGTGATTTTGGAGAACATCCCTTACGTCGGTTCGGGTTGTATAGCCAGACAAGATCACCTTCATTGAATCCTGCTGAATTCGCATGTAAGTCATAGCGGGTCCTCATCCGATTGGAACTTACTGCTAATTTTACCCCCGTGGCCCCTTGTACATCAGCTCTCCATTTCAATGGGGCTCTGATATTACATTTATACATTTCCCTTCTGCTGCTACGTGGCGGCCCTTTGTAAGAAGCACACACAGTGCATCTGCGACACCACTTCTCTACATCCTTCCGCATATGTAGCCAATAAAACTTTTCTCGTATTTTAGAAATTGTTTTATTCACTTCCAAATGTTCTCCAGATGCTCCACGATGCATTTTACCTAGAACATCGTTGACCTTTGATGCCGGCACGACTATTTGCATTCGGAACGATTTACCGTTAGGTGCTTCCCACTTGCGTTTTAATATACCGCATTCAACATGAAGAGAATTCGGTTGAGCCCAGTAGGTTTTCAGCTTTTCACTCATCCTCGAAATATCCTTCCATTCTGGTTTTTCTATGTCTGCTTTCCAAGCAAGAATGGGCGAACCTGTTCATGGTTCCACAGTTACCAACTGTATAGTAACTGTTTTCTCATTTCCTTTCTCCCAGCCATAATGCTTACATTCAGGTTCTCATTGACGTTGTACCAAGGCTTCTGCATTTCCATGGATACGTACTTTCCTGTGTTGGCTCTCAAAGGCATAAGGTTGGATTCTATTCTCGCTAAGATTAGTTTGCTCTCTAGCTGGAAAACTTGGACATTCTTCTCTCCCTTTCTTTTCTGTTGATTCCTTTCGACGGCATTTCCTACAGTCGCTTTGAAGGTGTCCCAATTTATTACAATCCCAACATCAAAGAACACTACGTGAAGGGGTGCTCAGTGATAACTGCAATCTATCGCAAGTCTGCTGCTCAGCTCGATATCTTTGCAATTCCACTTTCCTCTCTTCATCTAGAGATTGTACTCGTCGACGTTTTCTGCAGTCTCTTTGTAGGTGTCCTGGTTTATTACAATTCCAGCATCGAAGGAGACCACGCAAAGGTGAGCTCTGGGATAACTGCATTCTATTACAAGTGCATTCGTAATGTACTCCGCGAAGCTTGTCTGGCGGATTCATACACTAATGCATAGGCTAGTGCTTCTGCTGTTGATTTCTTTCCTGCTAGCCTTAACGCTTGTTGTAAACTTGATCTGCAATAGCGTTCACAAATGCCTCCGTCGCCACTTCAATGTGAAAATCCGCATTCACACTGGAGTATGAAAGATGCGCTAATCTTTCCACATCTGACTGCAGTTGTTGTAGTGATTCGCCATGCTTTTGAATCCTGTTGCGCAACTGTAGTCGATATACTTGCTGCATGTGTTCATCTCCGTAACGTAGTTTTATCGCCTGTACTAAGGAAGAGTAATCACGTTGATTTTCAATCGGTACAGTTTGTAAGAGTTCTGACGCAGGACCTCGAAGTGCTAACACTAGAGCAATAGCTTTGTCTTCATCATTCCATCCATTTACCTCTGAAGCTGCCTCGAATTGTCTCTTGAAGATATGTCACGAATTTTGTCCATCAAATATTGATGGTTTCATTCTACCTGCGCCGGATATTTCAGCTGCTACGTTTAGAGGCTGACGATGCTTTATTTTTGCCAGATCTGTTTTACAGTTATCAAGATGTTCCGTGACATTTTGTGTACTCCTGACACTTGTTGTCGAACTTCCAACACTTCCTGCTGGATTTCTTCAATTTTTACATTTGGTTCGTCTAATGAACCTTTCAGAAAAATCTTCTGTTCCTCCAAACGAGTTTCTAGACAATTCTCCAGAGAGATGTTTTGTTCGTCCAAACGAGTTTCCAGAGATTTCTTTTGTTCCTAAAAAGCATTCTTTTGTTTGTCCAGACGGGTTTCCATAGATTTCTGTTGTTTCTTAGGAGCATTCTTTTGTTCGTCCAAATGGGTTTCCAGAAATCTCTTTTGTTTCTCAAGAGAATTGATTGTTTCCTCAAAAGCATTTTTCATCTGCAGAGCTAATGAAAGCTCCAATTTACTCATTAAAATGCTCAAAACTTGTTCCATGTTAATCACAGACTTTTCTTCCGCTTCAGTTTCTTCCAAGTTGTCTTAGAAAACAAATGTCTCAGGATCCTGCTCTTCTTCTATCAAAGCTTGTCTCAGTCGCTCGACGAGAACATTCTTTGGACCTGTCGTTTGTATCGACCGGTTTCCTAACTCCACTTTCAAATCCTGTATCCGAAGCTCCTCCAGTTTGCGCCCCATTACTTTAATAATTCTCTTACAGAAGAATATAAATTTTTTTCCAGAACTTTCACAATTTAACACAATTTCTCAAAATTAATCACACTTTGAATTTTTAAGTCAATTGCCACCACTTTATTTCGCGAATTTATTTCACTTCTGACACCAGTTGTTGCGAGCGTGGCCTTTGAAAACACAATATTAAATATTTAATATACAAGTTCTTTATTTCACTCTAATCATACGAAATGTATAAACCTTCAATTAATCAACGCAACTTTAATTATCGCAATCCAATTACAACACTTTCGCTTGTTAACACTGCAACGTCTAAGACAAGACTCTTTTTCTGGCGGTGACAACTGTTATATTTATACCCTAGAAACTCTCCAGATTATTCTGGAGTGTTCTATTCCAGAAGCTTCTTGACTGTTCTATTCATTCTATTCCTGAACCTTCCCGAAGATTCCATCAAAGAACCTGAAGTTCTTTACTCTCCATTGCCAGTAGATGTCACCAGTTGTCTCTTTCTGTTGCACGTAACTCTGACCCCTTCTTAAATTTGTTCGTCCCGAACAACAGGTGGTTCACGGTCTTGATGCTTGTAGTATTGACACAAGCGATCCAGAAGGACGATTTTTCGTTTGCCTCCTGTACCACGTTGAGTCCTGTATACTACGCCATTTATTCTAGTTACTACTGAATACGGTCCCTCCCAGTGTTTTTGTGATTTTGGAGAACATCCCTTACGTCGGTTCGGGTTGTATAGCCAGACAAGATCACCTTCATTGAATCCTGCTGAATTCGCATGTAAGTCATAGCGGGTCCTCATCCGATTGGTACTTACTGCTAATTTTACCCCCGTAGCCCCTTGTACATCAGCTCTCCATTTCAATGGGGCTCTGATATTACATTTATACATTTCCCTTCTGCTGCTACGTGGCGGCCCTTTGTAAGAAGCACACACAGTGCATCTGCGACACCACTTCTCTACATCCTTCCGCATATGTAGCCAATAAAACTTTTCTCGTATTTTAGAAATTGTTTTATTCACTTCCAAATGTTCTCCAGATGCTCCACGATGCATTTTACCTAGAACATCGTTGACCTTTGATGCCGGCACGACTATTTGCATTCGGAACGATTTACCGTTAGGTGCTTCCCACTTGCGTTTTAATATACCGCATTCAACATGAAGAGAATTCGGTTGAGCCCAGTAGCTTTTCAGCTTTTCACTCATCCTCGAAATATCCTTCCATTCTGGTTTTTCTATGTCTGCTTTCCAAGCAAGAATGGGCGAACCTGTTCATGGTTCCACAGTTACCAACTGTATAGTAACTGTTTTCTCATTTCCTTTCTCCCAGCCATAATGCTTACATTCAGGTTCTCATTGACGTTGTACCAAGGCTTCTGCATTTCCATGGATACGTACTTTCCTGTGTTGGCTCTCAAAGGCATAAGGTTGGATTCTATTCTCGCTAAGATTAGTTTGCTCTCTAGCTGGAAAACTTGGACATTCTTCTCTCCCTTTCTTTTCTGTTGATTCCTTTCGACGGCATTTCCTACAGTCGCTTTGAAGGTGTCCCAATTTATTACAATCCCAACATCAAAGAACACTACGTGAAGGGGTGCTCAGTGATAACTGCAATCTATCGCAAGTCTGCTGCTCAGCTCGATATCTTTGCAATTCCACTTTCCTCTCTTCATCTAGAGATTGTACTCGTCGACGTTTTCTGCAGTCTCTTTGTAGGTGTCCTGGTCTATTACAATTCCAGCATCGAAGGAGACCACGCAAAGGTGAGCTCTGGGATAACTGCATTCTATTACAAGTGCATTCGTAATGTACTCCGCGAAGCTTGTCTGGCGGATTCATACACTAATGCATAGGCTAGTGCTTCTGCTGTTGATTTCTTTCCTGCTAGCCTTAACGCTTGTTGTAAACTTGATCTGCAATAGCGTTCACAAATGCCTCCGTCGCCACTTCAATGTGAAAATCCGCATTCACACTGGAGTATGAAAGATGCGCTAATCTTTCCACATCTGACTGCAGTTGTTGTAGTGATTCGCCATGCTTTTGAATCCTGTTGCGCAACTGTAGTCGATATACTTGCTGCATGTGTTCATCTCCGTAACGTAGTTTTATCGCCTGTACTAAGGAAGAGTAATCACGTTGATTTTCAATCGGTACAGTTTGTAAGAGTTCTGACGCAGGACCTCGAAGTGCTAACACTAGAGCAATAGTTTTGTCTTCATCATTCCATCCATTTACCTCTGAAGCTGCCTCGAATTGTCTCTTGAAGATATGTCACGAATTTTGTCCATCAAATATTGATGGTTTCATTCTACCTGCGCCGGATATTTCAGCTGCTACGTTTAGAGGCTGACGATGCTTTATTTTTGCCAGATCTGTTTTACAGTTATCAAGATGTTCCGTGACATTTTGTGTACTCCTGACACTTGTTGTCGAACTTCCAACACTTCCTGCTGGATTTCTTCAATTTTTACATTTTGTTCGTCTAATGAACCTTTCAGAAAAATCTTTTGTGCCTCCAAACGAGTTTCTAGACAATTCTCCAGAGAGATGTTTTGTTCGTCCAAACGAGTTTCCAGAGATTTCTTTTGTTCCTAAAAAGCATTCTTTTGTTTGTCCAGACGGGTTTCCATAGATTTCTGTTGTTTCTTAGGAGCATTCTTTTGTTCGTCCAAATGGGTTTCCAGAAATCTCTTTTGTTTCTCAAGAGAATTGATTGTTTCCTCAAAAGCATTTTTCATCTGCAGAGCTAATGAAAGCTCCAATTTACTCATTAAAATGCTCAAAACTTGTTCCATGTTAATCACAGACTTTTCTTCCGCTTCAGTTTCTTCCAAGTTGTCTTAGAAAACAAATGTCTCAGGATTCTGCTCTTCTTCTATCAAAGCTTGTCTCAGTCGCTCGACGAGAACATTCTTTGGACCTGTCGTTTGTATCGACCGGTTCCCTAACTCCACTTTCAAATCCTGTATCCGAAGCTCCTCCAGTTTGCGCCCCATTACTTTAATAATTCTCTTACAGAAGAATATAAATTTTTTTCCAGAACTTTCACAATTTAACACAATTTCTCAAAATTAATCACACTTTGAATTTTTAAGTCAATTGCCACCACTTTATTTCGCGAATTTATTTCACTTCTGACACCAGTTGTTGCGAGCGTGGCCTTTGAAAACACAATATTAAATATTTAATATACAAGTTCTTTATTTCACTCTAATCATACGAAATGTATAAACCTTCAATTAATCAACGCAACTTTAATTATCGCAATCCAATTACAACACTTTCGCTTGTTAACACTGCAACGTCTAAGACAAGACTCTTTTTCTGGCGGTGACAACTGTTATATTTATACCCTAGAAACTCTCCAGATTATTCTGGAGTGTTCTATTCCAGAAGCTTCTTGACTGTTCTATTCATTTCATTCCTGAACCTTCCCGAAGATTCCATCATCGAACCTGAAGTTGTTTACTCTCCATTGGCAGTAGATGTCACCAGTTGTTTCTTTCTGTTGCACGTAACAATATTTCACTAGGTAAATAAATAGTAAAAAGAGTAACAATCACATTCAAGAAATATTTCGAAATTTTCGAATAAAATTAATATCAGCATCCTGGTTAGATTTAATCTCGAACAGTCTTCTTAGGCGCCTCCACAAAATATGGTATATTATTAGGGGCGATCTCTTCCAATCAAAATCTATTTAACATATCCTTTTGAATTGCGGAGGAAGATTTAATATTTCAAGCCTTTTTAACTGTTGAAGTCCGGTTTTACGTTTCTGGGGTTAGCTTTTTTTCTTTAAACGGCGTGGGAGAATTTCATCTGTTTTTTAAATGCTATAATTTGACCTGCAAAGGTAGGTTTCGAACGAAGTAAAAATCATTCGTACATTACAGTATTCCAAGGGCTTTATAGTATGTAAAACGTACAGAGGAATATACCTTTTTACCTTTACTAAGAAATTAGTTTCAAAAGCTATACTAGATCATATTATTACCATTTTTACGACAGACTATGGTGATGTCCACAACGGTTTTTTAGTCATGCCAAATTTGAGTGCGCAAAGTTCTATTTAAAAAAAGGAATCATTTCTAGTTAGCATTTTGTTCTTGACTCAGTAAAACAATTTTTTTATTACGGGTTGCTCGTAAGAGCATAATAATGTGAGTCAAAGAACGTCTTTTTACAGACTCAATGGCAACTTACTTTGTTGAGCCTCTGCGAAGACGAACTAAATTTAATGTAAATTGAAAAAAATTTCTCTGTATGTACTCAAGTTTTCTTAAATGATATAATTTTAAATATTTTGAGAATAATTTAAGACTAAAAAAGAAAAAATTAAAAGTATAAAAAACTTTTTAAAAAATAATGCTTCAAAATTAAATTTAAATTAATTTCCGAAAATTACTTGAATTGAACTGGAGACCAAACAAACAAATTAAGAAAACGACAAACTCTCACTCACCGAATAAAAACATACATCTTTTCTCTTTTCTATTCTACAACCCTCAACACCACCCACCCACCACACACCCCTTGGCAAACAGCATCTATGTTAATTAGTACTGCACGCCATCTCTATGTTTCGGGCGAAAATCTTAAAATTTTAAAATTTATTGCAGTTTGCAGTTTTTTTCTTGGTGCTTTTCTCCGCATGGTGGTGACAAGAAAGCAAGCGTTTCTGTACACCGGCCGGACCTGATAAGCTATTGGGCACAGTTGGCGTGGCGAGCGTTTTTGCTTTTCTACGTCCCGGAGGGCGGCTGCCGAAACGCGAAAGCTGGTTTTCTAGCAGATACCCAAACCTAACTTTAGATTTTTCCAAAACCTTTAGCAGTGATACAAGCAAAAAAACTGAAAAATCTATTTGTTACATTTGGCGTGGCGAGATTTTTTGTTTTTTCTAGGCACCGGAGGGCGGCTGCCGAAATTCGAGTCATTTCTAGCAGAACTCCAAACCTAACCTTAGTCACCTTACTATGGCATTACTATTTGATAAAAATTAATTAGTGCCAACTGCCAACTTCAAACTGGAATGAATACACAAACTGTCATTTATCCACTGTCAAGGAAATGTTTTCCAGTACGAAATTGTCCGAACTGTCGGCTGCTTGCTTTGCTTCCGAAAATATATTCCTCATTGTAGTTGTACGCCAGCCCAGCATTGGTTCTATTTGAAGGGCGTCGTTCTTGAAAATTGCAGTCGGTGTTTTTGTTGTGAAATATGCTTTTAATATGACTGCAACGCCAAAAAATTAATTGCTTTAATTACTGTTCGGTTAATTTGAGTGTTTTTGTTCGAGCGTGTTTCCCGAAATCGTCGATCTTTTGTGTTTATATTTGCAGCTGTTACCTATATTGGATTTGACATTTTGTTTTTTTTTCTGAAGGTGAGTAACCGGGTATTGTGCTGTGTGCGATATTTCCTGTGTTTTGTGTCAGCATTTGCATTTCTGCAATGAATGGAAGAAACATAACATTGCTAAAAATAGGCACAAATCAAGATTAGTAAAAGTTAAGGTTCTTTCATGAAAATCGATTACTCAGTTTGGTGCTCTTAAAAGCATCACTCCATGTCGGAATTACAGTACAGCTCCCTCCTTATTCTTGGCCCTCCCTCAGATCAGATTCGGCCCTTTATACCTATTAATGGTTCGGCTATTTTGTGCTTTATATGGAGAAAAGATTGAGCCGAAAATAAACTGCAGAAGGGGGTGGGAATAGGTACTACTAGGTTAGGTGGCAGCCAACCAACCATACTATGATCTGCTTAATTACTTTGCAGAAGAGGTTGCTATCTGAATTCAAGAATTAATCAATCCATTCGACAAGCTTGCACGAACTCTAAATTGAGTACTTGAGATTGAGAGCAAGATTTAATAGTATTTATGTATGTGATGCCTCGACATGATAATTATTTCCTTTAAATAAAAAGTATGTGAAAGCTATATTAGCCTTCATAGGTGCATTTGCTTTGTCGCATTGTACACAGATTCTTCATAGATTTACTAGATCCTATGATTAGAATATACAAAATTGAGACTGAATATAACTAGGAATTTTCGAATAAATAGATAATGGTGCCACCAATGCGCCTTCATCTTTGATCTCACAATCTTTGGTGATTGTGTAGGGAGCATGATACGCATTGAAGAGGTTTCATGAAAGCAGTTTTAGAATAGCGGCTGAGAGTACATAATGTGCGATATTATGGTAATTTGCACATTCCCTTGGGTACAATTATGAGAGTATTCTGTGTAAAAGTCTACCATGTATTTCACATTTTTGTGAAAGTTCAGAAGCATCATTTTATTTGGCGTGGGGAAATTACTGCAGCTCATTGCAGTACTTGTCGTCTGGCAGTAATTCAAAACAACATGCATACACGTATCAACGACCACGCTCTTTTATTGACTTGAGCCACTGCATAGCGCATTTAATGTTCCTATTGCATCTGAATCCTGTTTTAGGTGCACTAGCAGTAAAAGTGATATAAACTAGATTTTCTCTGCCGGTAAAATCAAATTCACCTCAATTTACAATCGCCTTTTCCATATGTCTGGCCATTTTCCTTCGATATCAACAGTTTTATGGTATCTAACATTGTTCTTAACAGCGTAAAAATTAAATAGTGGAAAAAACATTTTCGTTTTTAATAATACTTAAACAGCAGTTCTAATTAAGGTTGGTGGGAAATCCCGTAATCAGAATGCAATGTAAGGTTTACCGGTTGAAAGTTATACCATTGTGAAATTTTCCAATGAACAGTTTTTAATTAGGTTAGAGTGGAGGCTGATAGTCTAAAGACCTGCCAATTTCACGCATATTTTGAACACATCCGTGGGAAGTTTGATGTATTTTGCACTTATGCCAATGGGACAAACTAGGGTAAACCACAATTGCTTTGGGAACTATTCTTTGATCGTTAATCTTCTCTTTTAATTTATTAGCTGTCATTCTAGACAAACTAGGACATTCACATATTAAATTGATTTCGACCTCTGTTTGCCCATACAACTTTACAAATTCCATAGCCATATGTCGTCTGGATGTTTGGCATGCTAGACCGCTGAATCAGTCCAATTTCCAATATGTAATTAAATTAGTGACAATAACAGAAAAATATGCAGATATCGACGCCGTCGGTTTTACCGTGGCAAATTGTCCGAATTACTACGTCCGCAATAGGAAGCAGTTAGTCCGCTGTAATCAGTCTGATAGGCTGAGCGACTTCTGGCCACCTTCCTGACTTTTTGCCATATCTATGGCATATAGCTGATTCTTATGAATGCTTTGAAGAGGCCTGCAAGTGTGCAGATCTTTAGGATTCTAAAAGGAGACAGGAAGATGCCGTGCTGCTCGAAATATCTGCCATAGAACCTAGTAGTCTTTATGACGACTTGACGGCTGCAATTGTCCGCGATTGAATGTTCCTCTTCAGCCCAGGTTGTCCCTAGACAGCCTGCACTGACACGATTCCGAGAAAAGGCTGGAGCTTTGGGGACAAGTTAACCTTACTTCTTCGGCACCAGCTGATCAGTCTGTTTACGACAGACCTAAAACGATGCTGTCTCTGAAGAAAGGGAGTTTATTTTAAATACATAAAAAACATCACCTCATTTGCGGTATGATTCCTTCGGAAGGTTTATTTATTTTCCTTCTTGTGCTTGTTTGATATTTTTTTCTTTTTACCTTGCTAATTACAATTTGAAAATAAAAAACAAGCAAATTCCCCTTTTGTAATCAGCAAAGAATTTCAAAGTATTTGTGAGGTATTTGGTTACAATGATTACAGCGGATTTTGAGAACCATTGGTTGTATGATTGTATGTTGAAAAAAGGGGTTTTTGAGTTGATGATCCATATTTAATTGTCATTTTCATTTTCAGAATTCTATCTTAAGCTCAAGATGTGGCTTAAGATCAGTTTAAGACTTTTACACGGCTCTGCAATGTTAGCTAAAGCTGTGCTTATTTTCAAATTTTATGCAAAGTTTATATCTTTTATAAATTTTAAGTTTAAAGAATTATGTTGCGCTAAATGTCAAGATTTGGAGTTTTACGTAGCACTATTATTTGTTGTAAAACATAATGCATAATTCCCACTCCTTCACTGCATCTTTCCAAGGTTCTTGTTCCGTATGACACGTTTTCCGTAGTGTATTTTTCTAGTATTTGGTCTGTTAACTTAACGTTCACACCTAATTTTAATCCTGGTTCGGCCCGGAACTCTTCAATCTGTAGTTGCAAGTTTTTCGTACAGACTGGCACTCCACTTTAATAGACGCATCTGCTGAGGTGATGCTCCTTGTGAAACGGTTGGCCATTGAATACTTCTATATGTTTACAGCAACCGTGTTCATTCCTGTTGTCTCACCATCAATTCCATACTAGAGGCATTATGACCTGAAGTTGAGATTTGTTCGTGTTTATCTTATTGAAAAATAATAGCTCTGGATACCCTTAGGATTGCGCCAAGAAGAGAATTCTTTATTTAATCATTTTTGCGAGATTGATAGAAGTAAAATTGCTGATCAAACTTGATCCAGACCTTTTTATTTGTTGTATCTTTAACCTTCCAGGAACTGAGTGTTGAGGAAAACTTCTTGTTACCTTCCAACTTGTCAACACCGCTTGAAGTTGGTATTGACACGTTATTATCGTTGAATTTAGACCAGATAAATGGAGTAAATAATGTTTATAGCAAATGCTTGTCTGCTACTGATACCTAACAAAGAATTTCATGTTGCTCATCCTTTTTCAGTACCAACGGGGTCATAAAGCTACATTTGAGTTCTACAAATGGTTATTTAATGGCTTCATCTTACCGTACTTTTTGTCAAATAGAAAGGTCCACTTGGTATGATAAGATAAGAAAATGATTGTCGTCTTTATTACAGCTCTTCAGAAAATTATTCTATTTAAATTTTTTTTTTTTTAAATTTCTATTCATTAACAGGGTGATATGTATGACTATATTGAAAGTTACATTCTATATGATTTGGTAGAAAGGACAATATAATTCTGTTCAGATAGCCTGACTCTGTCTGTAGTGATAAAAGACCTCTAGTCTCAATATTCTCTTCCTACTCGTTCTATTTCGTTAATATCGTTTCGCCCAGGTGACTCTCCAATGACTCTCCAGTGACTCTAATTTTAACCAGTGCCGCGTTTTGTAACTTTCTTAAAGTTACAGTTGGTGTTTCTCATTGTGCATTTTTCAGCGCCCTACCCATTAATGATAATGTGTTGCTATAGCTTTTTGTGCCATCGTTTTGCAGCAGTCACTTGCACCATGAACTAAATACAATAGGCGTAAGATGTGATTTTATGTCAAGGCATCAAGCTGATTGTACATATAGAAAAGATTAGCAAACTGCCTGAGCTTAAGAGATTTCAGGATTCCATGCTCCCACCAATCCATTTATCCTGTCCCTATTTTTAGGAAGAACTTTATGTAATATCACTACATTCATATTCAATACCAATTCGTCTGCCTAATATCTATGTAAAACTTTTGCGCCCAAAGGAAATGAATATATAAAAAAAAAAAAAAGCGAAACGCGAAATGCATCACTAATTGCAACATTATTGGAAAAGAATCGAACAAATATGATAAACTCTATGGCTTTTGTGATGAGTTAATTCATATGCAGCACCAAAGGTCAAACCAAACGCAGAACTTTCATCTATATACATTATATAGATGGGCGTGAAAATGTAGGACTGTTGAAAAGAGTTCTCTGAATAAAACCGATTCCGTTGCAGTTGCAACTAGCAACTGGCAACTGACCTGATAATTACTCATCATCTCATTTCAGCGATAAAATTCATTAATATATCTCGCGGCAGTTTATGTTTAGCACATGTGCATGTAAGTCGTAAATCAGATCGTCCGCAGACAGACAGACAGATTCGACTTATATCTTGTTGCTTCCATTGCTGTGCATTGTGGTAAATTTTGTAAAAGAACTTCTTTAAATGTTTACCATTACTGCGCACGCTGCTTTTCATACTGTACTTGTGCAGTGTTTGGTCTTTTAAAAGCAGCAGACTCATTATGCCGAAGGAAGTAATAAAAATAAACAGGGACATGAGCGTCTAAAGTGTAACAGTAGAAAATTTAGAAAAAAGAAGAAAAAAATACCATACTTGAAGGAGTTATATTCATACGCCATAGTACCACACATTCCATGCAAACAACTCATCGCTGTTGTGCGCGGTTTAATGACCTTTATATGTGTGTTTCCTTAAATATAGCCCTATTGCACATATATGCATAAACACATAGAAAAACTTATGCATTTTATATTGAGCAGCTAACTTAAGAGAGTTGGACTTGTAGCGTGCGCAAGGGAAAATTTACCGCGCAAAGTGACCGGCTATTTGAAATTGAATTGTAATTGTTTGTGAACAGCACAAATGGGTGTACATAATTCTTTATTGGCCTAATTTCTTGGTTCTGATAGTATCATTATCAGTTTTCTTGAACGCAATAAATTTTATTCTTAGCAAACGCCAGATTAAATTACCAACACACATACAGTATAGGAAGTACCGAAGAAAGGGTGCACTCTGACATTTCAAGAAAACGAATGACTTACTCCGTGTATAAATATGCGCTCCCTAGTTCCCAATGTTCCAGCCAAACCAACTCGTCGTAAGTCAAAATAAATTCTCTTGTGCTTGTGATGAAGGGATTTTTTTTTATTTTTATTTATTTTTTGTTTTTATTTTTTTTTTTATCCCACTTTATATTTACGATTTTGAATCTATTTTCAAAACTTACAGTTGTGGCGAGAATTGCATTGCATCACCTAAGAAGAAGATAATTTTTTGATGTCAACTGTGAAATGGCTTGACTCATACATTTGGCTTGTATATAAAAAAAGAAAAATTTTATTCTGATTCATTTTTTAAAGGCACACCTTGTAGATTGTCTCACGCGAATATTGCAATTCAAGTCGTATATGCGAAGGCAGAATGCATTTTTTTATAAACAATATTTCCCATGCTTTTCGAAAGAACTAATTTCTTTTTATAAAACAACTATGATTTTTTTGCTGTATATTACTATTATTATTACTACACACTAAATTGTGCAAGTAAATAGTTGCCCTGGGCCACTCAACTATGAAGATATTTTGAGATAAAATCCAATTATCACAAGTCCCAGTCCAGTTTTAGGTTCCTAATCTGCGAACGTTTCTGTTAGGTGCTTACCTTATGTTAATAGCGGAGTTGCCAGAATGGTCTTCATTTATTATCGCGTAGAGAACGAAATTTTTCAGTTTAAAATACAACACTGTTTTATCGATGCTAGATTCAATGTAGTACCATGAAAAGTTGAGTTCAGCCAAAACCCTCGAGAAATACTTACCAAGCTATGAAACAGAAATCTGCGTGTTAGTCCGATTCTCTAAAATGTTTTATATTCATTATTATGGAAAAGTGACTAGACATTATATATACCATAAAGCCTAAACTACTATCCAAACAGGAAAATAGTAATTTTAAACTGGGCTCCTTACTACACTTAGGTACTACTTTACGTAAAAAATAAAATAGTTTTCTTTAAAAAGTAACCTTAACATTTTACGCTCAATAACTCTGAGCTGAGTAATAGCTGCATGTGCGTAAGTGCCGCCGTAGTCCGAATCTGCAGGCAGATAGATTCATTCGAATTCAACGAACCATGGCACATTTGCATTTATTCAATTATTACTCAGCTGAAAGTTTTTTTTTAATAATTTGGTTAAAATAGAGAAATTTCATTATGGTTGGGAAGATAACATAGCAAACTTAAGATTATCAGAAGACCATTTTTCTGTATGAATAGTAGTTTAGAGCGCAGGAGCCATTTAAATCAAACTTGTCAGTTTTACATAAGAACGCTGCAAATATTTTAGAATGTTAGGACTATGTTTTTGAGAGTTCTGGTTCAGCGTTTTATTTTTTATATGTTAGCGATGCGTTTTGGATTCTAACCACATTGAAAATTTGAAATGAACTTTCTATCTAGGGTGACGTTCAGATGTTTTGCTTCATTGAAGAATTGTGTCGGTGAAGAAGTTTTAAAAAAAATTTATCCACAGACTATGCAGACAAATTGGAAGAAAATATGGACAAAGGATGTAAGACAATAATAATTGAATTCTAATTGATACGCTTTTATCAAACTTACCACGATGCAGTGCAGTACCATCTCCTGGCTAGTTTCAAGCATGAAGGTGCTAACGAATGCTTTAAATCAATTAGAAATTTGTGTATACGATTTTAGTATACCGAGTGGTTTTTATACCTATTTCTTTTAAAGCTTTTTCTGTTATATTATATCTTTTTTGATATCATTTTCACAGAGAAGAAGTCTAATTCATTTTCGTCTGAATATTTTCAACATTTTATTGCCTCCGCATGACAAATTAAAAAAAACTTCACTTTCGAACACAACCCCCCAAAGTATCGATTGTAGATTACGTTATAGTAGAAAAAATATCCAAAAAAATTGGAGCTCCGGTTCCGAGTTTTCGTCTTAAACAATTTATAAAATATAGAACAATTTTAATTTTCTGAAAGTCCTGCGGCAAGTTCCCTTAAACTGGAAAAAAAACGATATAAATATTGAGAAATTCAAAAATTATTATATATGAAAAAAGAAAGTTAAAAGAGTTTTTCTGAAAATCCAAAATAGCCAAAAAATTGCTATTTGCACATTTTGGAACTTTTTCAAATATGGCTGTATGAGTGCAGTGCGTTAAAAAGGCAAAGCATTATGAGGTTAAAGCCATCAGAATAAGAGATCTCTTCAACGAACGGATGGAAAGTCCCATTATTATCCAACAGCAGCGGGGCCTTCTTCGGAAGATCTTCCAAGACTTTTCTTACATACAAACCGCCTTGATCGTGCAATCATTTCAATTTTATTACACCTTAAAGTTACCTCTAGCATGACTGTTTTCGTAAACCAATGCTTAAAAATGTGTTTCATCGTCCACGTTAAGACTTCCCTTATTATAATGCACAGGAAGATTTTATATTTTATATGTTCTTGGATCCGATACCATCCCAATAATAATGGGTTTGGCTTTATACGTTCCTATCGCTTTTGTATGCAAGGAAAAAGAAATGGTTACCTTCTTTATTAAGTTTCATTCCTGGACTGACTTTTCTTTTGTCAAAATAAGAGTTCCATCTAGTAGCAATCCCAAAAAAAATCACGTTTGTTATGCGCTATAAACTTATCATGGTGGTAGCCAACCACTCATAGAGCTACATACTCAGTTATTATCGAACTGGCTGATGATTGGACTCGCATATTGGTCAGTAGCCACTACTACACTACTACACCTACTTTCCGTTCAACAAGTTTCATTCACGTCTTCATTTTTTCCATTATGTTCTGTGCTTTTGTTCGCCTGTTCTTTAAATGTTTTGCCAAAATATTCTTATATCATGTATTTATATAAGCAACGATATTTTACTATTTCTCTTGCGAATTTAATATTAAGTACTTGATCATTCATATTGACAGTTTGCCACAGATGACATGATATCGATTTGCTTGAAACTTATAATCTAGCTGCCGACTACCGCCACATGACTCATCGCTTCTATCCCTCCTCGTTGTAACTTATAACAATTTAAATTGCATAGTTCTCAGGTTATAGGGCTATCCATAAAAACCATTGAATAAATAACTAATAAAGAAACGGCATATCGAGTGAAAACTTATGCCACTCGCAAAATCTATTCGTGTGCTGTGTTTGTATTCGTTTCGTCATGGCAGTGGTGAAATCGTTATATTTTGAAGAGGACATTTTTTATAATCCAAATTGGTGTGTAAAATAAAAAATCGGTAGCGCTCTTTTTCTTTAGGTAAAACAAATATATAGCCATTAAAAAGAAAAAACCATCTGACATTTATTGAATAAACAACCTGCAATGATCTTGAACCAACTTAAACTATCTTAAACTTTCTTATATTTCCCTGTTTCCCTTATATATATTTAAAAAAAAATTTCACAGGATGATATATTTTTTTAAAATATACTCACTTGCCTAAAAAACGATTTTTCTTTTGAATTTCGGCGATTTTTCTGCAACATTGCACCGCACAATTCACGTTAAATTAATATTTTAACAGCTTTAATTTCACAAAACACTGAACTCAATAAAACTATACCAGCTTCCGAAACAACACAATTTAAAATATATAATTTTTTTATTAAATCCTTAAATTTCACAAAGTTTCAATGAACTCTCCGAACTTTGAAATTTTTACTTTCAGAAACGTCAAAGCAGGTACAACCAATTCAAATTCGACTGTCATTAAATGACTTACTCACGTACCTCATCCTGCCTCTTCTGCCATATAATTTAATGCTTGTTTAGGTGAGTACTATCAACCCCTTCCCTTTAGACCTCCCACCAGGAAGCACCCCGTATATGAGGCAGGCTAGTCCCAGTGTCGCAACGTAACACAATATCGGACAAAAATAAGCTTTGCATTACCTTCTGATTACCACGCTGTGTGATTATTAATAATTGATGAATAATGAATTAAAGCAGACAATGCCGTTACGTGGAGTACAAGTCGATGCACACTTACCGGCACAGACAGGCATCGACCGGTAACGTCACATACAGGCATCGACCGGTAGCGGCACAGACAGGCATCGACCGGTACCGGCATTTTTCGTGCACATATAACGACATAAAACGGAAAGGAAACATTCAATTAAGGCAGGTATCGCGAGAAAACTATAGTATAGAAAAGTTATTCCATGTGAACTACGCAACTGGACTAGCAACCCACAAATGCCAGTCTGATTTCTAGCAACCGATAGCGACCGGCAATGAAGTTTCCGTTACGTGCCGGTATCTGCCGGTTAATTTACATCAGTTAACTAGATTTCATATAAAAATATTTTTCCTGTCTGTGCCGGTAAGTGTGCATCGAGCTTTAGTGTGACGTCATTACTTAGTGTAGTGCCAAACCAAAATCTTCGAGAAACTTCTCAAGCCATGAAACAGACACCCCTCACTACTACATGTGAGCTCCAACTTAGTTCTATTTGCAGAGATCTTATGTAAAATTAACAAGACTTTGATTTGAATAGCTACTGCGCCCAAAACTACTATTTATTCAGAAAAATGGTGTTCTGATAATCTTAAGCTTGCTTTCTTATCTTCCCAACCGTAATTAAATTTTTATACCTTTGTTAATATATTTATTTAAAAAAATTTATCTTAACCGAATGATTTGCTCTATTATTCAGCTGAGTGTAAAATGGTAAAGCTCCTTTTAAATCAAAACTATTTCATTATTTTATTAAGTAGAATATTTTAAAAAATCGGCGTCACGCACAAATATTTCTTTTTCATGGTTTGGGAACTATACTTCTCTAGGGGGTATTGGCCCAATTCATTAAACATTAGAGTAGGTTTTCATTTTTAACCCATGATGATTCAAACAATGCTTGAGTGATACTTGCGTTGACTGCAGGCTTAGTGTTATCAGATTTAATTCCAAGAATTTTAGTTAATAATTCCAAATCATCAAAAAGTTTTCTTTTACTCGGAAGATTTATATTCGTCGCTATTTAATCTCGCTGACATTGCCAGAATTTGTAAAAAAAAAATAAAAATGTTGAGTTGTCCGAGTTAATATGATTATCATTAGTGGACAGAAAAGTAACCCTTTCTATTTTAAAAACGGTCACGTATTAAATTGACCTGATTATCTTCTAGCACAGTTTTCGTATGTTCTAAATACTGAACACTGAACGCCACCAAAGAATCAGCCTTGTACATATGTGTGTTTTGCAAAAAAATATTCCGGCACGACACAGATAAACTATTTTTTTTTTTAGTATTCTTCTTGTTTTAATCAGAAAGATCTGGCGAGAAGAAAAATTAATAAATCTGCCTAGTTTATTACTAGAAAAAAATTAAAATTCGTTATCAGGAAAAATAGGATCGTAAATAAAATTAAAATACATATTAAAAATATGTGAACCATACCAAATACTATTAAATTATTTGTAAATTTTATCTTTAAAGCGGTACCAAGGATTTTGATGAAATGTGGTGAACTATGTATGTACCGTATTCGGTTTCCAAAAGAGCGATTCAGCTAGAGCATGACTTAAGGAAAACTCATTTAGAGTGTAATATTGGGTAATAGCGGGTAATTTTAATAGAATGGGGTGAGTCTACCCACTTTCGGATTATAGAAAGCGATTTAGTTAGTTTGCGAATGCTTATTTAGGGTGTAATACTGAGTAATTAGTGGAACTTGAGCTATCCGGATTTAATAAATTCGCAAATTCGGATTTATCGAGGAAAGTATATCGGTAATCCGCATTTTCGGATTCGAAGAATTCTCAATTCGTAAATCCGACTTTTTCCTAATCCTCACAAATAGGGATGGGAATACTAAAAAATTATTTTTCATCTCAAATTATTTCTGTTAGTTGTATGGCGTTGTCACTACGCTATAGGCTAAGTTAATCTAATTTTTTCATGTGTTCTTATTGTGAGGACACATATTTCTATTCTTTCCAGTTTTCTCGTATAACTTTCTGTTGAATTATTAAGCTATCGGTTTAAAGCTACATTTTATTACAACGTTGATATATCAGTAGCTTTTGGATGTGTATATTGCTGTTCGTTTAACTGCAGATCTACGTAAAACTAGAGCTTCCTTTCGGCATTTTACCATCATAAGAAATATGATATTGAAAACAGAATTTCCTTTTGTTCATTGTTGTTCCTGGAAATCACCTGAAATATGACATAGAGAGATAAGTTATAGCGTGTTTTAAAATTAACTAACTTAACTTCTATATAAGTATTGGTCGTTAATATCCGTTAAAGTTAATTGGCTGCGGAAATATGACTCGAATATTACTCTTGTTTCTTTTGTCTTAAAAGTAAAATATTTTATGTTCAGATTTAGAGCAGAGTAGCTCAAAAAAGTTTTTTTAATTTTTTTGCTATAAAATCAGAACATAAGAGTAAGCAGTTTATTTTTATCTCTGTTACCTGTAATCTTATCATTTTGTTACTATAAAGAGTAGGTTCAGAGTGTCCTCTTTAGAAAAACTCTTTACATATTTTAAATATCTGTTACGGGGTTAAAAGTTGTAGTAAGGAAAAATGTAGCACGCTTTACTGCGCCTTAAACAACTGAGGCTACTTAAAGTCGCAAGTCACTCGTACTAATAGGCATTCCAAATAATAAATTTTTGAGAATTAATATTTCGAAGGACAATATATACTAAAATAGAACTGAAACCGCCTTCCTAGGTTTAATCCGATACAAACACAGGAAATATGCCTGTAACTCTAGGGATAATTTTGCCTAATAAAATTTAATAACTCATTAGGAGCTAATGATTCATTAAGAAGTGCAGACACACAGCCATTTCTTTAATTAAGTTATACTGTCAAGCTACTTTTGATATACCTACTTATGACGGTGAAAAAGCGAATGGATCGAATCGAGGACGCGATAAACTTAGTTTTTATTTTTCAATTTAGCGATTTGGAAATGAAAAAAATGATTACATTAAAAAATATTTTCATAATATAGTTTTTGCTTTGTATTTCTTTAAATGAGTATTACATTGTTCCTCGTTAGTGCTCTAATGAAGGAAAAAATACTTCATTATTTAGTGTACATTATTATCATCTGATATTCGAGCCATAATTATGAATACTATATGACATACGGCATCATAATGTATAATTAGTGCTAATGATTCATTAGATCGTACTGTATGTCAAAGGTATAAGGCCTGTCACACATTGAACGCAGCACAGCACAGCGTAGGTCAGGGTAGCGTAGGTTTTTGTAATATACACAAGTGACTGACCGCATATTGCGTACAGCAGAAGCAATATGCGGTCGGTAATTTACTTGTGTATATTGCAAAAACCTACGCTACCCTGCCCTACGCTGTGCTGTGCTGCATTCAATGTGCGCCAGGCGTAACTCTTTGGTTTTGTTTTTTTAGCAATTAAATTAAAAAAAAAAGTAGGAATTTTTTTTGAAAACATGAAAAGTTTTAATTCTTAAACGAACAAGAGTAACCTTTCGAGGTTTATTTACGGAGCTAATTAAGGCTACGAACACTACTGACTGATAAAATGAAATTTTAAGTGGGGTTATATAGTTAGTTTTAAAACTCGCTATATCTCATTCCTTTACAGGAGCAACAAGGGACAAAGGAAAATTCAGCATTTGTCAATTCCATATTTATAAAACTTCAAATAATCAGCCGGACATTTACGATTTTGTAATAAATCAAATTGCAAATATGTATGTATCGCTATTGTCTCCGCAATGTCTCTCCCAACTGATTATTAACGCTGAGTTTGGCAATTAGATTTAAAAGTAGAAGTTTAAATTGACTTTCATCATAATAAAATGTCCTATAAAAATTGCATTATAATTCGGTGAAGAAAAGTAGAGATATCGGTATAGATACAATCTTACTTATTATTAGTTAAGCAAAGGTGCATTGCACTTAAGTTGAGCAAAGTATTGATCTTTTGTATCTTAGCCATTATCTATTTATGTATTCAATTGATAGCAGAATATATTGTTGAAAGACTGACGAAATATTTTGTAAACGGTCAGAAAAATGACGTCTTTTTCATAAATCTAGCAAATGATGCTTCGTTGAATTAAAAGTTACTGCTATGAACTTTACTTAATTCTTTAATCTCTCGAAGGATATGTGTACATACATACATTATGTACGACTTCGGGTTCTGCTTCATGTGACAGCTTAGAGCTCACTTCATGATCTCCCAGTTTTTGTAGTTTCTGTTGTTTCTCGTTGCATCACGTAATCCTTGCTACTTTAGAATGTATTTTTTACAATTCCAAATTTTTAGGATTGGGCGTTAAAAACATCTATTAACAAAGGTTTGCAGTTCGATTTTTTTTACATTGCAGTTTTGCTTTAACTGAGAGTTCATTGTTTGCTATCTGATATGAATGTTTTCTTCTGTACGTACCGATTAGGTAATTATGTATGTTATTGAGAAATCTATACGCTATTTGTTATTTTGTATTATGTGCGTTCTACTTCGAAAAACTAATCTGTGCTCAAATCTCTAAATATATTAATGGACATATACGACACTATTTTGGTCTTGTTAAACTTTTCCAAGACATTTCATGTAATAAATTAAAAATTGTATTGAAATGATATTAATTACAGAGTTTAATTTTTTCCACATAACAAAACCCCAACGATGTTTATTTGTCTTAAATATATTGTACATAGAATTCAAATCATTTTCAGCCATGTTTCGGAGGTGCTTCTGCTTTGCCTTACGGCTTGCTTTTTGACACATTATTTCTTTTATAACAAACAACGTATTTGAGCGTATTATGCATAGCCCACTAGACCACATACATTCTTATAAGCTGATGATGTCAGGTACCAGGGTTGTTTCTTAAGTTTTATGATTAGATTATTTCCTGCAAAATGTCACTTTGAGAAATGTCATTTGCTGATTATTTATACCAATTTACATTTATCACGTTTTCCAGCAGTAGTGTTACACTTTTCTTACAGTGCTATACTGAAAACGTTCCATTGACCTGCATTACTAGAAAAAGTGTACGTCAAATGACTCTGGTGCTACACCACTGACATGTATACAGGGTGATTCTGATCAAGATACCTTCCGGTATACCACGCGATTCCTTGAGGTAAGCTGATCAAAAAATTGTTCCACATACCCCCCCTAGAAACCTTCCTTTAGGAGTTGTGGCCAGTTGAAGATTTCGCCAAACCCTGATGGGAATAAATGAGTATAACTTTTGAACCACACAATAGATTTTGGTTATTGTTGGCTTATTACATAGCCAAGAATAGTAGCTGTCGAAAAGTGTATTAATCTGTATTTTTTTAATGAAGCATCTTTAAATTATTCTCAAATATTTCCAAAATTTTGATGTTTTTACACCCAAAAATTTTTGAAATAAATAACGGTATTTATGAAATTTGCGTGTAAAAACATCAATGTTTTGGAAATATTTGACAATAATTTAAAGATGCTTCATTAAAAAAATACAGAGTAATACACTTTTCGACAGCTACTATTGTTGGCTATGTAATAAGCCAACAATAACCTAAATCTATAGTGTGGTTCAAAAGTTATACTCATTTATTCCCATCAGGGTTTGGCGAAATCTTCAACTGGCCACCACTCCTAAAGGAAGGTTTCTAGGGGTGGTATGTGGAACAATTTTTTGATCAGCTTACCTCAAGGAATCGCGTGGTATACCGGAAGGTATTTTGATCAGAATCACCCTGTATAAATGGACTGACTGATCTCCAGTTTCATATGGTACCAGTTTTGATTTCAGCAAGTATGCTCTCACAGTCAATGCTACCAACTGTAGTAAGCTGGCGTAAAATTTATGTCGATTTCGATAGGACCATTTCAGTATTGGGCTTTTTCTGGCAATGGAGAACTGGGAGCACTGAAGCCCATCGAACATATTTCTGTCGTACTCCTTGTATTTGTGGACACACTTATTATATGCACGGAACTCTCAAACGTAATAAATGCTCTTCTTGATATATAGAAACAAATCCTTTCTTAAACTTTATTCAATTTGCACGAATTAAAAATTTTTAATTCATTTAACTCAAAAATTTCACAAATAATCGCGACAGAACACCAATTTGACAGAGCAAATGACAACTCAACTTCAATATGTACTTGTAACACCGAGAAAATATCCAGTGCAAGGTAAGGGAAGTCAGTGCAAACCTAGTGTTGCACTTCTGATATGAAAGTTGTCCCATCAAACATTTTCAGTGCTGCACTGTTAGAAAAAATGCAACACGGGGTGTTGCACTGAAGTCCCATCGAAATCGACATTAATTTATTTGGGGATTTCATGTCAATGGATTTACTTAAATATCTGTCAGTGGAATTTACCGGATTTATTAACAAAATATTTGGAAATTTGTTTTTAAATTTTAGTTATGAGCCAATGGAAGTGTTTTTTACGAGGAGGTTTTGGAAGGAAATGTTTATTTAAGGCACTTTCACATCAAACACAAGAATCGAAAAACGTAAACCGAAAAACTCAATTTATTCCACTTTAAAACGTTCAGTTCGTTCAGTTTTGTTAAACATGTTCATCAACAGACAATGATTTTACCATATTCAACTATATTCGCAATCCTCTTCTCATAAACATTTGATGGACATATGTGTGTGCACTTTATTGTATTTTATTTTTATTTTAAGTCTAGACGAAGAGATTCTCGAATTTGTAAATTTATACCAGTAGCACTTGTCTATTCTCCGATGATGGTCCAGTTGGACCGAAACAGCTGTCAGAATTTATAAAAAGTTCAACTTGTGGAAATAAAAGTACATGTACTAGTTTTATTCAATTATCGTGCTTCACAACACGGTTACAGAAAATTCGATTACGATTAATCATGGGATCGTATACTCTCACGGAAAGAGACAGGAATATTAAAGTGGTGCCATTTGATTTCATGTATTTTTGGTTCAACGAGCAGTCCATTTATATAAATCTCAGTGTGGTACACTTGGAAAATCGGCGGTGTTACACCGGAAAACGCACACATTTACATTTAATTATTACTCCACCAAATTCATCCGCAATCACGCCAAAATCTTTTAAATTAAAACTTTCATGATTTTTACGTTATTCGTGGTTTTTTTTTCAGAAAATTTCAATCTGACAAATTACACGGATATGAGCTACGATTACATTCTCATCGCAACAAACTTTTTTATTGATTGACGTGGATTTTTCTTGAAATATCAATGGAAATCGACATTAGTGTTTTTTATATTTCGACGGCTTTAACAGATCAAGAAAATTATTGACTTTGTTTTTTTATGCGGTCAAAAACAGTTATTTCGTTAAAAAATTGAATTCTACTCTGGAAAATTTTCGAGTCATGATTTTTTATGATTTGAATTGATTCGACAACACTGCACACAAAAACAAAATGGTTACGTGACGATGAAGGATCATCCTTAGTAGATTGGCGATTCAATTAGTTTCAACATGAACGTAGTTCGCTCAAAGGCGAAACACAAGAAAACTGCCCTATCCCTCTTATCATACATATGAATATGGAGTCACACTTGTGCATATTCCTGACCCATATAAAACAATCCTGCATAAACATATGTATATAACCGTCAGGAGCATTAGTGCTCGGTGAAGTGTATACGGCACAATTTGACTCAAACCTAAAAAAAAGGCACGACTTGACTAGAGCAATAAAAATGCTCAAGAAATTCAAACAAGACAGAGCAAGAACACAGTTCGACATTGCCACGGGTAACAAAATCTTAATTTATTCCTATGAAGCAATGAAACAAGCGGTGGATCTTGCTTGGGGACGATAAACCAACAAAATTCAAGCGCGCACAGATAATTTACAAGAAAATAGTTTTCTCATTCTTCGGACATCCTGGTTATGTTGCCATACAATTCCACTGGAAGATTGTCATTTGTTTATCACATGTTTTTTAAAACGTGAGAGCGAATTAAAGTGATTTTAGAATTGGCTCAAGTGTACGTAAGAGTGCGTATAGCTTAAAGGCCAACTTTTCGAAAAAAATAAATAAATAAATAATTCTGAAGTTTTCTTTGTCATCCGCAAAGCTTGACTAGCAACCTCCGGAAATATCATATTTTGCTTATTTGAAACTTCGGGAAACGCACACACACTGAAACATCTTCCACAATATTACTGCAATGAAGTTGATGTTGTTAGTACGTTTACTCTAATGAAATCGATTACGTCTCACAGCAAAACCCTCGAGAAATACTTCCCAAGCCATTGAACAGATATCCATATATGTGCGTGCTAGTCCGATTCTCTAAAATGTTCCTTATTGATACGTATGGAAAAGTGACTAGACATTGATTTTATATATGCTATAGAACCCAAACTGCATACCTGAGAGGTATCTTAGTCATTCGGATAAGATAATTTTGTAGAAAAATATATAAATTTGATTATTATTGTACGTAAGAGTGCGTATAGCTTAAAGGCCAACTTTTCGAAAAAAATAAATAAATAAATAATTCTGAAGTTTTCTTTGTCATCCGCAAAGCTTGACTAGCAACCTCCGGAAATATCATATTTTGCTTATTTGAAACTTCGGGAAACGCACACACACTGAAACATCTTCCACAATATTACTGCAATGAAGTTGATGTTGTTAGTACGTTTACTCTAATGAAATCGATTACGTCTCACAGCAAAACCCTCGAGAAATACTTCCCAAGCCATTGAACAGATATCCATATATGTGCGTGCTAGTCCGATTCTCTAAAATGTTCCTTATTGATACGTATGGAAAAGTGACTAGACATTGATTTTATATATGCTATAGAACCCAAACTGCATATCTGAGAGGTATCTTAGTCATTCGGATAAGATAATTTTGTAGAAAAATATATAAATTTGATTATTATTGGGAAGTAAGAAAGCAAGCTTAAGATTATTAGAACACCATTTTTCCGTATGAAAAAGATATGTTTCCTGTGTATATCGTTAATTGTAATTCTCCTCGATTCATCTTGCTGGATTGGTTGCGACTACCTGAAGATGTTTACTTCTATCGTTAATGCAAAACTCTCAATTAATTACTATATCTTGAACTAAATATTCGTATAATACTTTTCAATATATAGTTTTACCATCACGGTTCAATAATGTAAAGTCAAGTGTAAAGTGAAAAGGGTAACTATATATCTCATCACATTCCAATTCACAACTTGGCTTAGAGAAATTATAAATGCCAAAACAACGCACAGTCATTTCAATTTCCTATACAGAAAATGCCTTTGACATTATTTCACTCAACACAATAAATAATACGTTTCTCTTCACTATTTCAATTAGAATTCTTGGCAAAATACTGTTTAAACAAATCAAGACAATCTTCTCTATCTAGATAGAGATAGATAGATAGAATATAATGTCTAGAACTTCCTAACACTAACTTTTTATTTTCGTAGCAATTGAATTGTCCTTGATAATATGATTGAATTCGAAATGGAGAACGCTCATTGCGATTCTCAACATTTATGGGGATGTGTATAATATGGCAATAACACGAACTAATAATGATATCAGCTGTCAAAAAGATGAACTTGTTTTTTTGAATATGCTTTTGTTTTATTATTATTATGAACGTTGTACCTAAAACAGCGCTATCTATTATTTCTTAATTTTCGCAATATTTAGAAAATTTTCCTTATTTTCCTTAGTAATATATAATTTACCTTAACTATGATTTAGTGGAAATAGTAAATAACAGGCGGCCAGCCCCGTCTTGTGCATTTCCTGTAGACTAACACTATTTGTTTTGTACACTTTTACAATGTTACACTTTTTTGCCATGGTTTCATTAACAATTTTCTTTTGTCTTTCAGAATCAAACCCACAGGATTAATTTTGTCTTCCATATTCAGCTATAAGGTAAGTAACATACTATTTTTTAACAGTTAATAACATATAAAATATATATATTGTTTTCTTTATGAAGAAGCTGTAAGACCAAATGATATTCTATTTTAGGGTTTATTTTACAATTAAATTTTTAATTCAAATTTGTGTCAAAAAGGCAAGTTAGATTAGTTCCCATTATGAGCGGTTTCGAAATTGATTCTGTTTTTATTTATGTACTTGGAGCCTTCATTATAGTCATTAGCTTTGCCATACGCTAAATCGGAACTGTCTACACTAACTCGGAGAAGTTGTATGTAATTAATCCCTCGATTCTAGATAAAAGTTAACAGCTTTTAGTCTACTGGACGGTCAAAGACTATTAGCTGAAATTAGTATTCTGCGTCAGGAGTTAAGAGATGTCAGAAGTCAGCTGATCTCTTGACTTTAGTGGAGATTTTGTGTTAAGGAATTTGGTATTCTAGCAAACAAAACTAACTGTCAAATATTTCTTAACAAAAGAGGACCTGATTGGTGTACGCTTAAATCTCTTAAATCGTGATAGGCGCAAATTTTGCTTTGTTCCAAATACCGAAATTTTGGATAAAAATGCTGTAAAGTAAGAACATATTTATATAATACATATATAAAATGTAAGTTTATGAAATATACATAATTAAACGACATTGTCAGCCGTGTACAGAAGCTAGTTCTGAGGAAAATGAGTGATGACTGGACCCTAGTCCTGTTGTGTTGGACGTAATAATATCCTCAATTTAAGCCAACCTTCGATATGTGGGATAATTAACTATAAGACGATGTTAATTGTTACCAATTTTAGGAAATACATAAAATTTGTTGAAAGTTCAGTAGAAGTGGATGGAATCATTGTAGATCTCGGATTCTATCACACTCTAGGATGTAGGACATATTGCCATCAACACTTCGGCAAAAACATTATTTATTCTTATTTCTTCTTGTAAAGTGAATTGTCTTAACAGCTGGGCTAACTGAAAGGCGAGTGTTCAGATTTTCCAAAGTCTCTTATGGTACCCAATTACTTACAGGCCGCCTGCAGGCCAGAGGACTACCGTCTGATTTCCACCATACACCTACAGGTCGCCTGCATATCCAGGCCTGCAGTCCAACAAAACTGATAAGTAACTGAGAGTGTGTGTTGCATTATCGTCGTCCGCGGCCGTCGTCTTGCACATTTGTTTCCGTAAATATTTTGGCCGTAATCCAGCATACCAAAATTTAAAACAGGGCCAAAGAGGAAGATTTTATTACCGGCTATATTAATATTTATCGTAATAATGAGGTGTTATGGCGAATCAATTCAAAATCCAGTCATCCTTTTTCAAACCATTATAAATACATTTACATGTTTCCAGTATAATGGTTCCCAAAGCTTGCGGCAATATAATCGTCGAGAATTTCAAATCTTTGAAACTACGTTTAGTGGCTAGAAATTTCAAGGTCTCTCTGGATTGTACACCCATCCATAATATTAAATGTTATTATGATTTTTGCATGTCCGTCTGTCCCTCCGTCCGTTTATCTGTGTGCACGATAACACCAAAACGCATGTACTAAGTACAGAGCTGAAATTTTGCACACGAACTTTTTAAGAAAAATGTATATTTAAGTTCGAAAATGGAACAAATCGGGTATGACCTTCGTGTGGTTAACATACAAAAATTTTGTTTTTCACTATATATTTTAGACACTTTATAATAACAGTAATTACTTATAACGCTTCAACGTAGAGAGCTGAAAGTTAAAACACGACTTTTTTATAAAAATAATAAATATAGTTTCAAAAATGGGTAATCTCCTAGGTGTTGCCATATAAAAATTTAGGGTTTTTAAGTATACTGTGAACACGCTCAGTCCTAGACGTTTTTGTAGTACTAAGAACTTTTTCACAATACGAAATTCTATGAAATTGGTTATAATAATTTGTACTGTCCGATGAATCGCTCTAGAAATATATGCGAAAAACCACTTCTTACCTTTTCAAGAGCATCATATGAGAATATTTCTCGCATTCCCAAAGCCAATTTTTCACCCAATATCTTTTTTTAATTTTTGTCGGTTTTTTGTTTAATAAAAACAATATAATATACAAAAGTACAACTTCTTTTTCCTTGCAACAGCCATTTTATCGTTTTGAAATATGAAGTTGGACTGTCAGGCGATCTGATAGTGTGTGGCGAAATTGCAGTTTGCCTGGAGGTCACGGCCTGACAGACATGGCCTGTAGGTTTGGACTGTCAGTTAAACTGAATAATGTGTGGCCTATATCAGATCTCATCTGCAGTCCTGATCTAACAGTCCACGGCCTGCAGGCGGACTGTAAGTGAATGGGTACCATAAGTCTCATTAAGTTAAATTTGTCAAAAAAAAAATGTTATAGAATAACTAATTCTGCTAAAATCTCTTACTTGCTATGGGGTTAGGATATGTCTTAGGAATCTTTTATATAGAATTGAGGGGTATGATACAATTTAGACTGGCCAGTATGCTGCCTCTGCCGCACGAAAACTTGTAAGTAAGATGAGTTGGCGGCCGGAATGAACCATCATCATACCTACAAGTTTCGAGCAGCAGAGGCAACATACTGATCCATCTAAATTAGGTCTACTATATCACAGCGTTCGAAAATTCAATCAGCTGCAGAAAACAGAATTATTAATAAAATTTTATTTTTGTTTGAATCAGGCACCGAAAGAGTTATAAGAAATATTTTAAAAGTCTGGTTTTAACACTTTGTTATTGATATGTTATATTTTATCTTCTAATGAAATAGTTAAAAAGAGAATTTTATTTTCTTCTGAGTAAATAACAGTCTTATCTTAAGTTTTATATTTCTCTCTCGGTTTAACATTTAAAAATGATTTTTATTTTTTCTCTCAAAAAATAAAACTCATAATTCGAGTTTTTCATTTTTCTCAGCTTTTAACAGTTAAAAATGAGTTTTATTTTTTTCTTCAAGAAATAAACCTGTGCGAATTAGGTTCTTAGGGATAGGAAAATTGGAATCGGCAACCTCTTCCTGGTGTTGCCATACATAGCTTTGGTTTTTCACTGTAACCGGCGTTTTTTAAAAAAAAATTTTAAATTTAAGTTCAAAAATAGAACCAATCGGGCAACGTCTTCGTAAGGTTGCTATACAAAATTTTTTAAAAAAATTGACAAATTTTATCTTGTAACAAATATATGACAACAAAATTAGAAAACGTCCATTGATAAGATTTATTTCTTGAGGAAAAAAAAAACTCATTTTTAACTGTTATAAGACGAGGAAAATATAAAACTCGAATTTTTTGAGGAAAAAAATCAAACTCATTGTTAATTCTTATAATAGACGAAATATGTAAAACTCTGGCAAAGAGTTTTATATCGCTGTAAAATAATATAAGTATTTTTTTTAACAGTTAAAATTGAAATATAAAAAATATGTCTTACAATAATAGTTAGGATTGGATTTATATATTAAAATCGAAACTTTCTTGACTTCAACGTAGGCAGCTAGTCCAAGTGGTGTACATAGACCCCTTTTGTAATACGCTACTTCCTAGAAAATGTTATGAAAGAGTTTTTTCGCTCACAAAAAAGTTAAGTTAAGTTATTTTCGGTCCCTGGTTTGAATACAATCCGTATAAGAAAAATTTATTGCACAAATTTGTGTCTCAACTGACTAAACTTAATTGCTTGTGCAAAACTAAATATATACTTACTATTCCTCTCAGTTTATTGAAATCAACTGAATTTTCAAAAGAGACCTATATAATAACGAATAACTGGAATCTAATTAACAAATATACATAGCCCAGGCTAAAGGTTTCTTCTTTCCTGTTTCAACACATAAAATTTAAACAATCAATATTTTACCAATATAAGAAACAGTAAATCACACAAAAATCTGGGTAATTAATTATGTACTTGGGTACTTAGAAATTCCGGGCAAGATTTACGTTGTTATTCGTTTAAAGGAGACTTGTATAGAAGTAAAGCAAACAACCCAACCCCTGCCTCAAGTGGTTTTTAAGAAAACAACACTTCTTAATGTTCTCAAAGGAAAAAGAAGCCACGAATGAATGCAAAGAGTTTTAAAACACAAAGAACCCCAAGAACAATCTTCAGAAGCGATATGGAAAGTGGTGTGTGGTGTACTCGTATTCTCCTGTTGACGGCTGTTAAGTACTAATAGCTGTGGTAGTCAGTCACTTTAGATTTTAAGAAGTACTGATATGTGATTGTGATAACTTAAACACGCGACTCTTTGCCTCTGTATAGATAATCACTCAGATGGAAAGGGGGAGCCTGGTTTATTTTTTTATTTTTTTATTTTTAAACAGGAAATTTGAGATTAATAAATAAGAATAGCATGATAGTTTCACAATTTGTTTTTTTTTAACTGATATCATCGTCCCTCCATATAGACTTTAAGAATTTTCAATAGTTGCAGGGGGGCTTATATTTAAGTCTATTAGACTTGGTGTATTTATTCAAGTACATATGTATAACGTTTAAGGATAACTGAATGAATCTAAAGCAGAAAATAAGAATTAAATTGTGTCTCCTATTCAATATAACTTCATAAATCTGTTATTGCTTAAGTACATATGAATCATCTTACTTAATGCTCCAGCTGGTGGCAGTATGTTGACTTTGCACGATTTCTTAAAATCCATACAGTAAAAGTAGAATTTTATGACGTACATATGTATATATGTATACATACGTAATGTATGTTGTACATCTTGGAAAATATGCTGCGGTTTTTTATTTAGACTGTTCTTTCGTTTCTTTCCGCCTTCTGACCTGAGTGGATGGACAACAATGTATAGTTAGTCACTTATACCATACCAGTTAATGATGGAACTTTTTCTTGATTCAGCTTGTCATGTTACCATTCTTTGCGGCAAAACCCATAGAGCACCACACCAGTAGTACCCAATTAATTTGCTGACAGTCTTCAATTTAAGCCAATTGCGTCAAACGCATCGTGCCTAACTGGGCTTTTAAGTTCAAATTGATTGAAATTTATTGTTTTTCTTTTTGTTTGCCTTTTAGTATATACAATACATTACACTAAATTTACTTAATTTATTCAAAGATATTTTTTGTTTCTGAATGACTTCTTTGCTATGTACCTAATCTAATAAAGAAAAGACAACTTCAACATATTTTCTATACATATGAAATGTGAATAATTTGATAAATTCTTCAAGATTCTTAAATTGGAAATTATTGTACAATGATATTTTGGTCTCCAGAATTTGTGATCGACATATTTAGATTATTGTTAGAAACCTACATAACTACGGTGTTTTTACTCTTCTCTGAAATATTATTTATCACTATAAAATAGAGTTATCCGGACACTCTTTACACATGTTTTTCTAGAAGTTCGTTTTATTTAAACAGACAAAAAAAAATTACTTTACTTTTTTTGTGCTAACATTGTTTATAATTGGAATTTAAATTGGATACTAAGCAGCTCATTTTGTTATTTATAGCTTGCATAGATACTAGAGATTACTACATATACATACATACATACTTGATGTAAAAAGACCAAGCCAACATTCTTCAGCCACATTTCAACCTTGTTTCTAAGGTGAAACATATACATAATATGTTTAGTTTTTCTTCTACTTTTTCCACAAATAATTAAAGTACATATGTGTTTTTAAATAGATTTATAGCATAATTCAAATTAAACAAACAATAATCTTCTGATAAGCTTTTAAAAATATAAAATTTCGAAAGAATAATGTAAAAAAAAAAAAAATTAAATAGACAATAATGACATATGTAAGTTTTCTAATAATGCTAGATTTCTCGACAACTTTTGACAGCTGCTACTTACTTCGAAGATGTTGGAGAATTTTAGCTTCTCTTTAAATGCCATTAACAGAATAGAAAGTTCTGCTTTCAGCAGATTTTTATAGACGGGAGGTCTTAAAGCATTCTTTCAATTCAAAGGATCGATTTTAGACCGGCTTCTGTTCTGTCATAAATGACATGCCTGATATAATGAAAAATTCACATTTACGCTAACGATGTCCTAATTATTTTTAAATAAACCCTTTGGACTTATTGAAGACTGCCCAGAAAGTGTAGCACGGTTCTCAAATTTTAATAACAGACAAAATAGATTTAAAAAAAAATTTACTTATTTAAATGTATAAAATTACTCTTTTCTGATAAATGAAAACATCTTTTGTTTTACCGAAACCATTAATTTTTGCACACACAGTAAAAAATTCGGAGTTCCGTGAACGCCGAAAGGGTGTGTTCCATGATATTCGTACATTTTCGGAGTACATTTGTCCTTTTAAAGCGGTGTAATTATTATTTCTCATCGATATAATTTTTCCAAGCTCCGGCATAAGATAGTTATTACTGTGAATATTTAGAGCTTCTTCAGAAGTATATAATATATTCCCCGATCGGAAATGCTTTCTCGAAACACCTCTTTTGTGTAATTTTACAACAAATCGCCTACAGATCTGATTTTAATGTTTCATTCGGAATTGCCCAATAGATATGCGTTAAAAATATTTTGATAGATACTTAGGGCCGTAAACACTAACGAGGATAATCCTATTTCCTGTGTAAAGAGGCTTGCTTTGGTCGTAAACACCAACTCGTGTAAAACAATGTCGAAATAAAAGAGTATTATGTTTTAAAATAAGAAATGTTAAATAAACAATATATTTAAGTAGAGAAAATATTTAAGATCAGTGCATCTAACCGAAATATCGTTGCCATGGAGACGTGCTATTCTTTGTTGTCTGCTGTAATTGTCACTTACACGATTAGTAAGTATTTGTCTTTTTTAGTTAATGAGTTTTTTATAGTTAATAAAAAGCTTAAATTAATTGTATTGTATTATTATTTTATTATGCTTAAGTTTACCGTAGAAATGAGTACAAACCCACTTTAACAAAACGGTTGTTTCTATAACAAATTTTAAAATTTTAACTTAAATATTTTCAATTCATATTTTGTGATTCGCGATGGTGTGTGCATCAGAGCTTCTGGACCTGTTCAACCATTGAGAGATATGATTAAAACAAAAGCTATCTTGTTTTAATCGTATCTCTCAATGGGATTTTGACTGGCAGTGCACTTGACAAATCATTGCCTATGTCATTATAGGTATGTATGTGGTGGAGGATTAATGGACGAATCTGAACGTTCGTTCCTATCGTTGAAAAAGCACCAAAATATGGGACGTTTTTCTTCCGTTCAATTGCAGAATGGAGCACTGCAAAGCGTTCTTTTTACCCTATAATATGTTTCCACCTATTTTGACCTTGGCTTTATTAAGGTCCTTTTGCTAAATCGGTATGTTTAAGTAGTAATATAAATAAGACACCATCACTTTACACAGCTTTTGTGTCGTAGTTTTGCCAAGATTTAATTAATTTGTATGGGTCTTAGAAAAATTATAGATATTTTTTTTAACTGTTTTAAGAATAAAACCCATCTCACTTTATATTTTAAAGTACTCAGCAGCTTTTATGAATTACCCAAAAATACTCTACGATCAGCGAACTAAACAAAAGAGCATTGCAAGAGCTTCTTAACTGGGTTATAAGTTGCAGTCTGTCCTCTTAACACGGAGGAAAGTTATTCAGACTTTCGCTCCCCTGGGTAACATTACTCTTTAATTTAAAACTGAAGCAAAATACTTAGGAGTGATACTAGACTGCAAATTAAATTCAAGGATAAATGTGAACGACGTATACGTGCAAGAAAACGTTTGGCAACAGATGGGGTACACACCTTCGCATCGTGCACTGGATATACTCTGCTATTGTACTATTGTAATCTTGGTGTGATGGTGGAATGCTGTAGAGAAACACATCTTCAAAGTCTTACTAAAATACCGAGGGCTTCCTGTCTAGGTATTACAGGTGCTCTTCAAAAAAACATCAACAGCAGCAATGGATATTATACTCTCTCATTGATATTCATGTCAAAAGTGTACTAGGCTAGTGTCAGGCTGCTGGATAACAGCAGACCTTAGTCACAGCAGAATTAATGAAGATCTGTCCTAGGGCCAGATTCTGTAACTCGGAGAGTTTAGGAGATGAGAATTTTCGTTTTCCCCGATTAAAACTCCCTAACTCTCCATTCGCGATTCTCTAACATACTTGGGGAGTAGAGAAAACGTGAGAAGTATCGCAATATTGAAGGACAGCCAACTCTGTGTGGGAGGGTCGTAGAGCGTTGGGGTTATTTCCTTCGGATTTAAGGTCTAGAGTACAAAAATATAAATGAAAATTTTTTAAGGAAGGGGCTTTTGGGGATGAGGAGTCGTACCGCAACTCTTTAAGGGTTGTCCAAAATACGTCATCTTTGGTATCAAATTAAAGAGGGAGAAGGGGGTAATCGAGTGGTGTAGTTTTTTTTTGATCATTTTAACTTCATAACCGACTTTTTACCTCCGAAAGACGGATTTTTCGCCCTTGGGTCATATACATCCTAGTTCAGTTCCTATATTTTGCATATATTTATTCCGTTCTTTGTTTCACATCCATTAGTACTCTGTTGTGAGCATTTTTCTCATGGAAAGTGAATTTCCACGTCTTACTAGTTCTTCATAATGATGAGTTGAAAATATGTCCATTTTTGTACCAGAAAACGGCCATTTTTTCATCTTAAGAAGGACTGATTCACTTCTTTTGCAATTATCTCCAAAACCATTTATTGGATTGAAAAAATAATTACATATCTAATTAGGGGACAAAATGTAGATGCGATTTCGTCCTACATACAAGCTTTAACGTGCATATTTAAAATTTTTATAGAATCTCTTCTGTACTGGAAGAAAACCAAATTGACCATTTTCGCGTGAATTACAATTTTTAGCGGGTACCTTGAGACACCAAAATTCTTATTTCTCTTTAAGTATTGCAAGGATTTGCATAATTTGTTTTTGTAAATATAGCCAGGATATGCAGTGAATACATAAATCAATTTGAAAATCCTAGGTACATTGGTACCTTCACAAAGGACAATAAAAGCAGACAATACTGTCAGTTGAGAAATATTTTTCTTACTTCTCCACAACTAACAAAGCCGAGAGTTTTGCCGAGTGGAATAGAGAGTTTGGTAAATCTCAATACAAATTCCACGAATTACAGAATTCCGAGTGGAGAGTTAAGTGGCAAAAGAACGCTCATCTCCACAACTCTCCGAGTTAGTGAATCCGGCTCCAGGTAGGGTCCCAATAAGGTGGCATCACAATGGACCACCCTAAATCGAGCGAACATTTTTAAAAAAATTCTAAATGCTTTGAATGAACTTTTTTCATTTTATGTTAAAAAATCTCAACAAAAAGGGTTGCATTTTGAAAACAGTGTATTTGTTGTAGGTAATTTCAAATTGAAAGGGTCATTTCAAATTGAAAGCTTTCGGGCTTCTTACATTTTGAACAACTAGTGCTGGTAATATATTTTAAGAAGAAAAAAAATTATTGAATAAAATAAGTAGGTACTTTTGCAAATTTATTGGGCGATTCATAAAAAATTAAAAAAATTAATTTTCATAATGCACTCCTCCCAAAACGTTAGGAATTCTCCAACACCTTCCATAAAATTGTTTGAATTGTCTCAAAATTATCCATTTATGGTTACGAGGTCACTCAGTCTGAATACTATAAAACAAAAAAATTAAATGTTATTTTATAAAATAATTTCTTAAAGTTATTTCCTAAACCATAAAGAACAATTAAATATGTGGCAAGAGTACATTTTTCCACAAGAACTTAAAATGACGTGTACAGAAAGTAGTTATGGTATGTATGTATATAACTTCGACAGAGGAAAAGGTTCTCTGGTTTCCTTCTTTGGGAAATAATTTGTGGTTTGAGCGGTTCTCTACGAATCCTTTGGGATTAAAGCGACGTTCTTTACTTTTGACACGAATTTCACCTTCAGCCTTTAAAAGTTGGAAGTCTTTATTGCCTACTTTCGGTTAAATTAAAAAAGTTTTCGGAAGTTCACTGCAGTATTTCCTACAGCTAATAGGAAACACTTGTGAAACTAGAGAGTTTTTGCCTACTTTATTGTGAATTTAACAAAAAAAAAAAGTTATACGTGAAATAGTCACACAAAGTTAATTATTTAATTAATATCTAAAACGAAATTATAGGTAAGCTCCGCATTCATTTATCCAATTTTCCAGTTTTTCTTTGGCTATTAAAAAAAGTACATTATCCAATTAAAATAATATTTAATCCCCTGTATGGGAATACTGAAACCATTAATTTTACTCATTAAACGCATAATAAGTTCCCCATGACCTATTTTGAATGTTTTATTTTTTTCATTCGAACCCCAGAGCTTTTTACATCAAAAGCGAGATGAGGGTGTGCTGCTTTAAGTCGTGAATAATGTATATTTCGAGTATAATATAGGGGTACAAATTGGTGGAACGATTATAATCAGTAATTATCATGCTTCTTTGAGCAAAAAGGAGGAATTTGCGTTTCGATATTGCACTTGAATTAAAAAAAAAAAAAAAACAAGGAAGTGCTAATTCAGACGTGCTGAAAACGCGTTGACTAGATTAATAGGAAAATTTACTTTGCATGTTGGAAGCAATTTACTAAATCATGCATGGGATTACTTAAATTTTCCACTTTGCTGAAAAAAAAACGCTTAATACAAGAAATAAACTGGAACTAAAATATATCAGATATGTTGAGTTGCAAATTTATTTCAAGTAGTTGGCAATACTTTTGATAAATATTTCTCGAATATTTTTAACATACCGTCCAAAGATTAGTAAAAATTGATGTGGAAAAGTGATTATTTTACTATACTTTTTCACATAATAATTATCTAGTAATTGCTTTCCAATAATTTTAAAGTTACAACAAATAATAAAGCTAGAATTGGTCTATAAGACCAGGATACCCTAGATCAGTGGTTCTTAACCTGGGTTCGATCGAACCCCAGAGGTTCGGTGAGTCGGTCTCCCGGGTTCGGTGGAGGTCAAAACTAAAGATTAAATAAGTTAAATTATCCCAAATTCCTCTTTCACATGGCACCATCAGCAGGACATGAGCAAAGACATCTTGGCTCAAGTAGTTGCAGATCTGATTTCAAGCCAGGCAAAATTCAGCCTTCAACTCGACGAGACCACAGACGTTTCTAATGTAAGCCAGCTTGCAGTATTCGTGCGCTATGTGAAAACGACATTATAAAGGAAGATTTTTTATTTTGTAAGCCTCTTACAACAACAACTAAGGCAGTCGATGTGAAGAAACTTGTGGATGACTTCTTCAAGGACAACAATCTTTCGTGGGATATGGTTTCTGCAGTTTGTTCGGACGGAACCCCAGCCATGCTGGGAAGAAAGTCTGGTTTTGGTGCACTAGTGAAAGCTGATGCACCACATATCATTGTTACGCATTGTATTCTGCACAGGCATGCGTTAGCAACAAAAACTTTGCCTCCAAAGACCAAAACTGACAGAAGTATTAAAAATTGTAGTGGAATGCGTGAACTATATGCGAGTTAGTGCTCTGAGGCACCACATCTTCAGGGAGCTGTGTAGGGAAATGGGATCTGAATTTGAGGTACTTCTGTACCATTCTAACGTTCGGTGGTTATCCCGGGGTGAAGTGCTGAATCGTGTTTTTGCCATCCGTGTGGAATTAGCCCTCTTTTTGCAAGAGCACCAACATTGTCATGCAGATTGCTTAAAAAATTCTAAGTTTATTCTCATTTTAGCGTACATGGCTGATATCTTCGCAGCTCTCATGCATCTCAATAAACAGATGCAGGGCGACATCATCGAAGCAGAAGAAAACCTGAAGGCTTTTCAAAAAAAGCTACCGTTATGGAAACGACGAACAGAAAACGATAACTTCGCAAACTTTCCCCTGCTAGACGACTGTGTAAGTAAGATCGAAGATATATCTGGAATCGGAGACATTTCTGTACCCGCGGAACTGAAGCAAGCAATTGCCACGCATTTTGATAAGCTTGCAAAATCTCTCGACGGATACTTCCCTACAAGAGAGTCATATCCAGCATGGGTGAGACAACCGTTCACGATTAGTGTTGCGACAACAGATGTCAATTATGAATACCTTGATGAAATCATTGAAATTCAGTAGAGCCAGGTTCAACAGCAACTCTTCAAAACAACAACGCTCTCAACGTTTGGGTGTCAACAAATGGTAACGTACCCCGTTATTGCTAAGAAAGCTCTGGAGATTTTCATACCGTTTGTTACAACATATCTTTGCGAGCAATCCTTTTCGAGGATATTGGACATAAAAACGAAGAAAAGGAACAGACTTTGTTGCGAAAATGACATGAGAGTGGCACTCGCCAAGATAAAGCCGCGCATTTCTGAACTAGTCTCTAAAAGGCAAGAGCAGAAGCCACACTGATTTGCATTAAATATTCATTATTTGATTTTATTTTAAAAGCATTTTTTAATGGTTTTGTCCTTTATTCTTAATGGTTTTGTTCATTTTGTGCTCCTATGTATAAATATATACCTGTTTTGAATTTGAAAAAAATATATTTTTCCAATTAAGAAGGGTTCGGTGACGCGCATATGAAACTGGTGGTGGTCAGTACCTCCAACAAGGTTAAGAACCACTGCCCTAGATGAATGCAGTATGTAATTTCGGTCACCCATCTGTGCGAGTTTGATTTTTGAAGTGGTTTTCGTATATTTTGCACTGTTCTAGAAATCGGTTCGTCGTCCTTCAGCAAAAATGATTATAACAAATTCATATTCTGAAGAACTTCTCAGTACAATAAAAAGTCTAGGATTGATCGTTTTCATAGTATACGTAAACAACCAAAATTTTTAAATGGTAGCGGTTGCGTGATTTAGTCCATTTTTGCAATTTTATTTAATATTTTTAAATTGAAAACGCTGTGCACAAAATTTCAGCACTCTAGGTCGACGCATTCTCAGGCAGTGTCCAAATATATAGTGAAAAACGAAATTTTTGTATGGCAGCCCTACGAAGGCGTTGCTCGATTGGTCCTATGTTCGAACTTAAATTTCCTTTTTTTTTTAAAGACAGTGTGCAAAATTTCAGCATTCTTAACTGAACGCGCTTTCGAGTTATCTTGCGGACGGTCAGACGCACGGACAGCCGGACGCACATGTAAAAAGCAAAATAAATTATGATATGATGCGTCGGTGTCCAATAGTGATGGGCAAAATTGATCATTTTGATGACTCAGGTCATACGAGTCTTTTGATATAAGTGACTCATTTAAAAGATTCCGTCATTTGGTTCATTTGAGTCAGTTGGGAATAATCATCTAATATCCTGAAATTTCCTATCTCACCGAATCGTGCATGTCAGAACAACGCTCAAAGCTAAAAGTGCGCTTAGTTTATCAATTTTGCAGCCATTCGCGACTGCGTGTTAGTTAAGCAACCACAATCACAATTGTGCCTTTTTAACTACTCAACTACTGAAATGTGCCATGGCAAGGCAACCCGGTTGGCCTCTTATTTCATTCTTTGTTCATAGAAATAATTTTTCCTTACAAACCCTCTATGGAAATGAAAATTACAAATCTATAACAAATCCAAATTAGTTGGCTTTAAGTATGGGTGCTTGCATGACCGAACTTAAGCTCCCAAGTCGATCGTTGCAGGTAGTGCAAGAAAATATATAATAATATTGTAAACTATAAAGATTATCCATAATGTTTCATAAATGCTTGCATTGGCTTGGCACCACCCCTTTGCACCCGATTGTGCAATACCAAAACTACGATTTGGGGACATAGTTGGCAGTTGAGGGACTAGTAGCAATAAAAATTAATTCAGAAAGGATACCTTTCTGGATGCCTAGTAGCAACTTTTTTTTTTGTTTCTTACGCTGCCGAAACAGAGTTGTGGGTGGAATAAATACAATGTGAACTATATGCAACCGTTTTATTTTAATGTGAAGTCCTGGGAGTAAAACGTTAAAACGGTTAAAAATATTACTTTAACAAATATATCAAGAAAAGCAGTTTTTTTCTTCTTGAGTCTAAGTGACCAATACGATTTTGAAACGATGACTCAGTTAATTTTGAGTCAGTGTACTGACACGGTCAAAACAACCGAATCGTTCGCGACCCATCACTAGTGTCCAATCCATTTTGCTCTGCCATCATAATTTCTAGGTGTTACAAACGGAATGACAAACTTATTATACCTTATGATTTCATCATGTTGGGTATAAAAATGGAGAAAATGACGACATATAATGATCACATCACTGCGCCCTTAGATTTCCATAGAAAATGAAGCAACAAATGTACTTCTGATATAGTATATGTACATATGTATGTTTGTCTAGAACAAAAAAGTGAAAAAAATACAGCTATTGTTATCGTTTTTGAAAAATAGTTCGTTTAGCACTGCTGTTGGCACTGCTGTACTTTCAAGAATAAATTGCTCAACACAGAAGAAAAAGTATTTTTCGCTAAGAAATGTGAAATGAGTGCAGTGCTCTAAAAAATCAGAATAATATTATACACAATATTTTTACAATATACACAATTGTAGAGAGTTTTGCTATGAAAATTCATAGCGAAATAAGTCAATTGAAATTGACTCAGTTTGCTGCTAAGTTTGCAGCTCGCGAATTGAGTGGAAAAAAACTCTTTAAGCAAACGAAAAATTTTTAAAAAAAGAAATTTCATTGCAAAAAGACGGCATTTCATATCAGCAGGAACCGTATAATTGTCAGTACGGCTTGAGTACTGAGTCAATTTCAATTGACTTATTTCGCTATGAATTTTCATAGCAAAACTCTCTATGAAATGCTAGTCCCGCATAGGGCTAAATCTTGCTAAGCATTCAAGTAAATACGTTGTATTTCGCCTCATATAATTCACACTTAAAATTAATTTTAAGTCTGTATAAGAGGTCAGCTTGGCTGTTTGCTTTGGCATATACGGCAGGCAGGAACCAAGCCGTACTGACGATTATACGGTTCCTGCTGATATGAAATGCCCTCTTTTTGCAATGAAATTTCTTTTTTTTTTTTTAATTTTTCGTTTGCTTAAAGATTTTTTTTCCATACACAATTGGAGCAAAATTACAATTTGTGAGTGAAAATACAATTTATGTAACGTAGAAAACAAAATTGTTATTTTACAAACAATCGTAAATTTACAATTGAATATTTGTTTTTCTTGATTTTATTCTTTAAAATATGGCTTGATGCAAGCAACGGTCAGAAAAGAATTTGTATTTCATTTAAGGTGTGAAAGGTTTACTCTTAAGCGAGTTATATACAGCATGGAGTGTAAATTTTACTCTGTTGAACGATTAAAAATTACCCAGATCTCGAGCGTTGTAAATTTTCTACACTGTATGTTGCAAAATGTGGTGCTAAGGTTTGTCATTGTAAAATCAACTTACTTCAAGGGCCAAAGCTGCACCAGAGTAATGCACCGTCGATTTTATATTCCAGCGAAACATATTTGACTGATGTTTACGATAAATATTTTTAAATTAGCAAAATTAAAGAATCTTCAGCTGAAGGGGAGTTTTTTCTATGCAACTCATGCACATTATGTAAGAGAACTGCTAAAAAAGTAAAAACAGATATTAGTAATTTCAGCTTAGTATACTTGCTAAGTTCACTGGAATTTTTCTTTTTTATTATGGCGCGTAATAAGTTTCAAGTGACAAATAATTGGCGCTTCTCAAATTTCAATTATTAAAAACTATGATATTAATAAATCCATAATTTTGCAAGGCAAATTGACAGAAGAATTGGTGCTATAATTAGAAGAAAAAAAAGCGTTTGTGACATCAAATGAAGTTGTAAAAACGTTAAATAATTTAAGAATAGTTGCCAGTACAGTCCGGAAGTTATAAAAATATTGAAGCCGGATATTTTTTAATTAATTTTACAGTAATGAAAACGTTTGTTGTTTTGTAAAGTATGCCAATATATTTGATGCTTTTATCAAGAATGCGTATTTTGGGAGGTTTAAGAGGTTAAATGTGTTTCCTTCATATCACTCTATAGCTTCTGAATAATATACCCTATGACGATGATTTAACATTTATGATAGGTAATCGTAGAAACTTTCTTCTTTTTCCTCCATTTCAGCTATATCTAACTTTTTTTTTTTTTTTTTTTTTTTCAAAAACACAGAATCAACACTGATTTTTTATAATGGATTTAGGAGACTGAAAGATCGGTTGAAAATTGCTTGTGACGTTTTCTACACAAAAACCAAAACCCTTTTTGAAAATGGCTTGAGAAACTTATTCAAAGAAGAAAAATAGATTTAAATAAAGGAAAAAGTAGCAAAAAGGATTGTATTTTGTCTCTAAAAATAATTCAAAGTCATATATGTACATCCTCTATAATTTAGCAGCTATGGGGATATTCATGAAACTAGAAGGAACGATTTTTAACCCCTACAACCTTCGAAAAGATGCATTCACACATTCACATCCCTACTCTCCTTTGTCTAATTTCTTGCTTATTTGCACCTGAGCTATCAGGTTGCGAAGTCTATTGGAGATACCCAGGCATCACAATGGGAAACCTAATGTCATGGTAGTCTGGTGTTTAGGAACTTACCTTTTTTTGTGCCTATTTCCATGGATCTTCATCGGTGACTAGATAATGAAAGTTTGTCGATTCTTTTGTAAGCCTGTATTAAATCGATCCACGAATTGGCTCATGATACTAAAGATCTAAGTTAGATTCGCAGTGAAAAAAAACTCTAGGTCGTGAAAATGGTCATACAATCGCTAGCTCTGATTATTTCAGTGAGATTTTTTTATTTTTTTTTTTATAATAATCGTTAAATGTAACATTATAAGGTTGAGTACCTTTTAGAGATTAATAACCTTATTTTCAATATATTGAAGCAACACTGTAAAAAAAGTAGGAATATTCCCCAAAATTTGTCACAAATTGTTGAAAATTTTTTCTGTGAAGTTCATGTTCACATTTGTCATGTACTTTTGCAGAATATCACCTGAAGGCTTACAACAACTATTTGATTTTCATATTCGTTAATGTTACAGTTGACACAAGATTGATAGTTTCCACAAAACTGGTATATCTGATCTGACATTTTTGTATCATATTTAAATTCCATATAAAATTGAATAAAGAATGTGTACTTTCTTTAAAAATTCAAAAAAAGATATTCCACTGGTCCACGAATAAGTTTACATGGTGAATTGGAGATAATTAACTTGCTGATCCTGAATGGTATCTTATTTAATATGGCATCGATTCATTCTAAAATCAATCAGAGTAACTATCTTCATTATGAATCGACACATTGTTAGGTGTAATAAGCCACTTAAAAAACATGTAAAATTGTTTTAAATTGCCGATTACTTTTTTTTTTATTTGGATTACATATTTAGTGATTTACTTTTAAATCTGCACTCCCTAAGGGTTTGTCTAACCTGCAAGAATATAAAAAGTATGGGGTTGAGCATTACGATACACAGTGCGTTTGCCTACGCTACATATACAAACTAATTCTTTCGGTCTTGGATTAAAAGTCGAACAGACCCTTACGATTGATCCACCACTCACACACAATAACGGTATTGTACAAATAGGATAGATCTATTTTACGAGAACGAGTACGGACCAGGTTCATGAAACAATAGCGGCATAAGTCAACGATATGTGTCCTGCTGGATCGAGTACGAAATAAGGCCCGAAGATTAACGGACGGACCCGTTCAATAAATGTGGAGTGCTTCAATTATTACGTATAACACCGTGAATAATCAAGAGCACTCCAGTTTTAATACACTATTTGTATTAGTCCCCATTGGGACGAAAATCCAGCGCTTCTGAAAGGAGCATAATTTAAGCGCTTCTCTAGTCATCATTTGCCAGCGCGTTAGAAGCATATTAGCTTATCTATCATGAAAAATAAGCAAAGACGCAAGTAAGTAACGCAAGTGCTTCTAGAGCCATCGCTTGGAAGCTCCATAGAAGATTCTTTGATGAAGAAGATTGAAGTGCAACAAGAGTTGATCTCATCTAATTTTCTACGGATTTAAACTGTGGATTTTTCCACTATTGTACAAAGTAACTCATCTCTCATTTTCCAAGCGCGTTTCTACTGTTCTCTGTCTTGCAGGTCTCTTATGAGATTAAGGAAGAAGCACTGTGATGATTATCCAAATAGCTCATTAAAGCTTTCGAAAAGACACTTCAAAAAACTTCTTCTGTCATCATTTAGAGCGCTCCTAGAGTGCTTCTTAAGAACAGCATTGAAGTGCTAGCCATTGCGGACATCCCTATGTTACAAAGCAATGAACTGGGATAGGGAGAAGCGCTCTTTTTCCCAGTGAGTACTATACTAGTACTTTATGTACATTCATACATTCATTATCCACAAAAGCACAACTTTCATCACTTGTACTATACTTACTTTTATATTTCGTATGATGTTTTTAATAACTTTCTATCAACTTACAGGCCAATGAGTCTGTGTCTGAACGCCTGAGACTGCCGTTCGTGACGAAAGAGTTTTAGGGTAGTAAACGTGAATGGATTTACATGGGGTTCTTTGAATTAGAATGCGTGAATGGGGGGAGCTTCCGATGGGGTACGTGTTGGGGGTTTTGGGGTGGTGGTAACTACTACTCTTCGAGTTTCAAGAGTCGAATTTTGAGACTAGATTTTTGTGACTAGATTTTCGAGAGTCGAATTTCAAGAGTCGAGTTTCGATAGTCGATTTTCGAGAGCATGACTAAAAAGTAGAAAATAGAATATATTAAAAAAACTTTTAAAATAAATAGCTTTTGTAAATAAAATGGACTAAAGCCGAATTGAACAGAACTGACATTTTGGACTTTTGCAACTTTTTTTATGGTGAGACCTTTTATTCGAGACTGACATTAGGGAAAGACAGAAATGCATCCGATTTTTCAAAATTACGATAAATTCATGCTTTTTTTGGATAGTTTTCGAAATGTACCAGTTATATGTGAAAATAATATTTTTTGAAGCTGTTTACTTCTCAATTGTCTCAAAAAATGTGTCAACAGAAGCCATTCACATCTGATATTTGACATTCGCATAGCTTTGTAGCGTTCAAAATTAACCTCAAGCCGACTTGAAACTGGCAAAAACGCTAAAGCTCTAATTGTGTTCTTCTTCATTTATTTACATTGTAACAAATTCAAGCTGCTTGAAAAGCTCCAATTGTGTTTCAGGCCTTACACTCGTCTGTGCTATTTCGAGGTATGCATCTTTTTACCACTTTATTGCTGTTTCCTTCAAAAAGGTTTTTGCTCAATATGATATTGAGTTTTATGTGGTCTGTCGCCTCACGTGTCGCTGCTTGAAGACCAAAAAACCGTAAGAGAGCGACACAACAATGTTGACGTTTTAGTTATTGAAAACACAGTGACACAAGAAGTGTGTTTAACTGTAACAACAAGGAAAAAATTCAGAAAAGTCCTTTTTAAAGTTTTTAAGTTTATAGTTAATTTTATATGTCTCACAAAAATAACCAAATCTAGACTACGCGATTGCCAATAATTATGAAATGACCGTAATTACGTTTACGACAAATTTGTAAATTTTGCCAGCATTTTTGCTGGCGACTTGTCTCGTCGTCGTTATTGCGTTGAGTGATACGGAACTACCATAATTATATGTATTTGAATCATTGACAGCAAACAATTTCCGGCGACAATATCGTGTTGCTCTCATTGTGTTTTTGTCCTAATCCTAACCCTCATAAAATGAAAAGTATTTTTGCATGTCCGTCTGTCCGTTCGTGCGCACGATAACTCGAGAACACGTGTACTTAGAGAGCTGAAATTTTGTCCGGGGATTTTAAAAAAAAGTAAAATTTAGTTCGAAACTGAGACAAATCGGGCAACTCCTTCGTGGGGTTGTCATACAAAAAATTCGTTTTCCACTATATATTTGGATACAGCCTGACAGCGCGTTGACATAGAGATCTGAAATTTGGTAAATGGTGTTTTCATAGTAATAGCAAATAAAATTTAAAGAAATGGAATAAATCGGGCAAACCCTTCTTTTTGTTGCCATATAAAAATTTAGGTTTTTTACGGACAAAGTGAAAACGATCAGTCCTAGACATTTTTATTGTACTAACAACTTCTTCAGAATATGAAATCCTATGAATTTGGTTATAATCATTTTTACTGTTCGACGAACCGGTCTAGAAATAGGTATATGCGAAAAATCACTGCAAAAATCAAAATTGCTCAAATGGGTGACCATACGAAATTTCATACGGGCATTCATCTAAGGTATCATAAGAATTGGTCTTAGACCAATTCTATCTTTTTTTTATGTTTTTTTTTTATTTATTTTTTTATTTTTAGATAACCAACAAAACTATGAATAAAAGTCCCAAAAATGTAGATACATAGGATTTCTAATAATTGACGGGGAAAAATTCACAGCATAAAAATTTATCTCTTTCCACAAGACCAGTATTGAATGGTTGGGGAGGGCTCGGGTGTGGTGATTCAAGTGGACTAAAATTATATGTATAAGAGATAGTCGGCAAAAATGAATGCATAACGGGGCACGAAATAATCGATAGCATCCGATTTGATTTGAAAAGTTATTGTGTGCTTTCGTTCATATCTCGAGGACATTCTTAACCGATTGTTATTATTCTTTGATTTATTTGCTATAGGAAAGATTGGGTTATGCACTAGATACGTACAAACTTCGGACCCAGCTCCACTCTTTTGTGGGGATCAAGTGAAGAAAATACATATCTCCGATTTATAATTTATTCTCCGATTTTCTTCATTCTCTTTGCCAAGTGTGCAATGGCCTCTTCAATTCAATAGCGCCCACCACATCCCGGGATACACTATCCAGCATGTATAGGGGTCGTCCGGGGGGGGGGGGGGGGCGGGGTGCGTTTGGGTAGATATATATTTTTCTGTTATTTCAAAATCGGAACACGCCCACAGTTAAATTTTCATACGATTATTTTCATTACTTTCTAAAATTATAGATTAATATTGTTTTATAAGTGAAGCTCATGGTTTAGACAACTTTAATTAATAATAATATTTTGTGTAATTAAAAAAATTCCGCACCGAAGACAATCGATGATAGCCAATGTTGTAGGAAAAAGATAGCCGCACATGACCGACAGTCTGTCAGACGTACGGGTTTATACTTGGCAATATTGAATAGAAGTCATAAAAAACAAAAAGTTTTGAGATATCTAATTTCGCAATTTATTTAAAAATGAGTAAAAATACAGAATTTTGGTAACAACAAGGAAAATATCAGGACTCTAGAAAACATTAAAAACGACTGAATCTATAAATAAAAGGCAAATTTGGCAGTGTATCATGCGTACACTAAACTCTATTTAAAAATTTTCGTCCATACGTGAATTTTACTCGGATCTTAACCGGTTCTAAAGTTTCGTGTGTGTGAACTTAAATACACGTGTAGTTGGGAACTCTTTTTTCCAAAATCGAACTTCACGCAACTAATTTGAACGTTCGAATATACATACAATTCAATAATCAATAGACGCCTGAAAACGTGAGGTCTATTTGGTGGAGAAATAGAACATTTAGCATCTTTTTAGTCGCCTATTTGCGATACGGACATGATGAATATTCTTACCAGTATGTCTAAAATTTTGGAACTGGAATGGATTTAGGGGAATTGAGGACGAAAAATTCCGTATTATTTGACACACAGTGAAGAACTGGGTGGTAGTTTGTGGCGACTTAAATTCATATAAGTTAGAGAGAGAACCCAGGGAGAAAAATTGTCAGGCCTTCCAATGGAAGCTTTGTGGAAGCAAAGTACTTTTTCTCAATATTGCTTCCATGTAGTTGCATTGAAGCTTGGTGCAAGGGAACTCAGTGGAAAAAATTGTGAGACCTTCCAATGGAAGCTTGGAGCAAGCGGTAGAAAAGCTTTTCTATTGCTTCCTCTTAATAACATTTAATGTTAAAAAGAAATGAGGTGTCCAACGAAAAGGCATGCATCTATGCCTTCTGAGTTTAAAATCATTTTAATTAAAGTGTGATATCCATTTTTTGAACATGTCTATAGGTTATTTTTTATAAGCTCTGTGATTTCATTTTTGACGATATTTGGAACACAGATGGAATCGGTCCTCTGACCAACGTCTGAAAGGAGGAATTGGAATTTCGAAAATGCACACTGTTGTGGACTTTCAGCGTGTAAAAATATAAACTGCTGGACTATTTAAACACCTAAACAGTGCAACGATGTGTCTTATTGACAATAAAAAAATATCTGGTCGACCTTGATCTGTTCGCTCTCCAGCAATGATTAAAGCGGTTAAGACGTGCGGGTGGCGTACTGTTAAAAAAGGGACATCCTATCAATGCTCGTCTAAAAGCGTTCCGACTCGAAAGATCACGAACGTTGTTAAGAAGTACGGCCAAAAACAAGGATCGTGAAATACTGTTTTCGGACATAGAAATTTCTACCATTGAAGAAGACCACAGGAGGCAAAATGACACGGTGTACGCGCACCGAAGTGAAAAAGCTAGTTCTCTAGTTACACGTGTCACCAAGTTACCATTCATCGTCGATAATGGATTGGTTGGAGCTGTCCTACTATTCTGGATTGATTGCAGTATATTTCTGTGAAAAAGGCGTGAAAACCAGCGCGAAAATTTACCAGGATAAAATTCGTAGTAAATCATTAAATCTCGTATCTCTGATAATGTTTCAAAAGCAGCATTGGCATTGTGTAGTCCAGCACGGCTCAGCTCCTGGACGTTAGACCAAAAGCATTCAGTAGTGGTTAGTCGCTAAGGAAATTGATTTTATCAGACACGCTTGAATTGCAAAATATGGAAGGTTTTAGAGCAGAAGGTCTGTGCTAGATGTCATGAAAGTTGGACTCTCTAAAGGCAACTCTTTCTAAAGCAGTGACAGATGTGCATGCACCTATTGATGACTATGGCAAAGTTCTCAATGCTTTAAAGATCAAAACCCAATAGTGGCATCGGATTTGGAGTTGGATTTAGCATTAAGCCGTTCATAAACCAATGACGGCATCGAATTCCAATTTCAAAACTGAGTTTGCTCTATATTTTATGTTATTTTTTTTAATTGTTTTTATAATCTTTATCAGTTTTTAGATAGAAAACATAGATTTTCCCGTACAAATTCCAGCAATTTTTCTTCACAATTAATTTTAAATATTTTTATTTTAACTGTCTTGTTTCCACTTTGAATATCAAACATCAACTGACCCAGGCATCGACATCGGAATTGATGCTGATGCCGATGCCGTCATTGATAGCTGCAATCTTCAATGCCGATGCCGCAATTGGGTTTTGGCCTTAAAACCTTAATACAATGCAGCACCACCACCGAGTTTTGCTTATTGTCAAAATGCTGGCATTCGGTGCTTGTCATAATATAATGCATTGAGGTACTTTGCCTGGCATCTGCAGATAAGAGTTTGTGTTAAGCAAAGCTCTGCAAAAGAGAAAAGAAATTGTTTTGCGGAAACTTTCAATTATGAATAAAGTGCATTTGCATTTTTTATTTAATTTTTCGCAAAAAATTAAACCTAAGAGAGAGCAGCGAAATTCACAGTATAAAAGTTACTTCTGACATTAGAAATGGCATGAATAGGAAAAATTTTGTTGTTCTGGTACTTTTTAATTTCTCGAAAGCATTTTGATTTAACAGTGCAGACCATCACATTCTCTTCAAAAAGCTGTTCAAGTCTTTTAGTTTCAGCGCTTGCAATAGAGGATCAAAAATATAGTGTTAAATAGTGTACCCCTGCTTTGTGGGGTAAACCAAGGTTTCATCTTAGGTTCGTTGTTACTCTTCAGTTTATATACTAAGGACTTGCCGAATGTTATGCAAAATACTGGCTTTCGGCTCACATCTTATTGAAAGGCATGCGGTCTAACCTTATCAAGAGGCTTATTTTACCTCATTTCACATTTGGCAGCCTTATCAATCCTAAGCTGATAACCTTTGTGCCATCGTATTTAACGATGACGGTTACATTCTATTTATATTTGGGTTGAGGAGATTTAACCATCTTGCGTTCTTTCGGATTACCTTGTTGGGCTGCTCTCTCTCTCCAGCTATCTAAAGCAAAGGTCCTTAATTTTCCTGTGTATTATTATAGACTAAGAAGCCGACGTTATCATAAAGAATTTTTCCAATTCACCGCGTCCCAAAGAGGTTTGACTTTAACAATGTCACGCTTCAATAGGTCAGGAATGGAGCGTTCTTATCCTGTTCAAATAACCCGTTTGTGAAATGCTCTCCCTCATGGAGTTCAGGCGGCTGGCGGTATCAGGGAATTCAAAAAGCTCATTAAGGCACGCACGTTTTAACTCTTTCATCTGTTTCTACTTGCATTTTTTTTCTCTACTATGTTTCTTCACAATTGAAGCTACAGAAAAATTCAGTACTATTAGTTAATAATTTTCAACATCATAGAGTTTTTCTCTCTCTTGTTTTTTTGGATTTTTATTTTGTGAAGCTTTGCTTTTTTTAATGTTACCAAAGCTTAGGGGATAGCCTATGATGCCATAGCACAGCCTTGGGAGGAAAGTAAGAAGGTGTAGGGAATTAGAACTATTAGTTTGAGTCAAGGAAGTGACGGTATGCATTACGCTTAAATGTTAGCGATCGTAGCTTAGAGGGAAAACAGAGGATTGTTAACCGTTCCACATTGGTATTGTTCTGCTTATGAAAGATTCGCGGAATTTCGCGATACGGTCGGATTTGACTTCAAAGGTGTGAAGGTGAGCTTGGGTTACAGTCATAGTCCGTGTGGTACGCGTAGGAAGATTTCTACAAGGAATCAGGCTAGAGATTTCGTCAGAGAAATAACCATAAAAGTAGAGATATAAGAAAGATAGATATCGGCATTACGCCAGTGCTCCAAGGAATCAATTGTTGCTTTTGTTATCCTTCTATTGAACTTTGTCTAACGCGGACAACACAGCACGTCCAGCCCCTATCCAAATATAAGAATTATATTCTAATCTAAGCCTAATATGAGACTTGTAGATTGCGCCAAGTCTATAATGGAGTAAAATATTTCTAGCAATACCAAAATTGTGATCAGACCAACTAAGGTTGTTGGATATTTCAATGCCTAAGATGTTTATGGATGGCGTGTTTGAGATATCTACTCCACCGACGGAAATTGGTTGAGCGGGTGTTGAGATACGTTTAAGTGATAACAGACAACATTCCCTTAAAGGCTCTGAGTGGCCCTCGGATAACATGTAAGTTAATTGACTGGGGAACTGCAGGACGTCTGTGGATAAGCTATTTGTATCCACAAGAAGCTATCTCTTCAGGGACTCCCTGGCACATTGGAATCATGGCGAATGAGAGGGCTGACCAGCTAGCCAGGTCTGACTCTGGTTCCTCCATCCTTGGACCGAAACCCGCTGTAGGCGTTGTCACCTCGGTAATCAGATCTATCATCAAAGCGGATGTTCGCATGAAACATCAGCAGCAATGTACGAACTTAGTAGAAAATCTCTGACTTTCTCTTGGGGCTCGGAAGGAAACAATGCAGAGCTGTAGTTGGCTTCATCACCGGCCACAGCTCGCTACACGCTCATCTAACAAGGACGGGAGTTGTTGATAGACCTGAGTATCTGTTGCGCCTGGAAATAGAGCCTGAGACAACCGAACACTTTCTGTGAGCTTGTCCGGCCTTTACCCGGAACAGACTGAATACGCTTGGGTTTGCCCTACATCTATGGATGATCTGAAAACTTATCTAACCTATACCTGATGCGCTTCATTAAGAGAACTGTTAGGTTTTGGTGAAAGTTCGTGGTACTTTTAGCAGCTTAGTATATATTGGCCGCCTTGTCCTCCATGCTTAGGATGTTTCTTCCCGCTGCTCTTAAAAATAAATAAATTAAAAAAAAAAAAAAAAACAATTGGCTTGGTTTGACAACTATAACATTCCTTCGGGAATCTTGTATAGAGTCGAACGGGTACACGAAATCAAGGGTGCTGTTGTATGCAAAACTATGAATAGAAGTGAAAGTGAGAGCTAGCAGATCATTAATAAAAATAAATAAGAGAGTAGGAATGAGAGCAGAACCTTATGGTACCCCGACATTAATTATAAAGCGATTAGAAATAAATCCGCCCAATATAACTTACATTGAACAGCGGGAGAGTAAGCTTTCAATCCATTTTAAAAGGAGACAATGTAGATCTAATGCCTGAATCTTAGTAAAAATGAGCAGGATGCCAAACTATATCGAAAGCCTTTGAGAAATCTAGTGCGATTATGTCAGATTCACCAAATTCTTCTTATTCTTGTTAAGTATCGTTACTCATTGATTTCGGTTTCTTGGTCATCTTGACTCAATCATTTCTGGAGTAGACTTCGCCGCAGCATTATTATATTATTCCAACATATATTTTTTTTTATATACGAGTCAGTTGACAGCTGAATATTTTGCTTTGATAATAAATTTTGTTTTGATAACAATAGCAATAAAATTTCCTCTTTTTCGACATAGACGATATTTTCAATCACAATAAAATAAATCTTGTTGTAGTTACAGACAGTGGATGTGGTTGGTCCATATATCATTGGTGTTTTTTTTTTTTGCCGCTTACTTGAATTCCTGTTTATTATTTAGAAATGATTATTTTTGACATCATTTCGCTTGCATCAATAAATTTTAACAAGAATAACTTGTTTATCATTTAGAGAAATTATTGTTTATTTTTCTTAATGAAATATCGTGTCTTATTTACGCACCGATGAATCGATCACTTATACTTATTTATAGCATTTGAGCTTGTCATATTTTTCTACATTTCTCTTTTACATAAATCTCCGCTAATAATACCTAATAAATTGTTCTAGAATTTATGATATGAAACAAAACTGCATAGACTCATTAAAGAATCTTGTTGTTTCAAAAAAATTTCCCCCTTTTATCATTCCATACAAATCAAGCATTTCATGAATTCTATTTCCTCATAGGATTTTCATTAATTTCCAGCTTTCAGTTCTATTTTCTTTTTCTAATTGAATAACTCTTGCCCCAGTCAATTTACGATTGTCTATTTTAGTTCCTTCTATTTTTGTATGTATAGCTTCCTGTTTTTATACTTAATTATCTAATTTCACTTTTCAATGTCAGTTCAAATTATGTTTTCTCTCAGCACTTTAATATTGTTTTTTTAACAGGATTATTGCTATTAGAGAAGAGGACAGTGAGTTCAAATTAGTTTAAATCTGAAGTGGTTAAGTCTTTTGCATAATTTAACGTTAGGTAGATAGTGAGATGTTTCATTTGTATTTTTTAACATTTCTACTTTCTGATATAATCGCATCGATAATATATTTACATCAGAACAGTTTCTACTTAAATATTCACAAATTCGACCAAATCTAAAATAAATGTAGGGGAGAGGGAGAAGTGGGTATTGGAAATAAGGCAGACAAAGTCTTTATTAGGTTAGTGTCATTAATCATCAGCCGTTGGAGAAACTACGTCCCATGATTTGTAAACTTTGTGTTTTTAAGGCTTTGATTTTTATGTAACAAATCGATTTAAATGGAAAAGTGAACATATACAGGCTGTCCTAAAAATACGCTCCATTTTTTTCATTTTAAAAAGCCAACAGATAAACGAGACCGAGAAACATTGTTATCACAACTTAAATTGTTTTACGCGACTTACGTTATTTTGTCACTTCTGGTTGGTCGAAAGGAAATTTTCTTCAAATTACTTCCCGATGGTAACACCAGGATTCACTTGAAATTATTGGATTTTCTTTATTTATTTTTAACAATCTTAACAATCACTGCCTTTAATGGAAATCGATATTTACAACATTTTCTTAAATCTTCACAATTTATTAAAACGATTTTTACTTTTCTTTCATTTACAGGTAAGGCTCTGCATAGACTTGTCAAAAAGTTTCACTACCATATCATTCGCATTTTCATTTTGCAAGGTAAGCATTTCGTTTGTCAGAAGTAAGAATTTTTTTAAGAAACTTATATATGAAAATAAATTTGATATTGCTAGAATTTTACTGTCGGTACCTCAGAGAATATATCGGACTAACACGGAAAGAATTTCTCATTTTACCATGACATAGGTTTTGGCCTGGATAGTATTTTGTATGGCTCGGGTAACTCGCTTTGTATGAGCCGTGGCGCCGCTCTGTTGGAGGAATTAATTTTTTCCAGTACTAAATCATCTATTTTGTATGTAGCGAAATTTTTCAATATTTCTCGATAAAAATCAATAACACCTCCAATTATTTTGTATACCACATTACTGTCACTTTACCCATACGGTGCTCATTCTGGTTTTTTGTCGTATGCAAATGTCAAAATATACGACAAAATGAAATAAACTTTTCTTCTATTTCTTTTTTGTTTTTATTTAGCACAGCAAATCTGACAAGACGTAGAATGAATTGAAAATGCATATAAGCCACTGACATATATAAAATGGACTGCTGATACTACTGAAATTCCTTACATGATTTGACATTATTATGGGATCACTTTTCTATAGTTGTCTCTTTTTGGTTTAACTACTTTATTCCGCTGAACTACAAATAATAAGTTCTATAGAAAATCCACCATAGGCCAGTTTCAGTTCAGTGGTTTTCCAAATGAATATATAGGATAGAAATAGATGGCAATACAATATTTGTAATCCTTTCTCTGTCCCCCATACCAACTTTTAGGGGCAGGTAGACAAAAAATTCTTTAAAAATCAGGTTTAAAAAATATTTGATGTTGTAGGAGATAAGCTTCCAAGAACAGAAATAATATAAAATATAATTTGTTGAACTTTTAATATGAATATTAAAGCAAAAGTAAAACTTGAAATTAAGATAATTGTCACACCCTGCCAAAAAAAGTTGACCCATATGAAATAGAAAATCAGGCAGTCCATGTAATATATGTCAGTGATATAAGCATTACAAATGAAAAATATTATTTTTGCGATGCTGTAAAAAAGTGTTGAATATTCACTTAATATATGTAGCTCAAAACTTATGTTACAACCTCATAAGCAGTTGACAAATTTTTCATTCTTTTAATCGTATATTCTGACGTTTATTCACTGCAAATTCATTTTTGTTCATTTTGCTCTAAATGAAAGTGATATATAAAATGAACTACTATGATGATAAGTACGAAAAAATTACGGTGTACTTTATTTAGTGAAATCTTTAATTATAATTACAATTTATTTCTTTAAATTCAAATTAGCTAAATATAATTTTCTTTTACAAACGCTTATAGTTCTTTTTTAAATTGATTTAAACAACTCAATTTTATTCCTGATGGTAAGCTGTTATACACCGTTACTCTCTTGTAAAAAAAATATATATTTAAGCAAAAGTATGCATAATTGCTGATAAACAAATATCTTCTCAAGTTCTCTACACAAAAATATTATTGAAGGACCGTATTCAAAATGCGGGGCTATTATTGTCTTATAATCGCTAATTCATTTCATAACATTTAGTTTGTTTCCTAGTCCTCGTAACACATTCCTTTTTTTTACTGGATTTTTTACAAATATATTACACATTTTCGTTGAATTTCAATTTTTCGGCAATTGTAATACCTAAATATTTTATGCCTTTAACCATTTTTAAAATATTGTCATCTACACACACATTCAGCAATTCAGTATTCACATTTTTCTTATTTGGAATTTATCATCCATTTAGTCTTATGCACATTTAATTTAAGATTATTAAAATTTAACCATTCATTGAGTTTAATTAAATCCCCGTTTACTTTAGTAACTTACGTTTTCAATATTTCTACCAGCAAATATATAATATGCATCTCGTACTCGTATATTGAAAAGTTTTATATGACGGTTCATATTACCCGCTCTTGCAAATTTTACGAAAACTCTCTGCTTTGACAACCCGCCACTCACATGACATGATATTACGAGACCCGCTCTCGCAAATTTCACTAGTTTCAATTTGCATCATTACTTCATTAATATATAGTAGATAAAGTATAGGTCCCAGTACCGATCCTTGGGGGTACACCAATTCACATAATCTTTTCGAAGATGTTACGATATTCACTTTTGTCTGTTGATATATCACCCTATTAAATAGCTTTTATTTTCTTTGTGACATACACCGTATTATTGTATCTATAAATGTTGCCACAACAGATATCATCTAAGAATTATTTCAATTTAGTAACGATTAAATTTATTGCGCTCTCATATGAGTGGTTCCTACGAAAACCTGATTGATTATTTATAATTATGAAGTTATTTTCTATGAAATCCATGATCTGTTGCTTAACCACTTTTCACACTTTTTAAACCGTTCAGCGGTCTAAAATCTTCAGATTTAGCTGCACGTTGAATTTTAGGAATAGCTCTAATAAGAGATTCCTTCTAATTCTTGGGAAACGCTCCTGAATTTAACGAGTCATTTATTATACACTGAAAGGAGTCGTCTGTATAACCAGTAAAACATCTGAAATTACTTTGGCGTCTATCATGTCTGAGGAAAGGTGACTTCTGAAGTTCACCAACTATTTTTCTTGAATGCTCAATATTTATTTCCTTAAATGCAAAGTTAACCTTCCTTGTAACAACAGATTCTGTAATCAAATTAGTACTGGGTATGCTACTATTTATGTCGAGATATGTGACAAAAATATACGACAAAAGATCAGAAATAGTAAAAAGTGAATATTTCTCTATTTTAAAATAGATGGCGCTGTGTATGTCTCCACTTATTTTACTGAACATTTTAATGCTCGGAGCATTAAAATGCTGGTAAAATTATGACATTTCCTGTTCCTATGACAATTTTCAAATTATTTATTGAAGGATTTAATATTAATTGAAAATTTTCAGATTGCTTTGTTAATTTATTGATGAATTTAATTTCTCTTAACAATTTTCAGATTAATTAGGTCCATTTGTAATTGTAACTTGTAAAAACGGTTATTTATCTTTATAAACAATTTGAAGTTTTTCAGTGATAAAGTTTTTAAACATTTGTCACTTTGTTTTCTCCAAATTAACGTCAAAATTTTACCAGCGATTTTAATGTGAAAAATTTGGAGAACGCGTTAAATCTCACTTTGCCCGAACTCGATACTAGGCTTAATCAGTGAGACTGTTTTCATACAAAGTTGAGATTTTTACATTTTTGAGACGTTGCAATATGGCAATTGTAAACTTTGACTCGCCAATTATATACTTTCAGAGTTAGGTTTTACGCACTATAGTTCCAAAAAAAAGTCCTATTGTATGATACATTTTTACAAAGGATATCTTTTGTAGATTTAGAGACAGTTATTAATATTATATTTCGAGATAAAATATTCCTGTCGTAATTTTTATTATAAAATGCAAAAAAAAACGTCTTGGGAACTGAATAGTTAACTGTTTATTTGGCTGAGTCATTTTTACGTTACGTATTTGATATAGCTTTGCACTCATGTTGCGGCTGATTAAAGTCATCTGCGGTGTGAGGAATGCTACACTCATTTGCTTTTCCTATATAATGCTTAGTAAAACGAAACTTTTATCACAATCGTTATTATACGTTATTAGCTTGCAATTGATAACGATTACAATATGTTGTTTTAACTGTTCAAAATGTGAATTGTTATTTTTCTACATTTAGAAAAAGGTTTCGGTCGTGAGTATAGTTTTTACATGAAAATTATCAAGCTTCAGACCAACATAGAACTGATAATTTGTGACTTTCGAAAGAAAATATTAACAAATTTCAAAAAAAGTTGGACTCAAGCTTTACGCAAGAAGGAACTAATAGCAATTAGTTTGATACAGAATATTCTTTAATTCTGCCTGTTCCAATTACAGAAGACGAATCAACTCTTTCCACGTCTCCAATTTCTTCTGATAAACAAAAGTTGAACTTAGTTCAGATGCAAATTTGTTCATTACTTATTATGTTTCCATAAGGTTAATTTATGAAGTAAATGGCACTATTGTCTGGCAAAATCCCGTACCTTCATCTGTAAGGTTTTGTCAGCATATTTTGATCGAGTTTTCAAAAGAAATTCCCGAGAAAACTAGAGTTGTTGTGGGTAATATTCAAAGCCAAATTGACAATTTACGAGGTGTGGCAGAAAAGTAATGAAACTGATTTTTATTTACCAAAATTTTTATTTTTATTTTTTTCAAACATCAATGTTATCCCCTTCAAAGTAGTAGAAATGACGTCCTTTGAGGATATTTTTAAGTTTAACAAAAAAGAAAAAATTCACAGGGACTGAAAGTCAGGTGAATATCGGGCTGGGGAACCACAGGAATGCCATTTGATGTCAAAAATTCTGTTATGGAGATATGGAGAGTGCAGTGTGACATGGGGCTTTGTCATGATGGAGCATCCATTTGTCTGCAATGTGTGATCTCACGTGATTGACCCTTTTTCGGAGCCTTTCAAGGAAGTCTTTACAAAAAACTTGATTAACATTTTGTCGTGGAGGAACAAATTTTTTGTGGACGATTCTTCTTATGTCAAAAAAAACAAATCAGCATTGATTTGATTTTCGATTTGCTCTTTCGAGCTTTCTTTTGTCGACTAGAGTTTGCAGTGTGCCACTCCTTACCTTGCCTCTCGGTCTCAGGATCGTATTCAAAAATCCATGATTCATCACATGTTATCACACGACTAAAGACATCTTGCTCATTAGCGATTCTCTCAAGAAGATCAAGACACTTGTTTTTTGATTGTCCTTCTGCTCAATTGTGAGGTTTTTCCGCACCATTTTGGCACAGCCCTTTCGCATGTGCAAATGTTCAGTCAAAATTTGATGAACGGTAAATCTGTTCAAACTTAATTGTTCACTCAACATTCTTAATGTTAAACGACAGTCTGATCTCACAAGAGTGTTCACTCGTTCGATGTTTTCGTCGGCTTTCGAAGTTGAAGGCCTCCCTGTACGGTGTTCATTTGCAACGTGTTACTGACTTCCAAAAATGATTTGTGCCAGCGTAGAACTTGAGCTCGGTATAAAGAATGTTCTCCATAGGCCTGTTTTAACTTTTCAATCGTCACACTTGACGATTCTCCAAGCTTAACACAAAATTTAATGGCACAACGTTGCCCCAAATTCTACCGTTCCATTTTGCGTGACGCACAACCAAAACACAACTTCACTAATAGCAGTCACAAAAATTACGTCGTTAACGGAACGAGTGGAAATTCGCACTGAACTATGGGAGGGTACTGATACACGTGCTCTATTGGGACAATCGCGCAGGGTTGCCACATCGCTTGCAGTGCTGCCAGTCTCATTACTTTTCTGCCACACCTCGTATATCTATTATTGATTAATAGTGGTGAAGGAGTACAGGTCAAACATAAACTTTTCCTAACAATGATAGACGAAAAGTGGCTAAGGTATTAATTGACACTCCTTCAGGTTCCACATGTACTATATGTGGTGCTACCCCACGTCTAATGAACAATTTAGAGAAAATTACTGCCAGGCCAGAAGACGAAAATTGTTTCCAGTATGAATTATGAACATTACATGCCTGGATTAAGTGCACGGAGATGATTTTACACATATCATATAATCTATCCTTTGAACAACGGTCAGCGACGTTTGACGAAAACAAACAGTTAAAACAAGAAAAGAACAAATAAAAAAGCTAGAATTGGTCTAAATGCAATTCCTATGATATCTGCCCTATTATATAGCGAAATACGAAATTTTTGTATGGCACCCCTATGAAGGAGTTGCCCGATGGATCCCATTTTCAAATAAATATTATTGTTTTTGTTTTTTAAATATGCAAAATTTAAAGTCTATCTATATCTTCAAAATTAACAAAACTACAGATTTTTGATCAGCAACTGTCCCATATAAATATTCCATAGTGCGTCGTTACCAATTTTAGCCTACGAGTTATCATCAAAATTAAAAAAGCCACGAGAACATACCAAACATTGGAATTAGTTTAAGGGCCAACCAATACAAGAAGTTTTTAGGGAAGGAAGAATTTTCCTCCTCTTGTGCTTAAACGTATCAGCACAATAATGTTGCTACGCGTAGATCCTTTTATGATTACCGAAATTAATTGTGTGCGTGTTCAATTAAGTTACAGTTTTTGATATAAACAATCACTGTATCACAAATTCACAGCACGTAATGATAATTAAATTATTATATTATCACCTCAAATCGCAGGTAAACAACTGTACAGCCGATTAGAAATTTCGCAATTTTAAAATGGCTTAATCAATTTCCTTTTCCAGCAGTATTGGTATGCTGGCCGTTCTCCCGATCGAAACTTGGCATTTCGGAAGTTTGCCTACTCCCGAATACTTCTCACCCCTAAAAACTGGCCCTGACTAAAAATCGATCCAATATCCACAGACCAACGAAAAATGCATCACATCACAATTAATTCAATCTACACACTCTTCAATTAACCCAATAGAACTACCGAAGTAATCACAAATGGCACAATCCAGATCATTAATGAACATACTAAAAACTAGTGGAACACGAATAGAGCCCTGCGGTATATGCAATTCTAATGGTAACCAACCACATAAGAATTTTATTATAAACTTTCACATGTTGATGTCTGGCAAATAATTTCCTAGAAGTCGAGATTAAGACAATAATGAAAATCCGAAAAGAGCTTTAAGTTCAACAAAAACTTTTCTTTGTATAAAGTCGTCATGATTCATATATAAAAAAAAATATTGTGGATAACTTGCTGTAAATTATATATCGTACCTGTAGTGCACCTACTACTGCAACAAGGAACGAGGTCAGGTATATAATCATTGTATGGAATAGATGATGGTAATCAAGTATCGCTTTGAACATACTAGATCGATTTCAAGGGATCTCGATCCTTCAAACATAAGGTTAAGATTTCAGCGTTCTCCTCTACATACATAGTATTGAAACGTTGTGAGAAGAAGTTTTGAAATTCCTCAAAAGTGACATTTATTTATTTTTTTTAAGATCAGTTGTTTTTCCAATAAGACAATTTTTTCTTCTTGTTGAAAATTTTAATTCCAATATATTTGACATTTTCTATGTACCTACCTAAAGTAAAGGAAGAAATGTAGATATATGAAATGTTTGCCTTGGTACATCATTAAATACGGATAAGAAAAAAGAAACAGTTCAAGAACTATTCTAGTTTAAATCAAGAATAAATTTCTTTTAGTAATAACTGTAGCGGAGTGCAATTTATATCCTCGAGTATAAAGTCGATTCAAAAGATTCTCTCTGACCTATTTCAAGAGTTTCCAACATTTTACTTTTCATTTTTTTTTCACTACAAAAAATGCATGAATTTTCAGAATATTCTTTGGAAGAATTTCTTATTTTATATATCTATACGTAGGTAACCTTAGTTACATCTGTTAGTCAGTTATATTCACTTTTCTCGGTATGTCTAGTCTACTTACTCGCAGTTTTACACAAAAGACATAGCGCTTGTGTTTATCGAGAATTTTTATTCAAAAGAGAGCTTTGTAACATTTTCAAGAGGGCCCCGCATGTTACTTGGATTTTATTTCATATCAAAGCACGAAAGCTTAGAATCATGAAATGGAAATAAATTTAAATATTTTGTATTATACTAGCTGTCTGGAAAATTCTTGTAAGAATGTTCATTGAACCGATTGTGTTTTGCAATTTAATTTTGAATTTCAAAATTGTTAGCCATGTGGTATAATGTAGATGCGTTCTGTGTTCTATATATGTATGTACTACCTACATTATGTAAGAATCTGTCTTCAATATTTGAATAATTTTAGTATATTTGGTACAGTTGTTTTTATCGCTTTATATATTTTTAATAATATTATCTGTGTTCCATTGGGTATTACGAAGTACTTTGCGAGTTAACCCTTAGCTAAAATACAAATACTTCTAGAATACTGCAGTATGGCCAATGGAATACGATTATTGATTAGTTTATATCGTTGAACCATTTAAGGATTATGCCCACACTTTAGAACATGATGCCTAAGAGGTACGTATTATTGTTTCGCAAGATTATCCAAAATATGTACATTGATATAAGGGAATAACACAGTACATATTAGAAGGGGCGACACGACAGCATTACCCGAAATCTCTTAAGCAATGGAAGAAAGCAAAATATGTTTTGACGGACATTGGCGAATTAATTTAGAAAAATCAGCAGCCTTCCCCCAAAAATAATAATTGCACCGACTTAAACTGAGTGATGGAACAGATGGCATGTCTGACAACCATCTATGTATGTTTAAGGATGACTGCACATGGATTAGTCCAGTCAATAGGGACTAAATAAGGCCTTTGCCCTACAAAAGGTGGGGTAGTTGTGATTTTTACATGTTATTTCATTCCGGGCCCCGATAAAAAATCCAAATTTTCACCCTATGTGGGGGTCCACGCGGTCCGCTATCTTGGATTAAAGGTACTAAAAATTCTTTTTTTACTTTTTTTTTAAGTTTCATGTGTAGCGAGTTACAGTGGTGGAAACGTGAAGATTCTTCTAAACGTATAGTCCCCTTATACAGAATGTTTCGTCCATGATGGTCCATAGGGCAAGAGTTGATAGTCACCTAGTCACCTAGTCAAATAAAAAGTTGTATGGCAAAGGGGCGACGGCATCTCAACCGTTTCGGAGTTACAGGGTGATTAAGAAAATATGCAAGTCTTTCACAAAATACCCTGTATCTTAAAAATTTCAAGATGTACGATCACTTACAAAGCTGATTATATACAGAACTTCGTGGCCTTTCCAACGATTACTCAACCAGACCCATACTCCTCTCCCCTCAGGAGTTATGACGGTGTAAACTAAAAATGTCGGATGTTCTTACCTTTTTATTGACTTTGACTTTTTTTTTTATAAAAAGTAGTTAACGTAATTTGTTTTTTTTATACAGGGTGTTTCCCACTAGGAGGTCAGTGGAGCGGGAGGTGATAGTACTCACTTAGACGAACCAAAAATTGTATGGCGGGCGGGGCCATATCAACCGTTTAGGAGTTACAGGGTGATTAAGAAAAAAGCCAGATTTTAACAAAACACCCTGTATCTTATAAACTACAGGGTATACGGTCACATATCTCCAATCAAGAATTATGGTTGTCTAAAGTAATAGGTCAACTTAAAGAGGAGAGTCGACAGTTTATAGTTTTTATAAAAAAAAGTTATGTTAACGATCTTTTGGAAAATTAATAGAGGTTAAATTAAAAAAAAAAGGTAAGAAAATCCGAAATTTTCAGTTTAGACAACCATATTTCTTGATGGGAGAGGGGTATGGGCCTGATTGAGCAGTCGTTGGAAAGGCCATGAAGCTCTGCGTACAATAAGCTCTTATGTGTGACCGTACACCCTGTAGTTTATAAGATACAGGGTGTTTTGTGAAAAACTGGCTTTTTTCTTAATCACCCTGTAACTCTGTAACTCCTAAACGGTTGATATGCCCCCCCCCCCTGCCATACAATTTTTGGTTCGTCTAAGTGAGTACTATTACCTCCCGCTCTACTGACCTCCTAGTAGGAAACACCCTGTATATAAACACTAAACTAAGGACTCTCTCCTTTGATTTGACGTATTATACATAATCCTTATGTGCTATCTGCATCCGTTAAAGAGTTATTAGCTGAAGACCTTTTCAAGTCACACCGAAATTAAACGATATTTTTTTTAAATTACGTGTTTTCAGTCACTAACGGAACAAAATTATCTTTAGTTTACATCACTACAACTCCTGAGAGAGTGCTTAGTAGTTTCGTTTGATTGCACTTGAATCAACAATTGATAAATTATGGCCATCTTTAGCTACTAAATCATCAATACAAGCTTTTAATGTATCTCTATCAGACATTTCAACACAAAACTTAACTTTTTTATTTGCCATTGCCACATGCAGATCTTTCTCTTTCAATTCTTTCTCATATTCTTGGTAAAGTTCGTAGTGCGTTTTCAATGCGTAACCTTTCTATGTAAAAATCGCGTTTTCTTCCCATTTTGCCGCTATGCTTATTTTTGCACCGAGATCCTTCAACCGCAAAAATTAAATTGTAGTAGATCAACGAAATTGCAGTAGATTAACGCTCCACTAAAGTGAAACAATGAAGTCATTTGCACATTTGATGACTTACCTTTTGAGGTTGTTGCACCGTACTGCCGAGAAATTAGTTGAAAAGCAATTAGGGTTTCCACATCCAAATCATCTTTAATTGAAATGAAATATCTTTTTTCTAGTCAAAAAATACAACTCGGCTTGGAAAAAATAAGAAGCCAGTTTGGCTTTTAATACTTTTTTGAAAAAATAACCAGCTTCAAAGCCTGTTACTTCCAGCTCGAAAAAATAAAAAGCTAAGCTGACTTTATTTTTTAACTTCAGACAGAAATAAAAGTTTTAGCAGACTTTTCAATAGCTTGCGGGAATCGAGGAATGTTTAAAATTTTCAAAATTCCAGCTATTTTCGATTCCGGGTTTTATTTATGGTTCGATTTTCTTTTCGAATTAAATGTTTGCACAGATTCAGTTATGGGAGTAAAAAAGATGTGGCCAACAATGAACAATAAACGATAAAGAATAATACGTGGGTTCGAAATTGGCTCGTAATGTTATGGAAGCATAAAGCAAATAATTTTCGATGGTCACCCCAAAACCTAGTGATTTGTGTGTAGATGAGATTAGTATGTAAGTAATCAAGAGATAAGAATTCCATTAATTTGTTTTGTCCTGCGATGCATACTGGCTGTATTAAAGGACTTTTTAAATCCTTAAAATTTTACGATTTTTGAGGCCATTCCCTTTAACTCGTACACGAATTTGTCTAGCCCGTCGCATAAACAAGTAGAAAATAAATTTTTCTTTACACACAGAGGTGGACTCAGATTTTATTCGCTGACAATCACCGATATTTTTCAGTATGATCAATCAGAGGTAATAAGTGATTTGATTCATGAAGAGAAAGAATATTCAAGAGAAATGTCCCAATCAAAAAATGTGAATCCACCTCTGTGTGTGAAGAAAAATTTATTTTCTACTTTTTCATGCGGCTTGGCCTCAGTTTGAAAACTCGTTTTTTACTTATTTTATTTTTTTATCTGCTGAGCATATTCAAAAAATCATAACTAATTATATCACAGAGGTATGATCTCAAGAGATAAGTACAATGTTTCAGAAAAAATTATATAATAAAAAGCTTTTATAGGAAGAAAAAAAAATAGGGGGGGGGGCTAGAGAAGAAGTGATGTCAACACACTGCAAAATTACATTTTTAAATTTTATTTACTATGAAAACCCTGTACAATATTTCAGTTCTCTACATCGACGCGTTCTCAGCCATGTCCAAGTATATAGCGAAGAACCAAAGTTTTGTATGTCAACATCAAAGAAAAAGTTGCCCGATTTGGACTCCTTTTGAATGTATGTATATTTGCAATTTTTGCGAAAATGCTGCTCTCCACGTTGACGCGCTCTGGGGAAGTGAAAACCTAAAGTTTTATATGGCACTCTTTACGTAGACGCGTTCTCAGGGAGTGCCCAAATATATATATAGTGAAAAACGAAATTTGTTTATGGCAACCCTACGAAGGCGTTACCCGATTAATTCTCGAGCTCGATAATTTTCGAACCTAAATTTCTAATTTTTTTTTTTTTTATTTTTTAAAGGTAGTGTATAAAATTTGCTCTCGTAACTGAACTGATGTCGTGTTATCGTTATGACGGACACACGGTCATACAAAAATCAAAATAATTTTAATATTATGCGTATCCAACCCATTTTGCTCTACTAGTATACTATTTCTGTGTATTACAAACGGAAAGCCAAACTTAGTATAGGTACCCTATAACCGGTTTTCTAGGCAAGAGGTGAGAAGAAGCAAAGGGGTATCTCTATGCTTTGGAGAAAACCAGAAGACCTGCTTGCATACTACATCAGGAATACTCGTGTGAGATGGCCCTATAGTTTTTTTTTTTTTTTTTTTTTTTTTTTTTTTTTTTTTTTTTTTAAATCTAACAAACTCCACACGTTTCTAAACTGAACCGCAGGCAAGGAAGAGACGGTATATTGGATAGGACTAATGCTAAAATGATAATGATGATGTGGTAGTAAAGTTTTACTCATTGCAGAGCTTTACAGTCTATGCATTTTTGTGTTTTGAGGTCTGTCCTAGAAATGTACCTAAATCATGGATTATGGGTGCATATCTCAAAAATTTTTGTGTATGCAATAGTGGCCAAGAATTATTTCTTTCATCTCAAGCAGACCTGAGCGTTAATCGATTGAAAAATAAACCAAAAAATTAAAATTTCAATCGATTAAAATATTAATTGGCTCCCTCGATTGAAAATTCAATTGATTGAAGTTTTAGTTGTCCAGTCCATACAATTAACGGGTTAGTCGAATAAAATTTCAATCGACTAAAAAGTCAATCGGCATCTCCGATTGAAAATGTAATCGATTAACATTTCAATCCGATTGAAAATGTAATTGATTGACAAATCGGCAATTAACGATTGAATACATTCTTATAAAAGGAAAAAGACGCACATAGAAAACATTATATTATTTATTATTATTGTTACATCATTTATCGGGTTTATTTGTCTAGATAATTATGGTTAGCTTTGAGGATCACACGATCCTCAAAGAGGTCGTCGGTAAGGCTACCATAACGTGCAATGTTTACCATTGTCTGGCCAACTAAAATTTCAATCGATTGAATTTTCAATCGAGGAAACCAATTAATATTTTAATCGATTGAAAATTTAATTGATTAAATTAATTATGATTGTTAGTCGATTGAAAAATGCCCAGGTCTGATCCCAAGGACCCCAACACACTAGAAGAAGCTACGAGTATATTACCTCTGCAAATAATCAATGCCATTTCCTGACAAATACGAGAGTTTACGACAACAAGAACTAAAATTGCTGCAGTTAGTACCTAATTGCTTTAGAAGAAAATAATGTGTACCTGTATAAAAACTTAATTAGAACCAAGTATATACACATCTATCTAATTATACATACATACCTAGAAAAGCTGCTCATAATTAGGATTATGTCACATTTGTCTATTTCAAGAACATGCATTATGCTTTTTACCGCACAGATTTCTTAATTTTTATTGAGGTTAAAAAAAAAAAAGAGCAAACTTTTTTTTTTATCGTATAGTACCTACTACGAGAGAATAAAGCACTTCATCCGCATCGTTTGCATGGGAAGATATATGAATATGTAACAGCACCAGCAGAATATAGAGGTGGGAGATTAGTGAATGTTGACATGGTAGTCGTAGACTACCCCCATTCGTCAATTCCCATACCCATGTAAACGAGAAAAGGAATTTGCAGTGATGCGATTTTGTCGAGTGCTTGTCCTGTACACAGCAGCCGCACTAGCTTTGATCCATTTTGTTTTTGTTTCGAGCATTATGGTTACACAAACCGTTTCAGTACCATCCTTCCATTTTGAAAATGTACATCTGCCGCACCTTTATCCTGTTTTAGACTTCATTCAGTCAGCTACAGGCGGAAAGCATAGATATTATGTGAATTGCGCTTAAATTTCCTTACTGATGAATACAGATGACATCTGAGTAGATAAATAGGTATGTACGTACGTACGAGTATATCTGACACTATTAATCTATGCAAATGGGTATTATTTGTTCGTAAAAAAAAATATATTTTTAGATTTTTGTTTTATCTATACAATTTTCTTCCACACGTATTTCGTGTTAGTAGATATTTGTTGACCCGAATATGGATCATGTAACAAAAGTCTTCACAAAACTTACGAGCTCTTTTTAGCGATAATCGTTCGCAGTGCTACGTTAAATAAGCTAAAATGCAAAGAATGCCATTTCCAGGGCACAATGCTGAAGAAGCAACCTTGTACTTGCAGAGATATTCTATTTTTGCAGAATTAACTGTTAATGTTGTGTAGGTATGAAAAATCTTATCAGGCAAGGTTTTTTATTTTTATTTTTAAGCACTTGTGCGGAAAAGCAATTTCCTTTTACTCAGAATTCATATCTATTCATATCTGTGGAACTTTTTCAAAGACTGCTGTTCCGTTTTGGAAGAGTTACTTGGACAGACCAATTAAGTATTTTACTTTTGACGAAATCTAATTTTCGACATCTTCGATGTCATTTAATATTAGTATTATTATAGCATGGGAGTATTATGACCTCATTTGAAATCTACATAAAGGGACTTTGTGGGTGCGCTTTATTGTTTACATTCAATTCAGCGTCTATTTTCTTGGAAATCGGTTACACCTGTTTAGAAAACGTTTATACGGACTGCCAACATAATGTATTCTTCGGAAATATACGTTGTACATATTCCTTTTCACTTTTCTCTCTTTTTTGAATACAAAAACTACAGTTTTGTTCATATACCCTAGAAATAATTATGCTAGAGCAAAATGGATTGGACACCCATCCACGCATTATATTAAAAGTTATCACGATAACTCAAGAACACGTTCACATAGAGGGCTGAAATTTTGCACACGGCCTTTTTTTAAAAATAAAAAGTAAATTTAAGTTCGAAAATTTGCCGAATCGGGCAACTCCTTCGTAGGGTTGCCATACAAAAATTGTGTATTTCACTGCCTGTGAACGCGCCCTCGTAGAGAGCTGAAATTTTGTACACGGTGTTTTCATAGTAATAGTAAGTAAAGCTTCGAAAATGCACTAAATCGCGCAACCCCTTCTTGGTGTTGCCATATAAACATTTGGTTTTGTACGTATACTGTAAAAACGATCAGTCCTTTTAGGTAGTTTTTAGGCGTTTTATTTAGGCGTTTTTATTGTACTTAAAAGTTCTTCAGAATATGAAATTCTATGAAATTGGATATAATCATTTTGTTCGACGCACCGTTCTAGAAATATATGCGAAAAACCACTTCAAGAATCAAAATTGTTCGAATGGGTGACCATACGAAATTTCATACGGGCATTCATATAGGATATCATAAGAATTAGTCTTAGACCAATTCTAGCTTTTTTACTTGTTTTTTATTATCTTAGAGCGCTAGTCCGATAGTTAGAGAAAATTAGTTAAGAGCTTCAGATTTGTTTTGTTAACCCATTTGTGCATTCATGTGTGCAGTAAGCAGGGATGTAAAGGACTCACATTTTGACTCAACTCATCGCTCAACTCAGAATTTGAGTCCGCTCAATCATTGAATCCGCTCAACAGTTGAGCGGTGGTTCATCGCTCGAAATTTGAGCGGACTAATTGCTTGAATGGACTTGAGCGGACTCACTGCCTGAGCGGACTCATCATTTGAGTTGAGCGAACTCAAATCATACTTTAAATAAGGAAGGAAGGAGGAAGAAGAAATTCTCTTTATGTTATTTAAAATATGATTTGAGTCCGCTCAACTCAAATGATGAGTCCGCTCAGGCAGTGAGTCCGCTCAAGACTTGAGTTCGCTCAAGTCCATTCAGGCAATGAGTCCGCTCAAGACTGAGTCCGCTCATGATTGAGTCCGCTCAAATTTCGAGCAATGTTGAGCGGACTCAATGATTGAGCGGACTCAAATCCTGAGTTGAGCGATGAGTTGATATGATAAATGAGTCCGCTCATTTACAACCCTGGCAGTAAGTATACCCAGACAAAATTACATACAGAATACAGAGTAGCATATATGTCAATTTATTTTTCAGTGCACAGTTCATTTTTGACTACCACTTGGTAGTAAAATCGTTTGAAATTTATTTAGAAAATAACGCTAAGAAGTTTGGAGAGAAGAAGAAGTTTGTGTATGTCCTAATTTTTACAGTCGCTACCGTTACGTCTTTACAGTTTTTATTCATAAAAATGTCTATGAATGTCGATGAAATAGTGATGAAGAACATCCTGTTCCAGAAACTTTGGAAAATAATGTAGGTATTAAAATAGTAATCTTAATATATATGTATGTATGTATAATACGGATGGATCCAAGATGAGTGCGGCCACAGGGGCTGAAGTGTACCCACTCCAGAGGCAGCTAGTGGTACGAGTCTTATAACTGCCGGACAAATACAGTGTCTTTCAGGCAGAGCTTGCAGTGACTTACCAGGTGGCACTATTGTAGCCTATGTGCAGAGAATCCCTACTGCACATCTGTATATACACTGCCAGCCAGGCAACCATTAAGGAACTGGATGTTGTGCTGGTAAAATCAAAATTAGTGCAGTTATGCAAAACCAACCTTAAGGAATTGACTACACAGTACAAGGTAACCCTACTCTGGGTACCTGCCCATAGGGATATCCAAGGCTACGAGGTGGTTGATGAGTTGGCCAAAAAGGGTTCAGAAATGGATAGCTCCGCAACGGAGCTGGGTATACTAAGTTTGTCATTCCGTTTGTAACGCACAGAAATAATGCTAGTAGAGCAAAATGGGTTGGACACCCACGTATAATATTAAAAGTTATTTTAATTTTTGCATGTCCGTCTTCACGATAACCCGAAAACGCGTTCACTTAGAGTGCTGAAATTTACACACGGTAAATTTAAGTTCGAGAGTGGGGCGTTTTCATAAAAATTGCAAATGTAACTTCAAAATTAGACCAAATCGGGCAGCACTCTCTTGTTGTTCAAAACTTTGGTTTTTCACTATGAAATTTTGTATACAGCATTTTCATAAAGATATTTCAAAAAATAACCAAATATGAACTAAATCTGGCAACCCTTTTTTTGTGTTGCCATACAAAAATTGGCGTTTCACTTTAAGTAACTTTTATTTTCATCTAATTATAACTTTCTCTTGTTAGAGTTGAATTTGACTGTTTTTATGACCGTTACAATCACAAGTTACGATTGCTTTAAATTATATGCTAATTAAAATTCGGTCTACAACTTGTTCCAAGATATTGGCAAAAATATATGAACAAGTTTTTTTGTCTTAACTCGATGTTTTATGGTAAAAGTCGAAGTAAATTAAATTGGTACACAGGTAGGATAAAAATCGGTATATAAGCGACAAAAGAAAGTCATACTAAAATATTTACTAAATACTTGGTAAAACCGAAAATATCTTTCGATCCAAATATTTCAAAATTTTAATATTTCTTAGAAATTCACTTGTAACGGTTTTGCTGAAATCATAAATAACCTTAAATTAAATCTCTATTTACCAACGGAACTCTAAATATGACGACATAAATAAAATTTATTTTTATCTTTTACTCGAAAAATTTCTCACTTTCCATTTCAAATATCTGTTTACAAGGAAGAATCTTTTGATCACAGAAAATCAGAATTTTTAAAAATTCATATCAGCATATGCCTCATTTATTAAATTCTCTTTTGAAAAGAAAAAAAAAACAGGGAAAATGTTCTAAAAATAGTAAAAAAAAATATTGTGTAAAAGCAACATAAAATATATATGTATGTAGAACACTTAAAGTGTTACAACGCAACAACTCCAATATTACGTAATCGAATTGCTGTGATTACTGCTGTTCTGACATTTTAGCTGTATTGTAGGCAATGCCATAAAAAATCCCATTAGCTTCACGACTTTAATACCCCCCATTGATCTCCATCGGAAATTGACACCATATTGTTACTATGCCATGTATATGGTATAAGTCCGACGAATTACTCAATTGGAAAACGAAATGATGTCGTTCCCATGCCCACATTGCATCGAATTGCCGTAATTATAATGATAGGAGGGGTCAGCTAACATTATTTTTGTTTTTGTTTTTTTACATTTAGTATGTTCGTTCGTTTCTTGAGATTAACTTTGAGTATATTTGGGACATAGTATATAAAAAAAAAATCTTTTGAATATAAAATAACTACTTAAAAAAGAAATTTAATTATATTAATTTTTGTTTTTAATTCGTAGGAAAAGTAAACTCCAAGAGGTTACGTCATAAAAACTATTTATTTATTAATTCCTGGAATATAACCTCACTTTTCTCTTAACACTTATCATTAACTTTTTCCAAAATCCCTCCACAACACTTTTTTGGTGTCAGAAAGCCTGAGTTCTGTTACGTTAGTCGGATTGTCACTTTTCGGGACAACTTTGACAACATTTGCATCAAAACATTATAAAATTTTAGAGCATAGTGTGATCCGGCAAAAATATTGTGTATCCAGCGCGGTATTCATTAATAGAAAACATAATTTTTAATATTAATGTTAGCATTTATTGTGCCTCGATAAAAAAAAAAAAAAGGTTGGTCGTACCGGCATATTTCCTGTACTAAACATTTTTCATGTGGAATGAGTTTTTCACTTTCTGTTATTTGATTATATGTAATTATTAACTATAAAATTGAGCATCCGGTAAAATTTTAACATAGGAGTCCACCACAGTAACCAAACACTTATTTGAAACTTCTAACAAACGACTATACAAGTTTTTTGTTTTTTGTTTTGAGTTAAAAACATCCCTGAAAATCTTGGTGGTTTTATCGAATCACAGTTTCTCGAAGTCACGACCATCAACATAAAAGATACAAAACACATAACAAATCTGTATAATATAGTTTTTATGAAACATATTCCTAATTAGAATCGTAAAATATTCCCTAAATACACTGCCCATTATAAAAGAAAGGGGCCGACCCATAATCACTTGAGGATAAACTTTCTTTCATAGTCTCATTATAAGGCCTCGATAAACTTAAATAACTTGAAAACGGCTTAATTGATTTTGATTAAGTTTGTCTTATGGTGTTATATAACACTCACGAAGAATCAAAATGACCGAGTAAAATGTTACTACTATTATCGCCCAGTATAAATTACAACCTGTTGGAGCTAATTTCATAAAATTACAACAGTAGGAGAGGTAGCTGCCACACTAAAAGGCATCGTTTCATAGAAGATTACATACTGCTGTAAAATATTTACCAGTGTTAGAATTTTAACAGATCTTTAAATAGAACCTTTAGATTTAATGCAGATTAGAAAGGGGTAAATGGAAGGAAATAAAGAAGTTTTCGTTGCCTATTGTTATTTTGCAAAGAGTGGCATAACATTAAATAGTTTTTTTTTTTTTTTTTTTATCAGTGAGAAGTAAGTATTTCATATTGGGTTTATAATAATTGTTTAAAAAAATAATAAATAAAATAATAAAATGGAAGAAAAAACAAGAAAAAAATTATAATTTGTCTAAGCCCAATAGTATTATATCCTAGATGAAAATAAAAGTTCACTTTTTCTTAATTTCGACTTAGCTGAATCTCTGTACTGATTTGCCCATTATCTACTTTTTTTCATGACCTTTCTGTGCAAAATTTCAGCTTTCTACGTAAACGCCTTCCCGAAGTATCGTGAGGACACATCTGCAAAATTCACAATAACTTTTGATCAATTCATTCTATTTTATTTTTTCACATGCTGAATACGAACTCACAATTTTTAGAATCAATCATAGATAGAGAATATAATAAAAGTATAATTACATGAAAATACGTAAGTACATTTAAGCATAATAAGAAGCATAGCTTGTTGTTGCTGTGGCCGTGAATTTAGCTTACTTGGCTTCAGCTGTAGGCTGGGCCACTTAAAGCCGTGAATGTATTTTGGACTTAAAAGAAGGGCTCGAAATAGCCGGTTATCATCATAATAATGAGTCAGGAAATTTCTATAGAATCTAGAAGCCTGTTTAATCAATTCCACCACTTTCACGAAATTTTCAAGAAACTCAGAATTTATTACGAGCAAATGCAAGATTGTGAAGCGTCTTCTTGATTTTTTACTCCGTGATCCCGTTGAGATCCTAAGTTAAAATTTTAATATGTTTTAGTGGATAATAAAGGTAACAAATAACATCAAAAGTACGGCTTCCAGGATATTCAAGGATATAATCCTTAGTCTTGATGTCCTTTTACGCATAAATTTTTGAGATGTTATTTTTTTAGATAGCTTGATCTCTTGTATTTCAAATGAGCCATATTTCACTGGTCTAGCACGAATAAAAAAATATATATGAGTTTTTAAATATGTAAGACCAGGATAGCATTTTTTTGAAATTTTGAAAATGCTATAACTCGCAAGTATACGTAATGTATACGGAAATTTTTAATTTGAATTTTTGTTTTCACCATCCCTCCGAGTATGTAAAAATTCAACAAAATTGATGATGATCATGTTACACATGTTGCCTATTTGATATGGATTTTTTTTTTATATATAATACACCGTTCTACTTGAAATAATACTTTAATAAATTAGTTCTTTAAATCCCTGTTATAAATTGACGACCTTATAGCCCTACGGCGATCCTTATTTGCTCTGCTATCTAATGTCACTAAGATTAAATATTAACTTAGTATTTATTAATTTCACTTCTTGTTTTTTTATTTAAAGGATTAGATATTTCGGTAACTTAGCTGTTGATAATCCACGTGGAAGAGCTCCTTATGGTCGGATCTTATGTCAGTTGCACCTCGAACACCGAAAACCAAAAAGTTCTACACCGTTCACATAAAAGTCGAAAACTTTTTTCCTGTTAAATAGAAGTGATATTTAATTTTCATTAAAGTTGTATGATGGGGGCTCATACGAAAAGCTTGTTTTAATGTTATCCCTTAAGTAGTGGTCCCTATTCATATAATTATAAAAAAAAAAAAACTTTTCTCGGTAAATTGAAGAATGTCTTTTTAAACAGTCCAAAAGTGAGGTTAAGCAAGACCGAACAAATTGCTCGCACCGAAACGTTAAACTTAAAAAAATTTACAGATGCAACCGAAATTTCGTTTTTCAGTGAACGAATAAAAGTTTTGTTTTTCGTAAAATTGGCTATAGTGCAGGGGCGTACATTACACCTTGGCTTTCATAACCACATGGCTGTGGAGCATTGCAATTGCTTCCATAGTTGACCAAAATAAAAAAGATTTGATTTTATTCGGATGCCAGGGACCCTAAAATGTTTATATGATTTTTTAATGAGTTTAATGTTTTTGCTTAGAAATTTACTTTTATTCTAATGTCACTATAAATTTGCAGGTGACCTGGCAGCGATCAAAAAAGTTGGAATTATTCGAGTTCTTTGCCTACTGTCTGTAGTCTGAAACGCTAAATATGTACGTAAACCGACCGACCGTAATAAACATTCATTTTTTGTGTTCGAAATCAATTTGACAATTTTTTTAAGAATATTATAAATTTTTATGCACTATTGATGTTCTAAAAATAATTAGAGAAGCATTAAGCTTTTAGACGACATAGGTACACCATTAGGAAAGTATTAATTTTTCTTAGAAATTTATTTCGAAATTTTCTTCAATATTGTTAAGCAATATGACATATGTAGTAGCCAGACAGCGTAAATATGTATTTTTTTTTCCATTACTTTACTCGACAAATTTTCTTCAGAATTCCTTATATACTATTGATGGCAGCTTGTGTGCTTGAGACTTGGCTTGTGAGTTATTTATGCTTATATTTTTTGATAGAAAACAATCGCTCATTTAGAGTAAGGCTGTTTGCTCACGTACCGACAATATCGCAGTCGTTGCCTGAAACGCAGGTGCATCAAAATACACACAGTTAAATCGATTGCTTGCAGCACACACTGCAATTCGACACCACTGCGACATAAATGTCGAACGACAGCAAAATATGCTAAAAATCGTGTCGTATCGCTGTCGATGTGCAAACAGCCTAAAGATATAAACTAGGTTTTATAGTATCCGAATAATTTGCTTCCGGATTATCCGGAATAATTGAGATCCGATTGACTCATTCAAATCCTAAGAAAAAAAGGTTGTAGCAATCTCTAAAAATAAGATAAACTGAAACATTTAATATACCTCCCCCACTCCTCCCCCACAATATTTGTCACGATTCCAATTAGGGCTGCAATAATGGTAGACAGTTTTGAAGCTGTGCCTTTTTCAATTCAACTATAACCGACGCCAAGCTATTATCGTTGGTACAATTTTTAGAGTTTATGTTTCCAAAATCTTGTTTTTCTATTTTCTTAGAATATTAACGGTATATTGAAAAACTGTGAATAAAAGAAAAAACTGGTGATGTACGAAAATTAGCAATAATTATCTTGTAAGTATTTTTTAAACATAATTCTAAGGAATATGTGGTAATTTCTAAACCATCAATATAAATTATTAAAAAAATGATAAAAACCCAACTAAATTCAATACGCAGATAAGTCATTTTAAAGAAAAATGTAATTTCACAGATCGTTAATTTTCTTCTTGAACTCTGTCTCCCGATTCTTAAATTCTAAAAATTTTTATTTTTATTTATATTTTATTAGTTCTTCTCTAACCAGAGATCATCTATGGGAGCCACAGTATATTTAATGAAGACGACATACAATAAATTGAAAAAATTTCGTCTAGACCTGTACCAAGATTTATGTGTTTCTGACCTGTAATCTGACATTTCCTCATAGTAGTTGGCTATTAAATAACACTGAGCATGAAATAATCAATGTAAGCAATGACCAATATACTAATTTTAAAGAAGCATCAACAAAAGGAAGAATACCTATACCACTTCCGGATACCCATAATATTTTTATTTAATGTTGTATTACATCATCACTCATTTATAAAGCAAGCTGGCGCTAATATTGTATCTATGTACAGCAACAAGTACAGTACCTAAATATAATTGTAAACATTTTGCTTATCTCTGCAATATATCCGGTGACTGACTTGGATACCCAGCACCCACTCAAATCATTTACCGAAGAAGTTCATACCTTGAAGGTTTGTTGTAGCAAAATATAATTATCAACCTTAAAACCGCGTTATACTAATACTTGGGTAATGCGTACTCGTACACACACTTACCTTTGACATGCCGAATTGATAAAAGTACACATACGATGAGATTCATTTGCAATGCTCAATTCGATTCTCATTTGAAAAATAATCTCATCGAATGGTGGCCGTCCATGAAGCATTTTTAATGCATTTTATTCAAATTAATTTCCGGTGCTAAAGCGACCCAAGAGAAATAAGACGTGAGTGATTTACTAAGTCTGGCTGGACTCTATGGGCCTTTTGTTTTTGTTGTTGTTGTTGTTTTTTTCTTCCGTCTGAAGAACGTCGTAACACTTGGAATTATTATCAATTGGTTGGTGGACATAGATATCCAATGACTGGGTCTTGTCTTATGTTTATGTATGTTCTTCTGTGAAACTGTAATTGGCAGAGGGTTATGTAGTATAACCACAAGGACATGAGTGGAATACAATGTTTGTCGTATTTTTGAATATAATTTTTTGTTTACTAAATTTTTGTGATTTATTGGACGTGTTTAAGTTTAAATTTAACAGAAATTATAGTGCTTAATCCAGTTAGAGAGTGTACCTATAATTCAATAATAGAAAATAATGCAAATCTCTTTTGTAGTTTAATTGCTGGCTTATCCTCTTTGACTTTGACCCACATGAAAATTGTATGAAATTTTTCATACAATTTTAAATGACTCGATGGCAAAAGGAAGACGTACATTTTTCCCAGCTGCATAATAATATGATTTTTTTTTTTACATTTTTCAAATTTGTTTCCCCTCAAAGACACAACTTCTAGTTTTTTTTTTTTTTTTTTTACTTGAAAATGGAAAGTGTTGGTTCGGTTCAGCTGTATTGAATCAGCAGAAATTGATGAAGTTTTGCAATTCACTTAATGTTATTAAATATACACCTATATTATTTTATCTGAAGTAAATTATAATAAATTATTCTATTGGTTAAGGTATAAGTTTATCTATCTATATCTACATACATATGTATATAGTACATTGTATGTGTCTCTGCTGATTAGTGAAGATGAACCGCGTTGGACTTTTAGTTCAACTTTGTTGGCTCTAAAAATGAATCGTGTAGAATTGAAAGGCCTAATAGTCCTGGACTAGGTTGAGATTTTAAATGCCACCAAATCCTGGACGTGAGTTGTTTCAATACTAACTGTTGATTTATTGTTTGGATAACGTTACTTCAGTTATATATATGGACACTTGAAGTTTCTACACCAAATTGGTCTACTTTTACACAATTTATTTCTATCAAATACAAAAATCATCAAAATATGGACATACGCACTTTCAATTCTAAGGGCTGTCTAACCTGGTCTTGTAGTTAGTTTACTTATTTTGTGATGGTTCAATTTTGTCTTCGCCTGTATCTCATACAGTGCTAATAGAAATAGTTGATCCCATATATAGTTCTAGGTATCCTAAAGCGAATTGATGTATATCAACAATCGATTGAATTTCCTTCGGTAGCCGCTTGATTTCCTCTAGTTTAAGGATCTTTCGTTGTAATTGTGTAAGTTGGTTTTTATGACCTTTGAATTGAATTGGTGTGTAGGAGGATTCTTCTCCCAGTTGTCCAGATGATATGGACTTTCAGAGTAACGTCTACCGGGGAGGGTCGGACAATGGTAGAGAAAGTGAGTCACAGTTTTGGATTCCTCCTCGCATCCTCTGGGTCAAGGCCGTATATATGGGGTGGGTAGTCCACTACGTGTGTATATACGTCAGTAGATGGTAGCTTAATCGCAGCGGTATTTTGAATTTTGCTCACATTTTAAATATTAAATCTAACCCTCTGGTTCTACATAAGAGACTTATAGGACATCTCTTAACCTCTTAAATTTAGCAAGTGAGAGATTCTAGCAGAATTAGTATTCTTTATAAATTTTTCTGGACAACTTTAATTTTAAGAGGTTAAGAGGCTTTGGACAATTTGAACACTCCCAGCTGTGAAAGGCAAGAAGGAAGCAGAAATCTTTGGCGAGGCAATGATGGCAATAGGGCCAACCCACACGTATACAGCACGTGCACGTATTGCTACACTTGTGCTTAGACAAAATAATGTTGCTACGCTGTAGTTCCTTAAATGTGTGCGTCTTTAATCAGGTTACAATTATTGATTATTGTATGATAAATTCACAGTACTTAATGATAATTGAATTATTACGTCATTACGTCCAATAGGAATTTCGTATCAACCTGTAGCAAAAAAATTAATTAATTTAAAGTGACGATACCATTGTCGAACTTGATGAATACAGCTCAGAAATAGCAAACGGATTCCCCAGAGCTATCCTCTATGAATGGCTCATATTGTATAATTATTTTATATTTAACAAACTTGTACATTATTTATGTAATATATATGTACGTATTATATAAATATGTACTTACTTGACAGTATTTTTATCCAAAATGTCGGTATTTGAAGCAAAACAATTTCTGCGACTGAAAGTAGAGATAAGAGATTTAAGCGTACCTCGGTGTAGAGCTCTTATGTTACGGACTATGACAGCCTAGTTAAGAGAGGAGGGGGGGGGGGGGGGATTATTAACAAAAATAGTTTATCTATTCTTTCTCTGTTTTCAGCTCTGCAAAAAAAAAATCTCGTACAATTTCTTTTCTTGCCATCATGGTCACTTCAAATTTTTATATCGTCAAAACAAGGCCGAGCACCAGCACTATTATTGGGACAGGGATAGATAAGGCTTCTAGCTCCAAAATAGAAATACAAAAAAAAAATTTACAGATCCAAAATGTAAAGTAAATACTTATTACTATTATTTAAAAAAAATACTATGACTAACAAGAAAAGTTCCGTTCGCTGTCGCCGTAATTTTTATGAAAAATATAAAGCTTTTAGTTTCATATGGCATTTGAATAAGAAAAATCAGGTGATATGATTTTTTGGAAATGGTGTTACACCGTAAAATCATGAAATATCTAAACCCCCTAGCGGTAACGTCGTACGGGGAACTAAAAAATACGGTTGAGCTGTTGCAAATTGCATCCACATAGCAAAGGTCTGGTAAAAAATTAGTCCAAAGGGATCGCTTTCGTGTAGAATGGCTGTGTATACATGATCACTCTCCAAAACGAAGCCGGGCACCATCGCAATTTTTTGCACATAGATAGATAAGACTTCAAGCTTCAAAATCCATGTACAAAGAGAAAAAATCCTAGTGGTCCTCACCAATAAATAATAACATACTATATTAACAAAAAAAAGTTTCACTCGGTATTGCCGTATTTTTATGTGAAAAATATCAAGCATTTAGTTTCAGTCGGCATTAGAATCAGAAATATCGATTGCACCGTTCTCGAGATATGATTTTTTGAAAAGTCGTTACACCGTAAAATCACGTAATTTGTAACGCCCCTAGCGGGGGGGTGGGGCGTGGTGCGGGAAAACAAAAAAGTACGTGTGAACTATTTTTGTACTCCATATAAACTGTGAAAGTTTCATCCAAATCGGAGATATACAGTACTCCGCATTTTTAGCATAAGTTTTGAAGAAAATTTTTCAGCACTACTCAAACGGTTAAATATTCCGAAGATTATAACTGGAAGATTTCCTCGAATTATCGCGCTGATGAGTTTTCATCTCAATGTCTGCTGGGACACTTCGTGTAAAACCTCATTAAGCGCAAACTGTTACACTATCTACCTACATTTCATGAAAAGGCTAGACTTTTCGTGAAGTGCTGAGTTTGTAGTGAGGGTTTCCACTTGGGCCATGGATAATCATTTGGTACTATACATCGCCAACGATTGCGATATAAGGACTATTGATGCTGAAGATCTACCTCAAGTTGTTTTTTAAATTCTATTAAGCCTTGCGTTATACTGCATCGGTGAGAAATCTAAAAGTTTATTTGAATGCGTCGATGACGTACTAATCCCATAGAAGCTCGTATTATATGAAATTGAATGAAGTACTATTCCTCTTTCGCCCTTGCTCTTATCTCATGTTTTTTGAATGATTGATGAGTAAATTTGAATTTCGATAATATTCAGTGGTTTAGCAATGAAACTAAGACTTTATAAGAATTATTAGTCAACAAACACTATCAAAACTGTTCATCTATTTTCTATCCCATATGTCTTAAAATTGATTATGCATATTTACCAATTTCATATTAAACATCAGAACAAGAAAAATTTTATCATTCAATTAATGTCAGTTGTTAATGTAATAAGGCATTAGTTTCCATATCTCCAAGACTACATTCTTAGCACCATCTGTGATCATGATAACACTTTCTGGGGATGTTCGTAATATACACATACCATCTGGTACTCTCAAGCATTTAATGACCTTCAAAATTGTGATATGAAGTTATTATTTTCGTGCGGTACATGTAGTACAAAGAGATCTCATTGAATATATGCACATGTTGTCCGTCAAAATTTAAAAAAAAAAATAGTTCCCACAATTAAATTTTATGTGAAAGTGTATAATCCAAAGAGGCGGATCAAGAAATTCTTTTTAATGAACAATCTTACACTCTCCATTTCCACACTAGCAAACAAATTCACCCGGAGACAATTTGCGACAACAGATTTTGATTGTTATGCGCTCCTTGAGATTCAGTTGTGGTGGCAGATAAAAATAAGCAACTATTGGAAGAACAAAGATAAAAATTTAGCATAACTTGCTGTAAAACTTTTAAGCGTTCTTTTTTTGAACTGCTGGTTTTAATGTATCCCTTTGATGACAATATAAAGTGAAAAATACGCAGTGCTAACTTTTCCAACCTTGTCTTGTACCCATCCTCAACTTTAACAATTCTGTAGAATGCATTAGATTGGGCTATCAAGAAGCTAATAGGAACGTTGGTGTGTTCGTCCCGGTTGAGGTTGAACTGAAATTGGTCTACTTTACACTCAGTTGCAGCTTTGCTAACGGTGACAGGATTTTTTTTTTTTTTTTAGAAAAAATTTCCGGTCTAAAATTAATCCTATTGTAGTAAATAAAACATAACTGAAATTCTCAAACCAATAGCCCACTTAACAGTTACAAATTAGAAGCTGTCAAAGTTCGTATTGTGTCTTGCAAAAGTTGGCAGAGTTCACAAAGCTGAAATTGTGAAATTTACATATACTGAGGTTGGGTCGAGGTTTTAGAAGTTAGCATTGTGTTTCCAGCTTAAATTTGTGTATTCAGTAAAGTAGTCAGGCACAAAATATACACATAAATCAAGTAGATTTAAAATTTGGCAAGAAATTATTGACAAAAATTAGCTCTACATTATTTTAACAAAAGTATACTTGAAGGTAGACCGCCCCACAATGTTAATAACTCTAATCTGTACCCTGTTCTAAAAATATTTGTTGCATTATTTCTTATGTGGCATTACCACAAAGTAGATAATAAAGAAAATAACAAAATATGAATTAAATTTACTTTTTATATCATTCAAGTGTATTTCCTCATTTTTATTTTCTATTTTTATTTTCTTCATAATTTTTATTATATTATCACAGTTAATACGAATCTCGTTTGCGATGAGGTTAACCTCTTACGGTGTTAAGGTGTTATCTTTCGATAATGACAAAGCGTCAACCCGCGTAAATGAAAACAAAACCTATATTTCAAAAAACAAAAAAGTTTGAACGATTTAAGTATGTAGGCTTAAAATAGCCTGTATGTCGTCTACACCGGTGAGCGTATGCTTACAAGAGATATCTCTTGAACAGCTGTTATAGAAAGAGATTACCCATCAGAGTAGGCGTCATTAAAAAAAAACAAAAAATAAAAAATGAATGCAAATTTTGAAATAAAGAATTGCACGTAGCATTTAAGAAAATTGAGCATTTGTGTGACAAAAAGAAATGTAAACCGAAATAAATCGAAGTACTTTAAAATGGGTTGCCTTTTTATATACCTGTTTTTCGTCAATCCATAAGGAAACCAACACCAAAAGGTAGAATATTTTTAACTTCCGATCTAAATGTACCTGGCTACCTTCGTTATAAGAATACATGCAAGACACGCATAATCGAAGTTGTTTTTATTCGCTCATATCGAAACAATTTTAAGGTCGTCTTGTTTTTTGTGCCTCAATTTTCCAATACTTTAGAAAATACTCAGGGTAAATGAAAAGAGGACTTTTACATATTTCTCCTCCTCGTTAAAATTGTATACCTATTAGTCTTGTACTTTACAGACGAAAAAATGTTCATGGCGGAAGAATCCTACAACAAGCAGAATTATAGTGTTTATGCCCGATCGTCCAAGGAACCGTCCGAACTTAAGATTCAAAGATGTCACCATCCCCCATCTATTATGGTTTGGTTAAGGGTCAGTTATGATGGGGTCACAACTATTCATTTTTTTGAAAACGGACTGAAAACGTCGGCTCTAGTGTACCAGGAATCAGTTCTAGAGTGCGTCGTGAAGCCATTGAATAGGATCTTGTTCAAAAATCGTAAGTGGATCTTTCAACAGGAAAGGTAAACCGTGCTCAACTTCATCAGATCGCAGGACTCACCCTCTGGAAGCCCAGACCTTAACCCACTGAACTACAATTATTGTCCCTTTTGATGCACATGAATGTGTTCACCACGTGACACCCAAATATCGGGTTCTTGAAACAATCTCTTATATCACAGTAGTGGCTTATTTTCCCTTGGATTAGGTGCGTGCCGCAATATACGAGTGGCCAGATCGTCTCAAGGCCTGTGTGCAGACACACGGCAGACATTTTGTATTTATCTAGTAATATAATCATAAGAAAAAAATAAATAAAAAAAAAGTACACGGAGCTAATGTCGGTAATAATTCTGCCATCTATTAACCGTCGACAGATTTGAAAGGAACAAAATTAATTTTTCCAACAAAAAGTAAAAAAAAAAAATATTTCGAACTTCAATCCTGTTTTTAAGCGAATATCCTATAAATGTGATAATTGTAATGAAATTTCCTTTTTTGATATGAAATCTAAATACGTTTATATATATGTATGCCTTTAACCGTATCTATTTAATATCAAAACAAAAACAACCAAGAAAGGAGAAACTCATTTATGATAAAGACCATTTTTATGATGTATTTTACGAGCAACCATATAACTAGGTCATGACAAAAGGTTAATAGCCCTTGTTGATTGCTAAATATTTATGTCCATATGGTTGTACGTCAATATTTCTGTGTCATTTTCATTAATAGTAAAAATTTTTGATTGTTTCTCAATATTGTTTCCAATTTGATGACGCAAATATTGTATCAATTCCCTTTTATGCATGCCGTCCATTCAAATTAAGACGAATGATGCTCGTATTCTGCCATAGCCTAGCTAGCCTATCCAGTTCAGCTCATCCCAGCCCTATTTATACTCCATTACGAGTATGTTAAACAAAGCAATCCTCATAGATTTATCTGAAAGATATTCCCAATTTGAAGTGTTTATAAATGAAAAGCACCAGCTGGACTTGTGCAGACTCTAAAAATATACATACGAGATGTATATGTATGTATAAAGTCATGTGTATCCAATCTTTTCAAAATAAATGCATTACAATCACCATGTTGTGTCTAGTACATATGGCATGCCCCAGGGATGTGATGTACGATGTATGAGTCAATTTTAGTCATCATGTTTGAGCTAAGCAGACAAAGGATAGATAGTTTGAGGGTGCAGTTTATCTTCGTGGATATAGTTAAAGCCCATATATATCTTTTAGGTTTACCTTATATAAATAGTTTGCTGTGATGTACTTATTTTTAGTTGCTGTTAATTTATCAATTTAGTGAAAAGGGGACATTTTTTTAAGGTGAAATCTGTGAATCTGTATAAAATACACAGTCTGCTGTTTACATTGAATTTTTGAAGAAAATAAAAAAAAAATTGAATTACTTATTCGTAATAGCAGTTTTCATGATTCATTTTTCATTCTCGATTATTTTATTTTGTATGCAGAGACGTTCCTCAGGGCTCAATACTGGCGCCTTTGAACTTCATTGACTTAACACAGCAAACAAAAAAGACAATAGGTATAAGCAAGTCAGGAATGGTGTGTTTATTTTATTTATTTATTTTTTCTTTGTTTTGGCGTAGTGTTACTTGCATATATAAAAGTATCTATCCGTTAAGAAACTTTGTAGGTGTAATTTTCATTAGACATATGGCGAATTTTTCTTTGATCATTTTATGAATTAAGCCTTGGTGCCACCAAACCGAATCGAAGGTTTTCTCTATGTCGAGATGTACCTGTTGAGGTGTACAGTTCTCATTTTTCCGCAATATAATCATTCAATTTTTTAACTGATTTGTGGTCTGAATTCCAATTATTGACACGGGCAACTTAAGGGACCATCTCAGTATAACCGACCAATAAATTTTCAATTTTCGCGATTTTTTTTCGGATGGATAGGAGGGGGGATCCAGATGATTTTTTTTTTTTACCAATAAGACCACTCTACTCTTTAGCAATACAAAAATTTTTTTTTCATTAGTTTTTATTTATTTTTGCTTGTTGTTAATAATTATTTTAGGAAGTGAGCTAAAAAAAATGGGGGTGTCCACGGTTGTGGTCGAGTTTGCATCTGAAAGAAAAAAATCAAATTGATTATTAATCTGTATGGAAGCCGCTATGTCCCTATGGAGGTTTTTTTTTTTTAATTTGACAGGTGCATACCGCGATATACGTCGCAATTTCAATAATTTGTTTCCCGCAGAATATGTGTTTGGGAGCGAGTTGTCAGAGTAAGTGTTTGCGCCTTTGCATCTCTCCAATAAATCATCTGCTGATTAATCTGCGTAAATTGGCCTCAAAACCTCTTGTACATCGCCGTCGAGAGCTGGTGGATGAGAGTATTTGTATGGAAAACCCTTGGCTTCGGCTTTGCGCCATTCACACCAAGAATCTTCTCCCGGAAGACGAAACTGATGCTGAGGGTTTTCATCGGTTGAGCTCTTATGATACAATGTCACCCATATCGCTTTCTTCATATTTTCTATCGAATCAGAGTTTCGACGAACTGCCAAGCCGTAATACTCGGAAAGTTTGGTCAACATCTTTAGAGTCAATTGCACTTTTTTCGGGTTGTCCTTGGCTGATATTTCAGTGGTGCTTTTTTTTGTTTTCGGAGTAGTTGAACGAGTTCCTTTTTTTGGCCTTCAGTCTTAATTTGCTTTTTAGCTTTTTTGAATTGGATCAACCTTTTCCTTGCTTCATCACCCCTTTTATAAAGACGTTTTTTTACATGTAAAACGCATTCCTTTTTTTAACGATAAAACTCTCACCATAAGGATTAGCTGCCAACAACATCTTGAATGTTTTCGTATCTCCGTCTCCAAAATAAAACCCGTATTTTGCTTCAAGTAATTCCTCTGATCTCTTGAAAATTTCCTTCATCACATCAACTTCCATTTTCCCCGCGCTGCCTACATGATTCACGTTGCACTGCGATTCGTGCGTCGCGCTCCATGCCTCAAATTCAACAATATTTTCTTTTCCCTTCCATAATGACCAAGCATTGCAAAAACTCGACCTGACGGCAACGTCCTGCACTTTATTCGTATATTTTCCAATCGCAGACACAACACCCATGCGTGAAGAGAAACCGCGCTTCGGCCAAGATCCGTCACCAGACACTGTGAGAATATTCGCTTCATTTCCCATTTCCGAATTTTTCTGTTTCTCTTCGATACCTGCCTTTTTGATAACGGCCCCGCAAATCATTTTTAGAGCAATGTGCAGCATATCTAGGATTCCGTAATAAGTTGTGCTGTTAAAACATGAACCCAAATCCATCAAAGCAATGAAACTGTTCATGCCTTGTAAGCCGACGCCAAGAATTCGCATCACGAAACAAAATCGACGATTTATTTCGTATGCATTTTTTATCAGGGGACAAGAATTTATCTCAGTCGGGTCAGAACACGAACAATCAACACAAATTTTGAAACCCAGTCCACGAATCGATTTTTTGTAAAACTTCACATCACTATCACATTTTTTGCATTTTAACAATTGTTGAAATGTACCAAAAACCAAACAAAGCTCGATAAGTAAACAATAGTTCAAGGCCTAGTCGATTTTAACTTCGAAGTCAGAACTTTTCCTAGCAAACTTTGCTGTGGAAGTGCTCGCGAATGTAGTATCGGTCTCGATGAAATGCCGATTTGTGCCTTTAAACCCTGCAGGCCTCTTACTGCCTTGTCGAGAATGCGTACTTCTCGAGCCTTTTCGGCCTTGTCTCACAGATTTTTCAGATCTTCTTCTATCCATTCTGAATAACAACACGAAACTGAGTACGTTTAGACCGCAGCTATTTAGGACTAGTTTTACGTAAGTCGACTTACGTAGGACTTATCCGGCTGCCGTTTAGTCCACTCGCAGCTTTGACAGTTGTCAAATTTGTCAGATCTGCCTAATAATATTAGTTCTACGTAAGTCGACTTACGTAAAACTAGTTCTAAATGGCATGGTCTAAGCGGGCTCACTGACGAATTTGTTGTAGCGACTGTATTAATTCGAATTTTAATTTGAAAATTTGACAGAGCACGCACAACTATATGTACTTCAAGATCAGACAAAAAAAAACGATTTTTCAAAAATTTTACACTGAGATGGTCCCTTAATCTTTTTTCTTTTTATAAATTTTCCGGATATTTTACAGACATAATCTTACATATTTTGGGAGATGTTAAGGTTGAAACACATTGACGCAATAACGAATACGATTGATACATTTTATTCTTTACACCAGAGATGGGCATTTTTATTTGAATTAAGATAAAAAACCAAATAAAATGAAAAATCGAATAAAATTTTATTTAATTAGAAATATTATTCGATATTTGGTGAATTATTCGCAAATAATTATTTCTCTTTTCTATGAATTTTGCAAGACTGTTGCGAAATTAAAATTTTCTACTTTTTAATGCAATTTTGCAAATTCATTGAAATTATTTTCAATGAGTTTCAGTCTTTTAAACGCGAAATTGTCCAATTAAGATTATTCGTCTGAAGATATATCTTTTTTAAGGTCCTAAATATGAGACTTATGTCTACTCAAGGATCATAATGATATAAATGTAAAATAACTGAAGTTTAACCATATATCTAAGTAGTGCGAAGGAGCTTAAAGTGTATCATCTTCCAAATTTTTCCTACCTCATTTAAAAGAGCATCATGTAATTAAAGTGCTAGTGTTCATACACACAAAAAGGATACCTGAATTGTTTTAAATGAAAACTTGGTAGTGGGTAAGTTTCAAGATCATCACGTTTTAAAGTGAAACACCCATTCGGGTAAACTAGGGGGAATCGATTTTTTATAAATTGGTCTTAGAGAATTGAAGAATTTTAAGAACTTTTATTTTTAACGATTCTAAGTTAAATCATAAATACAAGAAAAATTTACATTTAATAATAATAATAATGATAATAATAACAATTTATTCTCAGTACAAAGATCATTACAATCTTAAGATGTACAGTAGTGTGCTGGATTCAATAGGAAAAAAAGAGAAAAAAAAACATAAATTACTACGAACTAATTAGACAAAAGTAATCATAAAACTAATATTAGAGTTGAGTGCAAAAATAAAATAAAAAATAAAAATAAAAAAAAAATAAAAATTAATGAGGAAAATATACTATACTTATGTAAAACTAAGCTATAGAATATTTGAGAGCAAAAAGAAAAAGAATTCAATTCAATTTCAATTTAATTTATTTAGCTGGATTGGTACACAAGATTTACAATCTTTTGTAAGCACTCGAAAATATAATTTTGTAGAAAACAATGTTCAAATAGTTATTAATAGAGTTAATGTCATATGTTGATTAAAATAATAATGAAATCATAACCAAAACTAAATTTAGAAAAAAAGAACAAAACTTATTATTTGATTAATTAATTAATTAGCAGCACTCTTGAAGCCATTCAGATCTGTATTGAAGATAGCAGCCTCTTAAATTCACCGACAGTAACCGCTCTCTGCAAAGTTGTAGGTAACAAGTTTCAAAGCCGTGGGATCGGAATGAAGAAGGAGCCTTCCTGAACCAAGCGACTATGACGTGGAATCAGAAGATCCCAACGTCGCTGAGATTGGAGAAACGATTTCATCCATTAAGTAATCAGGGCGTTTAGTATGTATGAGCTTGAAGAAGAATAGAATTGCCTGGCGTCTCAGGTAAATATTCAGTGGGCAGCCCAGTACTCTGGGAATAAAATTAGAGACATGGTCAAATCTGCGTAAATTGAAAATAAAGCGAATACAATCATTATAGGCCACATTTATTCGACGAGAGCAATAGCTATCCAATTTAGGAAAAATCAAATTCCCGTAAGAAAAGTAGGGCAGGATGAGAGTTTTCACCAATCTACATTTGATGTCCACACTTAATAATTTAGCAGAGAGCCAAAGTCGACGCAAACCTCCATACAACTTACTCAGCACTGCACGCACATGATCACAGCATTTCATTCTTCCATTAAGAGCGTCACCGAAATTCGTAACTTCGCTTACCCCAGTCAATATTTCACCCTCAAACATGATCTGCGGAATATCAGTTTCCAATCTGTTATTGGAAAAAATTATATATTTCGATTTATTGGCATTTAACATCAAAAGGTTATGTTGAGACCAATCGTAAATTCGCATTAAGTCATCGTTAATCCTTACAATGGAGTCTTCAATCAGCCCGAGAGGCGTGCTATTATATATTTGTAAATCATCAGCATATAAATGGGCACTAACCTCTTGAATAATGTCAGGTAAATCATTGATGAATAAGGAAAAGAGCAGTGGACCTAAAATAGATCCTTGAGGAATGCCACAGAAAAGCGGCTGTAAATCAGAAAGATGATCGCTCACACACACTTGCTGATACCTATCGCCTAAGAAGCTCTGTATCAATTGGACGGCACTAAATGAAAACCGGAGAAATGTTTGAAGTTTGTTGAGGAGCATAGAGTGATTTACACAGTCAAAAGCTTTACCGCCACTCGTGCACACTGAATATCATGCGCCAATAGATTCCACTGTCGAGCACATTGGAAAAAGTAAGAATGCTGGCCAAATCGTGATCTACAACGAGGGATTAGAAGATTCCTGTGTCTAGCCGATTGCAAGAAGTTAAGCTTTTCGAATAGGTACGTGGGCTGTTGGTTATATATTAGACTGTGCAGAAATTTTAACCTGCATTGGGTTAGGTATGCATCCAAAGAGCAACCAAACAAGCATGTTGAATAAGATGATATATGACTGAAGCGAGGTAGTTTAAAGACAAAGCGGAGTACATCATTGTATGCTACCAAGAGTCGCCTTCGTCAGACCGAGTCAAGGTCAGAGAAAACCACACTACCATATGTGAAGTGAGGGACCACTAAAGCCCTGACCAGCTTCATCAGCATATGAAGAGAGAGAGAGAACTATAGCTCAGCCATTACTGCCGCAGACACCCATATATTTTTCCTATCGTAACACCAATATGTTTACAGCAGGTGAACTTAGAGTTAAGCTCAAAGCCAAGAGCCCTAGCTGAATCAACATATGGTAGTACGGTGTTGTTAATGAGTATTTGTGGGACGGTATTAGGATCAATTCCATTCCTATAAATCGCTAAGCATTTTGATTCAACTCCATGTTATTTTGTAGTGACCAATCATATACACGCTGGAGGTCATCATTGAAGCGGCATACACAGTCCTCCAGCATCAAGACAATCGGCCTGCTCAGATACATTTGCACATCGTCAGCATGAACATAGATGGATGCAAGCATCTGATAATACGTCAGTAATATCTTGTACGCTTGCATCATTTCTTGTTAATGCCAGATGAAAGCAACTGTGGCTTAATAGGCTAGATAAAATCTAGAAATACAAGAGGAAAAAGCAAGCATCTGTCTCGTTAGCTTAGAGGTAAGATCAGTCGACGGAAAGCGAAAGGTCCTGATTTCAAATCCCGGATGAGGCGGTTGTTATTTCTCTTGTATCATAAAGATTTAATTTTGAATCTTTAAAAATAAAAGTTCTTACAATTCTTCTATTCTCCATCTATGACGAATTCTAAAAATTGTTTGTTCGATTCCCGTATGGGAAAAATAAATAAAAATTTATCTTGTTTAAGCTTTTGATGGATAGCTTGAAGTCACGGTATATAGACACAAGGTATGACTAGTATGAACTACAGTCGGCCATCTTTGGCGTCATGGTATCAGACGATTTCTCTAAAGATATTTGATATTAATTTTTAGCAATCATGAATAAAATATTAACACATCACTACACAAATTAAAATTTCTATAATTGCTTACATGATTGCTTGCAAAAAGAAAAACTTTTCTTACATTCAGCTGTCAGGTCATTATAAATTTTCTAAGATATTAATATTTTTATTAACTATAATACATATTATCTATTGTAATTGGTTAGAACTGTTACCAAATAATTTGTCTGAATTCTTCATATGAATTGTGATGCCGTGACGTCACAGCTAAAGAGTGAAATAATTAGTAGGCATACTTGTTACTACATATGTATACCATGGTTTGAAATAAAGTTTTCACTTCGATAGTGCGGTCTTAAGCACAAACTCATTTTTTTTTATTTAATTGACGCCAAGATTATTCTGGGTATTCAAATCCAATTAATTGACTTCAAAAACTTCCAAAATACTTAATTGAATAAAATTACTGAAATTCCTTGTAAGCTTTAAATTCCAAATGAATGGAAAAAACTGTAAAACTGTAAACATCGAAACATAAGAAGGCAATTAATTTCCAAAGTACGAGATACCTTGCGAAAAGAAATGCGTGTACCAAAAAATAATCGATTCAAATTGGAACTAATGGACACCAGAGAACAAAGTAATCCTTCCATACTTCAACTAATGAATAATTATTTGATAAACGTATAACAAATAATTATATTCAAATAATTAGCACCAAGTAAAAACTTTTTATTCGATTTTTTAAAAAAAAAAAAATCGTTTCATAATTGAAAATTTATTCCTCACTTCTTCTTACAACAAAAATTATATGAATCAGGAGTAGTATTAGTTTCATGTCTCAAGTAACTTTGATTTGTGTTGAAGAGGAGCATGAAATATTGGAAAAATTTTATTAAAAAAACGCTTTGGGCACATAACAATGTTAGTGTCGAGCTTTGAATTTTCTTCGAAAATTTACGGGGATATTTTGGTTTTTTCTTATATCTCTAATCTTCTTGTAAACTCAAACTTCAATACTATCTCTTTCATCATCAAAAAAGATGGACTCGATAAAGTGCCTTCGTCATTTCTCGTGAGCCTTTAGGTCGAGGGATTTTGACCAGTTCAAAAATCACTTCCATATTTCTATACGAGGGCAGTTCGTTAAGTCCATGACTTTTTGAATTTTCCGCGCAGTAACTTTAAATGAAACACTTCTCCCACCAACTGCCATCAGACAACCTTGTGAATTTTAACGAAAATGGAAAAGAGTGAATTTCGTGTGCTGATTAAGCATTATTTCTTGCGCAAAAAAACCATCACCGAAACCAAGGAAAGGCTTGAGAAATACTATAGGGAGGGACTCTGCACTGTCAATTTCAATCGTAAAGAAGTGGTTTACTGAGTTCGTACCAGCGCAAGTGACGCCGAACGTTCAGGTCGGCAGAAATGGTCGATAAAATCCATGTAATGATATTGGACGATCGGAGAATGAAAGTGCGTGAGCTGGCTGAGACTGCGGGCATTTCAATTGAGTGGTTACATCACATTTTACATGAATGTTTGGATATGGAAAAGCTATCCGCGCGATTGCTCACACTCGACCATAAGCGCAACCGTGTGACCACTTTAAAGGAGTGTTTGGCGATGTTCAGCCGCAGTCCGAACGAGTTTTTGCATCATTTCGCAACCGTGGACGAAACATGGATCCATCACCACAACACACCAGAGACCAAAGAACAGTCAAGACAGTGGGTTACATGGGGTGAACGTGCACCAAAGAAGGTCAAAGTGGGTTTGTCGGCAAACAAGGTCATGACCACAGTTTTTTGGGATGCCCACGGTGTTATTCACAGCGATTACCTTGAAAACGGTAAAACGATCACCGGCGAATCACAGCTTTTGGACATATTCGATATTGATTTGAAGCAAAAACACCGCATTTGGTGAAGAAAAAAGTGCTATTCCATAAAGACAATTCACCGGTGCATTGGAAGAAATGGCTGAGTGGTAAGAGATTTGGGTCTAACGGAGAGGTCATCACTGAAACAAACGCCTATTTTGAGGGCCTTGAGAAAACCTATTATTTGGAAGGAATAAAAAAATTGGAAAAACGCTTGACTAAATGTATCGACATTAAAGGAGACTATGTTGAGAAATAAAACACTTTTTTAAATATGTTTTATTCAAAAAGTCACTGACTTATCAAACTGCCCTCGTATGTACATATATCATTTATTTGAATTTGAATTAATTACGTTCCTATGCTCAACAGTCATTAGCTTGTTTGAATTTTTAAACTAGAAAAAGATGGAATACATTTAAAATATCTAAACTCTCCGTCGGGCGCAACAGGTCTAGCAGATATAGTAGTTTCAATTTGGCACCACGTTTCTCAGTTCATGGCTTGGAGAGGTTATCGTCGAGAGACATGAAAAATGCATGAACATTGGAATTTTTTTTTATTTTTACATAAAATAAATACTTTTGGAAATGAGTTTTAACGTATTTATTCTTCTATCAATGGAGTGTAAATTCCATTTAAATTTTTTTTTAAATATCCAAAATTGCGGCTCCAGCTCCAATCAAACAAAACCGTGCATGTCGTGTATTGGTCTGCACGGGGCGCTCCACACCTCTGACAGTTCATCCGAAACAAATAGGATTGAAAATTATTAAACTAGGTAAAATTTGGGGGCCTTACCGGTTTTCGTTTTCAAAAGAACTACCTGTTTCTTTGTTTGGTTCAAAGGACGAAAAAACTATTTCTAAATCAATTTTTGACAAAAATCGCTTCCTGATGGCCCCGTAAATTGAATTTTTTTTCAATTGCGCAGAGATTCATGTGAATCGGTTCAGCCGTTGAAGCTGTAGAGCGCCCCGCAAGCTAAAAAAATGTTCCCAGAAAAACTCATCTAAAGTTTAAAGCACGCTCCGAGTGCCTCAGGTACATGTTTTTCAGCCGGTGGACAGTTCTTCTCTCAACAGGCTGTGAATTCTAAAATACTTAAGATATGAAAATTTACCGACGTGTTCTAAACACTTTAAGGATGATATTATGTAAAGAAAAAATTGAATTTTTCATCGTCATGAACGGTAACTTCCCTTTAAGTGAAGCTTTAGCTAAAGTGAGTTTCAGTTTTGTGAGTTAAAATTTCTTTTTTCCAAAATGTCAGCACTGTGAAGTTGTGAATATTTTTGTTTTTTAATAATGTCAAAATTTATGAGTTGTTCCTAACAGAAATGTTTTTGGCTTGGTTTATTTTATTCTTTAAAACTACTAGACAAAGCTAAAGACTTGTGTGTCTGGCTTAGCGCCGGTTTTTCTTTCATTGTTAAAAAAGGACTAATGGGTGTTTAGGTTTTGTCAAAACATTGTCTAAAGAATTTAACGACCGTTTTTTATTTCTTTATTAAATTTTAGTAATAAAGAATTTTTCCGAAAAGTTTTGCACGATTTTTATCCGACTTTAACTAATAACCAAACCAAAATCAAAATTCGCCCCTCACTATAACTACTAATTAAAATGTTTAGTTATCCAAATCGTTTACGTATAAAAGGGCCGCAACGTTTTTCCATTCTTTAATTTTAAACCAGAGTTCAGTATGTAAAAGGCGATAAAAAAAATTCTGCGCATTTACACGGAAAATCCCGAAGCATCATATTCGTGCATATCCAGAGAGTGTAAAAAAGAAATAACATAAAACGTTCAAAAAGCAAAACAAACCTAAACGAACCGCTGAACAAAAAGAATTTCAAAATTAAATGTAATTTTGTTCGCATTTTTCATATACAAGCTACGCATGTACTGTTGCGATGTCATGTCTATAAAGTTAGCCCAGCTTTTTTTGAAATTTTCAAAAATAAAGCTTGTGCTGAATTGTGTTGCATTGTGCCCCAAAAAAAATTTTTTTTTTCACAAATTAAACTTTTTATGAGGAAAATAAAATTTTCAAAAAAAGTTAGCCCAACCATTTTCGAAATTTTGAAAAATAAAGGATGTGCTGGATTGTGCTCAAAAATTTTATTTATTTAAAAAAAGTTAGCCAGCCATTTTCGAAATTTTGAAAAATGAAGGGTGTGCTGGATTGTGCTCGAATTGTGTTGCGTTGTGCCGCAAAGAAAAATTTTTTTTCACAAATTAAACTTTTTATGTGGAGAATAAAATTTGTTTACAAAAAGTTAGCTCAGCCATTTTCGAAATTTTGAAAAATAAAGGGTGTACTGAATTGTGCTCGACTTGTGCTGCATTGTGGTGTGCCGCAAAGAAAAATTCAAAAATTCAAAAATTAAATTTTTTATGATGAAAATTAAATTTTTTCAAAAAAAGTTAGCCCAGCCATTCGAAATTTTGGAAAATGAAGAGTGTGCTGAATTGTGCTCGACTTGTGCTGCATTGTGCCACAAAGAAAAATGGTTCATAAAGTGTTATTCCCGAGATTCTTACCCTTTCGTTACGGTAGAACGTAGTACAAGTTAAACACAACCCGGTACAACCTTGATTTTTGCAATAAAAAAATCGCTCGACTAACTTTTTTTTTTCAAAACTGGCTCGTAAAAAGCGTAATTTTTTAAAACAAAATATTTTTCTTTACGGCACAACGTAGGGCAAGTTGAGCACAATCCAGCACACCCTTTATTTTTAAAAATTTCGAAAATGGATAGGCTACCTTTTTTTTTAAAATTTTATTTTCCTCATAAAAAGTTTAAATTGTAAAAAAAAAAATTCTTTGCTGTACAACGCAACACAATTCGAGCACAATTCAGCACAAGCTGTATTTTTGAAAATTTCGAAAAAAGCTCGGCTATCTTTATAGACATTGCGATGTCAACTTTTGCCTTGGTATCTATAATGACAAAAAAGGCAAATTTTGTGAAGGCTTGTGTTTAGAAAACTACGGAGGCTAAACATTGTTAATTGGTACATATTTGTAAGGAATGGACAAGGCTTGTAATGGATATAACGATTACATGAAGTCCTCTAAGATCCTAGATGATTGAATCTGGGCATGTTCACTGCCACCGAAATAGCTACTTTTCGTCGACTGCGAGTTACTACCACTCCGCCAAATTTTGTCAGTTAACGACTACGCTTGACTACGACTATCGTTCACTGCGCACTTTGAATGTACCAAATAGTCGACTACGTTCGACTACGCTCAGGAGGATAAATCGTAGTCGATTTCACACAACTATGCTACATTAACAACTACGCTACCAAAGTGGCAGTGTTGATGTGTCATTAATTAAAATGTTGAATGCAACATTAAAAATACAACATCACAATAAATTCAACAATTCTTCACATAAATTAGATGAATTACTTCCGATTTGTGTATGTACATACATCTATCTTCTCCATAAAATTTAACGTATCAAAGAAAAATTCCATACCATTTAAAATATTTTTTTCCTATTCTCCGAATAGATTCTAAAATTGAATATGCCAAGTGAAACAAAGAAACTAATTTTAATTATTTCATCTGATTTTGATAGTTCTGAATTTAATGGTGTTGACAATTACTGTTTCTCGTAAAGAATCTACGAAATATCTCACTCATTTATCAGTTCAGATTCCCCAAGGTTTTTTCAATATGCAAATTATCACAAGCACTTTTCATAAGCAAATCAAAGTCTGTCCAACTTCACAAGAAAATCCATTATGTACGCAGTAAATATTCAATATTTTAATCACTTATGAAATAGGCACTTTATATTACTTAAAAGAAAAATAATATATTCTTGTATAAACGTTACATCGTTACTTTTCTGATAGATTTTCCCTTCACATCCTGTCTATCTTTCTGGTTTGTAAGGGGGAATGTTCTATACTACTTGGCTTACCAATGAGTTTACCTGGAAAATAAAACATGAGAAATTCCCCTTTTGGTTTACATTTTTGATTACTTTTCAGACACGAAATTGATGAAGCTCATTTATTTTCAAAATGACTTTTGGGTGGGTTTGTTGAGGGAAATCACACTTCTCAATAAAATATGTATGTAAGTGCGTGACTGAGGGTAACCCTTCCAATTAAATGAAAAGAAAAAACGTTCCCTTTGGAATTATTTTATTGAGATTTCGATTTGACAACTTAAAGTTTACCTCTGGATTTAAAAATGATAAATTGAAATGTTTTAAATTGTCTTCGAAAAGTAATAATCACTGGCATTATCTTGATTAAAATGGAGCAGATTCTTTTAGGAGATTTTTTTTTTTTATGTACCTGAGCAAGACCGGGAAAATTTCTAAAAACACAAGGATTCCCGTTTTTAAAAAATTAAAAAAATTACCAGTAATCATCTCCAGCACAGGTTTGCATTGTTTCATATACAGAGAAAAAAAAATTTAGAATTTTTATTATAACATGAATAGTTTTTTTTTTCCTTTTGTTGGTTCATTTAGAGCTTTATTTTCTTCATTTAATACAATTGATGGTTCTTTAAGCCATTATTATATGCATCATCTAATTTGATTTAGATGATTTATAATTCCAAATGTTGCTATTTCTAATTAATGCGTCCTCAAATCAAAATTAAAACCTTTTAGTTCTAAAATAAGATCCATGAACTTCCTATTTGATCCAACGGGGAAAGCTTTGTCTCCAGAAAATTTGATATTATTACGACCACTTAGTCGTTAGAGCAGCCTCAAAAATATCAAATCTAGCAGCGGTTTGAAGTATTTTGACTGACTTTCAACTCTCTAAATAAGGTGTGGAGAGTCCCCGGAATTTGGTTGTCCGCATAACTTGTAACAGCACAAAAACGGGGAAAAAAATTTCCTTTTTTCGAAGTTTTGCGAATATCTTCGTTCCTGTCGTCCTTACGGCTATAATGTACCTATATATGTATATGAAAAAGAAAGCAAGAAGTTCTCTACGAAAAAGGTGAAATTTTATTGATAAGACTAATAGTTTTCCCGTAATCTGGCATTGAAACTCCAATATAAATTTTGTATGGATAAACGCTCCTGTTTTTGATCTTCTTATTCTAACAAGCTATGTTTTTTTGTGTCCGCAGTACAGAGCAGAACAAGAGATACACAATCATACATTTTCATAGAAAGATTTAAATGAAGCGAACAGTATATAAATAATTCGCTTCAATCGACAGAACAATTTGTTCTCTCCTGTGTATGAGAGTTCTAGAACAAGGTACACAAAAAAACACAGCTATTATAAAAATGTAAAAGTCTACGGTAAAAAAATTAAGCTGTCAGGTTAGGTATGTATAATCTAATGTTTTTCTTCGTGAATATTTAACAATACATAACTAAACAAATGAAGTGGTTGTTTACATATGTAACTAATTTCTGCTAGCTAATTCTCGTCCAGTTCCTTCTTTTTTCTCGATTTGTTCTTGATTTTCCCACGGAACTGTGGGAAATTCCAAGATTCCTCGAAATCAATAGAATCGGTTTCTGGGTCGTCGATATCGTTTGTTTTTTCTATCGAATCTTCGATTGAGACAGCATTCAGGCAAGATGTCACACGAAAATTGCCCCAAACTGCTGAGCATTGGAGGCCCAACACTTTCGTCAACTGCACAATGCGGCACAGCCTCTCGAACAATTACAAAAAGTCATATTGTAAATGACCAATTTTACATTGCTTGCGTGTAATTTGTTATTCCTGAGTGCATGTATGTTACATATTTATTTAATGTTATTAAATTCTTCATAATAAAACAGCTCCAGTTAATAAACATCGTCTGATGGTAAACATTTATTTGAAGATTCAACTTCCGCAAATCTTTAAACTTTTTTTTTCTCGCCAAATCCATTGAAATATTAAATTTTTTCGCTATTTCAGTCATTTTTAGGGTTCCCCATACAACAAAAGGAAAACACGAACTTATAAGATTGCTCGTGCGTCCGTCTTTCTGTCTCTCACAGACGTTTTACTCGAAAAAGACGTGACATAGGAATTTGAAATTTAGAAGAATGTTAGGTCTTTGTGACGCGCATATTTTTTTTTTCATGGGGGTGGGTTTTGCTCTTAAACAAATTTTTTTATCGTGCGAAGTATCGTTTTAAAGGGCTACTTCAAGGATTAAAAAAAAAAAAAAATTTAGGCGAATTGATTATATGTATATGTGCATCGATTGATGTATACTTTATACACAAGAATAACACTCATTTGTCCATATTGTCCATATGACGATTATAAATTGCGATTCTATATGCATATGTATGTAGTAGTCGTAGACACTTGATGTAACTCAGCACTTCACAAAAAGTCTAGGCACTTCATCAAATGTAGGCAGATAGTGTAACAGTTTGCGCTTAATGACTTTTTACCTGATGTGACTAAAATTTTAGTTACGTCATGAAATGCTACAAACTTTTACGCCGATAATGCTAGGAGAGGTAGATGAGTGGTGAGGGCGAAGGTCGCGCTCAGTCCTGCGAGACAGCCCCACACACACGCAGGACGACTAGACAATACACAGGCACACACACCAACGCGGTTATATCGGTTGGTATTACACTATCGGCGTAAAGGCTTGTACCATTTCATGAAGTGGTTAAAAATTTTAGATACATCATGTAAAAAGTGATAAAGTGTAAACTGTTACACTATCTTTCTACATTTCATGAAGTGCTTAGACCTTTTGTGAAGTCTGAGTTAGATCAAATGTCTACGACATTATATAAACTTATTCAAACGAAGAACCTTGTTAGCTACTTTTTTTTTAGCCTTAAGTTCATCCACCCTCTTTAGACCCTGATTCTACGTTTATCTCTTGCGTAGAGCTCTTATCCTCTTAACTGGACTGGACTGTCAAAGCCCGTTAGCAGAAATTGGTATTCTCCGTAAAGAGTTAAGATATGTCAGACGTCAGCTGATCTCTTAATTTGCGTGGTATTTTTTTTAAGGTATTCTAGCAAACAAAAATAGCTGTCAAATATTTCTTAACACCGAGGTACGCTTAAATCTCTATCGCAATAATCGTAGAAATTGTTTTGTTTCTAATGGCGAAATTTTGGATAAAAATGCTGTAAAGTAAGTACATATTTATGTAATATTATATATTACATAAATAATGTACAAGTTTGTGAAATAAAAAAAAATTATACAATATCAGCCGTACACAAAAACTGGAAGAAATTTCGAACTACAAGCCATGCATCTATTTCGAATTCGCGGAAATTTCTGCATGCTTGAAATCGTCGTTTATGATAAAAAATTCGAAGAAATATTGAGCTACAAGCGTTTCCTCTATTTCGAATTCATTTCGCTACGGCGAATTTCGTCCAATTGTTTGCAGGGCATTACTAATTTCATTCGAACGAAAGCTCACACTACTACTACTGCACATAGTTAAATTTTCCTGCCATTCAGCCTTAATTGTATAGTATTGTTATTGGAAAGCTTTCTGTTTACTATCTTTATAACTTTCAAAATAAATAAATAATTCACTTCGAGTTGTTAAAAAAGTTACTGTTGAGTTCCATTGTCAAGAGCTACAACGGCCGCATTCAGATGTGTTGAAAAAGATTGTATCTTTAAGGCCTATCTGAATCCAAGTCTTCGTTGTTATAACAGCCAGTGACATCACACAGCAAACTCAGCTGTTATATGAATTAGATGAAAACGAAGCTAACCTGTCCGAATTCATGTGGTTAGCTTGATATTTGACGTTTTGTTTAAAGATTGTACTGTTTTACATGATTTTTGTATCTCTCGTCTCGTGTATTAATCAACATGAAAACAAGCTCACTTTTCCCTGAAATGTAAAATTTGTTAGGGTTATATTCACAAAACAGGTTAATATTGTACTTACTATAATTAAATATAATGCAAAGAATAAAGACTAATTTTGTGAGCCGCAAATTACGACTGCTTTATTAATATGATAATAATTATTTAATAATAATAATAATTTTATTTTTAAAAGAACTAAAACAGTAAAAAGTCTACGCAATATTTATACCACATTTTGTCAGCGTCCACCATTTTTCCATCAAAACAAAGCTAACCTGTCCGAGTGCGTTTGCTTAACTTGTTTCCGAGGCAGAGAGCAAACAAAGATAACCTCACAATGTGTTGCCTATTTGAATAAGTCAACTCGATTCTTAAATCGGCGATCTAGCTAACCAGATATCTAAACTTTTATTTAAAGTAGTAAAGCTCAATGGCATAGACATTGATGATTCGGATAGAGCTTGATTCGGTGTTATGTTGTCACTAGCTGTTATAACAAGACGGAGATTCGAATTCGGACAGGCCTTTCGTCTTCTGCAACATGACATACAGCGAAATTTACTCAGGAAAAAATCAAAGAATTTCAATTGGGAATCTTACTTACCGTAACGCCTTACTCTCTAGATATTGCTCCGTCTAACTATCATTTTTTCAGATCTCTGAAAAATTCTTTAAAAATAAAACATTCATTTCTATAGAAGATGTAAGGAGGCACTTTGAGTCCAATTTTTCTTCAATGACGCTAGACTTCTATAAGGATTGGAATAGAGATTGGAAATTAGCAGAAAAGATTGCCTGATGAATATTATATAATAGATTAAGAAATAAGATATTGATTTTACTACAAAAATTTCTTTTAGATATCAAAATAATTGATTATTTATGGGTACCTCTAATATTATGTTTTTGAAAGTTAATGCACGCGTCAGACAATACCTTTGAAGTCGTGCTCTGAGCTTTTATTGTAATGCTCAAAAGATTTTTTTTCTACACAATTATAATTGAAATTGTTATTAAATTCAAAAACTAAATGCTTATTAATTTATCTTTTACAGAAATAAGATGTTACGATAACATAGTTCTGGCTCAACTCCTATAATTAATTACCTATCTACAATCAAAGCCCACTAAAATGGAGCAATTTAATCTGAAATGCTTCACAATTTTGACACTATGTTTATGGTTGTCGAATGCCGAACGAGATTTTCAATTCGAGAATGTATCAAGCGATAGCGGTATGCAGGTAACGAAAATCTATTTATTCTTTAAAGGATTTGAATTAAAACCAAATTGTTTGCAGACATTGACTGAAGCTCCTGTGGAGCATACAAAACCTGTGATTCACAAAACTACATATGCTAAGGTATGCCTTTTATTACTTATACATTGTGTATATACATATGTATGTATGTATGTAAAACTAAATATTTCAGGAGGTGTCACAATGTCCTTATACAGAAAAGAAAATAATGTTCTCATTAGTTTTAAAATCTTACGATTGGGATCATATCGGCGAAATTAAAAAGAACAAAGCCATCAATAAATTATCGAAATTTTTCGCCGTACCAAAGGTAACAAACAGTTATCAATTATGCATAATATATTTACACAATTTATTCATATTTTATTATTATTTCATTTTCTTTATTACGATTAGGAATATTTTCAACTAACATCTGTGTCCCCTCGAGAAATTCGTGAGATGTCAATAAGGTCAATTAAGCGTGGCACAAACAAGTGTGAAAAAACTCGAAGTCTAGGAAAAATTGAATTCATGGTACGTTGGCCTACATATTTTCAGTTGTCATCAATTGTTATATTTTGCTACACAAATTGACTTTAAATAGATCGGATGTGATCGACAGTATTTCGCAATTGGTGATCCAATTTCTAATCAAATTGGACAGCAAATGAAGGATGGGTTCATTAATGAAATTACAGGCATTGATTTCGGATGGTGGATTATCTGGAATAAAAAAGTTAGCAATAGGTAAAAATACTTCATTATAATTATGTACTTTAATACATATTTATTGAGTTTTAATCATTTTAAGAGTTCAACGGTATAAAAGAGAAGCTGAAGGATCTGGTGATGGAGAAGCTGACGAATATTTCGACTATGATTATGAAGAAGGTGATGAAGAGGATGGGGACGAAGAAGATTTGTAAGTTTTTTTTTTAAGGTGTATGTATCATTTATTCTATATATAATACCTAGGCTCTGCTGATAGATAAGTTTTACGTATTAACTACAGAGAAGTAGAAAATAATTTAGTAGGTATCATGAAAGAGCATAGCAAAACTTCTCAACTTGGGGTAATTTTACCCTTTTAAGAACTGAATCCAAAAAACTTAATAAATAAAATAAATAAATAATAAACGTGCATTGGAGGTATACCATAATACCTCATGCATGGAATAGCAGTGTACTGGAATTCTCTAGTAGTAATAGCGATCCACTTGAAAATAAATAGGGCGTTATGAAAAAATTCATCTGTTTCTTGGCAAGTGCTCTAATTCGACCGACAGTCTTTGGTAAACTCCGAACCACCGAGTGAACTATCACTGGCATGTTGCAGCATTCCAATGACTTTTTTTGGTGAGTAACCTGTTGTTAGCGGAGTGCTGAGTACCGATGAAGCAAGTAGTCAACCACAGAAATCCAAGATCCTGTTTTATCAATATCACACCACCTTAAAACATACATACTCGGAAAAAATTTGCCTTGCGCAGTGTTGCCATATACTACCCATCAGTCTAAATCGTATGCCAAATAATTCATTCTTTTTATATTCACCATCTCCCTTTAAGGTATGAAATTTTAGCAGGATTTTAATTGTATGTATGTTTTAGGCATGACGCCTCACTGCAGTCATTACTGAGTACTGCCTCATTGGCAAGCAAGCGGAAAGCATACAAGCCTTATTTAACAACTTCTGTAGAAACTGTGAACGTTGTGGAAGTGAAGAGTATTTAGCATTTGTTATGTGAATGTTCCAATTTTGTCAAAAGAAAAAATATTCACTAGGGTAGTATTTACTTCTTCCAAAAGGTTATTGAACCTAGTAAGTTGGGGTAAGTTACCCCAATTAATCAACTAAATATAACCAGGAAACGTACCGAGGAGTTGGCATCACAACTGATTAGACGAACTCTTAAGTGTAACTGATCGTAAGCCAACTCTGTGGTTGCTACCTATCTTACATTATTCATGATATGTTAACATGCGTCTTATACCAGTTCCGGAAATCCAATATACAGACATCTCTTCGCACATTTAGTAGCATACCAATTGAAGGTTTGCTTGGTAATCTTTTTCCTTCACATCATAGCGTGTGGACAATCAAATTCCATTTTCTACTTTTAATTTCTCATTGATCCTGTCCTAGCCCGAGCATCTGCATATTTCTTGTTTTGATACTTGAAATGAACTTAGTGAATTCGATTCAAAAGTCTGCAAATGGCTGGTAATAGATTTGATGACTTTCCACATTCCAGAACCATATAATATGACTGCCTTCAAATTACAACTGAACTCACGTACTCGAATTTGTGTGAATGCATTATAACATTTTCACCCAAAAGCACCCAAACTCTGTTTACGTACTCAGAAAATGGGGGAAAATATGTAGACGTTGCACTTCCCCTTCAATAAAGTTTTAGCCCAAATTCACCCAAGGAAAAACTTGGGGTAACTATCTAAAAACAGTCAAACAAATTAAAATTTGAAATCGAGAATTGTCACAAGTTTAAATTGTCAAGGGAAAAAAGGAAAAGCGGAAGAATTTGAAACTGCTGTGCACTGTTCGCCCAGGTCGTATCAAAATCTACAAAAAAGTAAGTAAAATGAATAGATATGTTATGTTTGGCATTTTATTATGAAATTAAAGTTGTTAGCTTGATAGTTTATAGTTGTCACTTACGCTTTCTGCCCAAGAACACACAAAAGTTGTTCATGTACTTTCCAAATTTGATAGCTTCCCCTCCAGAACATTTTCACACAAAAAAGCCGAAGAACGAAAACACCCGAGAAGTACATGAACAGACCTATAGTCTTGCATTGATTGATATATCTCTGACGTTCCATATCCGATAATTCTCAGCTAGTATGATAAGGTTCTTTATATTGCAGATAGATGTAAGCACTGAAACAATTAGGAAGCCATTGTATTCGTTTATTAAGATATGGGTAGAAGTTGATAGAAATTAAAAAGTCTTGGTTTTTTTTTCTTCTTCTTCTACTAAAAAGTTTGATTTGGATTGACAATATTGGTCTGAGAACAGCTCTAACTTTTATCACAAAAAAATAAATAACAGATAGGAATCGTTTAACAAAGAATTTTACTTCAATTTTGTCAGTAGCCACGTGAAAACACATTTTATAATACATTTTAATTGGCTGTTTTAAAATTGAGTGTACATTTTTCGTTAGGTGATTGTAAATCTGTGCTTTTATGCTTATTCTAAAATATTTTTTGTATTCTTAGAGGAAATATTACCGAACTACCCTCAGTAACAACACATCCTCACAGACATCATCATGGCGTTCCTAAGGTAAGTAATTGAAATATCAAAATTTACATTGCGCAATATTTGTTCCAAATGGACACTACATAATGAACACGTAATCGCTTTTATATTATTCTTTCTACATCAACATAAAACACATACATACGTACCGTAATATTGTATAACAAAATCTATTGCACTCACATAATTCATTTATATGTATTCACTCACATTACTAACTTAAATGTAAATAATCATTTCATGCTTTTCTGTTCCATTGCTTAGCCTCAATATACAGATCTCAATAATAAGAAAACCGAAATTGTAAAACAGTCCGTTGATACGAATGCAATTGAAGCCAATACTAAGAAATACAAGAAAAACGAATTGAAACCAATTCAAATGGTAACTGAGAAAATTATTCCGAAAAAGATTCCAGTGGACGATGAGATTGCAAAGGGTGTGTCAAAACTAGAATTGGATATAACGAGGACTATAGAAAATACAAAACGTTTCAAGGATATTCCTGTGGAAACTATTGATAAAGAAATAAAAGCAGCCGATGGTAGTGATGCTAATTTAGTAGAATCAAATGAGCCATCAGCATCTAAGACAGATTCGAACAATAGTAAATCCTATGAAGATTATGTTATTGAAGAATTTGCAACAGAAGTTGCCACCGCCGTTGAAACAACACCAGTAATCCCTTCAGTAAATGTGGCAACCACACTCATTTCCAAAGTAGATAGCACATTACTAAGCACTAAAGAATCTACAACTGAAATTCAACAAATAACTCCGAAAGCAATTTCATTTGAACATACAACAGAACAAAGCACTGTTTCAACCACATTGTCAACAACAAAGGTAATGTAAGAGAGTTTCATCTACCAATGGGACATATTTGTGTTATGATGTATGTATTATATGTATGTACTATGCGTATGGATATGTTTCTGGGAATTTTTGTCATTGGTAGAACTCTTTTATAATATGCTTGAAGCCTTCTGATAAAAAAAGCTCATAATCTTTTCACTCTCTGGCACTACAGTTGGTACAGTTAAGCTTATCTTACATTATAACACTAAAGAATCTAAGAAAATTTCATAAATCTTTAAACAATTACAAAATTATGATTGGATCACCCAATATCGAAATCAATTGTCGCTAAAAAAAGATTAAGAAACTCCTTCATAGCCCTGTGAAAAAGTGCAAGTTAAAGGAGGTTATTTAGAATACCTTCAGTAAACCAATTTATCGAGTACATATATCTTCTCTCCAGTCCCACCTAGGTTACAAATAGCTTTTAAAAAAATTATAGAGCATAAAACTTCATGCAACTTTTGTAGGAAACATTTTTCAATCAGATGAGTAGTTTACGAGTTACAGCGGTGCAAGCTCACCAAATTTTACAATTCGCGAAATCGCTGCCATGATGAATGACGCGTGTGAAAACAGCATAGAGATTTTTGTAAATTGTAGAATTTACTGAGCTTGACTGTGAACTTTCTGTAACTCGTGAACTATTCATCTGATTAAAATATGTTTTCTACAAAAGTTGCAGGAAATTTTATGCTCTAAAATGTTTGTAATAGCTATTTGTAATCCAGGTGGGGCTGGAGAGAAGGTATACTCGAAAATATGACGGCGCGAGAAGCGGTCGCTTAAGATCGCAAACTCGGAATATTAATTAGGACAACGAACTGTCGAAATCCACCAAATTTAAACACTCCTTAACCTTTTGTACCGAAAGCCCCCATTTTATGTCTTCAATGCCTGGACTACATTTTACAGGCACACAAACGTTTTCTGATCCAACGATCAAAAAATGGTGCCATCAGTGTTCACTTTTCAGCAATCAAGTAGTAATCCATAAGCCATACTGACAAGAGCATTTTTGATCACTTCGCTGGAGCCTAGAGTTTATTTTGTTTTCATGTAGCATTTATAAACTTAATAGAAACATAGTTTTCGAGTATTTTATTTTATTATTCGATTAAAATAAATTCGCAAGCAACCTCACAAAGAAAACGTACATCGATTTTCCTTTGGGGGAAAAATCAAACTGCAACTACAACTATTTTCCACAAACAAACAAACAAAAATGCCCGCATACTCGAGAAAGTTATGTAATAATATCAGTGTCCTCCCTATAGGTAAATTGTAAAAATCTCTACGGAGGATTAACGCACTTGAGGGCCATTAAATGTGTGAACCAATTCCTATTCAAAATCGCATACATTTAAGTGAGCCCAACGTTACTAGATTTTTCAATTAAACAACCTGCAATACAAGTCTCCTTCCTCCCCTTGTTCTCTGAATGCATTAACTAACGTCAACGTAATTTACATATTTTTATATCTTTCCCCATACGGGACTCAAATTTACAATTTTGAGAATAAATTTTTACATTTTCTTTTATAGATTCTAATTACATATTGTCAAATACATACAAGAAAAAAGACAACCGTTTCGTTTGGTTTTTGAAGCCAGAGCCTTCCGTTTTACGGGCTGCTGTTTTACCTTTGAGCGAACAAGACAGATGGCGTTTCCTCTTGTATTTAGCCTATCAAACGACAAATATTTTCAGCTGGCATTAATCAGTAACGTTGCAAAACGCACTAATATTAAATTGTTGCAAATTTTATATTTTGATATCTTGACCCATACTGGACTCGAACTCACAATTTCTAGAGTCATATAAATGGAATTGAACATTTTTTATATTTATTTTTATAGATTCTAATTAAATTGTTAAATTGCACAGTTAAACTTTGCATATTTTTATTAGTCTCTATAATCGATTGTTAAAATAACCAGCCTATTTTCATGGCTAATATCCTTTACACCATATTAAGTCCATTTGCAAAGTTAAATAATCTTTAAACCTTGATAACAATTTTCTTAAATTATTTCACTCAACATGTGAAAAATGTTTACTTCTAATATTTAATTCAGTTTTATAAAAATACAAATTCCAAGAAAATTACTAGAATCACGGGTGATTGATCACAAAATTCAGATGAATAGTATGATTTATGCGGCTACACTACACCAATTTGTCAGAAATCACCCAGAATACGTTCCCTAAACATAAATTATTAGTCATGAAGCATTGGAGTGAAATTAAGTAGAATATTTCAGGAATTTCTTAAATTTGATACGTATGCCAGGTATCCCTAACGAATTTCTTTGCATTTTGAGAACGTATTCCTCGTTAATATGTTAATTACTTAATATTGAAAATTCTGTTATCAAAAACTACATCTGTATGATTCCAAAAAAATGTTCAGTTAAAGTTACTAATAAGCGCTATGAATTCTTACTACTGCAGATTCATTTTAAAAGATTATGAGCTTTTTATTTTCATTTCTTTTTTCTACTTTTGACAAATTAATGTATGTATCTGTACCATTCACAGCAAATTTCACTATATATACAATAATTTCTATCACAGTAAATGACATCATCTCTTTTCTATCATTTATGTAAATAATTTCTTTGAATTAACAGAAATCTATCGATGAAACCACTTTAGTAGCACCTACAGATGATTTTGTAATTAATATTGAAAATAGGACCACTAAGCCTTCTACCACACTCTCAACTGAATTCACTTCTGCCATGGTTGAGTCCACTGAATTGACTACAACTACATTTGCTTCTATCACTACTCGAAAGGTGAAAGTCAATAATTACACTTCATTTATTCCTCTTATATCATTGCTTTTATTCAATTTAATAATATTAGCTTACAACATAATAATCATATGATCTCAACACAATAAAATTTCTCTATAGAATGAATCTGAAGAAGAAGTTCAACAATCAAAAGTTGAAAATCAAAATCGAGCGTCGTCTCAAAAGAATATCGTTACGACAACTATTGCAACAAGCGTAGTAGAATCAGAGGATATAAGTTCAGGAAATGAGGATGAAATTGTTCCAGAAACAACTACAATTATACCAGAAATTGATTATGTTAGCCATGTTGAGATAACTACTCCTACAACAACCACGACTACCACTCCGGTAAGTGTATTTATACTTCGATGTAAAAAGAAAAGATTTCAAATTATTTTATATTTACTTGTACAGGAATTCAAGCTTGTGTTAGGGTGTTGTTTTATAAGCCATGCAGATTAGTGATGGGTCGATCGCGAACGATTCGGTGGTTTTGACTGGGTCACTACACTTACTGCAATGATCTGAGTCACCGTTTGTTTCAAAATCATATCGGTAAATCGATCACTAGACTAGAGGAGAAAAGAAACTTTACTTATTTATTAAAGTCATATTTTCAACTGATCTTAAACATTTTATTTACGGGACTAATTTACAGAGCTATGCATGCAGCTAGGTCTTAACTAATAATTTTTCACATTGAAATAAAAATTTTGCATCTAGTTCACATTGTATATATTCTACCCACAACTCTGTTCGGCAGCGCAAGAAACAACAAAAAGTTGCTACTAGGCATCCATTCTGAATTATTTTTTATTTCTACTAGTCCCCCAACTACCAACTCTGTCGTCAAATCGAATTTCTCATCAAAAGGAACAACAATATTAATGAAATTTGTTGAAAAACACACAAAAATATTATCGCTAATATCTTCTTGATCTGAATTCATTATATTATCACACAAATTGTTTTCTAAAAACCAAACTACTTCAGCAAGTGTGAATTCCAAATTTCACTACATTACATTTAAAGTTAAACTGAATTCAAGCGCTCAATCTTGGTGGTTTAAGCTAAGTTTAAACGAGGTTTACGCCTGTAAAACTGTATTCAAGAAATTAACCGAGTTTAAACTACATCTTAAGCTTAAACTTGAACTGTGATACCGGCCCGTAATCATTCGGGGAATGCAGCAATTTTTTTTTTTCTAAAAGCTTGCTTTGAGGTCAACCGGGTTGCCTTGCCATGCCATTTCAGCAGTTGAGCAGTTACAAAGGCACAATTTTTATTGTGATTGCTTAACACGCAGTGATATATTAGTCGCGAACGGCTGCAAAATTGATAAACTAAGCGCACCTTAGGTTTGAGTGTTGCTTTGACATGAACGATTCGGTGAGGTAGGTAATTTTAGGGTATTAGATGATTATTCCCAACTAAGTCAAATGACCCGTCTTTTACAACAGTCCCTTGAACCAAAAGATTCGTAAGATCTGAATCACCAAAATGACCGATTTTGTCCATCACTAATGCAGTTCGGATGTTTAAAGTGTGGTAGTTTTCAAATTTAAGCAAGAGATTCGAAGAAACATTCACGGGAGCTAGTAGCGAAGTTTAATCGAGAACTAACTATGAACTGCATTTATCTATTAAGTCAGTTATCACTGAGGACAAAAGTGGCCATCACAGTTTTACTTCTTATAAATCGCCAGCAATGGATGGAGTGGAGGAGCATTGAACTGTAACTACGTGGCTTATATTAATTTAAGGGAGCTGTACATTCTATTTACATGATTTATTGTTTGATGACGGATCCATGTGATCTTTATTCCTAAAACTAAAATTAATATCGGCTAATTGTAATTATTTACCGATATCGAAATAATTTTAAACATGGGAGCTATGTACGAGGTAAAAGGGGTTGGGGTTATTCTATGACAATTTCTACGACAAATGAGACGGCCTACGGACGCATTTGCTAGAGATATTAAGTATGAAAACCTCTCGTGCAGATAGATCAGTAAGATGAATTCATTGAACAGAGAAATGGACTTAACGCATATTCAGCTGGTCTAAATTATAAATAGGCAATTTAATAACTCGCGTAATTTTAAAGCAGTTATGGCCCTCAAGTAAACTGATCTTTTGTTGATGAGAAATTATTGAGATATATGGACCATTATTGCTAATGTGACAAAACATTGTCTCACCAATGCATTGGGCAATATCCTTTTCCATGGGCTGTTGCGTTTTGTTTTTATTTTTCGAACTGATCAAACAGAAATTTCTGCAGTATCCGTGGATTTTTACCTTTCTTTTGCTATATATCTTCCACCAGCTATTTTGCACCACTAAGTGAACCAGAGAATACTGTTCTAACCAATATACATACATATGTTCCCTGGTTACATCTTATTGCCTATCGAATTCGTCTACTCCTAGGGCAATATCAGAATTTCATCTAATTTCCATTCAATAATAAAGTTCTCAAATTTCATTGACCAAAACCATTAAAGTGAATTAGTCCGATTTTCGATTTGTAGCACTAATCTTCGTAGTCTTTTCACAAGAGAAGACCGAACTCAAGCTCTTTTAGGACTTCGATTTTAACTGAAGTAGAGAGCGTCGTGATTAAGAATGTTTAATACTTGGTGAAACCCGTGTAACTGATTAGAGCTTCTGCAATTGTACCCATTCTGACTCTGAAACATTCACTTTAAAATGTCATTCCAAATTTTGCTTGCTTCGCTATAGTAATTCCGAGCATGAGGAGTAGGAAAGTTATCGAGAGATTATTCCGCGGGTTCATTACCACTGATATAGTGACTTTTTCTCGACTATGAGTCACTACCAAAAAGGATTTTGCGTTTACTCCGTTTGACAGTTAACGACTGCGTTTGACTACGACTATCGTTCACTCCGCACTTTGAAATGTACCAAATAGTCAACTACATTCGACTACGGTCAGGATGATAGTCGAGCGTAGTCGATTTGACAACGACTATGCTACCTAAGTGGCTGTGAGCGCGCTCATGAGAAAGAACATTCCAGATTATTGTGACATTTAAGAGATTTTATCGGCAAGATACGTAGTCGTTAGAAAGAAAGAAAATGAATGGAGTGGTTTACAAATTGTTAAATCTTTAGATAGCTACGTCCCGAACGAAAACTTGAGATTCTATTCCGCGAAATAGAAGAAGCTGTGAATATATCGATGGGATTAATGCACTGGTTAAATTTAAAAGCAGCTGCAGCTGCTTTTAGTTTCCCCCTCATCATTGCTTCGTTATTCTTTAGGGCTACCTTGACAATTTCAAGTAGGGTTCCATGGATACGATGTGAAAACGGAATACCTAAAAAGTCTACGTATGGCTGATATGATCGATATATTACTAGTCGTCATTCTAACCGCACCTGACCTATGCTTGTGCAGAATATTGACCCATAACTCGCCTTATTTCCTCTAATTCCACTTTTCTTATTTTCAAAGCTGTGCATTACTGCCTTGGTTTTAAGAAATGGTATCAATCGTATTTTAACAAAACTTTTATTTTATTTTATATATTTTTCAGGGCTCAACAGTGCAACCCACAACAAAAACTTTGCCTACAACAACAACAACAAGAAAAACAACAACATCTACTCCAATACCGACTACAACTGAATATATTGAACCAGAGCCAATAAATACTCCTCCATTGATCAAAAATCGTTTGCCAAAACAACCTGTGACCGCAGGAAAGCCATTCAGCTTAACCGTTCCTATAGAGACCTTCTACGACAATGAAGACGGAACGAATCTAAATTTAGAATTATATGACAAGAATGGTAATGCGCTAAAAGGAAATTCTTGGATACAATTCGATCCAGTAAAGAGAGAAATTTACGGGCTGTAAGTAAATTTTTTTTTAACTGTTTTTGTTTTCAATGTTTTTTTTTAATCAGGCCTTTGGAAGATGCCGTTTCCCGGTGGCAATATAAGTTAACTGCTACTGACAGTAAAAATGAATCTGTTACAGAAACGATAGATATATCAGTTCAACAACACAAAGGTCATCGAAGTGTCAACCATGAAATAACAATTGCAGTTAAACTTAACAAGAAATTCCAAAAGAATATCGATTGGCAAATTCGATTAATTCGAGGTTGAAAACATTTTCAATTAAGTAGTACAATGTAATACATATTTCCGTTATTTTTTTACAGGTATTATTGAAACTTTAAATGACAACTCAATGTCGAGTGTTGTTGTTCGTGAAATACGGCAAAGCCAACAAGATCCTCATGCGGCTACATTTGTTTACACGAATGAAACTTTGCCTAAAGATAAATGTCCCGAAGAAAAATTAGACGAACTCGTTAAACGTTTAGACTATCGAAAACTTACAGATTCTCTTTTACCTGAGTTATCTGTAAAATCTGTTAGTGGTCAATCTATTGGACCTTGTTTAAAGCCACATGCTCCAAAACCGAAACCTACACCTCATATGACCAAAAATTATCCACCTGTGCCTAGAAACCAAGTTGATCGTGTTAATGCAACAATAGGTCATCTTTTGGTATATAAAGTTCCTGCTGTAAGCTCTACCACTACATATACATACCAAACATCAAGATACTAGAAATATTTTTATTTTTACAGGATACTTTCTACGATCCTGAAGACACAACAGATCTGAAGTTATCACTTCTAACAATAGAAAGGACGCAAATAAAACCAACACATTGGCTGCAATTTGACTCAAAAAATCAAGAGTTCTTTGGAATTCCAAAGGGTGGAGATTATGGGTCAGAGGAGTATCTTTTGGTAAGTATCTAAATTACATTCAATTTAAATTAAAAAAAAGAAGAAAATCTCATTATGATGGGGACATACTGAAGTATATACAGGGTGTTTCCCACTAGGAGGTCAATAGAGCGGGAGGTGATAGTACTCACCTAGACGAGCCAAAAATTGTATGGCAGGGGGAGGGGCATATCAAAGTTTTAGGAGTTACAGGGTGATTAATAAAAAAAGCTAGTTTTTCACAAAACACCCTGTACCTTAAAAACTACACGGCATACTGTCACAGTTAAGAGCTCATTGTATGCAGAACTTCATGGCCTTTCCAAAGACTGCTCAATCAGGCCCATACCCCTCTCCCATCAAGAATTATGGTTGTCTAAACTGAAAATTTCGGATTTTCTTACCTTTTTTTTTTAATTTAACCTCTATTAATTTTCCAAAAGATCGTTAACATAACTTTTTTTTATAAAAACTGTAAACTATAGACTCTCCTCTTTAATGTGACCTATTACATACACACATGTGTTAACTGTAGCCGTTAAACAGTTATTAACTTATAACCTATTCCGGTCACACCGAAATTAGACGATATTTTTTAAAATTACGTGCTAAGGGAACAAATTATCGTTGAGAATAGGTTTGAAAATTAGTTTGAGAATAAATTTAGAGGTATGCAATGTTAGATAACTCTTTCAATATAACAAATTTGCATATACGGAAGAAGAAGTTGAAGAATATTAAAAAGCGAGGCGTTGAAATAATGTAATAAGTAACTAAAGAAATAAAATGAAAAGTAATATTATTAAAAAAGGTAACTACTAACAGCTATATTAATAGAAATAAAAAAGAAGAAAAACAGAAAACCATTAAACTAAATCTAAAGAGCATGCAAGAAAATTACAGGAATAAACGTAAAACTATATAACTAGATAATAATAACAAGCAAATAAGAAACAAGGGAAAAGCTAAAATTTGATTCTTACGATACCGTAGATGAATTTAATTTCTTTCTCTGTGATAATAACCAATTTTATAGAATTTTATATTCGGAAGAGCTTTTCAGTATAATAAAAATTTCTAGGGTTAATTGTTTTCATAGTAGACGTAAAAAACCTAAATTTTTGTATAGCAACACCAAAACGGGGTTGGCAGATTTAATCCATTTTATACCCTACATGAAATCTAAAGGGTATACTAAGTTTGTCATTCCGTTTGTAACGCACAGAAATAATGGAAATGGATTGGACACCCACGCATAAAATTAAAAATTATTTTGATTTTTGCAAATGTCTGTCTGTTCGTCCGTGCGCACGATAACTCGAGAACGCGTGTACTTAGAGAGCTGAAATTTTGTACACGGACTTAAAAAAAAAGTAAAATTCGGTTCGAAAATGAGACAAATCGGGCAACTACTTCGTGGGGTTGCCATACAAAAAATTCGTTTTCCACTATGTATTTGCACACTGCCTGAGAACGCGTTGACATAGAGAGCTGAAATTTGGTACATGGTGTTTTCATAGTAATTGTAAATAAAATTAAAAAAATTAAATAAATCGGGCAACCTATTCTTACTGTTGCCATATAAAAATTTAGGTTTTTTACGGATACTGTGAAAACGATCAATTCTAAACATTTCTATTGTACTCAAAGCTTCTTCAGAATATGAAGTCCTATAAAATAGGTTATAATCATTTTTTTCTGTCCGACAATCCGTTCTAGAAATATATGCGATAAACATCTGCAAAAATCAAAATTGCTCAAATGGGTGGCCATGCGAAATTTCATATGGGCATTCAAAAATTGGTCTTAGACCAATTTTAGCTTTTTTACTTGTTGAAATTGCACTTTTCTTATGAATACGCCGTGCACAAAACTTCAGCTCCCTACCTCAAATATATAGTGAAAACGACATTTTTGTATGGCAACCCTGTGAAGAAATTACCCGATTTGTCCCATTTTCGAACTTAAATCTACGATTTTTTTAAGACGTGTCCAAAATTTCAGTTCTCGAGTTATCGGGAAGACGGACAGAGAGACGGACGAACATGAACAAATTAAAATAACTATTAATATTATGCATTACAAACGAAATGACAAACTTAGCCCTAGATACGTGAGCGCCACGCATTTTCGTTGTGACGTTTATGATACAATGAGAACCACGCGTTTTTTTTACACTTTTACACTCTGAGGTGTGTTGATTAATTCTGTGAAATGAAAGCAAGTATTCCTGCCCTAAGGTTTATAACAAAAACTATTTGCAAAAAGAGACATTTTATATTTCAAACTTGTCAATAATTTTATTTCTTCTCTTAAAATGAAACAGGGAACGATCGTAGAAAGAAACAACGCCTTTGATCAAACTTTGTTGCGCCACGAAGTGGCGTGGCTTACATTGGCTCAAGCTATATATGGAAACCATTGATTCAAAGTGATTTAGCGCGTGTAAAAACGCGTGGCTCATGGTATCTAAGGCTTTAGTATACCACATATAGATTTCATCTAGGGTATAAAAAATTAAGACTAAAAGTCATCGAAAAGCTTGCGCTAACAATACTGTTAAGCAGTTATGTAGAAAAAGGAAAAAGCAAAGCAATAGATAGAAAAAGTGAAGAAAAGTATTAATAATCGATCTCACGTAGGATTAATTTTTTAAAGGTCAGCAGAGGACTAGTGACGATTAAACGATCTTGTAATTGCAAGTAGAGAATCTGAAGAAGATTTGGAATCTCGAGTTGAGAGGGGCACGCTCAAGTTATTACTAGAGGCTAATCCATGACAACATAGTCGTCCATTTATAATATCATATTGAAATTAATGTACTACTCAAGTAGATTCTGTGACTTTCCAGTGCTTTTAAATTGTATTTTGCTAATCATTCATGATACTTCAGATTGGAATTCTCCAATTTAAATAATAAAACTCTGGTGAATTAACTCCGCCAGACATCCTCAATTTGTGCACTAAAAGAAGAATAAAAAGAATTTCAAAACTGACTAGCATATTCGAGAGTATTCCTTATTAAAGAATAAAATAGACTGATATAAGATGATAATTTGTAAGTGCGAAAGATAAAGCCTAATAAACGAAATGATATGGAAGTAATAATAATGTTTAATGTGAGAAATGAAGAGGATCTTTCGATCAAATATTACACTCAAATATTTTATCACATTGACACAGGAGATAGTAGTGTAGTGAAAGAAATATGGGATGTTTTTTTCAATGAAATGATAACCATTTACTTACGTTGATTTCAATACAATTTTCGTGGTACCATTTTTCTAGTCATAATATATCCTTTTTGAAGCCAGACACAATCCGTCTCATTATTAATTTTTCTAAAAATCTTGGCATCATCAGTGCATAATAAAGAAAACAAGAAGGTATGTGGTTGATGTAAAGACAAAAATCAATGGTCCACATATCGTGCTTTGGGGCACTCTAGCCCATTAAATACCACCGTATTATTATATTAGTTAAATAGACTGGAACCAAAATATGGTGTCTATTTGAAAGCATATTAGCACTATTTTGGTAAAATCAGTGTGGATAGAATCTATAGTTAATAACTAGTATAGGATCACTAGATTTATAAATAGGCTTTTACCGAAAGCCCAAAATCCCTTAGGGTTGCGTTTCAGTAAATGTTCAGTGTTATCCACGTACCTTTTGAGATAGCTTCCTCAAAGAAGGAAAGGAAAAGTTTTCTAAATCTCAGGGTGGGAATTTTTTTTTATACAGACGTCTATATTTATCTTTTGCCTTTAGAATTTTAATCAATTTGGAGCTATACCATTTCGTAAAATGATTGCGATTGCGTTTCTTCGATGATATACAAGTCTACTCCAGAATTAATTGCTTCGTAATATCTATTTAAATGATTGGTCAACATCAAGAGAAATAATGGAAGAAAAATGAAAATTTTTAAGAAATTCAGATAATCCAATGTAATTGGTTTTTGGGAAATGTCTTACTTCAACAAAATCATTACGAGCATTTCTTGAAGGTGCCAAATCTAATATAATAATAATAGGGGTCTGGTTTAGATAGTGGATATAAGGATGAAGTACTCCTCACTTTGAAATGCGCAATGTCTTCGCAAAATAAATCCAAACGCCTATTGTTAAAATTAAAGAAAAGACTATAGGCTACAGTGGAACGCATGCAGTTATTAGGCGCTTCATAAGCCCAATTAATATGTGGTAAGCTATCTAAGAGTATATAATTTTTCGCCATACTTATAAAAAGCTCTACATCCTCAAGGCTTCTGGTCGTTATAATATCTCCCCATGTTTCTCAAATGCATTGCTCCTTTCTTGATTTTTGCGCAAATAATTTTACTTTGCGTGAAAACTTATTCAGGTCGACGGTTATTGAATATCTCTTCTAGCACAATTAATTAAATTAACCAGTTCTATCCAGTTAAGTCACATCGGAACAACGATCATTATTACGCCCTGGATGAACGAAAATTGATCTATCAAGAAATATCATACAATGCTTTTTTTCTAACACATTTCTCTGAAACATCCTGTCTTTATTCCAAAATTTCAAATCAATTAATATTAAATACATTTTATTTTGTTTCTTGTTTTTGCTAAAGGTGGCTGAAGACCATGAGGGATTATCAGCAACAGACGCATTAGTTGTAGTTGTAAATCATCCTCCGAAAAGAGAATATAGTGTACTCTTCAAAGTTACTTTGGGAATCCGTTATGAATCCTTCAATAACGCATATATGCAGAGAAAGTTTATTGAACGTCTTGCTCAACTTTTCGGGGATCCAACACCTTCAAATATTCAAATAAGAGCAATTCAACATCTTCCGGATGGAGAAAGCATAATGATTAGTTTCTATAATACAACTTTATTGAAAGTCCATCACAGATGTCCTGCCGAAGATATCGAAATGATTCGCAATATTTGGTACTATCAGGACTTTATCTTAAGAGATAGAGTTAAGAAGATAATGGGCAATGAATTTAATATCATCGGAGTTATAATCAATTCTCTTGGAGGAAGTTGTAATGGTTCGTATAAATTTCGTTCTCTTTATATCCGATCTTTAAAAAAATAATTAATTCTATATTAGCAGCAAACGGTGACATATCACATGAAAGAATTCCTATCAAGACTGATGATAGAAGCACATCATCATCATCCTCATTTAAGGATGACTATTTACTCACTTTTATATTGCCGGCAATTTTAATTTTAGCTATGGTATTACTGGCATCAATAATAGCCTGCGTTCTACATAGGCGTAGACTAACAGGCAAAATGGAGTTAGGTAAGTTCGTTTTTGACTGTTCAAATTTCAATTTTTTTCAAGCAATTATATATCAAAAAATAATATATTAATCTATGCATTTTCATTTACATCATGCTTCTTGTTTCATGATCCTAATTAAGTTAATGAAATCGAATCTTTTGACTTTCTATCAAATTTCCCTTTCGTCTATTTATTTTTTTAATGCCTTTTTAGACAGTTGTTTGATTTGCAAGTAATTTAAATTGTTTAATTAGAAACTAACTTAGTTGTAAGATCCTTAAATATAACATTTTGGTTTCTTCCAGGTATTGCTTTGCCTCGCATTTTGAATTTAGGTTTGTTTTGCAGTTATTTAAAACAAAAATATATATTTACATATCCAACAGTACACGATACACTTTCTTCTCTTTCTTCTCTCTCTTACTATAATATATTTTGAACAAACGTATATAACAGTTATGTTGATATTATTATTATTATTATCATTACTGAACGCTCTCATATTTACATTAATGTAGTTACTTGAAAATTTTGGTGAATCTTTTTTAATGAAAATATTCGTGTTTAAAAAAGTCGTCCACAATTCAGGAGTGTCGGGTGGAAATGCTGAAAGTGCTAATAATTTGAAGTAGGCATATGTTCAGGCATATACATACAGATTTGGAAGCGTGATACCACTAAACTTGTGACGGAATTTTTTTTTTGGCACATGTTACTTTATCAGGACTAACGGTGGTGGCACGCGACAGCATTTTAAACCAAAAATATGTTTTTTTTTTTTTTGCATTTTCACCCAACTCTCCACAGTACTGTAATCAAGGATTTATGAAGAGTTTAGTATCTAGCTAGTCAATTGGAATCACTTTCAATTCAAATTGAATTGATTTCATGATAGTGAATGTTATTGGCCAATCTTGAAGAGATGTGAAAACCTTGTATTAAATGTAAAATGATTTTATATTCAGGTTCATTTCGACATCTCAGATTACAGTGGTATTAAAAGAACAGACCGCATTGAAATTTTACGTTGGCTGCAAATTATTATAAAAAAATTCAACTTGAACATTGAAGAAGATACGAAATTGATGAAATTAAACACGGCTCACATTGGGGTTGCAGTTTTACAGTTACAGTTACCCTCCAGAATTCAACAAAAGAACATTTCCTCCTAGTTCATTGAGTACGTTTCAATTCGATTCATTATTCAATCACTTACGGACGTTTTTTTTTTTGTATTCTATTTTCCTGAACACATTTTTCATAAAATTGTTTCAATATAAAATTAATATTTTCACAATTTTTCAAAAACGAAGTTAACTTTGAAAAGGCAGCTATATTTCATTTTTTTTTTCTATCCGCAATATAAAAGCTTTGATCCGTATACGCCATAGCCTATAAAACCACGAGAAATTAATACATAGGTAGGTCTGGATTCATTGTGAGGCAAATCCATTGAATAAATAAATTTACAAGGAAGCGGCATATCGAGTGAATACATTGTACGTGAATAACGCATGATCTGACGTTCAGATCTCACTTAATAAGTGAGATTTTGACGTTTTTGAAAAGAAACCTTTCAAAGTTCCGGGAGTTCAGCTACTTGAAAAAGTTTATTATTATTAATAAACACAAGGAATTTGTTTCTAAAGCTTGAAGTGTATATTTTCATTTAATTTTAGTGTTTTGTTGGATTATTGCGCACAAATACATTTAAAATTTCGCACTATACATTTAAATTCTGTCAGCGAGTGGCTTAAGTTTTCACTCGATATGCTGCTTTCTTGTTTGTTATTTATTTAATGGTCAAATCCCATTATCTTCTATAGTCTGTCCGAGATATTATTATTAATAACATTTATTGCATGCTTTGTAGGTAACCAGCATTATACATTAATACATGTACATACAAAACTAATTTGGAGAAAAAACTAAATTATTAAAACATTCTTTAATATTACCATTATAATAATATCAATATTTTCATAGGTGACGAAGAGGAACGTAGATCATTCCGTTCAAAAGGAATACCAGTTATTTTTCAAGATGAACTCGATGAAAAACCAGAAATTGGTAATAAATCTCCAATTATACTGAAAGATGAAAAACCGCCATTATTGCCTCCATCATACAACAGCACAAATCTTGATGGTAAGTAAAAATATAAAAATTCAATTATCTTCTGCTGAATATAATTATATTAACAAAAAAGTGTTTTAAAATGCGAAAAACCAATCACCCCAGGAGATAATGATTGCGATGAATATGTTCCTCCACCGGCTGTTGTAATAGGAGGCCGAGAAGTTCGCGGAAAATCACCTGTAACTCCATCATATAGGAAACCTCCTCCATATGTTTCTCCTTAAGCATTTTTTTGAATGTTTATGTTTATGCTACCTACCACATAAGTTAACCTCACAAAATCATAATTTTTATTGACTGACTATTTATGTTCTATTCTGGTTTTTTGTTTTTGTTTATCTTTTTTTTTCTGCATTTTAAGCTGAGACTATACCGAAATAAGCGCATCGTGTAATTTCCACTTAGGTTTTAAGCCGAAAATTTATTATCATTAGATTTAGGTGTAATATTGTATAAAAAAAACAAAATGAAGAAAAAGAAATTATATCAAATAATTTTCTAATTTTCGTATTGGTGTCAAACATCGCTCCTATATGGTTTGTTTATCTAAACACTGCCAAAACGATTTTTACAAGAAAAACAAAAAGTTTTATGTATTTTTATTGTATGTATATTAATTTTACAATTAGGTTTTTTTTTGTTTTTTTAATTACTTCCCACTTGGCAGCATTTTTCTAATTAACATAGTACGGACAAACGTACTTATGATGATATTAAAGCAGCTATTAGTATTCTCAGAACAATGCGAATAAGTTTATTTGTGTAGATGTAATAAAAAAAATTCTCAAATTTATACGATTTTATTGCATAAAGGAAATCTAAATTTGTGAAGAATTCTAAGGAAATCCTACTTTTTAAGGTTCATTTTGAAAGAAATATTTCTGAAACTGAACAATTTGTAATCCATTTTAAAAATGGCGTTAATGTACATAGTTATCTCCGAGATGAATCAATGCCATCTATTTTTCGAAAAAACTAAGAAAAATATAATATATCTATTTCATGAAAATACAAGGGAAAACCAAAGGCAAAATAGTAGTTCTACATTGTCTGTTTAAGGTTACACCAGAATTTGTGTGAAGTGAAAGGCCTGGAACGTTGAATTAAGTGTGCGTTAAAAAAGAATTGAGACTCAAAAATTTGAAGGTCGCCACCTATGAGTAAGAAACTAAACGGGATGCCATTCATTGAATAAATAACTAATAAGGAAACGGGGTATCGTGCGAATACAGTGTACGTGTTTAAGCAATTCAATGGCAGTGTGACCTATGTTTATGCCATATATTTTTTCGTGTCGAACGTTTTTTTTTTCATTTGCTAACATATGGCTGCATCTCTGTTTACATGTACCGTTCGGTAGTAAAATGTATCCTAGTAAAAACTTCGTAGGTGAAGCTAAAATTGAAAGAGGGTTTTGTATAGGAAGGAGAAATATTGGTAAATGTTTGTAATTTTGATAAAAGTACTTGGATTTTAATACATTTTCTTGAAATTGATTTACCAAACATTAACTTTTTAAAACAAGTTAAGACTGTAATAGGTCTATCGAGGAACCGGAAGCATCTAACATATGCTGTAACGAACTTAGTAGTGAAGTAGTAGTACATCAAAAGATTATTTTATATCAACTCTCTATGCCGCTGCTGGTATACAATTTTGCTTCATACTTTCATAAACCGCGCCAAAGTTCCCCACATTAGCATTTTTTCCATCCACCTGAATTGCTCATTCTGAAGATTGGCACGAAAAGTTTTGTTGATGTTACTCGTAGGTCGCAACTTATATTACAGCAGCATTGACATTATCCACATCGATGCTTCATGTTAATGTCTCCAACTCATGTTTACTTTTGTGTAAAAATGTCTGAGTAAAATTCAAGTAAAAACATTCTTTCGGTAGATGGGATAATACTAAATGATAATGATAAAAATTAACATACAACCTTAGATCATAAAACGAAAGGATAGGCTACCTTGTATAAAATTCGTGTACGTGTGATAAGCAATTTTTTTTGAGGGCACGGGAGTGAAATGACAAGAGGGCGGGTTTTAGTTTTTGGCAGTTCGATATTTCTGACATTTCTCATTTGTCATTTCTTAGATCTTACAATTGAATTGTCATTGGGGCTCTTGTTTGATGACAGTCAAGCAAAGGCAACGGCAAGAAATATTATCAGCAAATAAATGGGGCACTAAGAAAACTCTTAAAAATGTAATAACTTATAAAAGAATTATAAACTGAAAAAATGATCGAATCGCGGTGACAGGAAATTATAGAACTTGTTCAATATTTGATTAACTTTCAACCACTAAATTATGTGCCCGCTCAGAAAATATCATAGTTTACGGCTTCCATGACTAAACAAACACATCGATGCGATTCTACTACTTGAAGAAAAATGTTTAAGTTTTTCTTCCTCATAGCCTATCCAGTTCGTTATATGATCTAAGCATACAACTTATGAGGTAAACCGACGTAAATGTTTCAACTGTCAAAAATCAACGATAATTTTTGTTATGTGAACTGCGGTGAATATAGAATAAAATTTAAAAACATTTCCCAGAACTTATCAATTTTAGCTTTTGGAACAATTCGCACTTATTTGATTTTATTTATTCATTATTTTTAAAAAAAATCGCACTGACAACTAAAAAAGTTATTTCAAATGACAAATGAAAGAAAAGAATGAATATACTAGTTTCGATTTCCATTGATATTTTACAAAAAGTGCACGCCAATCAATGACAAACGAGTTCAATCGTAACCCCCGCAAGATACAAGCCAAGAACAAAGTCGAAAAAAGAGAGCAGGCGACATCCACAGTCATCTTGCCTTGTCTTCTTACTGCAGGAGTTTTTCATATAAAAGTTGCTTGTATTTTGTTCAAACGCTATAATTTCCGTAAATTTGTTCTACATGCTATATTTTTTTTAAAACTATTAGAAAGAAAACATATTTGGCTGCAATTTGTTTTAACTTCATTTTCTGTAAGAGTGACAGTTTTGGGCTGTAGGACCTTTTTAAGATGAAATTTTAGTTTTTCTTCCATGGTTTGTATACAAAAAGCAGTGAGAGTGAGCTCTTACTGTATGCTGTACCCGGCACGTTAAGGCATATTAATGTGTCGGTGCCTTCGGCGACTTCATGGCTTGTATTATATTCCGGGGGTTACGGTTCAATGGAACAACTTTTAATGCGATGAGAATGTATATGGCCCAACCCAGACGAGAACTTTTTACTTAGACGTGCCAAAACAATAATTTTGTGCGTGTTCCTTATATGATTATCGAAATAAGTTTTGTGATCACAGTTTTAGATATAAACAATTACTGTAAAATCACAACACGTAATGATTATTAAATTCTTATACATATTATCACCTCAAATCGTAAATAAACATTTGTACAGCCGTCCGATGAGAAATTTCAAAATGGCCGACTTGCTGTAGTATTGGTATGCTGCCCGTACTCCCGATCGAAAGTTGGTAGCACGGGCTTTTTCCGACCCTCGAATACTTCCCACACGTAAAAGTGCCAATATCCTCCCCTGTGGCTATAGTAGCCTACGAGTAAGAAACTAAAGGCCATTGCGTGTATATATATGCCATTTTTTCGTGGCGAGCGTGATGTTCTTTCTCACTTTCTAATATGGTTACATCTCTGTCTACCTGTACGCTAGGTGTCACTTTTGTTTATGATCGGTAAAGAAATTTACCCTAGCACAAAAGTCGTAGTTAAGGTTAAAATTGGAAATATTTACATTCTTTTAGGTGGAAATTTAGTAATACTGTACTTGTTTCTTTTTAATAATAAGCTGGGAATTAGAATATTGGTAAATATTTATAATTTTGATAAAAGTAAAAGAATTTTAATATATTTTCTTATTATGGGTTTACCAAAAATTAAATTTTAAGACAAGTTGTTGGGCAACCGAAAATTGAAATAGGCTTACTGGGGAACCAGGAATCTCAAAAAGTTGTTTTGTAATTATTAGCGCTCACTATGCTGCTGCTTGTATGCAATTTTGCACTGGATATTTTCTCGGTATTACAAATAGTATTCAACTTGAATTGTCATCTGCTCCGTCAAAGTGTATTTCAAAGATTATTTGTGAAATTTTAAGTTAACTGAATTAAATATTTAAGTTATTTGCATAAATTTTAAGAAGAAATTTCTTTCTATATATCAATAAAGAACATTTATTACGTTTGACAGTCCCGTGTATATAATACGTGTGTCCACAAATACAAGGAATATGACAGCAATATGTTCGATGGACTTCAATGCTCCCAGTTTTCCCTTCCAGAAAAAGTGCAACACTGAAATGATCCCATCGACATTAGTTTCTTACTCGTAGATAGTAGCTCAATCCGTGTAATTTCTCACATTAACATTTTCTGAAAAAAAAACGACACCGAGCGAAGTATGGCACATTATAATTATAAGCGCAAAAATTAAATTTTTAACAGGATTTTCCATTTTATTTTATTAATCAAATGAGTTATTACACCTTTTACCTTGCTTTAAAATTAATTTCACTTAACATTTGTTTTGACATTCAGCAGAGACATTTCTCGGTGTAACACCGCGGATTTTTTTAGTGTAGCACCAGGGTCATTTTGACGTACACTTTTTCTAGAAGTTCAGGTTAATGGAACAATTTCAGTGTAGCACTGCATCAAAAGTGTAACACTTCTACTAGAAAACGTGATCAAATCAGAAATCGGTATAAGTAAAAAGATTTTATTTTCAAATTAAATGTGTTAACTTGACAATTTGTAGTTGTCACTTTTGCTTTTTACCCAAGACCACACAAAGTTATTCATGTACTTTGTACAAATTTGACAGCTTCCCCTCTTACACATTTTCACACAAAAAACTCCAAGAACGAAATCACCCAAGAAGTACGTGAACAGACCTATTTTTACGCACAGTAAAGTGGATGAGTATTCTTTCCTTTTTTTGTCATTTGAAATAAGTAATTCTTTCAGTCGTCAATGCTATTTTTTTTAAAAATAATTATAAATTAATAGAGTAAAATAAAAATTTACGTCGATTTACCTAGGTGGTACCCATACGTTGTCTGTTAAATCATTATTCTCCCCTTTACCGAAAGAAAGTTTTTACTTGAATTTTACTCAAACAAAAGTAAACTTCAGACCTATTATATATAAACAACTTTCGATTCTTTGTAAAAACTTTTGTGTAAACATACAAACCTATTATTCATTAAGATGTCGTGTGTCCATAATTATGGCTCGAAATTCAGATCATACCCCTTGAGAAAAAAACGTTCGAAAAAACTTACTGGAGCGATTCTCTGGAATTAAGAAACTTTCTGAAGCGCTCCTTTTCTGTGTCCCAGTTCATTGCTTTCTTACATAGGCATGTCCGCTCCCCAGAGGCAAGCGCGCTTCACTGTTGTTAAGAAGCGCTCTATGAGGTATGCTAAATGATTGGTGAAGAAGCTTTTTTGATTTATTTTTCCAAAAGCTTCTTCCATAATCTCATAAGAAGCCTTCAAAACTACTTCCTGAGTAGTAAGAGTAGTGAAGCGCTTGCGCGTGATTATTAGTGGTATTAAATTTTATGAAATTGATTAAATAAGCCAATATTCCTCTTTTTTATTCTCACATTTATTAACCAAAACTTCACATTACTTCAAACCACTCTGAGCTTCACATTGAAAACGAGAAATGCGTTACTTCGTACAATAGTGGAAAATTAGATGAAATCAGCCTTTGTTACACTTCTGCTAGAGCTTCTTAAATAATCTTCTATAGAACTTGTTTCCAAATGATGGCTATAGAAGCTCTTGATTTTCTGGATATATCAGTGAATATTTTTCTAAGAAACCTCGAAATGATGTCTAGGAAAACGATTAAATTGTACTTTTTTCAGAAGCGCTAGTTTTTCGTCCCAATTGGGTGGAGCGTCTCGACTCATTTTCACACTAGTGAAGTGTGTCTTTTCTTTCTTGATTAGCTAGGGCCAACACGCTGCAGCATGCTATATTTGTCTTGGATGAGAGACATTCGGCGGTAGAAAACATTCTATGCTGCACTTTTCTGAGCTGCAGCACGACCAGACACGACAAAAATAATAAAATAGGAAACATAGTGCTAACTTTTAGTTCATGCTTTGTATACGGAAAGAAGTCTCGTCAAAACTTATTTCTGCTGTAGTAAATGATTTCCAAGTTTACAAGCCAACAACCCCATTAGAATTTATATGAGGAGGTCCTGCCAAAGTGCTACATATCCATTTTCGAAATATTGTCAGTAAAAGGTAAAATGGATTATGATTATCATACGTTTTGATATGAATGCTTAGCTTTATCCAGAGATTACAAGGATTTGTTGCAATTTAGTGGTAACTTAGGTTGACATTTACATAGATTTTAGCCGTTATGATATCATTTAATCCATTATAGGGTATTTTTTTCGAAAATGAATGTATAGCGTTTTGAGCTGGATCTCAGCATATCCCATTAATTAATGGTATCAGATAAAATGGGAGAATATCTTCAGTGTGCGTAACCTTAAAGTTACTACCGATTTCATCAATGAGTAGAATTGTACTCACTGAGATGTATTACATGGACCGTTAACATTACTGATATTACTTACATTCTCTTTTTAGTTTAAGTACTTATTTCCGCTGAACTTCAAGTACGAAATCCACCATAGGTCAGTGGATTTTCCAGATCAATATATAGAATGGAAGTAGATGGCAACATCCATTCTCTGTCCCCTATACGTAATTTTAGGGTTGGGCAAACAAAAATGCTCAATTTTATTTCCTGGGTTTACGGAATATTTAATGTTATAGGAATAGGAGATAATCTTCTAATAAAAGTAATAATTTCAAATGTGTTTGGAAATTATTGAACTTAAAATTAAAATAATTGTCATACTCCTGCCAACAAAATTACTCTCACATGAAATGGAAATTTAAGTAGTCTTGTTATAAATGTCAATAGTGATTCTGAATCCCGATTGAAACCGTAAGGGTGATTGAATTAAGCTCCGACCATCGAACGGAATAGTGCAGTTTTCGAGGTGCCTTAGGTCATCATTATCTACTGCTTGGTCGTGTGCGATACTGCCTCCTGAGATGGACCAGATATATACTTTTAAACATTTTTCCTTCTTAAACTCGGAATAATTACTACACGTACATTATATTTAGCCATCTGCAAGACTTGTTTTTAGCTTTTAACTATTAACAATAGTAAATTACAAATACGAACGAAAATTATTGGATAACTACATTTTTTTAAGAAGAAAATTTATAAAAACTAACTAACAGAAGAAGGTAACAGAAAGTATTTTATTATTAAATTCCCTTGATGTAAATAGAAAAACTAAGAATTTTAAGTAATTTACAAATTCAACAATGAAAATGCAATCGAAAGTACCATCGTACCAGTTCACACACATCCATACATATTTTATTTACCCTTTTTCCAAACTTTTAATTAATGTATAGAGAAAAAAAACAGCAATAAGCCAGGAATTGTTCGCTTTCTGTCTTTATAATGTAAAAAATAAATAGATAATAATTTTTGTATAAAACCCTCTTAAGGACATTCATTCATATACATATTAGGGTAACTATTTAACAGTAAAAAAGAACTTGTATCTCTTTATTAAATCTCACATCAATCAATCAAAAACAACAAAAATTTTAATATGTATCAAAATATTAATGAAAATAGCGAACTGCAGATATATTTTTTTAACATTCATACTACAAGAAGAAAGAAACTGGAAGACCGGACACCGAGAAAGTAATGAGAGTATTATTTTACAGAAATAATTTTGCGCGAGAATACAGAATTAAAAATTGTGTATTTAAGTAGCTTTTTAGTAATTAATGAAAGAAAGAAATCAAAGAAAAACGTCTTTTTGTTAGATTAGATTTGTATACTAGTAATTGTGGTGTCATAAAATATAAATAATAGCATAAATACAAAGAATGAAAAGAAAACAAACCAACGCAACGTGCTTATTTTTTAATGAGACTATGTAAAATGGTTTTTTGTTTTGTTTTGTTTTGTCGTCAATGTCATAAACGTGTAAGTACAGAAATGAACAATAAAATTTGAATATTTGTAGGATATATAAGCAGTAAGAAAGTTTGTAATTTTGTATTATCTTTATAAGAAATAAGAAACAAAAAGAATGAAACTCATTGTTTTTTGATATTAGATTACCTTTTTGTACCAAAATAGCACGAAGAAAATTAATGAAATTATGAAAGAATAAAAAATAAAATCTTTAAATTATTATATAAGAGAAAAGAAACTAATCATGAAAAATATATGTAAACTATTAAAATAAAGCTATATATAAAATAAAAAGAAGTTTTTTTTTTCATATTTTCGCTAGTACCATTGTGTTTAGAGTATATAGTGAACGCAGAGGCAATGAGTTCACAACTCAATAGATGGCTCTAGATGTACCGAATCGAAGAAATTCTCTGTTCACATTAAATGTGAGGATATAAATTTACTCTTTGGTTCTTGTTCGTGCTGCAGTGCAGCTGGATTTGCGCATCGCGTCACTGTTTATTGGATATTCTTCTCGTTCGTTGTCGCCTTCCCGTACCATAGGCGCTGTTTCGTGTTTGTGTGGTGGCTTCACCCATCACTACATTGCATAGAATAAGATTGGTGGGCGAAACGGGCAGGCTGCAATGATTAATTTAGCTATGCATTGATGTGGTGGATTTTTGGATCACTGACTTTTTCATAATTATGTTCTAAGAAAAACAGAGGAGTAAATGCATGTTTTCTTAGAAGGAAATCTTTAACATCATTTTGCATGACGTTTGTTTTTGTGGATTTTAATTTCTAAGTGTTATTTGAGACTAGATGAAATTTTTGAGGCTGCATATGAATGAAGACTAAATTAAGGGTTTCTTTTCTATTGAAGGAAGCATGATAACAAAATATACACTTACGTAGATAGACCTGGGGATTACACGAGGAAGTACAGCTTGTATGCAAGCCTCCCTTCCGTCGCGTTTTTAAAATTGACAGAGAGAAGAAGGCAGTTCGATTGATATTTCATCAGCTTGTATGGATAATCATTTAGAAAAGTGGCATTAAGACAAAGTTTTATGTATGTCGGCGGAAGTCGCTTTTCCAAACTTTGATATTAGAAAATTTTCTGGAATTTAAGAAAATAATTTTTGTGTATAAAATTTTCATGAGTTACTTGAATTTCTTGTGTCAGAACATTGTTCAATAAATTATCTATATCTATGATGCAACTACTTATACTATCAACTACACCAGCCTACCCATATGCTCGGCTCAGTTTTCAATTCCACGAAATATTTCTAGTTTACCTATATTTTACCAAAAAGAATATCTTAGCATGTACGTACATATATTAACAAAACACAAGTAAAAAAGCTAGAATTGGTCTAAGACCAATTCTTATGATACCCTAGATGAATGCCCGTATTAAATTTCGTATGGTCACCGATCTATTCAAGTTTGATTTTGAAGTTGTTTTTCGCATATATTTCTAGAACGGTTTGTTGCACAGAAAAAATGATTATTACCAATTTTATAGGATTTCATATTCTGCAGAAGTTTTTAGTACAATAAAAATGTTTTGGACCTAAATTTTTATATGGCAACACCAAGAAGGAGTTACCCGATTTAGTCCATTTTTAACATTTTATTTGCTAATGTAGTAAAAACATCATGTACGAAATTTCAGCTCTCTACGTCGACGCGTTCTCAGGCAGTGTCCAAAATGTCGGAAAACGAAATTTTTATATGGCAACCCCACGAAGGAGTTGCCCGATTTGTCTCATTTTCGAACTTAATTTTACTTTTTTTTTTTAAAGTCTGTGTACAAAATTTCAGTTCTCTAAGTGTACGCGTTCTCGAGTTATCGTGCGCACGGACGGACGGACATGCAAAAATCAAAATAACTTTTAATATTATGTGTGGGTGTGCAATCAATTATGCTCTACCATCATTATTTCGAGGTGTTACAAACGGAATGACAAACTTAGTATACCCCTATAGATTTCATCTAGGGTATAAAAACAATAAAAATGGGAAAGCAGAATGTGAGTAGGAGCAAGAACAGAGGAAAAAATTGGTATATTCATACATATATATAAATTATTCCGAGAAGGAAGTCATGGATTCTCTTCTAACGAATCAGCGTTGCAAACAAAATTAGACATCATTATTGTTTGCCCGTCTCGTCACTACTCCATGCAAAGTAGAAAACGAAGCCACGCAAACACCGCTGACAAACGACGGTACGTGAACGCCACGAAATATGTGCCGAAGTGTGAGCGGAGCATGCCAGCCAGCGGGCTGGGGGACACTACAGTGAATAGGCTTGAGTCTCGGATAGTACAGCCACGTGGCGCCTCTAGCGAGCAGTGTACCCAACAGCCGATTTTCATTTTTGCGATCACTATATACTGTAAACACAATGCTAGTACCATATTTCTAGTAAGTATTTAGTTACAAATTAAAATATGTAATCTCGATAATTTCATGTAACCAATTATAGAAGCCGATTGATTGTAAAGAAAATTGGAGGAAAATCAGAAGAATTTTTTCGAGATATTTAAAAGGTAGGAAAACGTATATGGAGAATCATCATGAATTATTACGGCAAAAATATCAGAAATTTACCTGCACTGGATCTAATTTTTTCTGATGAACTTTCAAGACAGACCATATCTTCTCTGTTGTCAAACAAGCATCGAAAAGATGGTAAGAAATATTTCAGCCCGTCAAATCTAACTCTCCTCTACAAGTCCTATATCAGACCTTAAATGGAATACAATTCTCATATTAGGGCCGGGGCTGGCCGTACAGCTTCAGATTCATTGGATATTGTCCAAAAGGGAGCCTTTAAGCTCATTGGTAATTTGACAATAACCTGTCATATCGACTCACTCTGGCACCGCCGTAGTGTTTGATGTCTTTCGCACCTTTATCGCTACATGCATGGTCTATGTTCCGATGAAATATTTAGTCTAATTCCTGCACGCAATATCCCTTCACGCGCACATCCTTCACCCTTCAAAATACTTTCGGCCCTACAGTAAAATTCTGTAATGCTTTCTTATCTCTAATTGTGCGAATGTAGGGCAAACTACCATATTCTGTTTTTCCTCGGGCCTACAATCTGCGAAGTTTCAAGAGTAACATTACATCAGAACCCTGCCACTCATGTTCTCGAATCCTTCCCCATCTCCTTCCTAACAAGCTGTGCTTTGCATCATAGGGTATCCCCAAAGCTGGCCTTAATAACATAGAAAAAAAAAAGCAGCCAAGTGAAAAGTTTTGTACAGCAAGAACAAGAAGGGGTTGCCCGAATTAGATAATTTTTGAAATTTTCTTTACTATTTTTATTGCAGTTCAACGTCGGCGCATTCTTGGATCCGGATACCCGGATTAGGGAACTATCCGAATCCATATTACCCGGATTCGGATCCGAATTATCCGGATCTAGACTAAGCAAAAAACCTTCAAAATTGTTTTGTTTCATTGAGAAAATGAAATGTCATGAAATTTATATTTTCCTAATGAAACAATGCAATCTGGAGGAAATTTTGAACGCTCTATGGAGAGAAGATGGGCACATGATGCAACCTTTCAAGAGAAATATGCCGAGGTTTTAAATGAGTATTTAGAGTTTAGTCATATGGAGGAATGTGAGAAATCGGACGAGAGCCCTAGTGACCCTCGAGGTCTGATTCAAGGATGTTACATTCCTCATCATGCTGTGATTAAGGACGATAGCAGTACCACAAAATTGAGAGTAGTGTTCGATGCGTCTTCAAGGACATCTAATGGACAATCTTTAAATGAATGTCTAATGATTGGGCCTCCTTTACAGCAGGATATCATGTCTATATTGCTTCGCTGGCGGAAGCATAAGATTGTTTTTACCGCTGACATACGGCAAATGTATCGTCAAATAATGGTAAATAAACAAGATGCTGAATATCAACGCATTGTATGGAAGAATAGTGCAGATGCGCAAATAAGGGATTTTCGTTTGCTTACTGTTACTTTCGGGGTAGCATCAGCTCCCTATTTAGCTATTCTAGTGTTACGTCAGCTCGCATGGGATGATGGTAAACATTTTCCATTAGCCCAGGCCATTCTATTAGATGATATATATATTGATGACATTTTGACTGGAGGAGATAACCTAAGCGAGGTACAAGCGGCACAAACTCAAGTGATTTCGCTATTGAAATCTGGAAAATTGGAGCTTCGAAAATGGGCAGCAAACTCTGCCTCTTTATTGAAAGACATTCCCATTGAACATAGAAACCAAGGTCCCACTTGTTGCATGAATTCGGAATCCACTATAAAGGCTCTTGGAATTTATTGGAATTCTAATTCTGATGAATTTATTTTCAAAATTGGCGGTAACTTAATGAAAGAACCATATACGAAAAGGAACATCTTGTCATTTATAGCTAAGCTGTTCGATCCTCTGGGATGGATAGCTCCGGTGATAATAACAGCAAAATTATTCATGCAAAAGCTGTGGTTAAGCAAGAAATTATGGGATGAGGAACTTTGTCCTAAAATGACTATTGAGTGGAAAAATTACCTGATGGAAATGTCAAGTGTTTCCGAGATTGTTGTACCTCGCTGGCTAGGGTATTCTCCCAGTAGATCCATCGAAATTCATGGCTTCTGTGATGCGTCAGAGAAAGCTTACGCCGCCGCAGACTAAAATTAGACAATGCATCGATATATGCCTGGACGGACTCAACGATCGTTTTAACATGGCTACAAGGCGGAGCACATAAATGGAATACGTTTGTGGCTAACAGAGTTTCCCGAATACTAGAAGTACAAGCCGCACAAAAGTGGTTTCATGTAGTGTCTTCAGATAACCCGGCTGACCTTGCTACCCGAGGCATCCCCCTTACATCAATACCCAGTTTGTCACTATGGTGGTGTGGACCCACTTGGTTACGTCAATCAGAAGATGTATGGAAGTTGCAACGGGAAGCAGTTATTCCGAGCACGGATTTAGAGATGAAAAGGATCCAAGTTTTTATTTCCATCAAGGAAACTAATGCTTTTTTCATCCTTTTTAAGCATTGTTCCGCGCTTAACAAATTACTACGAATCACTGCTTATTGCATTAGATTTATAAAGCTTTGTCGATCTTCTGATAGGACCACACTTAGAGGATGTCTGAGACCAACAGAGTTTTCTGATGCTCGCAAGCAATGGAGTAAATGGGTACAAGAAGTTGAGTTCAAAGACGAACTCCACGATCTCCAAAAGGAAGGCACCGTCTCTTCTTCTAGTAAGCTTCGCTCGTTAAATCCATTTCTAGATAGTCTAGATCTAATCCGCGTTAGTGGAAGATTGACTTACTTGAAGTCAATATCCACTGAGAAGAAGCACCCAATAATATTACCAGAAAAACATAAGTTTACAGAGCTTCTCATTCTTCACTCTCATGATTTTACCCTTCATGGTGGAGTGCAAATTACATTGAATTTGTTAAGGGAAAAATTTTGGATTGTTAAGGCTCGCCATGCCATAAACGGGTAATATCTCAATGTGTAACATGCTGTCGGCTACGCAAAGAAATGCAGACTCAGCTAATGGGTACTTTACCCTCATGCCGTGTGTCTATATCCCGCCCATTTTCTAACGTAGGTATCGATTACGCAGGTCCAATAAATATTCGAGCCTCCAAAGGACGAGGTATTCGAACGTTTAAAGGATATATAGTCATATTTATTTGTATGAGTAGTAAAGCCATTCATCTAGAGGCTGCCGGTGACCTGACTACCGCTACCTTTATCGCTGCTTTTCGTCGTTTCATTGCTAGAAGAGGCCTTTGTCGGCATGTATACTCTGATTGCGGTACTAACTTTATAGGTGCTCGAGCAGAACTTGATGAAGGATTTCATAAGGCTGAACGCCAATGGAGTCAGGAAGCTGCAAGACTATTTGCGTCTGACGGCATTGAATGGCACTTTATTCCCCCGCCAGTCCGCATTTTGGTGGACTGTGGGAAGCGGGAGTAAAATCAGTTAAATTTCATCTTCGGAGAATTTTGGGAAACTCTAGCGTTTGTTTTGAGGAAATGATTACTCTAGTCGCTCAAATTGAGGCCTGTCTGAATTCTGGGCCGCTTTGTCCCTTAACAGATGACCCTGACGAGCTTAATGCCCTGACTCCAGGACATTTTTTAATCGGAACCCCCCTGTTATCCCCCCGGAATCCGTGGATGTAAACACACATCATGTTAGGCTTAATCGATGGCAATTGTGCCAGAAATTAAAGCAAGATTTTTGGCAGCGATGGAGCCAGGAATATCTGTCACGACTGCAACAGTGTCCAAAATGGGTCAACCAAACACGAACTCTCAGGATTGGTGATTTAGTTCTAGTTAAAGATGATCGCCTACCCGCATTGAAGTGGATGATGGATGGGCAGAATGATAGACACCCATCCTGGTCAAGATGGAATCATTCGAGTCGTTACTTTACGTACCCAATCTTCTATTCTGAAACGTCCCATTTCAAAATTGTGCTTATTACCGGTTAAATCGAGCCAGCCTACTACGATAAGCCTAAATTCGGAACGTCCACTGAAATTATAAATAAATAACGCTTTTCTTCTTGCTTGAGTTTTTATATTGCCGCCATCCTGCGTTATAATCACTGAGTTGATTTTATCTGAATTCCAATTGTTTTTCAATTCGTTGCGTGAAGGGGATTGCCGGCTTAAGTTCTTTTCGTGTAGTTAACAAAGTGATTCACATACATTCTCACAAAGCAAACAGGTCAGTAAAAAAAAAAAACATCCTTTTGATTCTTCCCAAGCATTCCTCAGTCCTTACACATTTTCTTCACTCCAAATCCCACACTGTTAGTTCACTTATTATGATTATGGTCATCACCCAGCAATCTAACAAGGAAGCTTCACCAGGACTCAGGATTCATCCTCTGAAATAGTTTGAACCGGACGCTTCAAGGCGGGGAGAATGTTGGAAAACAACCTAAACCACTCCATCTGTAAAAACAAAACACAGGTTAGACTTCATCCATATGATGAAGCTCGATCCAGTCAGTTTGTAGTTCAAGAGGAGCAGCCATCTTGTTTTTTTATGATACAGACATGTCAAGTCAAGGTGGAAGAAAATAAAGCCACATTCTTATTTAATCTCAATTAAGGTGCGAGTTGTTTTATTTCATCCTCAAAAAGAAAAGTTTATACAGTCCACTTACTATTAACACTGTATATATAACTGTAAATATCCTCCAGGGGAGATCATATACTGAAGCCCACAAATATCGGGACTACTGCTGAACCTTTTCCATCGTTGTAATCCTACCGTGTTCCATTAGGAAGGTATTTGACAACCCAAACAAGGAATAATAAAAAAGGAAAAAGAAGACACCACGCGTAATTAATGTCGTTTTCCTTTAAACATCCAGGTTCGCTCTGGAGGCAGCCCCGTTCAATCGAACGGTGTCAGAGTGCACCTTTTTCGCCTGTGTATGTATACTAGCGTCAAAGTAGCTATGAACTTTTGCGAAAACTGGTTGGTAATTTGTTTGCGAATAATTTTGAGGATAATATAATAATAGTAGTGGTCTTAATAAAAATTGTTGACTTTAAAGTTAATTAAATAATATAAAACAGAACTAAACTTTGTTTGTGTGAGTGAACTCATAGTGTACCCGAGTAAATTTTCAGAGTGAAACTGATGCTTTTTGGGTTGCCACCAGAGGCAACCCGTGACGTCATTTTTGCTTCAAACGAACGCTTTGACAGCACTTAGGTTGCCTCCAGAGCGAAACTGATGTTCAAACGAAAACGACATTAATTGACCGGACAGTTAAGCTAAGTCGTTTTGTGTAAATTAGAATAAATATTGGCTCTTGAAGTTTATTGTATTTCCCGAATTTAGGTATAGATCTAGTTGTTTATCATGTAAAAAAAGGAACAATGACGCAACATGCAAGTTCATGAATTTCAACAAAACTTAACATATCCTAGTGATCATAGAGAATCCTAGACCGCTTTCTTTTCTTTGATAGCTGCAAGCTGATATCTAAGAGGCCTCTTCGATGGAGCACCATTGCAAGAAAACGAAACTGTAAGTAATATCTGTAAGTGAAATAATTACTTCCTATAAAAAAAGATCTTTAAAAAAAAGGAATACAAAAAAAACCAAAAGCAGAAAACAAAATGACAAATATATAGGCAGGATTTTTTGTCGCAAATACCTGAATAATTTTTTTAATACCATCTCTAATGAATTCAATTGGAGAAACGTTTAGTTAGGGGATTTTCTGTATATAAAAAATGTTGAAAGTGTTAACTTAATCAAACATCACAAATAGGTCAGATTTAGAGTTAATGAATGAATTTTAACATATTGATGACATTCCTTGGCCCATACCATATATCATGGAAAATGATTGGTATATAAAGTTTAATTTCTGCTCATCTCATCGCTTATTCATCGTTTGATTCTATCAAAAATTTCGTTTATATAAACTCGTATCACAAACATACACTTCTTTTGAAACGAATTAAAACAACTTCATGAACTTGGATTGCGGACTGTATCCTCAATGAATAGTGTTAGCTTAAATAAGTTTTGTTCACCAATCCCTAAAGGATTGATTACATAAGATAAATTAGTTGGGATAGTTAAATTTTTGTTCCAATCCCGTAAGGATTGATTAAACATTATCAGTGAATTTCTTTAACATAAGTTTTGTTTTTCAATCCCGAAAAAAATAATTAGGTATCCTTTTTGAGGCGTAGTAAGACATCTTTCATATTAAGACAAATCATTCCATATAGGTTAGTTTTCGTAATAATTCCTTAGGGCTCAATTGGATACTATCGGTTAAATTCTTCTAGTAACAGCAAGGTTTGCACTTAATACATTAAAAGCTAACCAATCAATACAGTATGTGTGGTGCTGAAGGCGCTAATATAGTGGATTAAATTTTTTTGGAAATAATGAATAAGACATCATCAGCAACATGAGAATGTGGATCAGTGGGAATATGCTGAACATCATCTGATCTGTCGCTTATAACGTTTGGCAGCAGTAAATGGCTGGGACAAAGAAAGTCAGCATATTCTTCAGGGTCAATAGTCGACTGAGCTCTAGCTCTAGAACCCAAGCCAAGATCGTTGGCCTTATTCCAATTTATAACATTGCGCTCTCTAATGCCTTTCAATGTGTCCTCTCTTACCTTAGCTCTGATTAAGTAGTCAACCTGATAATGCAAGCGACGAAATTCAACCAGCTTCTCCACTGTTTTGTCATTCTTCCACTGCCTATAGGCAAGGTCGCAAAATCTGAAATTTGAGCAGGATCTCCGGATGCCTAAAAATTATTTTCTTAACAGTGCGAACTTTGATGGTTTTAAGGGGCACTTCCCTCGTGAATATGAAGCACAAAGAATCCGAAATATGTTGTGCAGCTAAGCCGGAGTCAGAATAGTTAAAAATGGGGGACCAATCTGCCTGAAGGGCATCCGTCTGTATTGCTGAGAAATTTCTGAAAGTTGTCCATAGATTAGAAGCCAGACAACGAAAGTTAAAAGAGGCAAAAAGCAACTCATGATCGGAGAAGCCAGGGCATTGACCAGAGAAGACTGTCTGAAAATTAGGAAACGAGATGAGCAGATCAAGGCTTGTTGCAGAGCTAAGCCCGTGACGCGTGGGCAGGTTGTTGATGATTCTAAGTCCCTTCTCACTCAAGAGGTCTACAGCTTTACGTCATCATCACAACCGTGTCGACTACATACATAGACCGTGACATCACCGACTTTTTTAGCAATTCTGTCGAGCCTATGTACCCTATATGCAGGAATGTCAAGCATTATAGAAAAATGGTGTCTCTTAGCCCACGTCTCACACACCAGTAGATCCCCGACATCACCAAGCTCAGCCAGGTGCCTGATATTTGTTATATTTTTGGAAGAGGATCTCGCGTTAAAGGAAAGTATATTAAAATTATTAGACGGAAGGACATTGGACAGATCAGCCTGAGTTGATAGACTATTGTGCGGGATGTTAGTCAAACTGGACATTGCTGGGGAGGGTAGATGTGTTAGGTAAAGCGGGCGATTTGCGGAGGCATTGCACAAGTTCGAGAGTGAATCGAACTGCAATTAGGTTAGGTGCACACTCCGCCGACCTTTCCAAAAGTGTATATTCTCCGATTTAGTGTATACCCTTTCCACTAGGTTCAATTTTCTAAGACCAATAGCAATATGCAGGAGATTTAGATCCTGTGGCAGTAGATCTTTATTGATGTATATTCTAGTATGTGCTCCTTGAGGATCAATTGCATTCAGGGTAAGCGGTTTAGATTTAAGCTTCACTAGATAGGCTCGGAGGAATGCTGAGCTATCCTCCTCTTTAAAGAATCTTAGGCACAACTTAGGAAGGATAGGGGAAGGTGTACCCAGCTTCGGCTGGAACGTTGCAATGAGCTCAACCTTGTCACAAAAGGAGCTCTCCAGATCGATACCTCTTCACAGTGCCGGAAGCAGCACGTCCTTGAACCTACTGCAAGTCAGCGCACTGGGTAGATTGCTGATTATGAGAGATCTATTTTTCACATATAAGCGCGAGAGCACGTTGATCCCACCCGCAATGGGGGCAGCTGTTGGAGCAATGCCCTGATACTGGCAACAGGCCCGTCGTCTGCAGAGGACCCTGATTGGGTCCACTTCTAGGGAGGGTGTGAGATGAGGCGGAATTTTAACCGAAATATGACTGGCAGAAGGAGCCAGAGAGAGGCTCACTTCATGTGTATTTTCATTACTAGTGGGAGACGTTAATTTTGTTGAGACTATTGTCCAAGCCAGTGAAGCGGTGATCACACCTATTAGTATTGATTAAAATATTACTGCTAGTCAGGTTGTCAATCTTAGGCTTAACAATACCTACACCAATCAAAGATTCTGCACTGGGAGCGCACTCATAACTGGGATCGTAAATAACCGAACTGGAGTTAATCGGTGAGACTATTCCGCCAAAAGTGCCAGGTAACTGATTTGAATACGAAGAAGCTGTAGAGTTACTAACGCGCGCGCTGGATTTAGTATCTTATTATGAGTCGAACGAACCGTAAACAGCAGACAGCTGGCTATTAGATGACTCTGGAACGAGTGAAATAAGGCTACCGCTATTGGTTATGATGATTGATTATTTGTAGGCTGATTCAAGGACACCGGGATGTTCCTGGAAGAGGGGTATAGGTTGGAGCTGTTCGAGGCACTCCAGCTGTCGCAGTAGAAAGCACAGGCGGTTGGACGTCACCGTGAGGATCCAGCTCCACCAACGACTTAGCACGCCTAATGCACTTGATGCAGACCCAGATGAGCTCCTTGTGGCGTCCGTAACAGGAATAGTAAGTGGCGTACGAGATACCACCGCCAGCACGTAATGCCACTCCAAACAACACAGACAGACAACCTTTTCTTTTGGAAACTTCTTGGGAGGATGCCCAGTAGAACGAGTCAGCACGAGTTAAAGTTCGATTGTGAATGCCCCTTTTACTATTGTCACCAATCACGCTTGTACTATCCACAGGTGTGGGTTTAATTAATTTTCCCGACTTATTTCTCAATTTTTTAGCTGAGCCGCTCTTATCGGGAGTCGCTTTGTTAGACCGTCCCTTCTTAGTTGAAGAAACCGCTGCATTCAATGTACCATCTAGTCGAGTCTGGAGACCTGGCATATCAAACACCAAGATAGAATGTTAATTAGGAAGGTGTGGTAGATTACTGATTAAATTAAACCGTGTAAATATACCGACGTCACATCCACTATTAAAATTCGCAATGAGAGCCGGAGCCGAAATCACCAAGATCGCACCGCACTAGTAGTTTACAAATACTTAATAGGTGTGAACACCATATCTAGGACCAAACTAACCTAAGAAACCGCTAAATAATAATTTACTTATAATAGGAATGACAAATGCCTGTAAGCCTATAGTAATATCAGCCTTAAAAATAAAGAAAATATTAATTGAATTGAATTGAATGCTAGTGATGAGGAATATGACATATTAAGTATGAAATAGATTAATTAATAATAATGAGATTTGAAATGTTAACTGTAGAATAGAGAACTAATTATCTTAAATGTAGAATAGCAATTAATTATAGAAGGTTATGTTATGTTATGTTAATAGGTACAGAGTAAATACCTAAATACCTAAATGAAATATTATCAAATAATCACACCGAGAAAGCTCCCCGAGAGTGATATGCTGCATGTGTGATATGCAATTTCTCCCACGTGGTAATTAAAAATGTCATCTACTGAAGGGAAAACAGCATGAAATCAGAGTTTCCAATATTGATAATTTGGTATATGATTTGGGTTCTTTATCCACTTTGCAAGAACCTGCTTGAAAATAATTCGTTGGAGTTTTTCCTATTTCAAACTGATGCAATACGTCCGGCCAGCATTCAAAACTCGTTCGAACCAGCTCCAAGCACCTGAGTTATTTACAACAGCAATGGCAAAGTACATATTAATAATACGAATTATGAAATATTAAATATGAAATAAGAAATATGCTGAATGTAGAGTAGAAAATTGATTATAGATAGTTAAGTACAAAACGTAGCTACCGCAGTGAAATATTATTAAAACTTAACTTAGTCCCAGATATTGATAAGCGATAGAATCACATATGTATATAAACTGTCGTTGCAACATATTATATTTTTCTCGCATAAGATTGTAACTATCGGGGGAAAAAATCCGACATCATCCGAAAAGCAGATCATGCCAGGAAATTAATTTAGCGTTAGGAGCTTCTTCCAGATTTTAATTACGTACTACTATTGCAATTATTAGTATTAGTCGTCCATCGATACATTGGCGTTTGCAACAAGATCATGTCAGGAAGCTTCTTCCAGATTTTCAATTATCAATTTTTGCAATTCTTAGCCGTCCATCACATATCGTGATTGCCTTTGCACAAAACCATTTATCGGTACCTCCTCGTCTGAAAAAAAAGAAGGGGTATACTTCATCGCATAATATTGTAGTGGTCGAGGACATCGAACTCAATAGGCGTCCGGAAAATAGAACATGCCAGGACAGAGCATTGGTGTTAGGAACAGATTTAGTCATGGTATAACTATTTGTCACAACAATTATTATCCAGCGTCGTCGTTTTGTTTATAAAATATTTTAAAATTTGTGTTTTGTCTATATTATTACAGTCAAATTAGTTACCTCATTACTGCTCATACAACGTAGTATCACCATGTTATAGTGTTGGCAATTCAGGCCAGAATAAATTTATTTTTGTGATTAATAGCGGCATCGTGGAGCATCCTATCCTCGGAGGCGCCTCTGCGGAGTATCCATAGTTTCAAATTTTTTTTTTTTTATATATTTTGTCTATATTTACCACACTGATATTATTCATATTTAGATATTCTATATACAAGATTTATAACTCGTGGACTTTTTGAGAATTTTTTGTCTGTACTTTCCACATTAGAATATTTGTTGTAATTAGGTATTATACACACAATTTTTAAGTATTGCTTTCATTTTAAATTGTTCTTGCCATCTTAAATTGAACATAATTATCCCAACTTGTGTTGAGGTGTTGTATATAAGTTTTTACGTAGCTAAGGGTCTAAAGGCTTAGGATAAGGAACTAAAACATTATGCTTAGGCCGACATTCTGTTTTGGTTGCGAATAGAATCCTCATGTTTAATACTATGTTGCTTGAAATGCACTGTAATTCTTTTCCCGTTTGACCAGTTTATTTTAAAATAACGCAAGTTTCATAGCACCCTGCACCTGCACAAAAAATGGGAAATTTTTCTTTGAATACACCACGTCCAAAATAGAAATGTGGAAAATGAAAGAGTCAGGGTATAGTTTCCGTACATGAACCAAGAAGGTGTAAGTTCCCTTTGGCGTACATATTTAAATCGCTGTAGTATATATCAGTATTATGCCCTGTCTTATTAATAAATGCGCTATATTATAGCGTAATGATGAGATACTACAGAAGGGATTAATTTTCCTCTCAATCTCCTGAAGCCCCCTCTCGACAGGCATGGTTGAATAGGTTCCTCCTCCGCTCTTTTCAGGTCGTCATATGGACATTGTAAGATATGGCTCACAATGTCAGTTGCGTGGATGGGCCACGGCCAAGAAGGCATAACATCGGCGCCTTCAGGTAGATTAAGGTAAGTGATGTAAGCCATACCAATACGCCATTTTGAAATTGCGAAATTTCTGAAATTTCTCATCGGACGGCTGTATACAGATGTTTATTTACGATTTGAGGTGATAATATAATAATGTAATAATCATTACGTGTTGTGAATTTTTGATACAGTTATTGTTGTTTATATCTTAATTGAACAAGCACGCAATTAATTTCGGTAATTATAAAAAGAACTATGCGAAGCAACATTATTGCTATGATACGTTTAAGCCAAGGGAAGGATATTCCTTCCTTCCCTAATAACTTCTCGTTTGAGTTGGCCCTAAGAGTCCCCTGGACCGGGTGTATGCTTCGATCTTCTGGTATAGGCACGAAATATCTGTTTGTATACGGGCTGTGACAGCAGCAGGTATTGGAGGACCCCCCCCGCTAACTCACCCGCAATAACTGAGGTGCCGCCCTGTGCAATCGCTTATCACCGGAGTGAACTGTCAGCTCATGCTGATAGGATAGACTTCACCAAGGTATATAGAAGACAAGTATTCCCATTAAAATGTTGACACATTGCAGCTGATATCCTCTAATGTAATTCTGTGACTAAAGTATATACATTTTTATAGAATAGACAGAGAGAGGAGATAGAGCATTGTGTATTGTGTTCTCTGTGCCGTACTTTCCTATACATTTCACAATATTACGTCTGCTAATATGGGAACATGTTTCGCAATGGGAATATCTTGTCTTCATATACCTTGGGACTTCACGTCCAAAGTATACTCACTCAAATATGCTTCCATAACAATCTGTACAGACATCCGATGAGTAATTTCAGAAATTTCGCAATTTCAAAATGGCTGGAGTTAAATTGATTGCAGTAGTATTGGTATGCTGCCCGTACTCTCGATCTAAACTTGGTAGCACGGAATTTTTCCGACCCCCGCATACTTTTCATTCGTAGAAACTGCCTAAAAACTTCCGCGTGTGGGCTATTGCATATAATTCTATCTACATTTTCTACACATATCTTTTTGATCCAAAAACTCATACTTTGTTTAATCCTTAATTTTTTTATTTGTATTTTTTATATTAATAAAAGCACTCCGACGATATCTGTAAGGTAATGAAATTTTAATTTTTAACAATTGCAATTTTTCACAAATAATAATTTTAATTTGAAGTTATTTCCACGAAAAAAATAATTATTTAAAGATGAGTTTTTGTTACCCTAAAACTGCTGAAACGCAAGCTCCATTCTAATTAAATCATTTTATCATGAAATAGTTATTTTGAGGTCAGATATTTTCAAATTGACAAGGCGGCCATGCATTTCTGCATCTGAACATGTCCTAAGAAAATTTTGATATGAATGGTAGCACTGTAAATGTAACTGTCAATGTCACTATATCCAGCAGATAGGTAGCAGATGATTTTGCTGCGCCGTTCAACAAGGAATTTTTATACCGCGAACGGAAACCAAACCGGCTGTTTGTTAAGTCAAGTCGTCACCGTTGTCATTAATACACGTGCTCCTTGTTTATTGTGTTTTTGTTCTATATTATAGTAGTTTTTGGCAAAATTAATATATTAACTTGTTCTAAATAAGGAAAATCTGAGTTGAGGTAAGTACATCAGGTACACCTAATACCTTTCCCGCGTTTCTACTGGGTACATATTTGTAACGGAATTTAATAGTGGTCGTCTGCCTTGTTCATTAGTTATTATATAAAAATATATAAGTTTAATTAAATCTTCTATTTAAGAGTTATACATAGGACCCTGGCAGTTAATTTAATGGGTTTCTCAATAGGTAGACGTACAATTGCAATTCACATTTTTTCGCGAGCAGGCATATGAAATTCACTTATATAATAATACCTACTATTAAAATAATTAATATGAATACATACAGAGCAAATCCTTTTACATATGTCTATTTTTGAGTTAACAGTACTTTTGTCCGTTAGATGTGCAAGCAGAGTAAACTGTAATTTATTTTTTATGCGCCCAATATCTTTGGGCTAAACTGCTACTGCTATGTATAAAAATTCTTTTGTTAGGAAATTATTTATGAATTGTGTTGTTAGAAAAATCTAGCAAGGACATCATACTATTCTGTATTGAGCCTAAAGTATGTAATGGCTGTTTTTCAAGCAATTAACTGGTTCTATGACAACAGGCTCAATTTATGCTTTAACGTAACAGAACGCTTGTCCCAAAATATCGAATTCATATAGAATTTTATAAAAATCTTAAGGATCATTCAAGAAATACTCACATTAGCTTCGCTGTGAGAGACTAGAAGCAGTAGAAGTAATGAATTTTGAATTAAATGGCATTGAATACACCTCTTCAATCAAATAACATTTTCACAATTTCTTCGTGTCTCAGATTCACAACAGTTCATTTGTAGATTGGAAACCTGTCCATGCCATTTTTAAAGACTGAACTTCTTTGTAAGGATTGAGGATCAAATTATCTTACTGAGAAATTTTTTTTCCGTTGCTGAATGATTCAATGATAAATTAAGGGCACACAATTGGGGTTTTTCAACTTTTACATATCACTTCTAGGCTAGTCAATACTAATCCTTCTTCGATGAAGAAAATTAATAGAGATAAGAGTCAATTCGCTGAAAGTAATGACAGTTTTAGATACTCAGGAAATTCACTTATTTTCTTTATTATATATTGTACTGTAAGATAATAAAATTTGGACATTGTCACATACATATGCGCACAACCTCACTCACATATGCTTCTATAAGAAACTACGAAGATTGTCTCCTTCTATAATATGATTTGGATGCAGTAACTGATTGGGTAAGACCAACTTCTTTTATTTTAATGTTACCAAATATAGCATATAATATTTCAATAATTCCGGTTAAAAATTATATGATTTCCGCTTAGAACTATATAATCCAGATTAACTTGATACTTTTACCCATTCAATTGATCTTATAAATTAATCCATTTTATAATAAACTTTGTTTTACGAAGCAAATCAGCCTTATGCCATTGCAGGTATACATAAATTTAATATATTTAAATTACTAGCATTATTTTTGAGCGTTACAAATGGAATAACAAACTGAGTGTACTCTACAGGTATCATCTAGTGTATAAAAAGGATTAACTTAGTCTCGAATAAAATAAAATGGATTGAAATGAATGATTGAACGAAATTCTATTCAATCAATTCAATAAAATCAAATCGATTGGGAAAATATCAATTCAATGACTCAATTTTGGAAATGGATATATCATCAAGCAAGATGTATCCGTTGTCAAGATCAGATAAATTCAAATTTTCCGTATTTACGAGGATGACAAAAAAAAAGTGGAGATGCAAGAAAAATAAACAACTAAATAAATGTCTTTTTCAGATTTAATTCAACTAATTTAATTTTTTTCAACAGATTTCAGAAATAATTCAACAATATTTAAAAAAAATCGGCACCTTACACAAATCAATCAACTAATTTCCAATAAAATTCAACGCGTTTTTCAAAATTAAATCAACAATTTTTAAATTTTATTCAAAATTTTTCCAAAGATCAACTTATTCGTTATTCATAAATAAAATAATTCACTAATATCACAAGATCAATGTATTTTAAGAAATAAATCGAACAATCTCAAGCTTAATTCTAGAAATTTAATTGTGTTAATTTAAGAAATTCAAGCATTATTAGAATAATAGTCACCCTGCCACCATATTCTCCTATGTTAAATCCAATTGAAAATGTATTTTCGTAAGTCAAAAATTACTGCAAACACCGGCGTTCCCCAGACATTGACAATTGTTGATCGATTAGTGTAACTCATTGATTATTTTTTTAATTGTTGAATTACTTCTGAAATCTGTTAAGAAAAAAATTAAATTAGTTGAATTAAATCTGAAAAAAAGTATATGCTGGTTTTTTCTAGTTGTATGTAGAGATACTAAGACGCTACTTAAAGATATTTGCCCGTAGCAGACTATTTTTGTGAAGTCAAACATAGTAATAGGGTCGAACTCGATATAAGGCATTAAATGCAACTTTAATGCTGCAGATAAAAACTTAATTTAAGGATTTTTGGAATTTATAGACCTCTAGCAAATGTTTTATTATTAGTATAATGTCTTCATGGAAGTAACTTTAGGCTGGAGCGATGGAATCGAATGAGCACGCAAAATTCGATTATGTATAAGGGTTTGTAATTTTTTAAAGCGAATTAAGAAACAGAACGAATTGACATATTTAAGAGAAAATAATGTGATTATGTAAAGTAATTTTTAATGAATTATATAAATTGATATTATCCAAACTTTTAATGTCATATTTATTATATATCAAGAATTTATTTTGATATGTTATTGTAAGAGTCCTATTTTAGACTAATAAAGGAGTATGTTTAGGTTTAACTACTTGAAGAGCATTAGGCAACTCCATGTAACTGTAAGGGTAATATACTTTTTTTATTAAAGATGTATCTTTTGCATATAAAAAGAATTTCCAATATTACTATTAATTTTAAACTTTTAACAAAGAATAAAGGAGAAAACTTGATGAAAAATTAACAGGCTTTAGTCAAAGGAGAAAATGAAAATTAAAGTTAATGGGCCTTGTCAAAGTTTTCTGGAATTCAGTTTTTCTGAAAACATTCAGAGAACAATTTCGATTTTTCAGTTTTCAGTTTATTGAAATATTTCAGTTTGCTATTTTCGGTAAAGCATTGTTAGTGTTACTTGTGTTACTTATGAATCCTGTCACATTTTCCTATTTTTAAGATTTTTGCTGAATTCCAGAAGGTTTTGTAAAAATGTTCGAGGCAAAAATTCTTGCGACTAACAACACTTAGTAGGTCTTCTACTCCATGAAAACCTCTGCGCCACTGGACAATCTAAAATTCAGTTTTGAGATTTAATAAAACTGTGTCATTCTATACTGAAATAATGGAAAATGTTACATCAGTCTAATTTGAACAACAGCCCCAATTGACCTGCTCGAACTAGATAGTTTCATGGGGGGTATTCACTGGTGGGTTCTTTTTAAAATTTACCGTGAAATTTACAATTAGTTGTAAAAATCGAATGCGCAAAAATCGAGACTACCATTAGAAAAAAAAAAAATGTGTTCAGCTCTGAAGTCACTATATGTTTATATTATTTTATTTCTATTTTTAGACTTTACTTTTCTCTGTTAATTTGTATTTGAATCTTTATGTTATGTGCAATTGATCAGTGTGTTTTTTGGTTTTAATCTTATCTTTTACTCATCATGCTTTTGTTGATTTGTTCTATTTTAGTTTTGTTTTTCTTATGTTATGTTATCTTATTTCATTCTTGTTTATCTTATATTTTGCATTTCATCAACCTTAATTTAAATCCTATAATTTTATCACTCGTTATTATTACTACAATCTAGATAGTTTCTACTGCAATGAGTTTGTTCGTTGCATTTTTGTTATTTTTCTAAGCCTTGTATTCACTCGACTTATTACCAATATCTATTATATACTCGATGTACCTAACGTTGTAACGTAGCGTAAGCTGAGGTTCTTTAATAAATGCTTTTCTATTCTATTCTATTCTAATTATTTAGTTATATACAATTTATAATTCCAGATAAATATGCCTACAGGAACGGCGAAAAGTAAGCGAAATCCAACTTCTAAAACTACTGCGGGCAGCAAAGTGAAAACTTCAACCGCTAAATCAAAAGAAGGCAGAATAACAACAAAAATTACTAAAAAAGATGAGGAACTTATTAAGAAAAGATTAAAAAATTTACTTCAAAAGGAGGGCGTATTTTCATCGAAACCATCAACAAGCAAGAGTTCCAGCGGATGCAGCTCTGGTTCCTGTCTTACTGCAGATGTTAAAAAAAAAACTACGTTGAGCTCAAACAAATCACCTTCATGTTCATCTGGTAAATGTTATTTTAAGAAAAAAGACGACAATGTAAATAAGAATAAAGTGAATAGTACTGCTAAAGCTAAACCTAAGACTGTAACAACCAAAAAAAAAACTGACACTAAGAGTAAAACTAATTCAACGGCAACCAAGAAAACAACAACAGCAGCAGCAAAGAAAACAACAACAGCAACGAAGACAACAAAACCAGCAGCAACGAAAACAAAAACCGCGGCAGCTAAGAAAAAATCGACCACATCTAACAGTAACAGTCAGTATTCATGTTCAAATGGGCAGTGTACCCTAAAACCTAAACCTAAGCCAAAACCCAAACTGTCATCAACTGCATCGAAATCAACTGGTGGTAAAGTAAAGTGTACAACTGATGGCTGTTTTTTTCTAAAAGCTTCGACTAGTACGGCGAAAAAGACCAATTCTATCTGTACTACATCGAAGAGAAAAGCTCAAGAAGTTAACACAAAATATGTGCCAACAAAAAAATCTAAATCAGATGTTAATTCGAAAAGTGCATCAACAAAAGCCTTAAAATCAGCAAAAAATTTCAAAACAAAATCTGCTACCAAAAGTAAACCAAACGCAATAAAAACTAAGACGAATTCTATAGCAAAAAAACCTGATACCAACACCAAACCAAATCCAGCAAAGAAAAAAATTAGCAAATCTTGTACTCCGTGTAATTCATACGAATTATCTGACAGCAGCGAGGATTATGATTATTGCGATGAAGATGACAGTGATGATTTTAGTTCTTCCGGCGATGAAAATGACTTTGATTCCGATGAAAATAGTAATGAAGATGATGATGGATATGCAGGCGGTGGAAATTGTAGAAGTAGACCTTCTAGCAACAGAAAGTATAGTTCGTATGATAGTAGTGACTCTTGGGAAACTGCATCTGGAGAATCTTTTAATTGTCAAGGTGGGGGCTGCACATTTGTTAAAAAGCGACCATCAAATATCAACAATAAGGAAGATGGAAACATAGTTGAAGAAAATAATGAATATTCTTTAGTTCCAGTCCATAGAATTACAGACAGAAAAAGCCCTAGTCCTAATAACGAAGATGATGAATACAACACCGCAGAAGAAGAAACATCTTTTTCCAGTGATTATTCAGAAGAAGAAAATTGTTCCGATGAAGAGATGTCATATGAAGATAGTGAATATTCACCAAGCGATTATTCTTTCAATGAAAGTTCAAATGATGGAGATTACCAACTGCCAGACAGTGAAGCTGAAGACGTATATATTCGTAATGGTGACGCTAAGACATACCCATTAGATGGTGAGAGTGATATAAATTTCGATAGTGATGCAAGTTCGTTACAACTAATTGAAATATCAAGCAAACACATTTTTTCCAAAACATTTGTAAACGAAAAAATTGATGGTAATGATAGTGATAATAGTTGTCCTCAATTAGTTCCAATACAGGAAAGCCTAGCAGACGAAAACCAAGTACCGAACGAATTTTCTTATTTGTCTGAATTGGAAAGTGAATGCGAAAGCATCGAACAGAGTCCTAAAATGGTTGCACATATTTTTAATGTAAGTAAAGAATACAGTGAAAAGCATAAAGATGAATCCTTCGGCAAGACAAATTTTACAAAAGTAGATAGGAAATCTAATTCCAATGATTCTATTGATTTAAGCCCAATAGAAAAGATTACATATAAATTAGAAAATATGGATTCTTCTAATTGTAAAATCATAACAACACGAAAATCTTCTATTAATTTACTGACACCAAAAAAGGACGTCTTAATAAATGAGCATGTTTCCAACGCTTATATTAATTATGAAAATCGTGATTCCGACAAAAAAACGGGCTCCTCTCATTTATGTTCTTTGAAAAGTTCACATACCATTCAACCTAACACAGATACAGTTCCTGATGTGACACCAGAAAAATTGCCAGAATTCAATTCAAAATTTTATAATGCTGTGAATTCCTGTCAGGTACTTGTACTGCTCAAAGATTATCTTTACATCTATGGAACTCTAAAGCTGAGATTAATTGCTGGAAGTGTTGAAGTTTTCGGTTATAAACCTAAAATAAATGAAGTATGTGAAATTTTTTCTCCTCGGGGTTCTAGTTCCGTTTACATTAAACCTGCTGAGAGCAAAATGGTAGACATCAATGAAGTCAGTTGTGAACTTACTCGCCTCAATGATGACTTTATGAAGACTGATTTAGCTGAAATAATTGATTTATTTGATGAAACTAGCGATGCAATAATTTTACTGGAACGAAATGATCGCAATCAACAAGTAGAAATGGTTAGGAAATATTTGAAAGAAAATCTATTCCCAAACATGAATTGCATTTCCCTAGAGCGACCGTTTCATGCTAGTGAATTTATTTTACGATGTATTCTTTATGTTTCAAGTCAAAATGCAATAAGAATAAATCCAAATTGGGAGACAGTAAATGTATGCGGGACGAGTAAAATATTAGTTATAGGCGGAAAAGGTGTTGGAAAATCTACACTTGTTCGATATTTGATCAATCGGAATCTTCATAATTATAAGAAATTCTTGCTAATCGATTTGGATATTGGTCAACCAGAAGTTTTTATTCCTCAAACTATTAGTGCAACTCTTATAAAAAATCCACTCCTTGGTCCCGGATGTTATTGTGGTCTAACTCCCGAGAGATCATATCTTTTCGGTGATATTAATGTTGTCCTATCGCCAATATCTTATCTAAAAAACGTTAAAGAACTGATAGAATGGTGTCAAATGGAAGAAAAGTTCAAACATATACCATGGATTATAAATACAATGGGATACAATAAAGGATTCGGTAGTGAACTTATATCAGTGATAACAGAACTATTAGAACCATCCGATATTATTCAGATCCAAAGTTCAAAGCAGATAAATAATTTTGATTACAATATGAGTCCTGAAATAATCAAGTCGATCCCAAGGAATATTTTTTCTGATCAAATTTACAGTAAAGAAAGATATGAACCGTTTCATGAATTTTTCTTATTCGAATCACTTGTCACGAAAGAAGGTCGAAGTAACTGGGATATGACCGCAAAGGATATGCGATTTGCTATTATTATATCACGTCTTGGTACCGCACTTGCGGGAAGACACGAATGGCTTTCAGATGTTCGACCTGTTTGGTAAGTATATTTCTTTGCAAATATCTTTCTATATTCATTTAATTGTTTATTCTAATATTGGACATCATTTCTTTCTGATTACTTTTATGATTTGAATTATGTAAACTTAAAATTTTCAATAATAACGATTGCAGGATAATAAACCATCAACAAAATCAATTAATTATCGTTCTTGCAGTACGATCTCGTATATCGCTGAAATATCTAATATCTATATATGTCATTCAGTCACCTCCGCACACCGCCACCTAACTGTATTTTGAGTGTCCACCTTAAATGCAATCCACGCACACTCTGTTCTGAGCGTCCACTTTAAACGAGATTCATGTGCGGTCCAGTTTTTTGCATTCATAAATGATATAGCTTTGTGGGTTCCACTCAAGTGATTGGCGGGCGATGCAGGCGTGAGTCCTTCTCACGATAAGGCAAAAAACCTAGCACCGACTTGATATTGATGTTCGACAGCTTTATTTTGCTTCTACTTCTACTTCTGCAAACCACAAAGGCACTTCATGTCTAATTAAACGTACCTACTTTCACATCAACTTACTTCGTAAAATCAAAGCAGCAGGGAATTCCATACAGTGTGGAAACGTACACTCATGTACACACACACACGTGAGTAATAAAGCAAAGCGCTTATACTAATGAGTCGTGTTCGATTTCCTTGCGAATTCCACTCATGTATATGAGTGAGTAATTAAAGAATACTAAAGGGCGCACGAAATTTCTCACTACTCATTAGCACGAGAGTAATTCAAGGTAAGTAACACATGCATTTCTCACTGTTCAAACTCACTCGTGTGGGCATTTGTTTAATAGAAAGCGTGACGAGTAGTTTTAAGGATTAATAAAAGTTAGTCTTGGAGTGTGTTAGGTGACAATCATTCATCACCACCAAATCAATTTTTTAAGAGAGTCTTATAAATTGTGACTTAAAACATATTTGTATAATTCTCTTATTAAACCCTTCAGCCCTACACATATGAGGCGAATAAACAATTTTATTAACGTTTTCTACATAATGTATATCATAAACGAAATTGCTTCGAATTTCTTCTTTTGAATTACTCACTCATAAATAATGAGCAATGAGAAACTTTGTATACACTTTTTTATTTTCTATTACTTACTCACGCGCACCTGAGTTTTTAAGAACTGAACGCGCACATGAGTCGTAAATTATTCATGAGAATTTCGTGTGCGCACATGAGTGTGCATTTTCTTACTCTGGTTTCATATAATCCAAGGCTCGGCTTTGGTAAAATTAGGAAAGAATCATTCATAGCGGGCGAATATCAGAGTAACTTTTGCAGCACACGCTTAATCCGATGATACTGAGTCATGGCTGATTCCTAACATTCGCCACGACATACCCAAGAGCACAATTTAACTTTCGTCGTGTTTTTCATTAAATGAACGCTTTACTCAACACCGGAAATTTTTCTCTCAATTCATTATCATTTGCAATCCGTTGGTCTGAATTTATATGTCTATTGTACAGTTAAATAGAGCATCATCCGCACAGTCTTTTTAAAAAAAAAATGCAGAATTAAGTTCAAAAATGGAACAAACGGGTAACTCCCTCGCAGGGTTGCCATACAAAAATTAAATTGGGGGTTTTTCACATTTACTGTGAAAAGGAGCATCCCTAGATGTTTTTATTGTACTGTAAAGTTCTTGATAATATAAAATTCTATAAAATTTGTTATAAAACATTTTTATTGTCTGACGAACCGATCTAGAAATAGATGCGAAAAACCACTTTAACAATCAAACTTGCACGGTCATACAAAATTACAGATCTAGCGTATCCTAAGAATTTCTCTTATCAATTCTAGATTTTGTCCTTGTTCTTATCATTATTAATATGGGGGATGCAGACAGATATTCCGCCTCTTCTAGTCATTGCGACCTCTAATATCTTCACATTACATTACCTCAAATTACGTGAGTGCTCACATTTGTACTTTAGGTCTTTTACAAGACCTATAACGTTATTGGGGACCATCTCTGTAATATGCTCTGGCAATTGGAGTGCCTTTACTATATGTTTTAGCCTTGTCCGGTCAAAAGCTTCACAGTCGCAAAGGACGTGTTCAACAGTTTCGTCATCTTCCATATAGAACCGACAGCTCTCGCTATCGATCTTATCCATGCCCAGCATGGACGCGTTATGAGCCTTAGTTCTTTCCTGCTGACTATATTTTTGTCTTCTATTCTGAATACGTTATAAATTTCGTCTCAGTCCTGGAGAGTTTTCACAGCGCACGAATTTAATTGTCCTCCCAAAGCATGATTTGTGCCAAAAAGTGTCTTCTTAGATATCGAAAAACAGGCTCAGGGCTGATAAATATCTTGTAGCTCTTGATGCCTTCATTTCCTAGCAGCCTAATCAGCGTGATCTTATTTGTTTCAGCTAGTTGTTTTTAACAAAAGTTAAGATTTTAACTAATACATTTTATCATCTTACAGCGCATCAATTGAAAACTTGGACATAATATGTTTCACTGAAAATAACATGAAAAAGGATGAACTCCTCGATGTTATAAATGCCAATTTGGTTTATTTATGTCATAAGGCCGATAAACATGTAGAGTGCCATGGCATAGGTATGCTTTATCTAAATTTAAATAATTTAAAAACTACTTAGTATTTATTTTACAGGAATTGTGCGTGGCATTGATCGATTTCAGCAAAAAATTTACTTACTACCAACAATACAATTTGCCGTGTTGAAGAATGTTGACAGTTTAGCCGTTTGCAACATTCCATTGCCGAGCTCGATAATTTTAAATCAGGGTCCTCAGATAAAAGACATCGCGCCATATACTTATAATACAAATGACTTTGTTGCGTCTAAGCACATTAATCAGATTTACTATAGACCGCAACAATTTCTCCAAAGTACGCCCAGAAGAGTTTTATAATGTTTGCTTTTTTTTATATGTTATGATCTGTGATCACGAAGATAAATGTTCTTGTAAATTTAATAAATATAATTTTGTTCAGAATAAGAGTATACAAGTTTTTATAGTGTGTTCAAATTCTCTAAAAACCGATTTGTTGTCTCTGCTTACATTGTTAATCTTTGTACCATGATCGCTGCCTATATTAAATGATTCGAACCCGTGAAGTGAATTAAGAATCGAAAATAGACGAATATTAACGGCCCGCAACATTACCAGCTCAGCTCTAAGACTAATGGCCGGTTTCACAGTCCAGGCTTAAGCCAAAGCTTAACTAAGCCGCGGATGTGGCTTAAGCCCAGAACTTAAGCCTACTCGGTTTCACAGTACTAAGTAAGCTGAGGCTTAGTTAAGCCGCGGATGAAAATTTTTAAGTTGTCAGCACTGCGGTAATTGTAAATTTTTTTAAAGGAAAATTGCCATTGTGGATTAAGAACTAAGCGAAAAGAAAAAGAACTATTTATTTACCAGTTTGTTGTGGTTTTATCTGAAAGGATATCAAATCCAAAATCAAAATGCAGAATGTTTCGACAATGTAAATCATCAAAGCCGAATGTTTCTACAGTCGGAACCGAGAATAAAAATCAACGTTATCCCATTTCTTGAAATATTGCGGGCGCCTTATAATTTTTTTACGAGTCACACCTTGCGATATTATATTATACATTTCTTGGTCGCTTATATCCTCTGCACCAGATAAATAACTCATTTTTGTCCTAAACTGTTTGGTTTCTTCTTAAAACGTGAAATGGACAATTTCAATTTAGTTTAAGAGTATAACTTTTGAAATATGTACGTTCATTTAATAACAAAAATTATAATATTTAGCAATAATTTCTTATGTGTTTCACAGCAAAATCGAGATGACTGACTTAAGTTAAGCTTGCCTTAAGCCAGTGATTTCACTTTAGCCTTGACTGTGAAACCGAAATATTTATTAAGCCTTGACTGTGAAATCGGCCATAAATGTAAAATATCTAAATCTTGAATATATTATATGTAGGTATATTTAACCTTCATCTATTATATGTATGTGTACACCGGCTGGTAGCGTACATCAATCCAAGTAAAGGAGTCCTTAAAAATTTTCCTCAAGGTAACAGTTTTATTAAATTTGAATGATTCTTGAAGCGTAAATTTCGAGTAACTTAATTTTATACCCTAGATGAAATCTAAAGCGTATACTAAGTTTACTAAGTTGTAACACCTAGAAATAATGATGGTAGAGCAAAATGGATTAAACACCCATGCATAAAATTAAAATTTATTCTGATTTTTGCATGTCTGCCCGTCCTCACGATAATTTGAGAACATGTGTACTTAGCTGAATTTTTGCATATGGGCTTTTAAAAAAAAGGTAAAATTAGTTCCAAAATGGTACAAATCGGGTAACTCTTTCATAGGGTTGCCATACAAAAATGGTTTTCACTAGATATTTGGACCCTATCTGAGAACGCGTTACGTAGAGAGTTGAGATTTTGTACATAGTCAAAAATTTACTAAATCCGGCAACTTCTTGGTGTTGTCATATAAAAATTCCAGATTTTTACGTATACTGTGAAAACTGAGTCCTATACTGTATTAATGTACCGAAAAGTTCTTGAGCCGTTATAGAAATATATGACTTCAACGATTAAACTTGACCTGATGGGTTACCATTGACCACGAAATTATGTACATACGGGTAGGGTATACTAAGTTTGTCATACCGTTTGTAACACATACAAATAATGCTGGTAGAACAAATTGGATTAGTCACACTCGTATAATATTAAACGTTATTTGATTTTTGCATGTCCGTACGATAACTCGAGAGCGCGTGTACTTAGCTGAAATTTTGCACAGGTTTAAAAAAAAAAGTAAAATCAAACTCGAAATTATGACAAATCGGTTAACTCCTTCGTGGGGTTGCCATACGAAAATTTCATTTTTCACTATATGGACACTGCCTGACAACCACTGACTTATAACAATGGACTGAGCCAAAACCCTCGAGAATACTCCCAAGCCATGGAACAGAATTCTATATGTATGTATAGGAAGTAGTGTTTATTTGAAAAATAAAATAAAATTTGCACGATTTTAAAAGAAAAATAAAAGATAGTGGTGTCGTTTAATTAACATACCTTTGTTTTCTACATCCCCTCCTTTCCTTCCACAATGCCCCCCTTCAGGATTGCATAGACGTTGTGAAAAGGCTTCTGCATTTCCATGGATACGTCCTTTGCGGAGATTTCAAAGTCATGAGGTTGCAGTCTAGTCTCTCCACGAATAGCTTGCTCTCTAGCTCGCCATCTTCTCCCTTCTTCTTTTGTTAATTGCATTCGTCAGCGTTTCCTGCAGTTATTTTGAAGGTGTCCCAGTCTACTACATTTCTAGCATCGAAGGAGACCGCGCGAAGGAGTGGTCTTTGATGACGGCATTCTGCTGCGAGTCTGCTGCCCAGCTCGATATCTTTGTCCTTCTTCTGGCGCTTCCATTCATTGGCGTTTTCTGCAGTCCCTTTGGACGTGTCCCGGTCTATTACAATTCCAGCATCGAAGAATATCGCGTGAAGGAGTGCTCTGTGATGACTGTATTCTGTTACACGTATACTCATCCACCGAAATTCCTCTCACTCGTATTGCACTCCGAAAATCTTGACTGCCAGATTCATACGCTAATGTATAGGCAACTGCTTCTGCTGTTATTTCTTTCCTGCTAGCTTTAATGCTTGTTGTAAATTCTGATCTGCAATAGCGTTCACAAATGCCTCCGTCGCCACTTTATTAAGGAATTCTGCATTTACGCTAGAGTATGAAAGATAAGCTAATCTTTCCACATCAGCCTGCAATTGTTGTAGTGACTCGCTCGCCATGCTTTTTAATCCTGTTGCGTAGCTGTAGGCGATATACGAGTACTTGCTGCATGTGTTTATCTCCATAACATGATTCTATCGCATGTACTAATGAAGTGTAATCACGTCGCCTTTCTATCGGAATAGTTCGTAATAGCTCTGATGCAGGAGCTCGAAGTGCTAATACTAGAGCTGTAGCTTTGTCTGCATCATTCCATCCATTTACTTCGGAAGCTGCCTCGAATTGTCTCTTGAAAATATGCCACGAATTTTGACCATCAAATATTGGAGGTTTCATTCTGCCTGCACTGGATATTTCAATTCCTTCGTGCCGAGGTTGTCGATGCTTCATCTTCTCCAAATCTGCTTTAAAGTTGTCAAGCTGTTCGGTGACGTTTTGTTGAACTTCCGCCACTTCTTGCTCGATTCCTTCAATTTTTAAATTTTGTTCGTCTAATGAGTTTTTCAGGAAATTCTTCTGTTCCTCTAAGCGAGTTTCTAGACAATTCTCCAGAGAACTCTTTCGTTCGTCGACACGGGTTTCCAGTGATTTCTTCTGCTCATCTAAACGGGATTCCACGGAATTTTTCTGCTCATCTAAACGGGATTCCAGGGAATTCTTTTGTTCTTCGAAACGGGTTTCGAGAGACTTCTTTTGCTCTTCTAAACATGCTTGCAGAGAATTCTTTTGTTCCTCCAGGAGAGATTGCTTCTTCATCTGCAGGGCTGAAAGCTCCATTTTGGTCATTATTGTACCCAAAAGCTGTTCTATGTTCTTTTTCAGCTTCACCTTCTTCTTCGAAAACAAATGTCTCAGGATTCTTTTCTTCCTCTATCAAGTCGCTCGACTAGAACATTCTTTAGACCAGTCGTTTGCAATGACTGCTTCCCCATATCCACTTTCAATTCCTGTATGCGAAGCTCCTCTAGTTTGCGTCCCATTTTTGCGTCTTTAGTAAATAGTTTATTTCGTTCACATCACTGTCTGAAAAAAGTCTCCGCCTCCTGGATGTGAGTAGCGCCGTATTTATACTCTACAAATTATCCTAGAACCTTCCTGAATATTCCGTTCTCCGAACCCAAAGTTTACTAAATGCGTCCATTGTAAGCAGCTAACCTCGACGTACGTTTTATTGCGTAAATTTGACATTTCACACCGTTCAATTGCGTTCCGTTGCGTCCATTGTAATTCAGCCTTAAGATATCACTAACCTAAAGTTGTTTCCATTCCCAATAGATGTCGCTTGTATCACTTTGTGGCGCGTAACAATGTAATTACAAATGAGATATAGGTATCCAAATGTACATAAAATGAAATTGCAAAACGGTATGTTTTAGTCTCTTTTAGATTGGCTAGTAGATAAGATAACTGCTACTATAATTTTAATTTGCCTTCGTACCTCTATTTTTGAACTTTTTTTTAATTTATTGCTGGAGTTACAATGTTCAAACATGCTGACAAAGTGAGGAAATGGCTTTATGCTGCAACCTACGAGTAAGAAACTAAAGGAGAGGAGGCCCATCAACAACAATTTTCGTGCCAATCTTAAAAATGTGTAAGTTTATACACATACTATAAAAAATTCGCATTGAAGGCGGATGGAAAAAAAAAGTTTACGCAATGGATTTTGGCGCGGTTTTTGAAAGTATGACGCAAAATTCTATACCAGCAGCATCATAGAGCTAGTAATACAAAACAACTTTGTGAGATTCCTGGTTCCCCAGTAAGCCTATTTCCATCTTCGGTTGCCAAATAACTTGCCTTAAAATTACATTTTTGGTAAATCCATAATAAGTAAATATATTAAAATTCTTTTACTTTTATCAAAATTACAAATATTTACCAAAACCTGTAAAAAATTCAAGGCATAATTTTATGCTTGAGGATCGGTGGGGCATGTGTGTTCAGTATTAAGCTAAGAAGAAATTACAAACTGTTTTCTAGCAAGGTTCGAGTAATGTGAATCCAGTACAATTTGAAAATAAATATTCCATCAATATATAATAACGCACCCCACAGTATTTTGTAAATACTTTCTGTGCCAATTTTGCCGGTTTTAAATTTTAGTTTTCAATGTTGGTATCATAATTGGTGTAATCGACAAAGTTGAACGTCGCCTTCGCCCGTCGGACGGGGTTGTGTTGTTAACGTAAACTTCTCTCGCAGTGACAGTAGTGAAGTGCAAGTATTTATCTTTATTGTGTATTGCTTTATTTTTATATATTAACAAGCACTAAAATAGTGCTATACTTAAAGGTAGAAATAGTTTCTAATTTTGCATGTGGTGAAGGAATAAAGTAATGTGGTGCTGTTCGTTCGTCTCAACCCAGAGTAATTCAGGTATTTTTGTTGTTGGTTGTGCCAGGGGATGGTTAACTAGGTGAAATGTCAAACGGTAGTAGGATTCTAATTTGGAGTTTTGTTTATTTAGAAGAGCTTGGTATATATTTGTAGTAATTTTCGAAACAAAAGTAAATTTTTTTGATAACTATTTAAAAAAATATGTAATTTTCCTATCAAAAAGCGCTTAGAGATCTTATAGTGTGTTATAAGGTAATAAAATATGAATAATCTGTTTACGAGAGTATTCCACATTTTGTTCTAAAATATATTGTTCAATGCTTTACCTTTTGTGAAATCTGCTGTGTTCAATTCTTGGTTAGAGAATTGTTACTCAATACCTAATCCAAGTAATTGTTAGCTCCTCGAAGGCTTCGCAAAGCATTTTTTAAACATTCCCAGGCCCGGTCTGAACAGTTATGCCTAAACTTTCCACTACTTTTTATTTTATTTTATTTAATGGCTTTGCTCAGCACGTTTGATGTTGGGTTGTTTTTTTTCGGTTATAAGTCATCCAGTTATCTTTTGTTGTAACGCGCTTGATCATTAGTTATTGCTAGTATAACATACCTGATATTCACTTTTGCATATATTGCTTGTATTAATTTTGCTCAATGAATCAGGGCATCTTCGCGTTGCAAATGTTTAGGGAACTTTGTTATGTTACATGTATCATTTATTTAATTCAACATAATTGTTTTAGTCTTGTTCGGCAAAACCTATATTTATTGTATCTTTAATACAACTAAAATCTTTATCTATATGCTATCGTATAATCTTAACATTTATTTTGTATTCATTTAAATTAAGACTCGTTCAATGTAAATCTTTGTAACATCGTAATACCCAACGTCCTAGGACGTGGCTAAGTGGCCGGGGTTGAAAATAAACAACTTTTCTATTCTATTCTAACTACAAATGAGCCGATGTAGTGGAATTACATAGGATTTGCTCCAAACGAGCCACTCTTTGACCAGAAACAAATATAACATTATGCATCTATAGTCTATCATATTTTTGATGAAATAAAGTAGTATTACCAATGGTTCTAAACTAAATCATTTCAAAAATATATGTAATTGACTCTCGTTCCTTTATTTCTTCTATTATTTGTTTAATTTGATAATGTTTCTATAGCCCAAGAAGAGTAATACACTTTTCGACAGCTACTATTCTCGGCTATGTAGTAAGCCAACATTAACCAAAATCTATAGCGTGGTTTAAAAGTTATACTCATTTATTCTCACGAATATGACGAGTATACAAAAATCAGTGATAGTGAGAACTTACCGCATGCTGTACCCGGCACGTTAAGGCCTTTTAATGTGTCGGTGCCTTCGGCGACTTCATGGCTAGTATTATGTTCCGGGGTTTACGGCAAAGGATATCAAAAGATACGCACACCATCTTTAATTTATTCCACTAGAGCTTAAGGAATTGGGCGGAGTATAATACGATGTAAATTGTTTGGAACGGACCTGCAACCATTACGTCAGCTATTGAATGTAAATATCACTGACATATATAATGTGGACTGCTTAACTTTCTATTTCACGTGAGCACAATTGCTTGTGTCAAAAATAGTTCTTATGTCTGTGCCAACATTGAATAAATCATTGGCGGGAAGTTGGAAAATTGAGTCCGCAACTCAAATTTGATTTTGATAACACCTTTGGAATTTCTTCTACTTATCTAATGAATATATTAGCTGCGTTTTTTATCTCTCAGATCTAATCCGGTTCAATTTTATGTACGTAAAACAACAACAATGGATCACGCATTGTTGTTGTTTTACGTACATAAATTTGAACCGGATCAGATCAGAGAGATAAAAAAACGCAGATATTGTTTTGGAAAGAACAGTTTTTATCAGTAATTAATAATAATAATTTATTCAGTCTACCGATTTTAACAATCTTACCGACAGGAAATATTACATATTTAGATACAAGCTATGTATACATTAGGCAAGCATTAGAAACATTCATAGACCTCATCATAGAATCATTAAATATCATTATTAACATAATCATAGACATCATTATACTTGAGGAATCCTATAATTATAGAAATTATTATAGATACATTAATTAATAGCTAACTTTTTTCCACACACATGTCAATTACAAAGTTATATAGAATTATATCAAATTACAAAGTTACATCGAATATATCCTTAGAAAACACAATTAAATGTCGATTGAAGAATTAATTAATAGCAAGGGTTAAGGAATAATGCAGAAAATGGAAGGAGAAGCACAGGACCAAGTCGATTTGCGAATCGGACCCACGACTCCAGGGATGGTAGCCAGCGCGCTTACAACTGAGCTACCGAGGCCACATTTAAAAACATTTATTTCGACGAATCCACTTATTTATTTGTTGTTTACAGATATTTCTCAGTTGGTGCTCGATGCTTAGACCAACAGAGTCAGCAATATTTAATTCTGCAGTGTATTTCTATGAATGTAGTCAGTCCATATTATACATGTGGTAAATATAGAGTACAACTGAAATTGCTTGGATATGAGGCCCAAAATACATTCACAAGCCACAGGCTACTAGATGCACGCGTCTGAAGCAACGTAAATATATTGCCAAAGTTGACAACGCCGGCGTGTTCGTCGTTTTATGTTAAAAATATTTAGACAGTACTGCATGTATAGGCTAAACTAAAATAGAAATATACGTAAGTAGATTCAATTACGTAAAGCGAACGCGTCCTTTAATTTCAGGCGTACACAAATTAACTTTAACTCGTGTGAGAGGAACTTTCGTTAAGGTTAAATATCCAATTTTCCGTAAGTATAGTGTGCTAAAGGCCGGATTACATTACAACGTCGACGCCGGTGTGGTCGTCGTCGTCAAACGCCGAACAAAACGCCGGGCAAGTTACATTAACACTGGGCGGCAGCGCCATATCTTAATTTCCCTTACATTTTACAGTTGAGTTATTTGCACGGAATCTCTGCCGGTTTGCAATAAAATTTTAAATAATAATGAAAAAGGGATTTTCTTTTCCTTCAAGTCCACAATTTTTAATATAAAATCATTTATTTTCAGAAATTTAAATATCGTTTCATTTTGTCATGTTTTTTCATAATAGATTTAGATCTGGCATATTGGCAGCATTGGAGCGCCAGCGTTAAATTTAGCGTGGGTAATGTAATGCATGTCATACATGCAGTACTGTCTCTAAATATTTTTGACATAAAACGACGACCACGCCGGCGTCGGCGTTGTTAATGAATTCGGCCATAAGAATCGCTCAATCCGTAAGAACGCGATGTGTCAAACAATTAAAATGATTCTAAATGATTAAAAGTGCAATGTAAAAATTTAAATGGAGTACAAATGATACTGCGAATTAATAGAAAGCACAAATCTTAAATTACATCAACTTCCATTTGTTAATTTTTTCACTTTTACCACTTTTTAAAATTGAAAACAATAAATATCAAGATAACTCTTACGGAATGAGATATATATTTAAGCTAAAAGAATCAATTTTTTTGTAAGTAAGCCTCAGTCTCGTTTAATTTCGTAAAGTTATTTACTTCTATTGTAGTTCAGAATTATGAAATGCATTAAGCAGGATTTACATTATGATGACATCCAATTTTTACAGAAATTGTGAGGGAGATAGTTTATTGAAATTTAAATGCTGCGGAAGCAATCATTGCAACACCTCACACGTACAGTCTCCTCTACTTTTTATGGCAAAACTCTTAAATTGTCTGTCTAATTGGAAATTGTCAAGTTTTTAATCGTTTTTTCGTAGATATTCAAAGACGGATCATGAAAAGAAGTATAATTTTACAATTTCTAAAATATTGTATGAAAGCACGAAGGAGTTCGAAGCAAAGGATGAGATTATATCGAAAAAATTTCTCGCAAAATATCAGGTGGTACTCTAATTCAGTTCTGCAATCATCATTTTGTACGATAACGAAATTTTTATTTAATATTTATTTCATATAATAAACAAAAAGTTCACTCAAGTGCTCACATGAGAATAATTCCACTCCACTACCGAACTAACGCCGGTGAAGATAATTTCAGTCCGTTTCGTGTTCACATGACGGATTTACTCAAAGGCGGAATAATTCTAGCAAAAAACTACCTCAGAAATAACTTCAATATTTTCTATTAAGAAATATTTAATAACTTTCTATTTCGCAATATTTAATTACAAACTCAAACCTTACTTTTGTTTACTTCGACAAAAAATTTTACCTTACAGATATGTATATGCCATAAAATTATAGTAACAAAACAGCAATATGGCAGCTCTAGTAGTCGAAATTGACAAATTAGGGCTGCCAATAACAATGTTTTAGTTTCAGTAACTATAAAAACTCCCTATGCTTGAGGTCTTTTTATGGTTCCGGACACCCACACAGTGACAAATCGGCGTCCGGAAAAAATTCAGGACGCGTTTGCTTCTCTCGTCACTCGTAAATAAATTTCCGTATACGATGTACTATCTCCCTCACAATTTCTGTAAAAATTTGATGTCATCATAATGTAAATCCTACTTTATTACATTACCCACGCCGTCGTCTACCCAATTCTAATCCTAATTTTAACGCTTGCGCTCCATTGCTGCCAATATGCAAGATCTAAATCTATTATGAAAAAACATGAAAAAATGAAATAATATTTGAACTTCTGAAAATAAATGATTTTATATTATTTAAATTTTATTGCAAACCGACAGAGTACAAGCAAATAACTCAACTTATAAAATGTAAGGACAATTAATGTATGGCGCTGCCGCCCAGTGTTAATATAAATAGCCCGGCGTTTTGTTCGGTGTTTGACGACGACGACGACCACGGGTGCACGGTGTTTTCATCGAACAAGCCTATTTAGTGAATGGTTAACCCACTAACTTATAACAATGGACTGAGCGATTTGCTATTTCATGTGGCACAAAAAATATTGTGTTTCTGTATATCACCGTTAGAGCACTCTTTAAAACGATTACATAAAAAAACATGTAAAACTCAACCAATCAGATGAAATTTCACACCCGTAAATCGAATTTAATTAAAAAAATATATTTTCTTGTGCCCAAGTGATATTTTAATCCCTTATAAGGAATTAAACTCATTTCGACTTTAATTTTCAAAAGTTATTCTTAACTGAATCCTGCTTATGGGCAAGAGAGACGGAGCATGGTAAACACTATCTTTACCTTATTCCTCCTGCGGTGATTGCCTCTGTAGCCAACATAAAAACATCAAATGGCATAAGCAAACGTTCCAGAATGCAATATTTTGTGTTGGTAGCTCCAACTCTGCCATAGGGCGAAAGAGAGAACTATAAAACTTGTGCCATGCTTTCCTATAGGAAAATGACAATACGCTCAGTCCATTGTTATAAGTCAGTGGGTTAACCTTAGTACTGATCTAGCTAAAATGCAGGAATAAATTTGGCGCCAAAGTCGCCAAACACATTTCCACCATTTCGAGTCGATTCGATCTAGCCCATTAAAGCCAGAGCTATCGCGAGAAACGGTCGCGAATGATGGGATGATTCAGACGCGGACAAAGTTCCTGTTGCTTATGCTGTTCCAATGATGACGCTTTAACATGTGTTGAATCTTCGTTCCATCATTAAATAATATCATTCAATCGTAAATAAATAAATTAACTAGTTATTAAATACTGTACTCTACTGTACTCAACAAAAGCCCTTTCATTCATCTTTGAGTATAAACCTTAGAATATAGAGCAAACAGGAATGGTGATAAGCCAGATTTTGCGTAATGAATTCCTGGTTGGGTTGGTAGTCCATTTTTACATGTATTTACACGCCATCCCTATTCTAAGCAACTTGTCAATTTGCAAAAAGTAAACAAAGGTTTTGTGCGGAGCATCTGTGGTAAAAATGATCTTTTTCTAATTTATTCTGAAACAATTCACATAATTAATTTACAGAAATCTTTGCTTCTATTAACAAAAAAGATAATTTAGGTAGTGCAGTTCCTCAAACAGGATTCCCTAGTTTATTATCCAATTTATATTTGCAAGCACTGACCGAACACTTAATTTCTGGTTTTTTAACTGATATGAAAATTTTAACAGGCACTAGTGGCACTATAAAACTGCACTAAATCAAGTTCAAAGATAAATAGTTTTGAAAAGAATTGATTCGGTATTTTTGTTAAATTTCACTAAAGAATTTTAAGTTGACCAAATCTGCTCACAAAACAAAAGCACATTTGACAATTAATCTACAGCTCTGACAATTTCTCCAGCAGCATATAACTTACTCCTATGTATAGTCTCCTGCTCTTGACAAATTACGCTCATGTACACGAATTTTACACGATTCAACCATTCCTGTTTGCTATATATTCTAAGGTATAAACAAATCTTTACAGATAATTTTTTTAGGTTATGTCATTTGTAAAAATTGAAATTTGCTCAGCTTTTCCGTTTCGATTCGATTCAGTTAATGTATCCGGAGTGCGTTCCAAAACACAACTGCAGCTATGTCAGAGTTATGTCAGAGCTATGTCAAGCTGTTTGAGGTTTTGGAACGATCTGAGTAAGCTAAAAGTATTAGGACTGTCATTTATACTGATTGTATAATTTTATTGATACTTAAAACTAATATTTTATTACTGTGTGTTAATCCGAAATGAGCCAGAGAAAATTAAATAAATAAATAAATTTCGCAAAACGTTTGTAAAAGCGCGCCAAACAAAATATTTCAATTGACAGCTCACGCCACGGTTTATATATTAGATAACTAGCAGTTTAGAGCACAGTCAGGGATAGTTGACTATTTTAGTCAGCTTCAGATGTTTCGGAACGCTCAAAAGTCAACTCAGCTGACATAATATAGTTGACTACTGGGTTTTGGAACGATTAAAGTCAGCTATAGTCAACTGTAGCTACGTTTTGGAATGCACTCCCAATGATACACAAACATTAACAAGGTATGGCCGAATTATATGTCAATTGGTTACTTGTCTTATTTGGGACAAATGTCACAAATTTGTTCGTCTCAATTTCAATCGTCCTTACCAAAGTGAAAAAAAATTAAATTGACCAATTGACATATAATTCGACCATACTTGTTAGGCTTTGTATCATGGTTTCGCCATATCTCGTAAACAAATTTGATATTTATATGAATCTGCGGATCGAAACTGTGAAATTGTATTTGCCCTTTTTGTGCGCTGAATTTTATATGAATTGAAAATTTAACTTAGCGCGGACGTCAGTACTAGGTTTTACTATAAATTGCTCGCTAATTAATATGTCATTGTTATAGACAGAATTTCATTAATTACAATTTTATTTTTGTTTTAACCGCATTTCTTTTTAATAAGATCATTTTTTTCCTTTAATTTGCAAAATTTCAGTAAGCTACTGTGAAACGCTCTCTACAGACAGACTTACCAACTGCTCCAAACTAATAATCACATGATTTATGAAAACTTCATGCATACAAATACGAAACACACTCAAGATTATTATTAAAAAAGTCACATACAGATTACAGAATCCTCTATCCGAGTTCATGTCGCCATTTTATTTGTCTCTCGTCCTCGTCATATTTTAAAGGCGTTGTTCACCTCATAATTTGTTAAACAATTTCCCTTTATTTTTTTATTTAAAAGTCGTGTGTGTGTTGTGCATAGATTTTATTTTTTTATTATTATATATATTTAAAACTATTCCAAACAGAACCAATGGCGGCAATCCGCAAAAAATTAGTTATTGTCGGAGATGGTGCTTGTGGTAAAACTTGCCTTTTGATTGTCTTCAGCAAGGATCAGTTTCCTGAAGTTTATGTGCCGACAGTTTTTGAAAATTATGTAGCAGATATTGAAGTTGATGGAAAACAGGTAAGAAAAATATTTAATTGTTTTATGTGTATTTATAGTTTTTCCTTTGGGTCTTGTGCAAAAGTGAAACTTGAATTTGCAAATTTGTCAGACAGAAGGGCGTTCCAAGACATCATCTTTGCACAAAAAGTTTATTTTTAGTGAACTCTGATGAATATGATAAGAAAATTTAACCTTAAAAAGGTTGCCTAGATCTTTTTGATATCAAATGGAATTCCGGACGTTGGCTTAGATGACTCATAATTCTCCAAGAACTTGTTTTGTAGAAGAAAAAAAAAGTTTTCAGTTAAAAAGTTGTCAAATTGGTGGAACTTTTCCAAATTTTATATTTTATAATCAATAGTTATGTTATTAATATCAACAATAGTCAATATGTGCAATGTTACAGGATATTTCTATTATAGGATTATGATTTCAATGTCTTTTTTTTTTTTAGGTCGAGCTAGCACTGTGGGATACAGCCGGTCAAGAAGATTACGACAGACTTAGGCCGCTGAGTTATCCAGACACAGATGTAATATTAATGTGTTTTTCAGTCGATTCACCAGATTCATTAGAAAATATCCCAGAAAAGTGGACACCTGAAGTACGGTTTTACCTTAGCTTTTTACCACCTAAAAGTAAAAATTTATTTCTCCTATCTTAGGTCAAACACTTTTGTCCAAATGTTCCAATCATTTTAGTCGGAAACAAAAGAGATTTACGAAATGATGCCAATACGATAAGGGTAATGAAAATAATATCGTGAATTCTTTCTGTTTTTAATATAAAATTTTCCCGCTTTCTAGGAATTAGCAAAAATGAAGCAAGAGCCTGTTAAGCCACAAGAAGGCCGCGCCATGGCCGAAAAAATAAATGCTTTCGCATATTTGGAATGTTCTGCCAAATCGAAGGAAGGTGTTCGAGATGTTTTTGAAACGGCTACCAGAGCTGCCCTCCAAGTTAAAAAGAAGAAGAAACCGAGATGTCTCTTGCTCTAAAAGAGCAATGTTAACAAGTTGGATGTTTGGTTGGATTGATGTTTCAAAGTCAAAGTTAAAGAAATGAGGATTTTTCAGAAAAGAAAAGGTTGGATTTTATGAAATGATTTTTTATTCAATTGTATTTTATTCAAATAAATACGTATTTATTATTTGAAAAATTGGAGCAGGTTTGTGTCTATCTACCCTTCATTTTCTTGGATACACTGACTTTAAGACTAGAAAGAATTGTGTGGACATAACCAAAAACTATTTGCTGCAGCACTGAAATATTTCTTTCCATGTGTTATAATTGGTTAATATAATTTCATGCTGGGCACATACTATTTGACCGATTAGACTAATGCCCGCAGCAGATCGAAAGTTTAGCCTATCATGTAGGAACATCACTGATCACTGGAAGAAAATATTTGATTCATTTGGTTCGGAGAGTGTAGATACAGCTTAAGAGGTAATCCGTAAAAAAATCTGTAGAAAGGTAATCTTTTTCTCTAAAATGTTAAAAAAAAGTCATGTTATGGTACGTAAAATTTTTTTTTGAAAAGCCAAGATTCAAAGAATTTGATGCGGTAAAATTTCTTCAGAGCTGTAAAGTAACAATTTTTGGTTATTGTCCATTATATTAAAATTTAACAGTTTGATATTTCTTATTGATGATACGGTGTCGTGATACGAATGTATCCAAGTAAAGGAGAGCAGATATGTCGCATTTCTCCACTATAACTTTGATGTTAAAAATATTTAACGTAATACTAACTCAATCTGCCAAAGCGTTCTCATTTCTCTAAATTAGCTAATGTTTAATAATGTTTATAGTTTGATACCTATTTGGGTCGCGGATTTTTACCCGACAAACAAAAAGTCTTTACATCAATGCATGATGTATCTTCACATCTGAATCATGCTATTTTTAGTGCAAAAGTGATTATGATTAGCTTTTATTTTGGGGTATATATACAGTATATAAGAGAAATGCGAAAATGATATAATGATGGCTACGACAAAATCATTTTAAGAATATTTATGTAACAAAAACTAGCTTCGAAAGTCATTTCAAAAGCATGTTAAAAACTTCCCTTTTTAAATTTTCCTAGTACATGTTACCTTTGGAACAGTGATATTAATAACTATATTGAGCTTTGTTATACCATACATGAAATCTACAAAGTATACGTACTAAATTTATCATTCCGTTTGCATCTCATAGAAATAATGCTCGTAGATCAAAGTGCCAAAATTCTACACGCGGCATTTTTTAGTAAAAAAAAAATTTTCGCACACGGCGTTTTTATAAAAATGATAAATACAATTTCAGAAATTGGGAGATCAGGCTACCCCATTGAATAAATAACTAATAGTTATTTATTCAATGGGCTACCCCTTGTGTTGCCATACAAAAGTGAGCTTTTTACTAATACTGTGAAAACCATCAGTCCTAGACGTTTTTATTGTACTGAAAACAATCAAACTTGCACAGAGGGGTAGGGTATCGTAAGAATTGGTCTTAGCTTTATTCCTTGTTAACGCAAAAATAGATCTCAGTTCACAATTTACTAGAAATTATTATTTGTTTGTTAATGTAGGTATGTTAATAAAAAACCTTTTCGTAATTACCACTAAATTACACTTTAAGCATAGCATCAATAGGAATGTTATTAAACATAAAGCCAGTATGCAAGAGAGATGCATAAATACTAGTTCTTTTGGTGTTTTGTTTTGATTCGGACTGCATATTTAGATTATGTATACCTAATTCTAAAAAAGACCCCATGAAGTTTTTATTCTTCATTCTGGAAAATTGTTCAGAAAATGTTATGGGTTGGCAGTGAGCCTGTGAACTAATTAATAATAAACCATTTTTGGAGCTTTTAACTCTGCAATTTCAATATACTACTGTTCAAAGCTCCATTATGTAATTGCAGCTTTCCTCGAAACATTTTACTTCCGTCTTTATTTGACAATACGCATTCTTTCGTTAATACTACAATTGAAATGAAAAAAATCTTTTGCAGTAGTGTTTATTTCACACTTTATAAATAAAACTACATAAAAGTATGTAACTTAAGATTATACGTACTTAATATACTATAGGTAGCTTGTTCTATGTACTTTTATCCTTAAATAGATATTTCTCAATTAAGTTATTCTTATAATACATGCAGCTCTTTTCTTTACCATGTTTACACTGTAATCCGACACTGGTTAGGTTTTGGTGGGGGCGGATTAACGAGAGAGTACATTGCTTAGATTCGAGCTTAAATTATTATCAGCGACCACTCGATTCTTACTCTTCCTGTGCAACACTGACATGTATAACATGGACCGCTGACACCACTGAAATCGCTTACATTATCATGGCATTGCTTCTCTATAGTTGTCTCTGTTTGGTTTAACGATTGGATTCCACTGGACTTGAAATAATAAGCTCTATACCAAATCCACCATAGTTCAGTTCAGTGGATTTTCCAAATGAATGTATGAGATAGATGCCAAAATAACATTTGTAATACTTTCTCTGCCCCCATAGCTACTTTTAGGGATAGGCAGACAAAAATTGCTTAATTTTATTTCCTTAAAAATCGAGCTTGGAATATTTGATGTTATAGGAGATAATCTTCCAATAAAAATAATAATTTTGAATATATTTGGAATTTGTTGAGCTTGTAACATTACTGTTAAGGCGAAAATGAAACTAGAAATTAAGATAGTTTTCAGACCCCTGCCAACAAAAGTGGACCCATATGAAATAAAAGATCAAGCAGTCCATATTATACATGTCAGAGCTGTGCAATATCAATATTACTAATTGTTGGCAGATTAGTATATTCAGTATCAATAAAACTTCCACCAAATGTTAAAAAAAAATGCCTTGAGATAGCTAGCTTTATTATAGCTTATCCATTTTTTTCTGAGATCTTCATAAGTATGCAGGATAAGATTCTCGTACGGGCGCTGAAATATCCACTTGTAAGTGAGTCCAAGTAAGACGATATGAGACGGATACTACTGTGTTCTTTGATACAAGATTATAAGGGAACTGGAGTTTATAAAAAATTGAAAAAAGTGAGCGAACAGTTTAATTTTTATAATGATTCAATAGAAAATCTGAATTATAAACTTTTGATTATTGATGATGAAAAACCGTCATCACCATCAGTAACTGGTTTATTCTTCTCCAGACATTTGTCTTACATGAATAACGTATGTCTATTTATCTAGTGTTATAATATTGATTTCCTTACCATTGCTTTGTAGTTGTATTTGATTAGACAAGAAAGTTTAATTGAATTGTATTCCTCATGGCAGTCTTGTTTATTTGTTCCAATACCTTCAACTGTTTTCGTCACTCGGTTCTCTCCTGAAACGGTGCGTGACGACATATTGAGGTATCTCGAATCCAAAAACATTGCAGCAGAGGGTGTTTCTTGCCATAAAATTAGTAAATCCTCCAAATCGGTTGCATCCTTCGTCTTAACTGTTTCAGCAGATGTGCAGGACAAGTTATTAGATTCCTTATTTTGGTCATCTGGCGCTTTTACTAAATTATTCTTACCTTCCAACCTAGAAATACAGCTAAAATAAGCAATATTATTCCAAAAAACTGAAGTCACTTTGCCTTTACTATCAAAATGTAAGGGGGGCGCTCGAACAAAAATTGCACATATCTTGAAATCCTCTGTTGCAACTTGTTTTGATATTGTTGCTTTCACTGAAACTTGGCTGCACCAAGGCTTTCGTGATGCCGAAATCTTAGACAATTCTTACCAGGTTTTTAGAAAAGACAGACATACTGATTTTGAAGCTCGTGGCGGTGGTGTACTACTCGCATGTAAAAACTATTTTAATTGCAGTCAAATTGAGGTTCCCAATTTTTTCAACACATTTGACACTGAACTTTAGTTCTTAAGCTGTCTCTTTTAAAACACGACTTATACATTCTATGTTGCTATATTGCTCCAGACTCCATAACCTGTTGATGACAAAGGTCAAAATATTTACGACCTACTAACTTCAACATACTAATTTTATTCATGGCATGATGCAACCACTTGACGAATTTCTACTTATTGGTGATCTTAACTTACACAATATACATTGGGTACTAAATGAAGATGATGATGACTATCTTTCTCTAAAAAACGGAATCACTATTCCTAGACACTATCTCATCTCAGCTAAATCAGTAATGTAAAGAATGACACGGATAGGCAGTTGGACCTGGTTTTTTCCACTGACACGGGTAACTTATAAGTTGAACCTACCCCAGTTTTAATGTCTAATATTGACAAATATCACCCCCTTCTACTAATTACATATTGCTTTGAAACCAAAAACAGTACAAATTGTGACGAAACACAATACTTTTTCAATTTTAGAATGGCTAACTTTTCAGAACTCTCTAGTAGCCTTACCTCTATTGATTTCAACATATTACTGTCTAGCAATAAAGTTGAAGACATTTCTAAATTTTACATAATTCTTTTCAATTTATTTTCTTCTCATGTTCCCCGCGAGCGATCGCAGTTCTCTAAAACATCTCCACCATGGTTCTTCTTTTTTCGACAATGCTTTTTCTTCGTCAAATTTCCATCCTCGACATAACAACTTTAGTCATATGAACGATTCTCATACGTTTCATTCACTATTCCTACAATTACACAAGAGGATATACTCGATCATATTAATGGGTTTTCAAATGACTTCACAACGGGTCCTGATGGGACGCCTCCAGCCTTCTGTAAGGCATACTTTCTTGCCCTGGCAGCCCCGCTGAAAATAATTTTTCAAAACTCGCTCGATAGTGGTTGTTTCCCTTTCTAACTATAGGGCTATTGCAAAATTATCTTGTATGCCCGAATTATTCGAATCTATCATTTACTCTCAACTACCTATCGGTTTCATGTAAGAATTTGCTCTCTTCAAACCAACATGGGTTTATTTCGGGCAGATCTACAACCACTAACTTGTTGGAATTTGTCTCGGATACCTTTCGCGGGTTTGCAAAAGGCTACCAGACGGATTGTATTTATGCACACATTAGTAAAGCCTGCGACAAGTTATCTCATTCCGTGATACTCTTTGGAATGGAAAAGTAGGGGTTTCCCCCAACATTTCTAAAATGGACAGAGTCTTATTTAGATAACAGAACATACCAAATCTTACTTGGACATTCCATCTGAAGAGTCTTAAAGGCTTCGTCTGGCGTACCTCAAGGAAGTCATTTGGGACCGTTGTTCTTTATTCTATCTATTGACGACATTGTCTCCATTGTGAGGCACTGTAAAGTTTTGATTTATGCTGAAGACATTAAACTTTTCGCCCAAATTAAATCTTTTAACGATTGTGAACTGTAGAGTGAACTTCACAGATTTTACGATTGGTACACAATATCGACAAATGTGCGGTTATGACTTTCCATAGGAATCAGATACCAATCATTTATAGTTATGAGTTCTCGGATTCCTCGATTCGCCGTTTGTGACTTGGGTGTCAAATGTGATTGAATTTATTCTCCCGTATAAACTATACGGTACCAAAGAGTAGTTCTATACTGGGTTTTATAAAACGTTGGTCTCGAGAGTTTTCGAATCCTACCACAACATTGCGTTTGTACACTTGCTTTGTGAGACCACTTCTTGAAAAAGCTAGCCAGGTCTGGTCTCCATTTTACGGTACACACATCGAACGCATCGAGTCTGTTCAGAGAAACTTTTTACGATTTGCTCTCAGGCACCTACCCTGGAATAATTCATTAATTCTTCCACCTTATGAGGATCGTTTGAAGCTTTTGAATATGCACTCGCTTGAAAAACGTCGCATGGTTGCCGATGTAATGTTTGTGCATCCACTATTAAACGCGAATGTTGATTCTCCGCTGTTACTTAGTAAAATCCCTTTCCGCGATAGTGGACACAATTTGAGTAGACTACGTATGTTGCATGTTAACTCCGCAAGGTCCAACTTTTGCATGTACCAGCCCATCGCATGTGTATTACTGTTAATATTAAGACTGAGCATTTTGTTGTTGACGTTTCTAAGCATGTTCTAAAAAAAACTTCTATATAATACTTAGTTTTCTGTTTCTATGTCGCATTGCACGTCATTTCATCCGGTGTTTGGTTTATGTTTAGATTAACATACTAATACTAACACCGACTAAGTGATGAACGCATGTATTGTTGACCGTTTATTTATTAAACGTGTCCAGGCAGCGAGCTTGTGTTAAACTGGTTCTTCCGAATCTGCCTGATTGGAAAAGAAATGCATTTTTCACAGATGAAGTCTGTTGAATATAACTAAGACTATATCCGCCCGTGGTACTTTTAACGCAAAACATTTATTAGAAATGTTGACCTTATACCTAAATACCACGGTCTCTGCTATATGCGCCACATTACATAGCATCCTTAATTCCATTTCTAGCAGTGAAATTTTCCTTGTAATGTATTCAAATTTGTCTAACTTAAATTTTATGTTATATACGTCTTTCACATTGCACATATCAGGTTTGTTCGATGAAAACACCGTGTAAATATTCCACAAATTTACCCGGGGTTTTTTGCGCTCATCGAACAAGTTTTTAACACACCGGGAGGGCGTTCCAAAACATAGCTACAGTTGACATCAATCGTTTTAAAACCCATTAGTCAACTGAAATATGTTAGGTGAGTTGACTATTGTGCGCTATGAAGTCAGCTATAGTCATCTGTGGCTATGTTTTGGAATGCACTCCGGGTAAACCTAGCATAATGACATTTCTTTGACAGTTCTCCTGAGTATAATTAATTGTAAAAAGTTATTTATAAAATGGTTGAAGACAAATAAAATGTGCTCTATTTTTCTATTTCTTTTCTTCTAGTTGTTGCTTATTTTTTCTCAAGAAGTAATTTATATGTCCCAATCACTCACATGTATATAAAAATGGACTGCTCGTTGAACCAAAAATGCATGAAAGCAAATGGTACCACTTTTATATTCCTGTCTCCTTCCGTGAGAGCATACTTTCCCACTGAACTGTAACAATTGGGAACGAGAAATTTCTTGAGGCTCAACGTTATTTCCAACCAAAACAGCCTTGTAAAAAACACTTCCTTCGATTCATAATTAACATTTAACAATACAAATAGTCCCAAATACTTCTGCTGTAAATTTCACTGACATGCCTATAAGTAAATTTCCAAACAATTTAAATATAGCGCCAGTTTACGACAGTTGGTAGCATTGACAGTGAGAGCATACTTTCTGAAATCAAAACTGATGCCATATGAAACAAGAGATCAGTCAGTCCATTTATATACATGTCAGTGGTCCCAATCAGCAACAAATTACAAGTAACAGTTCTCAAGTGACAACTGTCAAACCATTACCCCGAAAAATGTTCAGTGTAAGTTTGGGGCAGCCCCACGGTACAGAGATACAAGGTATTCTCATTACAAACCACGTTCCGCCATTTGTGTCCGAATGTATAGGAAAGTACGGTACAGAGAACACAATATTCTCTCTCATCTCCCTGTCTTTCAATAGAAATTGTATATACGTTATAGGAGGAAACACGTCACAGGCTATCAGGTGCAATGTGTCAAATTTTTAATGGGAATACCTTGTCTTCTATATACCTTGGGGCAGCGCTAGGTTTTTCAAAAAACAAGATGGTCTAGTCCGGTGTAGCCCTAGGCTTACCCGGTGTTTTTATCGAACAAACCTATCTTCATCCTATAGGGAAAAATTCTTAAGGATTTAAAGATTAATAATTTTTTGATTCTTTATTTATCGCAATTTACCTTAATGGTGCAACAGTTTAGAATTTATATAAAAAAAATAATAATAATCCAATGAGTTAGGAAAAACGATTGAACTTTTAAAAAAAGTGATAAGCCTTCTTGCATAGTCTCAACATGACTACAATATTTTATCAATCGTGTACGTGCTTTCTATTGAATCGGAATATCAACCAATGAGGTCTGTATCATATTGGTGGAAAAATAGAACATGTTTAATCTTTTTTGTCAATCCGCCGTTTTGGTCAGTAGTTGCACAGTATATATCATACAGTAGCCCAGCTCTGTCAAAATTGTCAAGCGAGTAGGATGCTTCTATAAAGAGACTATACTTTCTCTTTCAACAGTTTTAACTAACACAATAGTCAATTTCTAATGCAAAGGTTCCTATGTAAATCTAAAGTGGAAGAAACAGAACTTACAGCATGCGCAAACTTGTACTAGAGGAAGAGGGACAAAATGACAATCAAAACTATTTCTGCAAGAAAAAAAAAGAAGCTAAAAACAATTTGTTCCACTTCCCATGCCATTCGGCTTGGTAGAAATATCAAACTGTCACAAATATTATTTCCTTAGAATATATTATATTTCCTTAGAAAATAGAATATAGAATAAGAATGGTTGAATCGTGTATAATTCGTGTACATGAGCGTAATTTGTCAAATGTGCTTTTGTCTTGTGAGCAGATTTAGTCAATTTAAAATCTTTTGTGAAATTTAACAAAAGTACGTAATCAATTCTTTTCAAAACTATCTACCTTTGAAGTTTATTTAGTGCAAAGTTTTATAGTACCACTAGTGCCTATTAAAATTTTCATATCATTTAGAAAAACAGAAATGAAGTGCTCGGTCAGTGCTTGCAAATATAAATTGGATTATAAACTAGGGAATCCTGTTTCAGGTAACTGCACTATCTAAATTATCTTTTTTGTCAATAGAAGCAAAGATTTATATAAATTAATTATGTGAATTGTTTCAAAATAACCAAAAACCTTTGTTTACTTTTTGTAAATTGACAAGTTGCTTAGAATAGGGATGGCGTGTAAATACATGTAAAAATGGACTACCAACACAACCAGAAATTCATTACACAAATCTGGCTTATCACCATTCTTGTTTGCTAGTTATTCTAATGTTATTACAGCCATTTGCCTGTTACACTGTCCATGGAACCAACAGCTGTTTGGTAATGGAACAACACATTTGCAGGCTGGCACTGAGATGTGTACTTACATAAAACTAATACTTCTCCCAACCATTGTGCAACTAGCTACTGTTCGTTCATTTACATCCGTATCATACTTAATAGTTCCCTCTTATGGGAGAAATATTGAGGTTTTTTTTTTCGTAATTAAAATTCTAAAATTCACTTTTCAGTAGTTTGTTCTAAGTTGGGCTACTGTATGATATATACTGTGGTAGTTGAGAGCTTAGAATATAGAGAGTACAGGAAGTGTGATAAACCAAATTTGGTGTAGACAAATTCTGGTTGTGTTAGTATCTGTTGCCGCTGTAGTGAACGCTCAGTACAGCCGTGTAGTAGAATCAATATAGAGAGCTGGGCAACAAGATATCATTGAATAAATAACTAATAAGGAAGCGGGGTATCGTGCGAATACAGTGTACGTGTTTAAGCATTTCAATGACAGTGCGGCCTATGGTCGGGGGGGGGGAGAAATGACAAGAGGGCCTAGTTATTAATTCAATGCAAGATATATGGTTGAAAATATTACGTTTGCTCTACGTTGTCTCTATATTCTAAGGTTGAGAGTCACTTAGTCTATGATAAATGTCAGTGTCTGTCATTTCTTGCTGGAATTAGATCTTCCATTTTTAAAAACTCATGTGCGCTTCCTTATATTGAATTACTCACTCATGTGCGTGAGGAAAATGTTCAAGAAAATTGCACAAGACTCGAGAGTATGTGCGCTTTGATCGCACACAATATTTTACTCACGTGAGTGTGCGTATCCATACTCTGCTTTCAACTACACAAAATAAAATTTTTAACAAAAGGGTTACGCGCTGAATTCGGTTATTGCTATGTAATTTTTTTTTCAAATTCTAAGATCTACAAGCACACGCCTTGCATTTTATTGCAATACTTAATAATTCGTCGAAAATATCCGCTATTACAAAAATATGTAAGCGAGTTTACATATCATATTTAGTTCCCTAATTCATATTCATCCACTTTTATTCATTTCGTTTGACACAGTGGGAAAATAGCACTCATTTGTACAGCTTTTTGGTATATGTCTGTTCATACATAAATTCCGGTACCTGTAAAATCGGACCAGGAAATAATTCTGGCGACCGTAGGGGGTCCAATTAGCAGGTTTTACTGTATATGTATTTGAACTTACTGGGTGTATTAATGAGCTCAATATGAAATTCGAAGTCAGAATTTTAAATAATATGTTATTCAACTGGTTTATTTTTAGAATAAGTTACCTATTAACTGTAACGGTTAACTATTTTTGATAAGCGTTGTATATCCAGCAATATTACAGATTACCCCTTTAACCATGCAGGCAAAGATTCTGTTGAAAATGTTTTAATTATTTGTGATATCCGTAGCATGTGCATAACACCTGTTGCGGCTCGAGATTAAAAACATTAAACATTTATTTAAAGGTTGAGTTTTGTGGTTGAGCATTCCATGTGTACGAGATCGCTCATATTTTATTTCATTGAAGCTTAATTAATAGATTAGTAATGTATATTTGTACTAGTTGGACACGAAAAAAAATGAAGTGGAATTCTTTATATAGTAGATAAAATAAATGGTGAGAACGCGTTGACAGAGACATCCAATTTTGGGTGAACTAATTGCATACGAAATTTCATACGTGCATTCATCTAGGGTATCATAAGAATTGGTCTTAGACCAATTCTAGCTTTTTCACTTGTTTCTAAACAGTTCACATCAGAGTGAGTTGAAAAAAAAATAGTCAGCTGTATCGCGGAGGGTGGATTATGCGTCAGCTGCTCGCATTAACTTGTAAAAAAAACACGTAAAATAAAGTAATAGTAATAGCCTGAGAACGCGTCGATGTAGACAGCTGAAATTTGGTACGTGGTGTTTTCATAGCAATAGTATATGTAATTTCGAAAATGGACTAAATCGGGAAACTCCTTGGTGTTGCCATGTAAAAATTTTGGTTTTTTACCTATACTGTGAAAACAATCAGTCCTAGATGTTTTTATTGTACTGAAAAGTTCGTCAGAATATGAAATTCTATGAAATTGCTCATTATCATTTTTACTGTCCGATGAACCGCTCTAGAAATATATACGTTTCAGACCTGCAGCTTGGACAAACATTATCTGGAAAGCTATCCCTTTCAGGTTAGGTTAAGAATAGCGACTAATCCAAAAGGACACGCGACCAGAGTTGAGTTGTGTCTTCACCCAAAGTGGTTTGGATAAATCTATTCTTTTTACGACCTTGATTATTGCCTTGGAGGCTAGTTTTCAGACCTCAGAGTTCGTTGTTGGATTTGCCTATCTTCATCAGAAAATACCGAGAGGAGGGGTCATGCCCAGTGACTGCATTAATTAATAAAGAGCCTGAGTAATTGTCTGCTAAGACCAATTAGATTTCGCATCTGGTGTAGAGAGGAGAATTCTTTCTTTGCGTCATACCGGTCGCGCTACGCTAGAGCAGATCCAGTTAGTTAAGTGCGTTTTAGATAGGATAAATATTGGTTAGGGAGTAGTATACGGATTGTCGGGTCGAATTTTAGATAGATTGTCCACTTTTTGATTTCCGTTCACTCCTTCAAGTCCAGGAACCCAAAACAAGGTTACTTTGTTTTCGATATGCAACAGCTGGAGTTTCGTATGGAAGCTCCAAACTAGTTTTTTTTCTTCTATTGTAAGTCATGAGAGGACAGAGCCCTGAGCGCAACTTGGCTGCCTAAGAAAATGTAGATGTTGGAGTTTTGTGCAGCTGCTGAGTAAACTTTCCGGAGCTATATAGCGTACACTTCCGCCTGGAGAATGGAAGGGGTGAGGCTTAAGCTGAATCAAGAGTTCCACTTCTGAATCCACTACCCCTGGCCTGTTTTGGAATTTATGTGGTGTGGAAACTCATACGATAACACAAGGAAGAATTCGGGTTAGTCTCTTCCACTGAGATGGGGCTGAAAGACTCATAATTTATTTGATATTTTTTATTCATTCCATGATCTTTGATGCTGTTTTTGTTAAAAAATTTCTTTTTCTCTCACTACTGACAACACTCGTTTTGCAGGAAAATTATCTTAATTTGTCCATATAGACTGAGAGCTGGCGACCAAAATACTTACGTCATTTCAAATTTTTGATCTTATCATACTCTCTTAACATCGTTAATAACTTATTCGGAAGTCTGCCTGCCTTCCAGTGGTGGGGAGCTCTGCGGGATGGCCGCGAAGGCCTAAAAACCCGGTAAAGTTATGTGATTTCATAAAGGTTGATTTTTGGTGTGCCAGCAGAGATCAATGGTAAAAATGGCAGACAATTTGGTTGATGGAAAAGTGTTGAGAGACGGCAAAAAAGCACGGGAAATGTGTATAACTTACGTCATACCACGTTAACTGGAGAACGCTGTCACGTACAGTGCTGAAATTTTGCTATTTTAGAAAAAAATTTAGATTCGAAAAGATTACCTATCGGGCAACTCCATCGTATGGTTGCCATGCAAAAATTTCCTTTTTCTCTATATATTAGGCCACTGCCCATTGAATAAATAACTAACTAGTTATTTATTCAATGCCACTGCCTAACCCGGGGATTACACGAGTCAGTAGAACTGACACTGACAGCGTTTGACATTTACATAGGCTCGTGTAAGCCCCTACGGACTAGGCGATTTTTTTTTTGCACTTAAATGCATTTTGTAAATTTATTGAAATTATTTTCAATAAATTTCAGTCTGTTAGACGAGAAATCTTCTTCGTATTCTTTTGTACTGACTAGTCTGTACTGCCACGATTTCTGACTAGTCAATAAACTGTCAAATGTAAAATAAAGATTTCGGAAATTGAAAATATGTTACATTTCTAATCTATTCTTTTGAGTGGGAAATGATTGAAAAGAGTTTAACATACATTAAGAAGGAAAGCGTTAGATATGCATATAGAAGGGGAATGTCTGCACCGCTTGACGACATTTTATTATGAACTGACTAGACAATTGCTCGAAGGCAAATCGTTCTTTGTCAGTAAAATTAACAGACAAAATCAAGACTGTCTGTCAGCTCTATTAACTGGTCAATCATTGCATAAGAACGCGTCAACGACCAGCGCTGAAATTTGGTACAAAGTGTTTTCATAGCAATGGTAAATACTAGTTCTTTCTTGGTGCTGCCATACAAAAATTTTGTTTTTCACTAAATATTTGAACACTGCCTGAGAACGCATCAACGTACAGCGCTGGAATTTTGCGCACAAACTGCTGAATAAAACCAAGAAAGCGTTGCCGATTCGGAGGTCCACTTTTGAACTTGTATTTGTACGTCGACGCGGTCAAATATATAGTGAAAAACTAGTGTTATACGGCAGCACCAAGAAGGAGATTCCCGATTTTTTTTAATTTTATTTTTGAACTAGTATTTGCCATTGCTATGAAAACACTTTGTACCAAATTTCAACTCTCTACATCTACGCGTTCATAGGCAGTTCCCCAATATATAGTGAAAACAAAATTTTCTTAAGTAAAAGCGTTCTCCAGTTATCGTGGTATGACGTAAGTTATACACCTTTTTCCCCGCCTTTGTTGCCGTCTGCCACCACTTTCCCACCAACCTAATTGTCTGCCATTTTTATCATTGATCATGAGATATAATTCTCTGCTGCGACACCCCACTGGAAGCCAGGCAGACTTCCGAAAAGTTATTAACGATGTTAAGAGAGTCTGATAAGATCGTGTCTTTAAAACCATGTCATAAATATTTGTTTTTTTATATTTACAGCCTTTGACTTCTCTCTGGTCTTCTTCAGATTAAAAACTTCAACTAAAGTACTGGATAACGAAAAAAGAAAACTATTAATTGAAAATATGTATTATGATAAGAATCAAAGATTTTTTCTTCCATTTACAAAACAAATCATTGCAATTTTATTACATACATACATATTTAATCAATAAAATTAAAAATAATTTCAAAAATAAAGGGAAAAATGTATAAAGCTACAACTTTAAAATCTGTTTTTTGTTTGTTTCTTTTTTATTTTATTTTGTTTCTTGAAAATTAAAGAAAGAATTGTACGGACGTATTTCATCAAATGAATGTGTAAAAAAAGTGTTCTCAGAATCAAAACGAGTTCTTTGAATTGCTGCCTATACAATTTATAATATGATTGCATCTCACGTGAAACTGGAACTTAGACTAATATAATATTATATGATATGTTATCTTTTAAAAAAGTGCCTGATTTGCATATGCTAAGATTGCTGAATATCCTAAAAATATAAAACGTGTGAATTAAAAGTGCAGGCAATTAAGTAAATTACATTATGTAAGAGAACTTTTTTGTTTCTCCTATAACGAAAAAGAATAAAAAAAAAACAGAACACACAAAAATAAAACACAGAAAAATAGATTTATCCAGCAGTTTTAATCTTTTCTGTGGTCGACTGAATGTAAAAGAATAAAACTAAAAAAATTATAGTATTTTGGTGTCAAATAGGGTAGATTTGTTGCTCCCCATAAAAAACCCCATCTGCACTTAAGAAGGCACAAGGGATTTTCCTGTGTGAAGTAGATTTTGAATAGATTTTATAGTATTAAGTTACTTAACATGTCCAAATATATCACCATTAACACTCTAGTACGGGCAGATGGTTGTTTTTAATAGTGGGGTTTTCAAATGTTATTCTCACCAAATTATTTTCGTTTGTATATTTTGATTTTTTTCTTTGGATTAGATCAAATAAGAAACTAACACGTTTATAGTGTTTGGTTTTCAATAATATAAATTTTAATACATCGCGCATCGTTTTAATCTATGGAAAAACGTCGAAAAAAAATAAAACTAATTACATCTCTTGTCTCTTGCCGCCTTTAGTTTTAGTTCATGTTTAAGAACATATTCAGTCTACTGTTTAAGTAGTATACTTTCTAGTTAGCTATTTTTACTGGTTTTTATGATATATATACACAAAAATAACAGCAACCACCACCAATTCAAGTCCATATAGCGATAATCGTGCTTAAGAGTTCAACAATTCAATATTTTCATATGACAAAAGCGTTTTAAATAAATAAAAAAGAAAAGAAAAAAAAACAAACAAGCATCCATCTTACAGTAAACTCATTTCTGGTAACAGTAAAATCAATAATAATAATAAAAAAAAACATTTTCCGTTTTATGTCCATCTTTCAGATACTTTTACAAATATGTATATTATATACATTTTTATTTTACTTAATTCCTTTTTCTTTTTATATACATAAATGGATACAGTTAAGCTAGTAGAATAATGGCAAAATGTATGTACGTACCACACACACACACAAAGCACATCATCCAAAGCTTTTTAAAGTTGAAACAACAACAGAAAAATATGTGAAAACGAGAAGTAAATTTAGTAAAAAAAAAAAACTCTATTATTATGAATTAATTGAAACGTAAAGGTCATTAAACAACGTTATTTTTAAGTATATTTAATCTTTATAATGTTATTTTATTTGATGTAACCTTAAAACAAGAAAAATATTGCTGTAATAGTATATTATATATAAAAAAACAATATTGTTTAATACATTTTAAACGCATTTTTTTATATATCTATTACATTAGAGTCTAACAAAAAAATATACGGCCACCCACTGCCTTATAACAATGGACTGAGCGATTTGCTATTTCAAGTCGCACACATTTTGTGTTTTTGTATATCACCCTTTAAAACGTTAACTGCGTAAAAAAACATGCACAAATCAACCGATGAAATTTTACACCCGAAATTCGAATTAAATTAAAAATATATATTTTCTGTGTCTTAAGCGATATTTTAATCGCTTATAAGGAATTAAACTCAATTCGAGTTTAATTTTCCTGTGTATGGGCAAGAGAGACCGAGCATGGTAAACACTATCTTTACCTTAGGTTTGTTCGATGAAAACACCGTGTCATTTTCCCCTACAATTTTCCCCAAATTTACCCGGGGTTTCGTGCACTCATCGAACAAGTTTTTAAAACACCGAGTAAACCTAATGTAATGACATTTCTCTGACAGTTCTCCCTAGTATAATATTGTAAAAAGTTGTTTATAAAATGGGTGAAGACAAATAAAATGTGCTCTAAATATTTTTCTATTTCTTTTCTTCTAATTTTTGCTTATTTTCGCTCAAGAAGTAATTTATATGTCCCAATCAACGACAAATTGCAAGTGACAACTGTCAAACCATTACCCCGAGACATTTTTGGTGTAAGCACGCGGTAGCCCAGGTTTTTCAAAAAACAAGATAGTCTAGCCCGGTGTAGCTCTAGGTTTACCCGGAGCTTTCATCAAACAGACTTCTTATTTTCCTGCTGTGATTGCATCAAATGGCACAAGCAAACGTTCAGTAAGCGATACTTTATGTTGGTAGCTCCAACTCTGCCATAGCGCAAAAGAGAAAACTACAAAACTTGTGCCATTCTTTCTTTAGGAAAATGGCAATACGCTCAATCCATTGTTATAAGTCAGTGCTCCACCGCGTTTATTTTCGGATCTTGAAAATCTCTCATCTAAGTACCATCCTTGTTATTAAACCCTAGAAATCATAGGATATACTAAGTTCGTCATTCCGTTTATAACGCACAGAAATAATGCTGGTAGAGCAAAATGAGTTGGCACCCACCACCCACCACGGTACAGAGAACACAAGTACTCTCATTAAATTTTGACACATTATCTGTGACGACATTACGTCCACTAATGTATATACATTTCTATTGAAAAGACAGAGGGGAGAGAGTATTGTGTTCTCTGTACCGTACCGCGTTTTCGTATGCATTACACGACATTTCGTCCACAAATAATGGAACGTGGTTCGTAATTAGAATAACATTCTCTGTACCGTGCCAGTTTACTTGATTTTTGCATTTCTGTCCATCCTCATGAGAAACTTAGAGCATATAACTAAAGGAAGCGAAATATCGTGTAAAACTTTTATCGGTGTGACGGAAACTCGGTTTTTAGGCGAAGGAGTGGAAACAAGGTATTCCCATTTAAATTTTGGCACATTGCAGCTGATAGCCTGTGATTTCATTCTGTGACTAATGTATATACACTTTTATAGGAAAGACGACGAGAGAGTATTGTGGCCTCTGTACCGTAAATTCTTATACATTTTCACAATATTTCGTCACTAAACCAATACCATGTTTACATGCAGAATTCAAAGATCAAGTCGAGATTGGGTTGAGTTTTCGACTCGTGTTTTTGAGCACGCAGGGTTGAGATATTGAGTTGAGAACGGATCCAACTATAGTTGAAGTGACAGTTAAACATAACATTATTTATGGTGTTCGGTCAGTGCTTGCAAATATAAATTAGATTATAAACTAGGGAATCCTGTTTGAGGCAACTGCACTATATAAATTATCTTTTTTGTTAATAGAAGCAAAGATTTATATAAATTAATTATGTGAATTCTTTCAAAATAAAGTAGAAAAAGAACATTTTTTACCACAGATGCTCCGCTGAAAACCTTCGTTTACTTTTTGTAAATTGACAAGTTGCTTAGAATAGGGATGGCGTGTAAATACATGTAAAAATGGACTACCAACCCACCAATGTCACTTTAAACGTCAATCATAATACCATTTTTGTGTCATAACGCCATTTCTCACTTAAATTGACAACGATAATAAGGGTGACTGCCTGAGAACACGTCGATGTAGAGAGCTGAAATTTGGTATGTTTTCATAGCAATAGTAAGTAAAATTTCAAAAATGGACCAAATCGAGCAATGATGTTGTCATATCAAAATTCACGTTTTTTACGTATACTGTGAAAACGACCAGTCCCAGAATATACAAGCCATGAAGTAAGTCTAAATAAGAGCGTAGCGAGCCGGTTAGCAGGCGACATCCACAAACTTCTTGCCTTGTCTTCATATTAAAGAAGCTTGAAACAGGAATATCTTAAAAACGGTTGCACTTAGGAGGGTACATGTGCATAGTTAAATTAAAGCTAACATTCCGGGGGGACTCTAAATCTTGTAAAAAAATCGTTAAAATTTGAAAAAATTAGGATTTTTTCCCCAATTTTTTTACTTTGACGTCCTAAAACTTCCGACGGAAGACTGATTGGGCATTCATTCGAAAGCTGAGATGGTTTGCTATCATCTGAGAAGAGTCCCACCTTGATAGGTGATCATCAAGAAAGTTACAGGGTGTAAGTGGAAGAAATACTAAAAATCTTAAAACCCCATTCCACCGAAACGTCTTACCCCCTCCCATCTTCACCATATAAGTTTTTGCTTGTCTCCACTTCATATCACACCTTTTTATATTTTGTGAAATTTTGTGCATAGTATGTAAATATAATTTAAAAAATGAGATAAATCGGGCAACCATCAACAAATCATGGATTTTTATGTATCAGTATACAATCAGTCCTAGACGTTTTTATTGTACTGAAAAGTTCTTCAGGATATGAAATCCTATAAAATTGGATATAATAATTTTTTATGTCCGACTAACCGTTCTAGAAATATAAGCGAAAAACCACTTCAAAAATCAAACTTGCACAAATGGGTACCATACGAAACTTGCTACGGGATCTAGATTCTAGGATATCACAAGAATATGGTCTCAGACATTCAATACGTTTACATGAATACTTGAAGTAATCGAAATATGATGTAAATGCGCACATTCAAGTCAAGTAATTGAAAAATCAATTTCAAGAAAAATTTAGGTCAAGTAATTAGAATTAATTTAACCTAAAGCCCTACTTGAGCTTCAGGTAATTTTCAAGTCAAGTACTCAAGAGTATTCATGTAAATGTACATTGATTATTTATATATACGTAGATGTGCCCAGAATCATTGACGTCTTAGAAAGGAGATGTCGCTACTTGGTGTAATGTGATAAAATCTTTTATTTAATAGTTCACATTCTTTTACAATTATTTTTAAGCATTGACATTGATTATTTATAAATAGATGTGCCCAAAATCATTGACGTCTTAGAAAGGAGATGTCGCTACGTGTCTTTCGTTTGTTATATCCAGCTTTAAAACTTCTAATAAAAGAATTATTAATGATTGGTAAGGAGTTTTGATTTAGTTTTAAAAAAAATTTATATTATATGCTAGAAAAATTGTATTTTTACCATTAAATAAAAGTTTCAATCAAATTTTTGGTAAGTAGCGACATCTCGTTTCTAAGACGTCAATGATTCTGCGCACATCTATGTATAAATAATCAATGGTTTTAAGTATAAAAATGCCTAAGTTTAGGCAATTTTCTTCTATGAGTGAATTTTTAAAGCCATTTTCTTGGGTATGCTAAAACTGCAAAAAAACGAAAGAATGGATGAACCAAGGAGTGATAGGTCCTTTCACGGTAAAGGTTTATTGGCATGCCAACATACTTCAACATTGAGGAACTTAAACGGCAGTTCACGAGAACAATATTTACTGGGAGTACAAGCATTTAACATAAGTCAAGACAACTGCAATCAGATTGAATTGCAATTAGATCCCGTCATTGATTATTTATATATAGATGTGCGCAGAATCTTTGCGTGTTAGAAAGGAGATGTGGCTACTTGGTTTAAATGCGATAAAAACTTTTATTTAATGGTTCAAATAAATATTTTCCAGCATATAAAGTAAAAATAGTTGAAAACCAAATAAAATATTATGTCCAGTAATTGAAAGTTATTTTATTAAAAGTTTTAAAGCTGGAAATAACAAGCGAAATACAATTAGGGACATCTCCTTTCTAAGACGTCAATCAGTACGTTTACATCAATACTTGAAGTATGCTTGAAGTAATCAAAATATCATGAAAAGGCTCATTCAACGCGTCAATTTCAACTTAAGTAATTCGAATTAATTCAATCAACCGCCCTACCTGAGCTTTAAGTAGATTTCATGTCAAGCACTCAAGTATTCACGTAAACGTACTGATTCAGTACGTTTACATGGATACTTGAAAAAATAATTTCATATCCAATTAGGAGACAAAATGTAGATGCGATTTCATCCTACATGCAAGCTTTAACATGCATATTTAAAATTTGTATAGCGTCTCTTCTGTACTGGAAGACGATCAAATTGACCATTACCAGTACCTTGAGACACCGTAATCCTTATGTCTCTGTAAGTATTGCAAGGATTTTCATAACTTGTTTTTGTAAATGTAGCCAGGATATGCAGTGAATATATAAATCAATTTGAAAATCCTAGGTACATTGGTACCTTCACAAAGGGCAATAAAAGCAGACAATTCTGTCAGTTGAGAAATATTTTTCTTACTTCTCCACAACTAACACAGCCGAGAGTTTTGCGGAGTTGAATAGAGAGTTTGGTAAATCTCAATACAAATTCCACAAGTCCACAACTCTTCGAGTTAGTGTATCCGGCCAATGGTGACTCTCTACTCTACTCTGCCCGTGTAAACGCTCCTTAGCCCGGGGGGTTACACGGAATAGTACAGCTTGCATGCAAGCTGCTTTGCTATACTCGTGCACGTGTAACCTCTACTACCATGCTGGCAGCTCAGCTTTCAGCAAACTTGCATGATGAAAAAACATGGCAGCTGAGGTGATAGTAATTTGACATTATACAGTTTTCAAGATGGCGGAAAAGAAAAGTCTGAGAGAAATTGATAAACTTATTCTGGGATCATTTAACAACATTGGGATATCGTCTACGAAAAGTTAAGTATACTTCAACGTGTAAGCCCTAGCATACTAAGATAAATAATATCGGCGTATCGACCATCGATCATCTTGTACCGATAATCGAAGTATATCCGACCAACCCTAGTAAATGTCAACATTTGATTGGGAGTTTTTTTTCATTGGTTGGACTGGGTTGGGAGTTCTTGTCGCATTTCAGGCAGTGAATTAAAAATATTTGAAAAACGGTCGAGATCTTCAGTAATAATTATAATAGCTTCAGTTCATAACTCATTATTCTACAAAAAAGTATTTAGTTAACATATTTTATAATTGTTGAAAATGGAAGAATTCTTTAAGGGAATGCCTAAAATTGTAAGTAGTAGACTAAGAAATATTTACATTAACAATTATTATCATTATTTCCTTTTATTCTTTTGGGAGGCATGACAGTCGATAATCGTTGACATATTGTGATTCTACATGTTTTGTAAAATTATAATTACTTTACTCTATGTTCATATCCAAGAACTTTTAGCTGTAGCGGCTTGGTTTTTTCAGCCCACCGAACGGACAGCCTTTTATCAGAAGCTTCGAAAGGTATGTCAAAGTTTCTAGATAAGATAGCCAAATCGTCCTAGGACTTGAGCACGTAATGTTACCCGAGCGCGAACGACACCTGTTTACAATTGAAAAATTACTGGCCTTTGCAACAACGGAACAATTATGGAAAAAACTTTGAGAAATACTTGCCAAGCTATGAACAATAATCCATATGTGCTCGTGCTGGTCCGATTGACTAAAGTGTTGTATATTGATACTCATGGAAAAAATGACAACATTGATTTTATATATTGGGTATAGAACCCAAAGTTCATCCCACTGAAGTCACTGAAGTGCCTTAAGTGCTTTCGATACATATCGCTGCCACTTGCTCTTGTTCTGGTTATTAAAACAAGCTTAGGCAATTGCTTTGATCTTTCCTCCGAAAGTGTTTAATGAAAATTTGCGGCTAAGCACGAGATACGGGGGCGAACTCCGATTTTTTTTCAATTTTAAACCCTGGCCATTTTCCTATAGGAAAGAATGGCACAAGTTTTACAGTTTTCTCTTTCGCCCTATGGCAGAGTTGTAGCTACCAATACAAAATATTGCGTACTGAACGTTTTCTTATGCCACTTGATGTTTTTATGTTGGCTGCAGATGCAATCACCGCAGAAAGAATATGGTAAAGATAGTGTTTACCATGCTCCGGCTCTCTTGCCAATACGCAGGATTCAGGTAAAAATAAGTTTTGAAAATTAAAGTCGGAATGAGTTTAATTCCTTATAAGCGATTAAAATATCACTTGAACACAAGAAAATATATTTTTTTAAATTTAATTCGATTTTCGGGAGTAAAATTTCATCTGATTGGTTTTACTACATGTTTTTTGTATAGTAAACGTTTTAAAGGGTGTTCTATCGGTGATATACAGAAACACAATATTTGTGCCACATGAAATAGCAAATCGCTCAGTCCATTGTTATAAGTCAGTGGTTCATCCCTACTAAAGGTTACACTTACTATACATATACCTTATCAAAATAATAAAATAGCTTTGATTAAAAAGAACCCTATCATTTTACGCTCAATAGCAAGTTTATTAACACCTCTGGCGAAAAAACAAAAGAACTCTTACTTTTTAGGAGAACAGAGCTCAACATGATTACAGATTATGGCCGGAGAAGAGGCTATTGCCCACTGAGGTATCAGCTATACAAGATGGGCTTGACACGACACCTCCGAGCACCTGCTCTGCATTGGCCAGGCGGTGCTCACTCCACCTCGAACATGCTTTTCGTCCACCAAACTATGTGTGGAACCTAAGTCCCAGAATGCTTTTAGACTTCATTAACGTCTAAAACTAGAAGGGAAGTAAATTGAACGGAGACTCAATAGATCTACCAGGTCGCAGTGAATGCGAGGCGAACGCCTGAACACCCATCCACAACGTTTTTGTTTGGGGAATTGTAGTGTAGTCATTCGGTTATAATAATTTTTATTAAGTATTTTTGTTAAGTCTGGGAAGATAAGAAAGTAAGCTTAAGATTATCACAAGACCAGTAGTTCAGTATGCTTGGCAGAGAGTAGACGTGTTTTTGCTTGATTTCGCATATTTTTCTAAATTCAATTAGTCGCCAGTGCTGCATAGTTTTTTTTCTAGTGCTTACCGTTTTATTTTAATTTGTATCAAGTGCTTCTCATCTGGTGGTTTGGTTTTTATCGCTTTTTGCTTGATTTTCTTTGTTTTATGACAATATGGCAGCTAACAATAGGAATCATAACAAAGCCAATAAAGACAAAAATCGAAATAAATCTGATAACTCTTCCCCTGTTACTACACGTGCTAAATGTACTGTAACGGGCGCATCCGCTATAGCATATGTTCCCGAGGATTTGTTTGGTGCCATGGAATCACGTCTTCTCGCCAAATTAAATAAAATGGAATTAAAAATTGAGGAAAAAATTGATGATGCCATGAATAACTTTAATTTTCGTTCAACGGCTTGTGAGAATCTAATTGATGAGCTTAAAACTGGTCAAGATTCTGTTCGAAGTATGTGTGTATCAGAACTGAAAGATCTCAAGTGCAAGAACGATGTATTGACTAGAGAATGTGAAGACTTTCAGCGGCGGGGGAAAAGTTACGCTAAAGTGATTAAGCATGATTTGTCCCAATACACTGCTGCTTTTCGTACAAAGCCTCCGAGTAGGCAATCATCAAAAAAGGCAACCAACTCTAAAGAGTACCCTATTATAGCGCGATTTTCTTGCATCGCAGAGCAAAAATTAATCTTTTCTGCAAAGTCTCTATAACTTCGCACTGCACTACGTCTGCGACGAGAGAATGGGGCATGCTCATGTTAGATGATAAGTACAATTTCATTACTAATGCTGATCAGTTATTATCGGCGAAATCTATTCCTGTAACTAGCATTTGCGATGCTTAGACGGAACAAGTATCATACAATTATATGTCTACTTTATAAACATTAAAATTTAACATATTCAGTTGGAATTTTTTTTTTTTGTATTTTTTTTTTATTTTTTATTTTCATTTTTAGTTTTATTGTTTACATTGCTTTTTTGCTCTTCATTTGACAGCAGTGTGTTGTATTGAATTCAGTAATTACTACCTTTAAGTGCATATCATGGACTCGATTGCTTGTAAATCTTTGTTGAGTGTATGCTGCATGTGGACCTTTTTGTTCATTATCTATCGTAAATCTGAATTAGCATCGATTTGCCTCTTATTTCGCACTGATTGGCGCCTGTGTCTCATGAATCTTGGATAACTTTGATCCTCTTGACAGGGTAGGAGCCTTACTGAAGATATTTTGTAATCACTCCAAAGGTTTTAATGTTTGTCACATCAATGCTCATAGTATACGTGGGAAAATTGATGAGTTGAAACTCATGTTTTCAGTGTCCAATTTACATGCGATCCTTGTAAGTGTATCGTGGCTGCATCCCGAAATACCTTCTTCTTTAAAGCACTTGCACATCAAAAACAAGAACAGAAAAATGTAAACCGAAAAACTCAATTTATTCCACTTTAAAACAAGATTTTTGTGCCAATGATTAATAAAATCCAGAGCAATAATCATATTGACTCCGAAGCAGAATTAGAGGAGTGCTCTGTTACGCCATGGGATTCAATAGAGCAATTGAGCTCGATTGATGACAAAGTGAACTGCTTCATTACGTTAATAAATTATTTATTCAATAAATATGTCCCAGTTAAGATAAAAATAATTAAGCCCTACACTTGCCCATGGATGACTACTGACATCCGCTCTATGATCGCAGAACGTGAATTTCTTTACTGGCAATATCAGCGTCTTAAAACCGAATACGGTCATAGGTTATATAAACATTAAGGAATCGGATAACCAGTAAAATACCTTATTCTAAACGAATATTTTATGCTGATAAGTTCAGTACTAACTTGCCGCCCAAAAAGCTTTGGCAGAACTTACGTCCGGCCGGAGTTTATAGAGAGTCGGTGAAAAAGTGTGACATTGACCCCTCGGTTCTTAATGAGCACTTTGTGAATTGCCAATCATATACTCCTAGTCATACACACAATAGCAGGGATTCTCATACTCTAGTTGGTGGTAGTTCTACCGCTTCCATCTTTTTTCAGGTGTATTGAAGTGGATGAGATAATCAGAGCAATTTGCTCTATCAAATCAAATGCGGTGGGTCCAGATCTAATCACTCCTAAGTTTCTGAAACTCATACTCCCTTTTATTCTGGGTCCTCTTCAGCTAATTTTTAATCACTGTCTGACTAGATCTTTATTCCCTGGATTACGGAAAACTGCTAACGTGCTTCCCATTCCAAAGAAGTCTTCTCCGGAGACCCCCAGTGATTTCCGACCCATAAGTTTATTGTGTTTCCCAGCAAAGGTGCTTGAGAAGTTAAGGTACTGGCAAATGCAGGATCAAATTTTATTAATTCATTTTCAAAATAATTATTTGAAAGTCAGCCTTGATTAGTTGTGTATTCAGGATGAATCTTAAATTCCCGACATCAAGGACACTAGTTGTATCAAGCTTATGTTAACTCCGCAAATTTTTGTGCATCATTGAATTAATTGAGGGATTTAAGAATAATTTTTTGCGCTTTACACAATTTTTATGCCAAATAGCATGCTCTTGACCACAATGGATTTATTATAATTTAGATAACGGTACGAAATCGAAAATTGAAATTGATTTAGACGAATACTTTAGTGGCCTCTAGTAGAAATTATTCGCTTGAGTCTAGGCAATTTGTCTGTGAAGTACGCAGCAGCGTTTGTAGATGCAAAATCTCATTTGTAGTTTAAGCAACAGTAGAAATCTGTCCTTTCAATTACGTGAGTTTTTTTTATTCAAATGTTTGGGACGGAAGTCCTGTAATGGGTCGTCGTGTGTAGTTATTTTAACAGAATGTACATTCGGCATAAATTTGTAAGGAGCTTTTAAGGAAAACGCAAGAACACTATATACTACATCTCTAGTTCTCATGATCACTATAGGTACGAATATTTGATGGAGTTTCATGTCACTTCCCGTGTAAGGTATCCCCAGGGAAGATCTTAGCTAAATTTTTAATTACAGTGAACCTACATTTAGCTCCAGAAGGCCTTCTCGAGAAACGGAAATGGGGTGAGTGCAGAAAAAAAGACCAAAAAATACTTGCTTTTCAAAATTTATATTACTCGTATATTGATATCCCCTTGGGCGTACTATTATTCCTAATATAGTTGAACTTACACATGTATAATATAGTTTACAGAAATATTGGGATAATTGAGAATAACTGAGACAGATTGTCATGTATAATAATCGCTTTAGTGCATTAGTTTGTATGTTTAATTGTAGTAGCGCACGTTGTGCGATTTCGCGTGTCGTGGTGTTCCTCATGTTTCATAAAAGGTTAATGTAATGATTAAATTCTGAATTATAACGTGATGAGGACCTAACGTTTATTCTTTCTCCTTCCACTCTCCTGCAGCCCTATCGATGTAGGGCTTGACAAGGCCCGCTCCTCTGCTCTCGTTTCAGGTCAGTACAGGCACACTGAAATTAGATTGCTGCCCTCAGTGTCGTATGGCTGGATGGGGCAAAGCAGCTGAAGGTACGTCACCTGCGCCTTCACGTAAGTATTGGTAAGTAGTGTAAGGGTCCCTTGTGGACCGGATGTGTGTGACGGCTTTAGTTAGGCACGAATTCTTTTGTATATGGTAGGTAGCAGCGGCAGGTTTTCATGGAACCTCCCCACACTCTCCGCCAATAGCCGAGGCGAGCTAGCGTGCATGTCAACGCTGCCTACCGAGTGATCTGTCAGCTAATGCTGGCAGTCTGGACTTCACGTCCAAGACAATCGCTCACCATACACCCATAACAATTGATACATCAAGTGTCTCATATTTGGATACACAACTGTTGTTAAAGGAACATTTGCTCTCGGCACGGTCTGAAACATATTGGGGTCCATTCCGGAATGCACTACCTATTTTACAATCTGTATACGCCGCTCTGGTATACCATGCGATATCTAGTTCTTGTGCCATCTTTGGTAGTAGGTAGTAATTGTTTATTAAAATTGATTTTCTTTTCAGGAACTACACGCTCATCTGAATGGATCTTTAACTGAACGAACACTTCTCGAATTAGGCGCAATGAAATACGGAGAAACTTCTAAAGATTTTAAAAATCTTTGTTCAAAAATAAAAATGTCCGAATGCAGCCTTTCAGAGTAAGGTATATATTTGACTATGATTATACGCAAATATTGTTTATAGAGCTTCTGTTTCAGATGTTTCCAAGTATTTAAAATTGCTCATGATTTGACTTCCACTAAGGAGTGTCTCCGTAAGGCTACAATTTGCGCTATTCATGATTTTTTAGAAGATAATGTTGTATATCTTGAACTTAGAACGACACCAAAAGATACAGAGTTTATATCACGATTTGAGTATTTGGAATGTGTTTTGGACGCTATACGGTAACTACAAATATTATAATTTATTTGATTATATTAATTACAAATTGTGATATAAAAGACAGGTTGAAGCTTATTGCCCAGATATAAAAGTTAAACTTCTTCCATCGATTGATCGTTCACGAGGATTAGAATCAGCTCAAAAAACTTTGGATTGTATTCGTTCAATTATGAAACAATATCCGAACATTATTGTTGGAATTGATTTTAGTGGTAATCCAGAAAATGGTACATTTCTTGAGTATAGGAATATTTTGCAGGATGCTCTTGATATGGGATTAAAATTGGCTCTCCATTGCGGGGAGATTAAGAACGATAAAGAGGTTTCCGAAATGCTAGAGTTTGGAATGGATCGATGTGGACATGGAACGTATATTAATGGTAAATACAAGTGAGAGTAATGGATTTTCGTTAATTTGTTTTAATTTAATATTTATAGGGTCGAATCTGAAACTGCTTAAGCAAAAACGTATTCCACTCGAATGTTGCCTTACTAGCAATGTGAAATCTCAAACGGTATTGTCTTATTTTGATCATCATTTCAAAGATATTTTCGAAACTAATCATCCTGTTGTGTTATGTGTAAGAATTACTATCTAATACTGAAATCGTACTTTTGTTAATCAATATTTCATTTAGACTGACGATTTTGCCGTGTTTGACACAACTCTCTCGAAGGAACTACAGATAGCTAGCGACACATACAAACTCTCTAGAAATGATGTTTTTGTTTTAATGCAGAATGCTATTGAATTTTCTTTCGCCGAAGAATTTGATAAAAATGATTTAAGACATATTGTTAAGCAATATTTTAATAAATGGAACAAATGATTTATAAGTGCTTTTCATTAGTTCATTTAGATGTATTTACATAATTATATCCGTTGTGGTAATAAAAATTAAAAACACTTTCGAATGGAAAGATATATAATTAACAGTTTTGGGTGCATCTATTAAAAAAGCATTTCTCAATTTATAAAACAGAACCGACTCACCAAATTGTCTGTGCTTCCCATTAACGTAAGCTGGTACATTACACTGTTACAGCGAAACTTTTGACGAGACATAGTCTAGTAGAACTAAAAGTAGTGGCATACTAGAAATTTCTCATACACCCTAAAGATCTCATTTTAGACCAAAAAACCATTATTAAGTAGGTCCATGTATATAATAATTTAAAACTTCCCCATTTTTTATTCGATGTAGATTTTTTTTGTGGTATATGAAAGATAAGCCTTTGTAACCATATATTCCTTTTTTCGTTGCAATGAAAAATCACGAAGTTACAGTCGAAAAACATTTCGAAATGTACCATATTTTACATATTTTTTCAACTTTGACAACAATTTGTTGGCTTTTTCGCTCTACAATATTTTTTTTTCTGTTCATATCACTAATAGCGATTTTGCAACCAAACTGAGTACTGTGGAAAGACGAATCTGAAACAGTCTTGTTTCATTGTGCAATAATTTCCATGCAGACTTTGTAAACGTTGTACAGGAATTTCTTAGTGCCTACGGTGAAATGGGCTAAAACATGTCCATTGACCATCAACATTCACTTTTTGCACTCACACTTAAATTTTTTTCAGGACTATTCCACTCACAATGGTAACAAGGATACTTGGTATTACCGCCTTACATTCCAAACAAAATTGTCATCAAAACTTATTTATCATGCGTCATGAAATTTAATTCTAAGTTGGTGTTGTTGTATTTGTTGCAGTTGTTGTTGTTTTAGTTGTTATTATTTGTTGCATTTTTTCACTTTCTCACAGTTTTCGCGGTCAAAGCCCAGTGCTTCTTCAACTTTCTCTGTAGTTCAATATTATACGGAAATATAGCTGCTTAATCAGCAAAAATACGATAAGTCAGTCAAATTTCAACCGATTTTAGTTAACAAATGCTAATTAGACGGGGAATCCAATTCGGTATTAGTGATATGCACAGAAAAAATATATTGTAGAGCAAAATAAGCCATCAAATTGTTGTCAAAGTTGAAAATATGTAAAAAATGGTAAATTTCGAAATGTTTTCGAATGTAACTACGTGACTTTTCATCGCAACGAAATACGGAACATATGCTTAGATAGGCCTAGCTCTCTTCTTTCATGTACCACAACAAAAATTTGACATTGAATAAAAAATGGGGAAGTTATAAATTATTATATACATAGACCTACCGAATAACGGTTTTTTTGGTCTAAAATGAGATTTTGAGGGTGTATGAGAAATTTCTAGTATGCCACTACTGTTAGCTCTACTATACCTACAACCTACACTCTGTCTCGTCAAAATTATACCGAGTTTATATTTTTTTGTAACACAGTGTTATTACTTCACACTTTTTTTTATGAGCACAGTATATAAACCAAAATTTTACTAGACGAGGAGGTGACTGTAAAGGATAATGGGAAAGAAATATATGGTACCTGGGGTCCACCCAACAATAGTAATAGTTATATACCTCTGGTTAGAGATTTTCAAGTAGAGCATTAGTTACTGTTACGACTTAGGTCAATTTTTAGTATGTTCGGGGTTATATTGTCATAAAAGTGATCTTAAACTTTTGAAAAAGCACATGGAATTTACAGTCTTCTACATGTAGTCGATTTGTTCGATATTTAGAAGTCTACAACCTCCTGAATGTTTCGAGCTTGGCAAATATGTACCAGTTTAAATGTAATGGAAGACTTGTCAAGAGTTTATTAAGGTGAACTTCTACGAAAAGTATCGGGTTTGAACTTAACTCAAAGTTCACTTTCTGTAAACATATAAGTGATATATGGGTGCTTGCGGCAATTGTGGTTCACTCTACCTTCATATGCGGATGAAATTAGTTAAGATTTTAGTGAACTTTCACTTCTAATTCTCTCAGTGTGTCGAATCGAAGGAGACTCTTGTTAGCATACAATTGTGTATTCCGCTTTGTTTTTAAACTACCTCGCTTCAGTCATATATATATTTATTCAATATGTTTGTTTGGTTGCTCTTTGGTTGCATACTTAATCCAAAGTATATAAAAATTTCTTCACATATTAATATATAATCAACAGCATGCGTACCTATTCGAAAAGCTTAATATCCTCTAATCGATTAGACATACAAATTTCCTGATCTCTCACTTTACATCTCAATATGGCCAGCACTTTTACGTTTTCCAATGTGCTCGTAAGTCGAATCTTGTAATATTCATTAGAACTTTCGGTAGACTTATAAAATCATTGAAGAAGAGATTGTTCTCACATCTTTGGTTGTTGCCCCCATTAAAAATTCAATTTAATATAATTTTACTTTAAATATCTCATAGCACAATATTAGTGTTATTATTATATTTTGATTTAATTAGTTTATAGTTATTTCCTACTGAGGCCACTTTGTACACTTTAGGATTGTGATATGATCTTTTTACAGCTGACCTCCATGTACAATGGTCATAACTATTACCCTGACCTCAACTTGACGACACTTTGATGCAATTATAGTATTTTACTTTATCTAGGCAGGTATCGTGCTAGTACTAAGTCTATATTTGATATTTGGATTAAATGTCTTGTCGATTTATGGTAATACTATCCATTCGACACGAAAGATTTACCATATTGAAACTCATTTATTATCGGATTGCTCACACTGCAAGAAATTTTCTTTAAATTAATAAAATGTTAAGATACCACTGTCCATACAAAAAGAAAATTCATGCCTTACACAAAAAAATCACAAGCACCACATCCGGTCATGAAGGGACCCTTACTTACATGAAGGCGCAGATGGTCTGCCTTCACTGCTGTGCCCCAATCCTCCCAATGACACTGCGGGCAGTAAATTTTTTTTCCCCCAGTGTCCCTGTGATGACCTGCGAAGTAGCGGTCCTTAATCAACCATTGTCGCTGAGAGAGGGCACCAGGAGAATACCGGGAGAGAAATCAATACAACATAAGCTCCCATCATGTTATAAGTTCATTTATCCAACCTCTTAATACAAAACAAATTCTCTTAATCAAAACGCTTATAGTTTAATCATGGGCCGAGTGCTCATAGCTATCACTATTTAAAATTGTCACAGCTGAGTATCTTATGGTAGGCAATTACACTCATTCCTATTGCAACCAATGAATCTGTCGAATAATGTCTCAGTCTAATTTCACTGGATCCTCATTAACTCTGCCTATTTTTATACCCTAGATGAAATCTATAGGGTATACTAAGTTTGTCATTCCGTTTGTAACACCTCGAAATAATGATGGTAGAGCAAAATGGATTGGACACCCACGCATATAATATTATAAGTTATTTTAATTTTTGCATGTCCGTCTGTCCGTCCATCAGTGCGCACGATAACTCGAGAACGCGTATACTTAGAGAGCTGAAATTTTGTACACGGACTTTAAAAAAAAGTAAAATTAAGTTTGAAAATTAGACAATCGGGCAACTCCTTCGTGGGATGCCATACAAAACTTTCGTTTTCCACTATATATTTGGACACTGCCTGAGAATGCATCGATATAGACAACTGAAATTTGGTACATGGTGTTTTCATTGTACTAGCAAATAAAATTTCAAAAATGGATTAAAACGGGCAACTCCTTCTTGGTGTTGCCATATACAAATTTAAGTTTTTTACGTATACTGTGAAACCATCAGTCGAAAACATTTTTGTTGTACTAAAAACTTCTTCAGAATAAGAAATCCTATAAAATTGGTTATAATCATTTTTTCTGTCCGACGAGCCGTTCTAGAAATATATGCGAGAAAGCAATGCAAAAAATCAAAATTGCTCAAATGGGTGACCATACGAAATTTTATACGGGCATTCATCTAGGATATCATAAGAATTGGTTTTACACCAATTCTAGCTTTTTCACTTGTTATCTTTAATTTTACAAATTAATATCTTTGACTGCCTTAAAGAATACTGTACACCGATATGTTTTTTCATTGGGCCTGAATAACAGTGGACTTAATCCTGAAAACTTAACGTGACGTGGCAAAATATAAAATCAGAAGCAAAACTTGATCCTATCCAGTCATTTTTTACTTCCATTCTGAGGCAGAAAATTTGAAAATATTAAGTATATTGCCATGAAAGTCAACCTAAACGCCAATATATTTCCGCCCGCAATATCCTAGCAGTAATTTAATTTAAATAAACAAGAAAAATAATTATAGCAAATATTAAATAATTGTTGAAATATAAAAAATATTCCAAATAAATTACAAACGAGTGAAACTGAATGCATAATTATATATATAAAAAAATTTCCCCACTTACAAAAATGAAATATTAAAGTCTAAATACAAAATAATTTAATAAAATAATTAGTTACTTCAATGCGATTGTTACTTACTGTCTCTTGATTGATTCCTCGAAGGAGGTATTTAACCAAATTTTGACGTGCTGAAAGGTAACAAAAATTATTTTATGGCTGAAATTGTCCGCTTGTGGATCGTACTATCACTCTAAACTTAAACCGTAGTTTGTAGCTTCTTGTTATAAACCTTTTTGGCAAAATAACCGGTTGAATCCGGGACCATCAGCGATTTCATTTGCAATAATGCATCAAAACTTCTCTTATTTGCGGATGAATTTCTTATCATCACTAGTCTCAAGTGGACCTGAGTCCTTTTAGTTAGAGTTAAATTCCCAAAATTATTGAATATTTCCCTTAAACTAGCTGTGTCTACATGTGTAGTATGATCTTAACCTAGTTCTGAGTGAGCATCTTGCTCCTAAGCTATTCACTTATTTTAATAAAAGTCGTGGTACTGCTAATGCCTATGGTTTAATATGTTGGGCCGACTACGAGCCTTAATTTCACTTAATTAGTGTCATTCCACTGGCTGGTATATGAAATTCCGAGATAAAATTGGTGAATATTAGGTAGAAATTTTGATTTCTGACAGTGTTCTCAAACTTGTTTTAGGATTCCCACGACGAAAACTTGTGCCCATGTGCTCATTTGGATTTCTTAAACTAGGGATTCTAATTTCTAAATATTCAATTTTTTATTTTATTATTTTGTAGATTTTATTTTTTCTCTATCTACTTTTTGGTTTTTGTTCTGTATGGTATTTTGATCTCTCACTTAGTTGCAATTATTATTATAGTTTTATTTGATCTTAAATTTAATTTTTTGTTTTTTTTTCTCTTTCACTATATTTGAATTTCCAATTTTGTACTGTACTAGAAAAAGATGTAGTCTGTTGTACAAATCCTGGAATAAATTATTATTATTATTCATTGAACTGCACATGGCAACCACTATCGTCGGTGCAGGACGGCGCTCTTGTCTTTCGCTGGTGATAGCAGGCCACAGCATTCGCAACACTAGTCCACGAGGCTTCTCCTCGCTTTGGAACCGTTGCAAGTGCTGTGGGAAGGACAAGCGCACAGTTAGAGATGCTCAGCTGGAGGGATGATGAAGGCAGTTTGTAGAGGTCTATGATGCTACAGGCTGCTCTTGTGGGACTCTATAACGGTATCGCGTAAATTTTTCGTTAGTTCGGTGCGAAATTGCAAAATTTTTTGTTGAAAATTCGTTCGTTTAGGAAATTAGCCAGCATGCCTATAAAAAAAGGGAAATCAGTAGAGTCGGCACTACATGCAGTGGTGTCCATTATTGAGAAATCCCTAGAATATAAGGAGTACACTCTGGGTGCATCATTTCTGGATATTGATGGGGCTTTCAATAACGATGGAGACTATAAACGGACTGAGAAGAGTCTATGTGAGTGGACCAACTCAATGCTTATCAGTAGAAAGATTGGCTCTTGCTCAGGGAATGAGGTTGTGAGAAGAGCAGTCTACAGAGGTACACCGCAGTACTCCAGGAGAGAGAAAGCTTTAAAGCGGTTGCCTATGCTTATGACATATGCATACTGGCAATCGGAAAATTTCTTTGTACTATTAGTGAAAGGCTCGAGTATGCGCTGCTTAAGCTGGAAAGCGGCCAATAATAGTGAATTGAAGGTAAACCCCTCGAAAACAAAGCTAGTGCTTTTTACAAGAAAATGCCAAAAATACTTGATTCCAAGCTGAGCTGGAAGGCTAATTTTGAAGAACATGTTAATCAGGCCAGTTTGGTCTCCTACACGTGCAAGAGATTCTTTTGTATCAACTGGGGATTAAAATCCAAGGTGGTAGGTACACAGCCATAGTTCGGCCGATCCTCTGCTACGGCTTCACGATCTGATGGACGGCACTAGCGAGGAAATGTAACCTGGATGTACTACTATCAAAAACCCAGAGTGCTCAATAATGCCCACCAGGAGTGATTGGTATGGCAAGGAGATGGTGGTAACATCCGATATTTCTATCTTTACAGATAATAAAGACGAGTGCGGGCACAGGGGATGGAGTGTCTTCCAGAGACTGCTAGTGACACGACTGTTATAAACTGCCGGACAAATCCAGTATCTTTCAGGCACGGCTTGCAGCGATTTATCAGGCGGCTTTATTCGTATTTAGCTACATATGCAGAGTCCGTAAGGCGCTGGATGTTGTGCTGCTTGCAGTTATCAGGACTAGCCTTGAGGAATTGACTACATGGCACAAGGCCAGATGCAAGGCCACAGGGATATACAAGGCAACGAGATGGGTAATGAATTGGCCAAAAATGAGTCTGAAATTCATAGCTCCGTAGCGATCCCGATCGGAGCTATCAAAAGGCAATCCTCTTGTGGATCAATAGGGAAATGTGCCGTGTTGTGAGGCAATTGTGGCCCACATATGACAGGACAAGAGAACTCCTTAATGGCAATGGAACAAATACCAGGAATCTAGTAAGGGTAATCATGAGTCACTGTGCCATAGGAGACCATGCTAAAAGACTGGGAATAGTGGCGAACGATTTATGCAGGAGCTGTAAGGATTCGGAGGAAATCGAGTCCGTCCAACACGTATTTGGGAGTGCCCCGCTCTGATGAATAAAAGAGATAGACTATTAGGTAGCTACTCTTTTCAAGTTTGGGAAAGCTACAAATTAGAGTTCAAATGTATCCTGAGATTTCTAAGAGAAGTAGGATGGATCTAGAGCGGTTTCAAAGGTTATCCCATGTGGTCAAGGGGCATAATTTACCCACTGGAGGTTTAAGTGAAGCAGGCTAGTGACTTCTAGCGGCACCCCTCTTACCTAACCCAACCTATTACAAGCTCTATCTGAATTCATGTCTACTCCACCGAGCTTTGCTACTTTGTATAACAGTTAAAACAATTGGTTAGCTTGATCACCGATTTGACTGGTGCAAATAGATAACGCTGACTGTCGAAATCAAACTGAGCAAAATAAGTTCAGACAGGGTAGCTAGCCTTCGTCTTCGTTTAACTATAATAATAGCTGAGCTTATTGTGTGAAGTCACTAGCTGTTACAAGACGAACACCAAAACTTTATTTCGTACAGCTCCTTAATGTAACATGATGATAAAAAAAAAAGATACTGAAATTCTTCAAAAGCAGTAAATAATCATACGTATGAATGCCAATTCATTTTTATAAACATAAATATATATATATATATTTTTTTTTTGTATTGACGGACATTACAAAACAACTAAAACAATAAGTGAATTTTACAAATCAACACGAGAGGCAGTTAAACTTTTTGCACACTCACACAAATACTTTTGCATTATTGAATTCTTATTGGACCGGTTTTACAAAAAATACAAAACCGAATAAACAACAAAAAGACTGACCATATCGTATCACAGGCATCTTCAAAACTTTTTGCTAGCTTAGAGCGACTTCATTCTATATGTATTGTATATAAAAAATTATTGTTTGGTGCATATACAAAATATTGATTATACCTTGATATCGTTCATACATATACATAAATTGTTATGTTTTTTTTGTTTGTTCTTCCTTTAATTAACACTTTTTTAACAAATCTGTAAACTTTTGATTAACTTATATAACACTATCGTAAATTTGAGCTTTCTAATGGAAAGGTTGTGTAACAATAATCGTTTTGGAATAACTTAATTTTTGTTGTTCCCTTAGGCGAATTTCTAGTTTTCTATATGACGTGTGTCTGTCTGCTTTTTTCAATGGGTAGATTTACTTATTTTTTTTTAATTTTAAATATGCTTTTTACTTTTTATCACCATTCCATTCTAAATGGAAAAATGTTTTAACAATTTTTTGAAATATTCTATGATTTTTCTTTTGATTTTTTAATGTTGATTTATTGTGATAGCGGTATACATACTGTGGTATTACCAAAAACATAATTATTGTATATATATATGTATATATAAAAAAAAAACAAATAAAAAGATTTAAGACAACTTCTGTGTATAGAAGTATATAGTGTTCTTATCTTGACATCTTGACTAATAGATGGCAGATATAGGTATAATTTTATTGCTTTTTTTTTATTAACTGGCAGATTGTGGAGCTCTACTTACCCTAAGCGTTTTAATAATTCACAAAGCAGTTGTGCTTAAGAAATTAGTAATAGAAAATGCATTTTCAGAAAAATTCATAAAATTATAAAAATATTACCAATGTCCGCGCCATTATAAAACTCTATTCTTCTATACAGAATGATACAAATATTAACTTAAAAAAATAAAATATAAACAAAAATAAAAAATTCTGCGCTGTTCTTTGTGCCTAAAGGTTACTTAATTAAAATCACAGATCGGTTCGGTACAACTTATAATGCTTAGTCGTTTGAATGCGACAAATTGGATTCTATTAAAGTTAATAACTTCTCAGAAGGGGTTTTTGTTGTGCAAAACTGATATGTTAACTGAGAAATCACAAATTACTATACTTTCGTATTATTGTATAAAATATTCGTTGGGTTTTTTGTTTGTTTTTGCAATTACTGCTATGTTGTTAAGTGAGAATTTCTTATTTAATTATGTTGAAATTATTGCGATAACAGAAAATGAGTTTTATAATTTCTAAATAAAATTGTAAGAATACAGCCATAGTAATTCTAATACCAGAATTACATACATAGATACATATTAGAAATTTAGTTAGAAGTAGTTGTTTCGATTTTACAGTGCAGGCGCGGTCCCCGTACTTACGTCATGTTCCGTTCTATGGAATGTGACTTACGGGGGTAGGCCTACCTGCAGACTTTCAAAAATCGATTTTTTTTTCTTGCATAATCTGAAAGTACAACTATTCAAGATTATAGTGTACATTTTTTAAGTTGATCTGATAAAAATTGTAAAATTTGTTAGACTTGGAAGAGTGCCACCTCAATCCCATTTTGGAGCAGTATAGCGCGCCAGACAAAGGCATTCTGAAATGCAGGTATACAATGCCGCAATGGAAGGGAGCATGGGTAGAGGTTGGTATTCTGTTCTATTACTCATATGCGCGTTTTGGATTCGCGTGCCAGTGCTTACAGAGCCCTTCATAATCTCGAAAACTTTATTGCTCGCGTGTGAGGCGGAATTGTAAACTATAAGCATGATTATCGAGTGTAATTTACATATTTGCAATAACTTGCAATACCCAGAAATGACGCACAGACCTAAATAGTAAGAATGTGCAACGCTTCAATTTCGACCGATGGAAGTGGTGTTAACATATGTTACCAAAGGACCAATATGAGTCAAACATTTCTGATGGCGTAAGAGTGCAAAGTCAGGCATATTGCAACTTTCATTTAAATTAAAAAATGTGATGTAAGTTTAATATAGATATAGGCAATAGTAGGGAAAGTAAATTGCATTAGGAAATTCATTGTGTATAAATAAAAGCTAGTGTCAACATGCCAAAAACAGGAAGATCAAGAATTTCTTAAACTAGAAAGAGCGCAAGTAGAACAAAATGTAGTTACTGCGCACGCTGACCTTGCTACATCCATTAATCATGAAATTCTTATGAATTTAATCAGGGTTTATTGAGGGTAAACATGTTTACTAGCAGGACTGCAGTACATGAACATCTCTGCTTTTTCCGTTCCTTAAAATCCCAGAAAATTTTATTTTATTTACAATAATATATGGTTCATCGAAAAATAAAGGAATTCAAAAGAATGGATGGGAGAGCAATGGTCCAAGAATGGTTAGGTGGAACAGCATTCGTTATTCGAGCAGTGTCACGGAACGCATACGGAGTGAGCAGTTTAAGAGTTTAAAATCAAATTTAATTAAAGACATATTTTCAAGTGATTCAAATATTAATAAATTAATAAGGTGGGTGCAGGGGCGTGTATGTTGATATAAGTTAGATTTATGTTCGTGAATGTATGTATTTTGTATTTTTAATTAATTAAAGGTGATATTGGGTATGTGATTGAAGTGTGATTGTGAGCAATACCCGTGGATCTGTTGTCGATTTTGAGTACAGGTACGAACGTGCATCAACAAATAGCATTGGTACGAAGCATGTAGGCATATACCCTGGAATGTACGAGTGAACTGATAAGTGATAATTACTCACTGAGTAAAATATTGATATTACTCACATTCCAAACTTTTGATTGTTCTTTGCAGAAAGCTACTGAGTATACACGCCCAGGAGGACATATTCAACCTCACACTAAATAAGAGATGAGAATTCAACGGAATGATATTTAATTGCTTTATGGTTGGATACTTTCAGTTTTCTATTTGTTTTATCAAAGTAAATGTTTTTTCCACACAGTAATACTAGGTAAGATAGCCGTCAGTGTTGTCATTTAGGAGTTCTGCTGTTTAGATGCTCCTTTTCTAATACTTGGAGTTAGAGCTTTAAAAGGTGGCTGCGATCATAAAGAGTTAATGCCTTTAGGCTGGTCATAATAACAGTAGACCACGTTACACAGCTAAATATTCTTAAGCATCGAACCTGCATATCACATTGTGACAGTGACGAGTCACAACAATCTACGGGGACACTACATTAGTTCTGCTCAACAAAAATATATCAAAAGTCATCTTTTGTGGACTGCATTTTTTCTATAAAGGCTGTTGTACATAATAATGTGTACTAAATTTGGTTTTTATAAACTATACCCCAATAAATCATAAAATAACATTTTAAATGTAGAATTATATTTTTTTGTTAGTCCCGTAAATAGTGAATCATACTCAAGGCGACGATAAAAGCTTGGGTCATACAAAAAATCAAAACTGGATCGTAATAAAAACCTCACTGTTTTTGGGATATTTTGACTTTTTTTTTCAATTTCCAAAAAATAACTACCTTGTGCTATTTTTTTTTCTACTCTAAAAAGTGCCTATTCAACGAAGATTTTAGAATGGTGCAACACTTCTGAATTTCCTCTACAGCTATTATTATTATTGTTATAAAGGGGTTTGATTCTGATGAAATGATGATAAGTGACAGAATTTAAAGGTAAATCTGATTATTACGAACAAGTTTTGATATTCTGTATGAGTCAAGCTATCATCGCCGCCATATGTAAGTATGATTCACTATTTACGGGACACCCTGTATATATTAATTGAAATATGACAAAAGAAAACTTTGGACATAGGTTATTGAAACAAGGATTTATTATGAAGCTGTCAGATTTATTTTTATTACCGTTTTGGTATAGTTTTAAATTTTGAACTTTAATTGAACGTCATAAGAGAACACCCACGAGTAGCGCAATTGGTATTTTGCATTAAAGTTTTTTAATGGATCACTGAAAAAACTTTTTTGTTTCATAATACTTCCTTTACTTATTATTTTTTTCCATGGTGCATGTTTTTCTCTTCATCTACAAAACGATTTAATTTGACTTTTCGTTTAAAACTGATTTTAAAATTCTTTTGAAAGTTTAAAATTTTACCGTCATTTAATGGCTCTGTATTTTCTTAAACGTTTCCGTCAATGAAGTTTATGAAAAGTTGTTACTTTTTTATAAAGCGCATTTCCGCAATCCTCTCCCGGGAGTTATCAAATACTTAGGCCATATGAGATTGACAAATTACGAATATGTTCAAGATAATGATTTGCCCGATAGACGTACTCCAACAGGATTGCTAGTAAATACTATCACATCATCGACATATAAATGAACACAAACAAGATGAATTTATATTGGCAGGTCATTAATATAAGGACTAAAAGGCCCAGAATAGAGCCCTGCTGAATACCATAAGTGGTGGAATTATTGAGTTAGAAAGGGCAGTATTCATTTTTACTTATTATGTCCGACCCGAGAGATAGTTAATATAGATAGTTAGCTACGAGTGATAGTGATAGATAGTTAGTTACAGAGTGAAATAGCCTAAGAAGAAAGTCTAGATTCAGTTAATAATTTTATAAAATATTATGATTGTGTAACGATCGTCGCCAAACAAATACCATCTGACGAGATCGTTGTAAACAGTTAACTAAATTAATTAATTAATCAAGGTCCAAGAAAGCTTCACAACGGTTCGAGCAAAAAACTGACAATTTAGAACAATCAGAAATACATTAAGGACAGGTGAAGTATAGGCTACAGATTATATGCCGGCTCCAGGATTATCTGGAGTCTAGCTAGAGTAGGGTGTAATAGATGTATAGACATTTTAAATGTATAATTAAGGATATTGATACTGAAAGTTTGAAGCAGTTCACTCTTAGTTCTAAAGTACAGCTGGTAAATTGTTATTCAAGCGAGCCGTCGAGTTGGATGACTTAAAAATTGAGATCTTTACAAATTTCAAGTGTGAGGTTAAATTCGCGCGCAATTATTGGGTTTGGAAAAGTCGATTTCTTTAATTTCTGAGTGTAGTAAGTAAATAAATCTATTTAGTGCAAGTAATACATTGATACAAAAAAAATGCATTGAAGAATTGTAGCCAAGTGATAGAGAAGAGATAGTGTTTTGTTGGGAAGTGAAGAAACTAAAAGTAAAAATGAATCGTTTAGAATGGACTCGCTGAAATTAAGGAGATGAAAGTTCCCTTTAATCCGGAAACTGGAAATAAACACACATCCTTAGCGAAAAGGATAACATTGTCAGAGCAGGCTTCGGTAGAATATATAATCTCCGGACTGGGATATGAAGATCTAATTAATGTTTTGACGGGAGAAAATTTCAATTCACTACCTGAATTATTAGAGAAGATCAAGCGATACGAAAAAATCAGTGCGACTTTAATTAATTGCCAGAGAAATATCAGTTGGGCGTCAACGTCCTCATTGAAAGATCATTACCAGCTATACCACAGGCAAGGACATTATTTAAAAGAGAAAACAGCTGAGAACAACAAAGAATGACACTAAGCGGAGACAGACAAAAGGTGGATGCATTAGGTAAAGATAAAGCTGCTAATATGAATTACATGCAACAATTACAGTGATGATCAGCCAATTACCATACTTCATCATTTCAATAGGCAGCATAAACTCAGAAATTATTTTTGCTTTCAGAGAATAAAACTCAACAACGGCGAGAGACTGGCCTCCAGAGACCCGTGTATATGCCCAAGAAACCGTTGTCGCTCTCCAATAATGCATAAAAATTGTAGGGGAAAAAAAATGTTTAATAAATTTCTAAGAAAAAATTGAGACACTCCCTACATCAGGTCGAGGCATCGTTGATTTTTATTGGAGCGAGGTAATGGTTTGTTGGCTTACCCTTTGGTTACGTCATCAAGTCGAGGTATCGTCGATTTTATATTCAACCTAGACGTTACTGTATGTCCAGTCTTTTATGTGATTAGATAGTGTATGGACCAACGCACACGTAGTAAGCACGAATATTTTGCTATACTTGTGCCCATACGTGTCATCACAATAATGTTGCTTCGCTGTAGTGCCTTATATGATTACCTAGTTTAATTGTGTGCGTATTCAAACAAGTATCACAAATTCAGAGCACGTAATGAAAATTGAATTATTATATTATCACCTAAATAGCAGTTAAAGAATTGCGCAGCTCTCCGATCAGAAATTTCAAAATGGTCTCCCCCCAAATGTCTCTCATCCTATGAAATAGATCTATAAATGAACGCGTTGCTACTAACCACCACACTACCCATCTGCATTCTGGCTTTAAATGCATGGCTTTTGCACCTAGACACCCGCTGGATGTTAAATATGTGCGCACATGCATATATGGATATATGGACTTGCAAAAAGATGAGAGAAGAAAACAAATCCAGTGCCAGACCCAGACAGCTGGCAGAGCTGATAACTATGTCTTCATTAGCGTTATTTTTTTTTTAAATGGGGGCAGATTCTACTAATAAATCCCGAATACAAATTTTCTCGTCCATCTTTGGCAAAGGCATAGCAGGGATTGTCACAGGTAACAACAAATCACAATCATCCTGCTGTTTTTTTTTTTGGTTTTTGCAATAAAATCGTAGTTTTCATCAGTTGATATACCCATTATAAAAAAAAAATTTCCATAAAATTCTACTAATAAAAATAGTATAGTATAGTAAAATATAACATAAACACAATTTGCGACTCTTCAAGCCTAACCACTTATGGAAACATACTGATAGTTTCTTGGACCTTGTCGGTTTAATTTTATTAATTTTATTTTTTTTATATTAGATAAGAGCAAACCATACTATGGTTTCCTCCAATGTGGGAGAAACACTTCCACTCCGAAATTATTGTGCCCATTTTAATTTACACCAATGAGTATTTGAGCTTTAATAACCGAACGTTAATTTTGTGTTGAAGATGCCTATAGCTTTTTGGATCTTAAATCAATAATTTTTATGTGCAACTCATATAGACAATACAAACACATAAAACAGCGGCATTTCTTCTAGCTATATAGTATTGTTTTTCGGTCAATTATAAATTGATTTTGGAAGTCATGTTCTATTAAAGCTACAGTATATGTAATTAGCTACATTATTATCAATGTATTCTAGTTACATTAGTAAGTAAAAATATGACGAAAAATATAAATTAAAGTTAAGAAATTCTCACTTGGTTTTGGTGAATAATACTTTGAAAAATCGTTGTATTTTTTTAGGTTCGAAAGTTCGACTAGACTCATTTGACTGTGTGCCCAAGTTCTGAGAAGTTAGATTTTGTAGAAAGATAATATATATAGATGGAAATAATAATAGTAATAATACATAATAATAAGACTCTTACAAACTAAAACATTACATAAGAAAATAATTTAAGAACAACTAGAGTTAGTATTTGGTTTAGTATGACATAGAATGGGATTTTTGGTTTTCTTTGAGAAAACACAGAAGCTTAGCTTTCAGCTTAAGACGTAGATAAACATATAACTAGAAATACTTAATTATTTTTTTGCCATCCTCCTTTAGAAGTATAATGATCCTGATGATGATGATGCTGATTTCCTCTCTTGTACTCGTCAACGTAGTAAACGTAGAACTTAGTTCAAATTACGCCGTCTACGAAATACTAGAGCAAAAATCGATCGAATACGCCACCATCGACTTCGTCTTCCTGGATTTATTTTTTCTGAACTTGATCCATTTCCGAGTGCCTGAAGGAAATATTTTATTTAATATAATTAAGAGAAAACTTTTCTTTATATTCTATAAAATCATTTTTTTTAAGGAAATTTATATTACTATTTTTTTTATATATACATGTATATATAATTAAACCAAGCTCAAGGTCAGGGGATACCATATGATGCAAAGCACAGCTTGGCAGGAACGAAAAAGGGAAGGGAATTAGAAACTATGAGGAGAGTGTCGGGGGTGCTGATGTATGTCATTCTTAAACCAGCGACAACGTACAAGTAGATTTGAAGGGCCGTTTTAAAACGAGCTGATTGCCCCCTGATAGAAAGCTCTTCAGAATTTTGTTGCTAGATTCGGCGTCATTATTTCATTATCATTTGTAGCGAATAAATTATTTGGGCCAGCTTCGGGCCAACTAAAAAGGTTAGAAGATTACAAAATACAAAAGGAAAAGACATCTGCTTCATTAGTTCCTGTAAGAACAGTCGGACAAAGAGCGAAAGGTACCGCCTTCAACAACCGGACGAAGCAGTCACTTTTTATACCATAGATGATGAAATCCTTGAGTATTATGAAGATACCATTTATTTGAAGCTCATAGAATACTGCTGGTAGAGCAAAATGGATTGCACATCCGCGAATAATATTAAAAGTTACTTTGAATTTTGCATATCCGTCCGTCTGTCCGTCCGTTTGCACGATAACTCAAGTACGAATTTACTTAAACTCCTAAAACTTTCTATATGGGCCTTTTAAAGGTGTAGGTCTAACCTCAAAATTAGGATTAATCAGGTAAGGTATTTTTAAGGCTGCCTTCAAAATTACACTCACTATATTTGGACACTGATTGAAAATGAGTTGACTGCAAGTGCTGAAATTTTATACGCGATTATCTTAAAAGTATTTCGTATATAATTTGAAAAACATCCGAAATCGGGCAACTCCTTCGTGAAGTTGTCAAACAATAATTAAAAAAAATTATATATACTGGGAAAACGGTCAGTCCCACCCACTTATTTTTAATCCACTGAAAAGTACTTCAGAATGCCCAAACCTATGAAATTGCTTATAACCCTTTTTACTGTCCGATGAACCTTTCTAAAAATAAATGAAAAAATCAACTTTAACTTGCCCAAAATGTTGGCATATACATATGAAACAATTCCATACGAAAACGAGCAAATTTCGATGAAACTTTCAAAATTAATTAAGCATTAAAAAATACTCGACCCATATTTTTTTGTTCAGCCTGACGACCTAAGGTCGTGGATACAAGGTGACTCAAAATTTATGGTTTTCACTGTGGTCATGTTTTTTATAAGCTGATTACTTGAACCCGGGTTAGTCGATTCTTTTGTGCGATATGTTCAATTATTGGTATTAAATGGGGCTATAAAAAAAAATATATTGAAGAAAAAGTAAATTTTTATTAATTTTGGATTTTTGACCTAAAAGATATTATTTTTGAAATGCTCTAACATTAATACATATCACATCAAAAATTTGCGGATGTTCAGCTCTTAGTTTACGAAATACAATTATTTTTTTATTAGCGTGTCTCCAAAATCTCATATAAAAATTTTAGAATTTACTCCAAAAAAATGATTTCTTGTTTTTAGATATCTTAATGAAATATGGGTTTAAAATATATTATAATAATAATTCTGTTTTATCATTTCAGAAATTTTATAATTTCATTTTCATTACAAAACGAATATCCTTTAACATCAACGCTATCCTTGAAATCCTTTAACAGCATCCTGAACCACGAAAGAATATTTTTCGGAAAATTCGCAATCATATTGCAATCGTTTCTTTTTAAGTTAACCTTGGAATGATTTAAATATTTTGATTTATCTTTAGCAATAAGATGATGTGGAATTAATTTGCAAACTTTCCCGCAAGAATGAATTGGGTCTCCATTTTTATAATAATAAGAAAATAAAATTTACGGAATTCCGTCAAAATTTGTGCTTTTTATTTTACTTTTGAAAAAAGTATATTTTCCAATATTTAGCAAAAAAAAAAAAAAAAATTGAAAAAAGTGTAGAACAAGGGAAAGTAATGCATTTTCCCACTTTCTCATATAAAAAGTGCTATATACTGTGACAGTCATACAGGCATAGATGAAGCTCACTGCAGTTCACTGAATATGTCCTTACCCTCTGTCATGAGGCTCAGTTATTCATATTGAAAGGGAGCACAATGAGTGCATGTATGAACTATGAATGAATTACGAATAGAAAAATGTTGAGAGATTCTTTAGAAGCGGCCACAGAAATGTTCTGATTCTCTCAGTTCATACTTTCGCAACATTTGCAGCTGGTCAGCTAATTCATTTATAAAAGTTGGCCACTCAAACTTTAAAAAGTATGTCCGGGCTTGGAATGGGAAATTTCGCATTTACTTGTACGTTGTCGCTTCTTAAACCTTCGCAGATTGTATGCCGGAGGACAGAAGATGGTAGACTGTTCCACATTTGCACAGTTCGGGATAAAAAAAAGCAACACGGAATTTTACAGTACGGCCGAAAGTAATTTTAGGGGTAAAACGATGTGCGCGGTCTTCAGGAGTATTGAGTGCAGGAATTATTCTGCAAGGGATCAGACTAGATATTTCATCGGAACATTGACCATGCAAGTAGAGATATAGGAGCGAAAGACATCCAACATTGCGGCGGTGCTTGAGCGGGTCGATATGACAAATTTTTTCCACATCGCCAATAAGCTTTAAGGTTCTTTTCTAGACAATATCCAATCTAAGGCTGTGCGACCATACCCAGCCCAGATATGGGAATTATACTCCATTCTAAGTCTGATGTGAGACTTGTAGAGAAGCGCTAGACTCGAACGGCAAAACTATTTCTTACACCTTCAGAAATCCAATAGATTTTGATGCTTCTTTGGCAACAGAGAAGATGTGATCAGTTCAGCTACTTACTGGAAATATTAATGCTAAGAATGCATAAAGATGGTGTATCGTAAGTCAGTGATCCATCAAATGAAAAGGGAGTGGAGAAACTATGATCTTGTTTTAAAGAGATGGGACAGCTTTGGGTTTCAGATGCATTGAATTTGACGCAATTCGCTTTGCCCCAAGAGAAGATATTGGCAAGATCGTTATTCTAACGCCCAATCGCTAAATGAATAATACGAAATATTACTTAAAGGCTTAAACCCACTATCCATCAAGCTTTCGATAGTCAACCGTTCATTAGCTATCCGCCAATTTTCATTGCATTCACACTAGACCGTCATCCGTCCATAATTTTTCCTCCATCGCATGAAAAGCTCAGAGTAATATTGAATACACTGAACCATCACGTTTTTCTGATGATGACTGTCGTGATGTGACGGATAATGCGAATGGTTTGATTCAAGTACATTCCAGAATATTTTGATGGACGGTTGACTGTCGGAAACCTGATGGATAGGCTACGAAAACATTTGAAATTCTTAATTGCTTAAGTTGCTGAAAATTTTTCTATTACCACAATTTACAATCTCAACACAAGCATTTTACAACCTTGTGATCAGGACATCATTAAGAACCTGAAAGCCACCTACAGAAAGTTTCCATTCAAGAAATTTATAGCGAGTGTTGAATCTAAGGAAGATTCTAATGGAGTGACAATTTTGGGTCTCTTACATCTACTTCCTGGCGATGTGTAACAGCCACAAACAAGAAGAATTGCTTCAATAATGCTGGGCTTCCTTTTGTATTGTGTCCCTCATTAGGGGTTCGTTGTCCCGAAGACGCTGAGTCTACAACTCTCAAGGAATATTTGAATCTGGACGACCATATTGATCGGCTCCAATGTTGAGATGCTCGTTTTTAAATTGCTGTTATATGATTGAGGTACGACATTCTAAAAGTTGTTATTGATAAAAATATTTCGAAATCTATCCGTTGAAGACGGTCCGTAATTACTTCATTACTGACCCCAACCATAATCTTATTGGCTGTTCTTAAATCAATGTTTGTGCAGGGCTGTTTTATCACCCCTGGGTCGTGTCTTACTCTCTCTCTCTCTCTCTCTCTCTCTCTCTCTGATATTATATTACGTTTCAATGTAATATAAAATTTTTAATTTCTGAGCCCATACGTTAAGACGGAACTTTGTTTGTGGTAAGATTCAATTTATTTTCATGATTTTAGTAATCGTTATTTCATTATACGAGCCGTTTATTTTGAAAGTGATACAAGTCCATTTTTTTACGACGAAATATTGAAATATTTTTGTTTAAATTCATTTAAAAATATTTATAATATCTAACAGTGAACTTTTGTGTATATTGAAGTTAAAGAGAATGTAGATTTATTAACCAATTCTGTTTACTAAAGAACTCTGCAGAAAATAGACTTGTACTACTTTCAAAATAAATGGGTCATACCGTACTTTCACACACTTATCTTACCCTTTGAGCTTCTTTCCTCCTTATTTCTCGTACAAGCGCATAGAATGCATCATCAATATAGTGACGTAAAGCAGCTGAAGTTTCATAGAATGGACAGCCGAATTGGGCAGCTAAATTCTTGCCTTCTTCAGTTGAAACCTATAAATGGGAAAAATAAATACTTTTTGTGTAATCACTCAGTATGATACAATACCTTTCTTTGAGATTGCAAATCAAGTTTGTTTGCAATTAGAACAAGTGGGATGTCCTCGGATAGACGTACTCTTGTAATTAGTTTTTTGTATTCAGATGCCTCTTGGAAACTATGCCGATCTGTCACTGAATAGCATATTATGAATCCTTCACCACATCTCATATATTGGTCACGCATCGCTGTAAATTCTACCTGTCCTGCAGTATCAAGTATATCCAGATGTGCTGCTTCGCCATCAATTACAGCTTGCTGTTGGTACGAGTCCTCTAAAATTTGATTTTTGGTAGAAATAGATATTTATTCATATATCAAAAACGATTTGCTTCTTACCAATTGTTGGATCATGATAATCTAGAAAGCTGTGGCTAACAAATTGTAGTGTAACAGCTTAAAATAAATTATAATGCATTTCTCTAGTGGCCAATTTTCGCAACAATAATATCTACCTGATTTTCCAACTCCTCCGTCACCTAATATAACAATTTTATAAACACGATGACCTCCCCTTGTAGTTTGGGGTGGAATAATCCGTTTAGATTTAGATGTTTCACCTCCTTCAGATTGGCCCCGAGATTTTGATTTTTTTAGAGCTGCACAACCTGTCAAATCGCCTGCCATTCCGTTGAATGTTTTGACCTTGATAACCAGCTTTGGCCTTCAGCACAATTCACGCCAAGAACCCACAATATTGAATATTCGTTAAATGTAAACAATCTATTCCATATTTCAAGTGTTTTTAGGGAAAATTCTTAAAATAAAATGATATTGTCACACCCCACAACTTTGCATATCTCTCTCCAGCACAGAATTTGACATTTGCTTTATTTTTTTACAATTAGTTGCTCAGAAACTTACGCACAAAAAGAGATGTTGCTGAAATGCAGAAACACAATTGAAGCTTTTCACTTAGCATAAAAGAGCTTCATGTATCTATTTCAAGCTTTTCTCTTGCTTCAAGCGTACTAATGAGCATAGTTCCAATTTAATTTAAGTTTTTATGCAAGATTTGTAAGAGTAATGAGAATTAAAATAATTTAATCAATCATTTTCATGACAATCTTTGTTAAAGCGGCTAGAAACTAAAAAGTTCCAATTGAAAGTAGCGGCAATAAAATAAATTATTTTTGAACTGCCATCTATTAGTGACTTTTAAGCAACTTAGGTTGAGAATTTTATTTGATTTATTTAAGTAGTGCTGCTTTTTCTCGTCAGATGGCGACTAAAATTTAAATTAAATCGTTATAATTTTTTGAGCAAGTTTTAGTACAAATTCTGCGCTTATTGAGATGCTTTTATTTAATAATAATGTGAATCGTAATAAAAGGAAACGAAATGACACTTTGCACCTGTTAGACTCGTTTATGTCGTGTTGGTTCGTCTCAAACGTTCACTGGTTCTGATAGTCGAATGATAAATGATTCTACGTTTAGAAGATGACTATCTAAGTTATTGGGGGACTGCAGGAGATCTTTCGATAAGCTGTGTATCCACAACAAGGTGTCCTTACAGTGGGTTCTTCGGCATGGGGAATGAGAGGGCTGACCTGCTACCAAAGCCCGACTTTAGTTTCCCTCCATAGATCGGTACCCAATGCGACCTCGGTTATCAGGTCTCTAATCTATCAGCACCGGCCACAGCTCGCTTAACGCCAATCTAATAAAGATGGGAGTTATTGACATCCATAAGTGTCTATCCTGCGCCTGAAAGGAGAGCCTGAGACTTTCTCTGTGCTTGTCCGACATTTCCCGGAGCAGGCCGGACATGCTTGGATCTGCTCAATTATCTGTGGATGAGCTGAAAGCTAACTTCAACTAGACCTGATGATGCGCTTCATTAAGAGGACAAGAAGGTTTTGGTGAGAGCCTTTTTAATAGGTTAACACAATTGGACGCCCTAGCCTCCGTGCTTGGGATATTCCGGCCCCTGTCCTGCCTATAAAACAAAAAAATAAGAGTACGTTTTAAGATGTAGAATAGTTACGTGTAATAAAAAAGAGATATCTATTAGAATTAAATCTATTAAATCTATTGGAATTGAAAACAAGTAATTAAGTACGGACATAAGCAACTTTCTAGAGTGGTATCACAGAAAAGGACAAACGCCATCTATAAAGTATCTACGGAAATAAGTAACTTTGGGTTCGGAGAATCGATGCTTCTAGAATAGAATTTCCGACAATTCGAATAGTATAAATAAGGTGCTTGTAACCGCCAGGAGCTGAGTCTTATTTCACACAGTGAAGTGAACAAAGTAAACTATTTGGATTGCGATAGTGACCTTAGTTTCAATCTTGCTGTGATACTATCTACATTATCTATATCAAGTTCTGAAGCTGAACATACATATTTAATCACCTTCGCCAATCATAATCTTCTCTTGTCCCACAATATTTTCTCTATATCATTCTTGCCATGCTGTACTTTGCATCATAGGGTATCCTCTGAGCTTGGCTTGATAATATAAAAAAAAACACGATTTATTATGGGTAACTTTTGGTATTAGGACTTTGATGATATCTTTGTGCATTTTCGAGAAAAATCGCAAGGAAGGCGATACATTATTATCTCGATTAAAAAAGAAGTAAACATTTTCAGTATAATACTTTTCTTTAATTTTATTTGCGGAATACAAAAATGTGGTCGTTTTCCAAAAGCACTTTCGTTCAAGAACTTTGCTACGCTAACGGATAACTTGACGAATGCTACGTTACTTTTAATATTAGAACTTTTTAGATTTTTCCGTACGTTTTCGAGAAAAATGTGCAGGGAACACGTCGGGGGACACACCGTATATCTACTTTTATTTCATTCTTATTTTGGTATTTTTTCTATTGGCTGGAATTATATAAGTACAAAGTAAATTCGCGCTGAGTATACATATAAACTCAACTAAGTCACATTATTCATCTCAATGTCACAGCACATCTCGTATTCCATTAGTGATTGTTGTGTGAAGATCTTGGTAGCGGGGCTGCAGCAGTTCTCTCTTCTGGGACGATAATCGTCAGCCGGAGAGGAACTGTTGTACACCGCTTCAGCTCCACTAACTACAAATCCTAAAAAATGTTTGTGTACAAGAAACTCCAGAGTTTCTTTCCTGTTCTAGTGTAGCTACCTGACCATAATCCTTTTATAATAATCCGAGTGTGCTAACACAGAAAAATAAAATTGTCACATTTGACTATTTTCGCTTGTCATTTAACAAATTATCCATTTTACTAAACTTAACTGCAAATAGTAGAAAAATTGTAAAAATTCGATATTAAATAGTAGCTGTTAAAGACTTTTGAAGAATAGCTAAATTTTACCAAACAACTATTAAAAATAGCAGATTTTGATACATAGATTTATTTCCTGAATAATTAATTAACTGTCAAATTCAATAATTTCATAATCGGCTTTCTGAAAGCAATAGTAAATTATTTCCCTTATCTTTATTACACACTCATTTGCGCCGAAGTCTACTATGTAATAGTCAAATACAATTATGAAAAGTAAAAGAGTATCGGTATCCTGGATATATTTTGATCGAAAAAATGTTAGGCCTCGCCGCGCCTAGCCTATTCAACAATTTCAGGCTTATCTTGATTCGCAACAGCAAATTTATGATACTTTCAATAATTACGTAGGCAGGTACCTGAAATTTACACCAATACATCCAAAATTGAAAAGGAAATGCCTAAGAAGTGATAAAAAGTATTGAAACGAATGGTTTAAAATTAAAACAAAAGAAAAATGTATTTCTCTCCCATTAATTATAAATAAATGCAATAGAAATTTATTAGTAATACAAAGATACTATAGCAGGTACTTTTAAACAATTATATAATCCGTAAGATTTTGTAAATCCTTGTTTTCCATCGAGATGATATTGAACGAGATCCAGGGAATATTTATTCGCAGACTTATGATATCTGAAGCCATAAATGTAACCGTCAAGTTCACAAAAACTAAAAATATTATTAAAATCTTTAAACGAAATTTCTTCGGTAAATTCGTTAAATCGCGTGTCGAAGATAAATCTCTTATCGATAGTAAAACAATAGATGCAAGGACCAATCGAAACACAACGTACAGTTAGGCCAATATCTTTAAAATCGCTGTAAACCTGATTCCATTTTTGTGTTCGAGGATCTAATACTTCGATGTTATCAGTTTGGCCTCCAATGGCATATAATGCTCCATTTACTCCAGTTAATCCAAAATCCCAATTATTCTCAAGCATTTCTGGACCGTAATCCCATTCTCCTTTGTCAACATCAAATATTTCCACGGTTTTTGTACCACTTCCACCGCATGCATAGATTTTTTTGTCAAGATATGAACACTGATGCCACTGTCTCTCTGTTTTCATAGATGGAAACTTTTTCCACTCCTGTGTACTTGGATCGAACAACTCACAAGTATTAGTATTACGACCCTCTACTTTTCCTCCACATATTAACAATTTATTGTCGAATGTTGTATAAGCAAAATCATTTGGAAAATTGATTTTTTTTTCTTTGATGCTCTCTTCTCCAAGGCCAATAAACATCTTATTTGGTATCATTCCGAGTAACCTACGTTGAGTGGGTTTATGAAATATATGACGGCTGGCAACTTCTTTGTATTTTTCCTTAGTTAATTTAGCAATCTTATGCAATAGTTCGGCATTCTCTGTTAAATCATCGTTGAAAAAAAATCTTTTAAGGATAAATTCCTGCTTTAATTCAGCGTAATTAAATAAATCCACAACTTCCGAAAATACTTCAGAGAAACTTTTGGTTTCAGACACTTTACCTTCAGCCCATTTCCAAACATGTTCAAAGATGCTCTTTTCGTCGCATTGGAGATGTAATCTGTTATCAGCAAGTAAAGTTCGCATCTCCTCAATAGTCAAGTCGCTCATTAATGAGCTCTCGAAAAGATGATCAGCTTTGCTAACTATATACGACAAACACTTAGCCTCTAAACTATAAATTAGATTGTTTCCGCCAAGTCGCCAATATTTCAGGCAAGTGTAATCATTGATACATTCGCTTAGAACTAGTAAACAGTTTTCAACTAATTGCTCAAGCTGAAAAATCACTGCATATTTGACAATTTTTTCGATATCTTCGATTTCTTCTTCGAATTCGTTGGTGTAGATAAAGGTAATAATTTTTTCTAATACATCTCCAGTTATATCTGGCAGTAAAATGGATTCTTCGAACTTCTCTTTCATTGGAAGCGTTAGTAAATCTTTGAAGTAGTTACTTGCCGAGGATACAATGTTTTTGTGTACATTAATTTCAAAACCATCTTCACTTTTTATAATCAAATCACAAAACTCATTTTCCTTGCGCAATTCATTCAGCTGCCTTAACTTAATCATGTTGAAGGCATCCAATAAAGATTTTTTCGATGCTCTTGATTTTTCCATTGTAAATAATAATCTGTTGAAGGTAAATAGTAAAAATATATATGTACCTAATGAGAAGTTTTTCAATTTATTTATTCTCTTACCTTTCTTTTATTGCAGATTACGATTTTCCAAACAATTATTGAATTATCAAAATTTCTTTACGATCAATGCGTCAGTCTCACTTTTCTGCGATAACGTGATGAACTTTGCTTTATGAACCAATATGTAAAGCTCAATCTGAAAGTTTGGGTGGGATCGTAAAAGCTTTTCTTGCAGAGCTTCGATCGTCTGTAGAGCCTGCTATATCAGTACCGATCAGTACAGCAGACAGTATGAGTATCAGTCAGCATTGCCAGATTGTGGTGAATTTTCCCATTTTATGGGTATACCGCAACCAAATTTTACGCAAAAGGGAAAAGGGAATTATAGTATTTGACTTAGGACGTTTGCCAAACGGGCTAAATGCTGGCTAAATTCCACTTTGCATTGGAAATTTAGCCAGCTAATTCCAGGGCTGTACCAAACCAAAGTGGAATTTAGCCACTTGCTCAGCTGTCACTTTTATTTCAAAAGCAAAGCAATTGTGTGGCATTTAAGATGGATTTTCAGGAAATAAACAAGGAAGTTATGGCCGTAATATTATTTTCTCGTATTTTATTTATACATGGAGAAATGTTGCAAAAAAAGAGGAAGAGGACTAGGGCGGAGAGAAGGATGAGTTTGTTGTTATCCAGGGTAAGTCCAGCAACGTCTATTTTTTATTTAAACTTGTTGAATTTTGTTTATTTTATTTGCAGCCTCCACGATATTGTTTAAAAGGCTATAACTATGCTGTATACGAAGCAGTTAAATCTAAGAATGATTATATTCTCAAAAAGTATTTGAGAGTAACAATCAATACGTTACAGCAAATAGCAGAACAAATTCCACAAAAACACCATGGGTGGCTTATTTATTCCGGCTTCTGATGCATCATGACTAGATTAAAAATTTTACAATAATTAAATTACAATAAAACAATTTTAGCAAAATCATTTACTTACTCCCAAACCTGTTTCACATCGACTATTTTCTTAGTAAATTCCTCATCAAATTTTATTCTCGCTGCTATGAACTTCATTGTTTCATCGGCCGTCCCTGAAATAATTAAAATAATTACAACAATTTATTGCTTACTTACATCGGTCATCATAACCACTCGCTTTTGGATTTTGTTTGTTCATTTTACAAATAAATACTTCTAAAAATCTTTCAAATAAACCGCACTTGTCAAATAATTAGACGAATGTGAAGAAGAAGAATTAGCAAGCTCGAAAATTTACTAAATGGAAAAGTAATAGATTTAGCCAGCATTTAGCCCGTTTGGCAAACGTCCTTAGTATATCTGTGGGAAAATTGCTAAGAACATTTATTTTGTTGGTTAAATAAACTCTGATAAATGTTACTTATATATTTTCACTATCAAATTTAGACTAAAGTCCTATACCTATACAATGCGGATAAGCCAGATTATGCAAAATTTAAAAATTTCACGAATGCTTCCATTAGCGTGACTAAATTTTGAATAGTATGTATAGTATGCCATAGTTCTGTATTTAAGCATAAATGCTGAAAGTAATTACAACTTTGAAAGTTTCTCAGAAATTTGTTTTTGATTCTTCTCCCTTTCATTATACAGTATATGGTCACCCTTATTAGTAAACCTCGTAAGTAACTTGCATTTTTATCAAAATTTAGTTTATTAAACGTTCTGGTAACACAAAAGAGAACGCATTATTGTGTAAATTCTTATGAAATTTAGATGACTGAATTTCTGTATAACCGAAAAATAGAAATCTTCAATCCATTATTTAGCATGCAAACCGTTTTTTCCTCATCCTGTAAAATTTTCTCACGATAGGTATATGAGTGAGTCGTCACATGTGCCTCGTTACTATTAAACTATATTTAGTTAGTTCAACTTTTATAAATTTTGATATTAAGGTTAAGCTGATATTAAGAAGTAAAAATACGCCTTAACACTTTTATGTTGCAATACTGTCCAATTTTCAAAAAATCAGCAGCCGTGTGTATGGCTGCGACTGCATAACAAGCCATCTTGTTTTCGCTGGACGCAAAAGTTTTCTTCTCTCAACATCAAAATACTCTTGAAATTCTTTTTAAAATATCAAGACCTTTAGGACTATTTGAGAAATTACTTGTTGCAGCACTGAAAAGTTCTTCACATATTTTGGAAATGTACTTACTGACTTTCTTTGCAACTACATAAAGCTGTTGAGTGGCAAGTTAATTAAAAGTAGTCTTCTTTCACTCTTGTGAAAAATTAATTATTACTCCCAATCATGCCGCAGCATTATCGCAAGCAAAACCACAGATGTTTGTTAAAGGAATGTTTTTATCCAATAAACGCTTTTTAAAATTGTTGTATAGATTTTCACTGCTGCAATCAGAAGCATTCGATATTAATAAGTTCTAATAGCTCCGTTTTAATTTTTCCATCTGTAGGATTAACATATCTGGCTAGGCAACAAAAATTTGTCTGCTCGGATATATCAGTGCTTTCATCCAATATATGTATAGAAAAAATGTTGTTTCATAGAATATTTGATAATTTATCGCACTGAACCTTTCCAAAAATATTTTTGGCCACTTTAGTTAATTTGGTTCTTCTAAGACTCATATCTTGGCAAATTTTCGAATCTGCAAAAGTGTTTTTCAGTAGAGGAATCAAATGGTCTATAGTATGCTTTTTAGTCGTCATTTTGCACCTGCTGGAGCCATCCTTTTTATTGCGGCAAACTAATCTATGCAAATTGAAAATTCTTCCCTGGTATTTTCTTCTTTTTCAATAAAAGTTCTTCAACTATAATTTGTACCATTTGTACCACCGTGATTTTTCTCTCATTCAGAAGAAATAATCATAACAAAACGTAAATTTTCAAATATAAAACTATATGCACAAATTACACACATTAAAGTACGATCAACTTTATTTTAATGCTTTTATTAAAATCGCGACAAATTCTTATACGCAAGTTGCGTAGTAAATGCTGCAATTCCACAAATTTATATAATTAGTTTTTTGAATTTCTTTCTTAACGTTCTTTTAATTATATTTTTGTGTACATTCCTTCTGAATTTTTATATTTTATATATTCAAATGAATTTCCCTTGAATTATATATTTTTTTTTGCTTAATTTTCTATGTATATTATTTTACTCATTTATATTATTAAACTCATTTATTTTTAATTTTAATAGAATGAGAATGCTTGTAAACTGTTTGCTGATTTCTTTGAATCGGTGTACTGTAATTATGATATGCAGAATGATAGCGATTAATCCAATGAATACTCCTCCCAACTTAACATAGGAGATATGATTCATCTTGATTCAGATGTTGAACAAGCCATCGATAATTTTGACTTTGACTATGACTTTTTGTGTTACCATTCATTGTTAAATCTTGCAAATATTCCTTTATTCCAGCTTAAAAAAATATATTTTTAATTTATCATTTAAATCTGGAATATTTCTAGATGCGTGGAAAACTACAATTATTAAACCAATTTTCAAAAGTGGTACACGTCATTTCATTAGCAACTATAGAGCTGTTGCTCTCATGAATGTTTTACCAAAGTTGTTTGATAGCATTGTCGCTAATAAAATTTCATTTTTATGCAAAGAAATTATCTGCTCTGAGCAACATGGACTTCAAAAGGGAAGATAAACAGTCACAAATCTTGCCTTATTCACATATTATTGCATCAATTCCATTGAGGAAGGAGCTCAAGTTGACTGGGTTTACACAGATATCTCTAAAGCATTCGATAGAGTATGCATCTATATTTTAATAACTAAGCTTCGCGCTCTTGGCATTCATTCAACTTTTTTAGATTGGATCACGTCTTATCTTACAAACCGCAGACAAATTGTCAAAATTTATACAAACTATTCACGCATCTTTAAATAAAATTCTGACGTTCCTCAGGGTAGTCACTGCGGTCCTATTTTATTCAATATTTTTATCAATGATATTAGCACAATATTCACGCTGTTTAATTTATGCTGATGATTTAAAGTTGTTTAAAAAAATTACCTCCTCAAATTCATGCCTTCAGTTACAAAATGATCTTTACAGTTTATCTATCTGGTGTCGTAAAAATAGCCTCAATTCAAATACTTCAAAATGTCATGTTTTAACCTATACCCGTTCTATAAGCCCGAAATGCTTTAATTATGTTATTAATACTGTTTCTTTAAATCGTCTCCGCGAAATCACCGATTTGTGTGTAGTTTTTGATAATAAACTATTATTTAAAATCCTTTAAAGTTTTGTGTGCGCCCGACAGAAGTGGTAAAACGCGTGCAACTTTACTCCGATCTTGTGATAAAATATTGTTGCTATATTCTCGACGACGAAACATACTGTAAAGGAGATTTCAAACAACTTCCTGGACAAAGTTTTTACGTTTTCACTCATCGAGGGGAGGTCCCTAAAAGGTTTAAGGTTCGAAGGATGGCTAAGTTTCCATCAAAATTTCTAATTTGGCAGGCTATTTGCACATGCGATTTAAAATCAAAACTTTTCATTACAAAAGGGAGTATTAACAGCGATGTGTACATCGAGGAGTGCTTAAAAAACAAAAGACTTCTTCCTTTCATAAGGTCACATGGAGTACCTGTTTTATTTTGGCCTGATTTGCAACATGCCACTACAGCAAAAGGACCTTTGAATTTTTTAAGACAAATTTCGTCGATGTTCTTCCAAAATACGCCAACCCGCCTAATTGCCCGGAGCTACGTCCTATTGAAAAATATACTCAGCGCATTTGTAGCAGAAATTGAAGAGAACAAATAAACAGACCAGAAACATCGCCGATTTCAGAAAATGGTACATCTGTGTTATGCAGCAGCTGAAGTCAAGTTATGTAACAAATTTGATGGTAGGCATAAAAAAAAAGTGAGCCAATTTTACCGTTACTAAATCTTGAACAAATATTAATAATTTACAGTTAGGCTATATTGTCATATTCGTATTAGTGACATAAAATTTCAAAAAAATTTCAATAGTCAAGAGTTATTCAATTTTTTCAGCGTCGACTTTTCATCTGGGACAGTCACTACACAAAAGTAAGTTTACTTTCAGAGAGTAAACGTCCCTTCCCGGTTTTAAGTAAAATTATATAAAATATAGCAATTTATCTTTCCTCTACTTACGTAATTTTACTGCATACGTAATTTTTCCATTAAACCATATATTTTTACTGCAGTTTAGGAACAATACTAAATGGTAGAAATTTCACATCGGTTTACAAGGGCGAAAAAAAATCCTGTTCAGCATATTCTTGCTTATGAATTTTTGTTGTTAAGTCAAACATCTTGCTGCAATTTTTCGCACGCACTAGATTTGGTACTAAACATGAAGCAATCTTTTAACTAACAACAGAGAGAAAAATAAATAACAAACATAAGCGGCACAGCAATAATCGCTTGTTCTACTGATACTAGGATTTTTCTAATATAGCACTTATAATCTTTTTCTATTATGAGTAATAAACCATGAACATATTTCTCCCAGATCTGAGGCATAGTTAGATAGGGCTAGAGAAAGGCATCTATTAAAACTCTGCCACATAGCTGTTGCCCAAGTGGATCTAATTATAATAATATTTGGTGGACTTAAAAATGAGGAAATTTTACTCACATTCCTTTATTCACTTCTAGTGTTGTTTCAATAATGTCGGATTATTACTAAACTTCAATGCGTACATTACATCCGATCATGCAGTGGCGTGGGCTTTTGCCAGTTGCTACAGTTACCACAGCAAAATTACAACTCATTCTTGGTGTTGCCATATAAAAATTGTGGTTTTTTACATATACTTTGAAAACGATCAGTCCTAGACATTGGTTATTATCATTTTTTCTGTCTGACGAGCCGTTCTAGAAATATATGCGAGAAAGCAATGCAAAAAATCAAAATTGCTCAAATGGGTGACCATAGAAAATTTCATACGGGCATTCATCTAGGGTATCATAAGAATTGGTTTTACACCAATTCTAGCTTTTTCACTTGTTTTATTGTTATTTCGGTACCGAGCGAGCGAGATAGTAACACAACGTACAAAAATTATCATAATTTACGTTGAAAACAAAAACACAATATATATAAACTATGATGCCGTGTCCGCAGGGCTCTAGAGGCCTAGTGGCCCCCACTTTTAACTGTAACCTAATACTTGAAGACAAACGATTAATTATTATTCAAATGAAAAAAGAAGAGTTTTTGAACGTAGAAACATAGTATAACATGGAGCGCTATCACTACTGAAATTGCTTCCATTAACATGGGATGGGATCACTTTTCTATAGTTTTCTCTTTTTGCTTTAAGTACTTTATATTGCATACCTTCTTTCTCTTTACTCGAAAATTTTACACACTCCTCGGTAGTTTTTGTTTCGTAAAAGTTTTAAGGCAACGTGGTCACATTTGAATATTGGCTTGCAAAGTGTAAAGATGAGTTCAATTTATTAGGTTTACTTACTTTAAACTAGAAAACGCAGTAAGTGAATAATTTTCACTGATAAACATTATCAGTATCAGATTGTCGAGATATAAATATAATATATTAATTTTATTTTTAGAAGTCGAAGTATACAATTTGAAAAGAACTATATAAAATTCAATCAATGTGATTGGATTACTTGTGTAAACAAGTGGGAAAAATTGTATGTTTACCAAAAGGCACACATCTTTTTCCTTACGAGCAATTATAGACGATTGGCCAATTCTCAAATATAGTTTGGGCTTCAGTTTGGTAACCCAAGATAACCGAAATTGGTTTGTATAGATACAATTTCATTTTTTACATAATTTTTAAATTGAAATTGACTTTTTAATATGCTATGGCGAAGAGAAATCATTTAATAAGTGGGAAACGTTCGTTTTAACAAGTAATCAAATATTTGGCAGAATTATTGGATAAACGTAACAAGAAACTGTATGAACGTATAATTGTTACTACCTCTGAAGGTAAAATATTTGCACAACTCTCATAAATTTAAATTTTCCAAAAAAACTTCTATTAAGAAGATTCTAGAAATGCTAGGCTGCGGCCAACTTCAGTTCAATCACAGAAGTGGGGCTTCTGGTATGTTCAAGCAGTTGAAGCTTTAATTAAATTACAAATTTCACCTCAGCGTCGACTTCGACTTAAAATCAAGTCACAGCCGACAGATAAGTCGTAATTGTAATTCAGGTCTAAGTTCACGAAGCTACATCACAGCACATCAGCTGCAATGTGTCAACATTTTAATGAGAGTACTTGTATTCTTTGTACCGTGGGCACAGTATATTCATACAGTAGAACAGCTCTGTCAAAACTATAACATGAGTAGGATGCTTCTATGTATAATGTGACTATACTTTCTCTTTCAAAATTTTTAATTAACACACTAGTCAATTTTTAATACAAAGGTTCCTATGTAAATCTAAAGTGAAAGAAAGAGAACTTACAGCATGCACAAACTTGTACTATACTAGAGGAAAAGGGGCAAAATGACAAGCGAAACTATTTCTGCAAGAAAAAAAAAAAGCTAAAAACAATTTGTTCCACTACCCATGCCATTCGGCTGGATAGAACTGTTAAACTGCCACAAACATTATTACAGCCATTTTGCCTGTTACACTGTCCATGGAACGAACACCACTCTACAACCAAACAGCTGTTCTGTAATGGACAATACATTTGCAGTACTTTTGCCGAGATGTGTACTTACATAAAACTAATACTTCCACCAACCAATGTGCAACTAGGTAATGTTCGTCCATTTACTTACGTATCATACTTAATAGTTTCCTATATATGTTTGTTATATATGTTTTGTTATTAAAATTCTAAAATTCACTTTTCAGTAGTTTGTTCTAAGCTGGTCTCAGTACCATTTTTACGCAGGGCCACGCGGATCATGGGGCCTCCTAGCCACTGCGATAGTAGATTAACCGATGACCAATTCTAGGATTTATTTGAACTTCTATACATGGCAACAAAGTTTCCTACACAGTAACGTATGTATATGACCGTGTTTGCAGCTTCAGTATTTTTTAAATTTCTGGCATTTTTTCATGGTATAATTTCAGTAGCCAAACTCAATTTGTTTGGTATTCCACTAAAATTTTTATACTGTTGGTTGATGTTAGGCCTAACGCACAATTGAGACTTTTTGTCACGCAACTTCTTAGTCACTGTCGCCGTCCTGTTGCCGTGGGCTAGTTTACTACGCACACAGTTAATAACTGTTACCCAAAAAACTTACTTTTTATAGGCAGCTGTGATATGTGTATTTATCATAAGGATATAGAATATATAAACGATATTGGACTCTTCAAATTTGGAGCGAAGGGATGCTCAAGGGAAAATTTCACTTAATGTTTGATGAACGTCGATCCTCTCCTGAAAAATTAGTGTTGAAAGCTTTGATGATTTACTACAAATCTTGAGACCTGCTATAACTAATCAAAGTACCATTATGATGCGATCGTCAATTGAACTCGAAGAGAGACTTGCTATAACTCTAAGGTCTATAAACACTTTCGTGGATGTTTTTCCCCACATTTTATCTTCAAATTGAATTCAGAGTATTCTTTAAAAGTTTTATTTTTGTTGTATAGGGGTTGTCTCATTTCTTTTTCTTGTATTAATGCTTCATTATTTATACCTTCCTTTCAATGGCGCTCCACTAAACCGTCCTTCCAACAAGGATCGATGGTGTGGTATACAGACGGCTCAAAAACAAACAGTGGGGTCGGATTGGATGTATACGGCCCCAGATGCCATATATCAAAGGCTCTAGGCTCTAACCTTAAAGTATTCCAAGCCGAGGTATTAGCTATTGAAGAATGTGCCAATACCTGCATTAAAAGAGCCATAAATGGCTCAACCATTAATATCCTCTCGGACAGTCAAGCTGCCCTCAAGGCCTTAAAGTCCTACACTGTCAAGTCAGGGATAGTCTGGGAATGTCTACAAACCCTCAAAAATCTATCAAGGAGAAACAAAGTTATCCTCATGTGGGTACCTGGACATGAGGGCCACAAAGGCAATGACATTGCGGATGGCCTAGCCAAAAGAGGAGCGGAAACTCAGTTTGTCGGACCAGAGCCACTTTGTGGCACTTCAAAGTGTTACCTCAAAGCTACCCTAAATAACTGGGAGAATAAACAAAAATCCCTGTATTGGGAAAGGCTACAAGGACTTCGTCAGGCAAAAAAGTTTATCGACACCTCTGGCGGAAAAACAAAAGAACTCCTACTCCTTAGAAGAACAGAGCTCAAAATGATCACTAAGCTCTTCTCAGGCCATTGCCCCTTGAGGTATGACCTAAACAAGCTGGGTTTGGCTGAGACTTCATCCTGCCATTTCTGTCAGGATGCTCACGAAACCTCGGAGCACCTCTTCTGCAACTGCGAAGCATTGGCCAGGCAGACATTACTCCACCTCGAACATGCTTTTCCTCCACCAAGTTACGTATGGAACCTCAAGCCCAGAATGGTTCTAGACTTTATTAACAGTCTAAACCTATAAATGGAGCAAGTTCAACGGGGACTCACAATAGATCTTTCAGGTCGCAGTGACTGCAAGGCTAACGCCTATACACCCCTTTACAAATATAATCTAATCTACCTTCCTTTCACACTATCATTGCAACAGGCATTTTTTTCCTACCACGACCACGTCTCCCAAAACAATGGCGGTGCATGCACATAAAAACGTGAAGGCACGGTGATAGTTTTGTCACCCAAAAGTTGCTACTGGAAGAATCAAAAAATTCACGTTGCTGTCACGTCACTTCATGCGCGCTTTAACATTAGAGCCTAATGGAATTGACAGTGGTGACAAAACAGTTTCGTGACAAAAAGTCTCCAGTGTGCGATTGGTCTTAACATACTTTAACGTTATTAGTCCTGTTGATAATCCAAAGTATTGAAGAAAATAATTTCTGTTAGGGGGCCCCCATATTCTAAAGTGCCCAGGGCCCCCTTGTCTAAAGACGGCCATGGCTGGTCTACTGTATGTATACTCTTCCGTGGGTTTCGCACAAGGTATATGAATACAAGATATTCCCAATACGAACCACTTTCCGCCATTAGTGACGAATTATCGTGAAAATGTATAAGACAGCACGGTACAGAGAACACAATAATCTCTCTCCTCTCTCTGTCTTTTCTATAAAAATGTATATACATTAGGCACAGAATTACGTCACAGGCTATCCAGCTGCATTGTGTCAAAATTTTAATGGGAATACTTAAGTCTTCTACATACCTTGGCTTTCGCATAGACTCCATAGCTAAGTGGACGCTATTCTGTTTCTGGAGAACAATTTGGGAGTTGTCACTTTATCGCACCGATCAGACACATGTGCACCAACATAGTTTTTACAAACCACTTCTATAATTTGTTAATTAAATTTCAATAAGCTTTGTCTATGCATACGAAAAAGCTCGTTTTCATTTATTCAGGGTTGGTAATGGTTTTGGAAATCGAATTGTCGTGTGCATATTTATGTGCATAACCAATTATTGTATATACACAATTGAATATAAGCAAATAATAAATAAATTTTTGAGTTTAACTATAATAACAATCTATTAACTATATTTATTTGTTAAATTCGATATCAAATAGTCACGTAATATCCAACCATTGAATTGCAATTTCCACTAAAGAATAATTAAAAGTTTATTTGTTGAATCAGTCAACCGAAAATTGACTATTTCTCTAGTTAAAAAGTAACTAACGAACATATGTAGTAGTTTCTATTTCAAGCATAAAAGTAGTTGCAAAATAGTTGATTTTCACTATCTATTTTTCGAAGTGGATCCTTTTGACAAGACCCTGTGGATTCCAGAATAGACAGGTGTTTCATATTCACCTTCTGTGAATTTCCGCCATGACCGTGTTTTGGATTTCCTGATTTCTTGGTTATATTCGGTTAGGGTTTATGTGTATTCTTCCCCGTCCGATGTTCTTTTCGCTTTATTGCACAGCCTGCGAATCTCTGCCCTGAGTTTAATAAGCTGGTTGTTCCACCAAGAATGCTGATTGGGAAAGTCTCAATAAGTATCTTAGAGAAATTGATTGGTCGGTCTGTTTTGCTTTGAGGGATGTTGATGAATGCACATTAGAATTTAGTAACATACCAAATCTTGGCATGCGTGAATACATTCCGTAACTAACCAAGCTATAAAAGCGAAAGAGTCTGCTTTTCGCGCCTATCAATTGCATCCATGTCCGGAAAAGAAACAAGTCTACAGTCACAGTATACATACACTAGTTATAACAGCTTAGAGCAAACTACTGAATAGTGAATTTTAGAATTTTAATTATAAAAAAAAACCTCAAAATTCCTCCCATAAGAGGGAACTATTAAGTATGATACGGAAGTAATGGGCGACAAAGCTTAGGACGAAGTTGCAGCGACATAGAGTAATTTTCAAACTTTTCTCTGACACTTCTACCACCCGTACTCCACTGGACAATGTAATATTCAGTTTTGAGATTCAGTAAAATCGTGTCATGCTATACTGAAACTGAATTTCAGTTTACTTCTGGTTTTCAATTTTCCTATTCGATTCGTATCTGTATATTTACTTATTTGTGGTATTATTCTATATTTTTTATGAAATATATACTTACAAAAATATTCTCGTTAATATAATTCACGATTGTCTTTGAAAACAAATCATATATTGTTTTACAATTAAAAAACTACCGTACTACCACAAATAAGTAAATATACAGATGAAGAACGCATATCAGAAAAGTGGAAACTTTATCAACATTTCTGGTAACCAAGTTAGTTATCTACGACGAAAATTGTAGCTAAGAAATGTTGTTATTAACAGAAAATGTTCCTAATGTTCAGGCACACACCCAAGTTTCTGCATATCTTTTTCCAGAGCAATGCAATACCTCGGTACCTCAATTTTTTTTTTTAGAAATTTACTGGAAATTTTTTCTTAGAATTTTTACGCATTTTTGGAGGCCGATAACAATTTTTATGAGCGTAGACGCGTAAATATGCAATCAGAAATTTTGTTTCACTTTGGTGGCCGATTGGAGTTATTTTCAGATACAAAGTTTCATTTGTGCCTTTGTCGGCCTACAATTGCCAATAAGGATTTATTTCTTCTGCAGTTGTCTGCCAGCCTCCAGTAATACATAAAACTTCGAAGGAACAAATTTCCAGTAAATTTCTAAGAAAGAATTGAGGCCTTCCTACCTTAGGTCGAGCATCGACGAATTTTTTTAATTGACTCGCAACATGTATCTGATTTCTGGTTTTCAATTTCCTTATTCGATTCGTTATCTGTATATTTACTTATTTGTGGTACCTACTACTTATTAGTATGACACATAAGAAATGTACCCAGCGGAAACTTGACAAGCGCTTCTAAAGGCAAGGGCTTCCACATAATAGCCAGAAAATAACTTTTCCAAAGCGCTCCCTTACCATAGCCAAAGGAATCTTTTCGGAAGCAAATCTTTCGCTTCTCTGAGATTAGGCTTATTCGTTTTTTATTGTAAAAAGATGACTCATATGCATCTGAAAGCGCAGCAGAATTTTCATTCTTTAATAGACAGTTGTAGTGTGGGGTTAATTGAAATTTAATTTAATTTAAAATTAAATGGAGCCCATTCAGAATAAAACCGAAATTTTTAATAAAGCCCTTAAACATAGAAGAAGAAGGTGTGTTCAAGATTTATCTAAAACTCAGCCGGAATTGGGTTTTTATGCGAATGCGTTTTTTTTTTATAATACGGTGATATTTTACCATCTGAATATACTTTTCTTCCATTTTTTATTCAACCAACTTTGATATATACTACGGAATTGTTTTTTACTGGTATTTTTAATTTATCAAGTCATAAATATGATTGCAATCAACGTAAACAATAAATATGAACGCAGCCCAAAAATCATAATTTTGCTAAAAGCACCCTATACGTGCGACAAATTTCAATTTTCATTTAAGTTCGACGACAACGTCGAACGATGTCGTCAGCATTGTATTTTGTACCATAAACCGCTATGTTATTAGAACCCAATTGACAGCGCTTTTTACGGCGTTTTTGTCGTGTCTCTCACATTGTGTTTTAGCCTTTATCTTGATTCCCTCTGTATTCCCTACAAGGGCTTCAAAATTGCTACTCTACAAGCGCTCCAAGAATGCTACCCTCCAAGTGCTCCAAGAGTGCTCTCAATAAACATTTTTGTAGCTACTTAGTTGCAGGAATTAGATTTTTATTTTATAAGGGTTGTATAACAGCTACATGAAAACTAAAATGTTTTATAGAGGTACCGCTTTTTCCTATTAAATTCCGGTGTTAAATTGTTATATAATATAGCACTGAGAACTTTTTCCGAACATCTTATAAAACAGTTTTGCTCCGGAAACTAATTTATTCTATAAATATTTTATAATAGTTCGAAACAAATCTTTTAAAGGCCTTTTAAAACAATTTAGTTGTCGAAAAGTTTTGTAAAGTTATTAAAAAATTTAATTAGAACACTTATAAAACCATTTGGTTGCTACTTGAATTGAGGAAGGGATTTCGCCTTTATAAAACTCGAAAGTTGTATTTTAGTTTTTATGATAACTTTATAAAAAATTGAAGCTATTTTCATTGGTATTAAATACTTTAGTAAGAACTATTCTTTACAAATAATCCAATTAACCCGTGCAAAACTACCCAGTTGGAAAACCTAGAAGGAATTCCTGTGGAAGGTATGCAGAAGGAATCGAATTTTTAGTAAATATTCTAAACCATCCCAGGAAGGCATATACGATGTGTCGAGAAGCTCTGAAATTAGTGAAGTATCGTTAGTAGTTAGTATGGTGACTCATGTTTTACTGTAATGCCTTTGCAGGTTGCCTAATATGTAGAGCGCATAATTGGAAATTGCAAGGTTTCAAAGAGCTTTATGTTTTTCACTGACGATGTTATTTTAAAAGTAAATTGGATGGAGGGAAAAGTAAAGAAGTAATAAAAAATTACAAGATTTTCAATACTTTTATTTTCGGTACGAGCATTACATGATTTTTCAAAAGAGCTATTATTTAATTATTTTGCAGATGCTGTGAAAAATCAAAGCTCTGGCCATATTCAATTCGAAATGGAAGTGAAAAAGTGGTTCAACTTACCTAAACATAAATTTTATAAGGCTACTCATAACTTAAAAAAAGTGTAAATTTGATTTTCATGTTTTTTTTTTATAATTATATTAGTATTATTTAAATCTTGAATTATCCAGAATTATTATTTTTTTACCTTAAACTTAAAATAATTTTCATCTTTTGAAGTTTACTTCTAGTTTTTCAAAAGAAACATTTTTATTTTGGTGATAACCATTCCATTTACAACAAAACTGTAGATATACAGAGAAAATCCTGAATTAAACAGTAAATTAAAATAAATGAATGAATAAAAAAATATTAATAAATATAGAAAAAAGTCAGAAAATGGGGTTTCGATTTTATAATACGTAAAATTTTTTTCCGCTTTTATGACACATCATGCCATTAGAATAACTCCCAGATCTTGCCAGCAGAATCAATTTCGTATAATGGCAGCAGAACCACTTTCATCATGCCAGCATAATCACTTCGTAAGAAGTTTTATGCATGCCTTCTCTCCAATGACAACGCAATATAAAAACGAAATTAAAGGGAAACAAGAGTTCGCTCATCCAAAACTTCCGAGGAAGGTCACCAGCACGCATGTTATATGCTTCTTTTTCCAACTGGGTAAGTATTATATGTGTATTTGAGTGTACTTGATATTTCAGATCCTGAAAATTTCATACGAATCTAAAATGTTTTATAAAAGGTGTAAAGTGAGATGAAAACATTCGGGCATTTTATTATAAAGAAAAAGTGAATATATTGCAGCGAACAACATTTTAAAATTTAAATTTTTCATTTATTTACACGCAAATCGTTTTTGCGAATAAAACAAGAAAATGTGATGATTTTCCTCTTAATTTTTAACTTTTTTAAGCGATTTAGAACTTAACATTAAAAATATAAAGTTCATTTATTTTTAAAATTTAGAAGGCGCGTTGTATTTTTTCTAGCTAGAAGTATAACTTTTACAGGAAAATTAAAGTTGCATGAAATTTTATTCCAATATTAATCGAAAATTAATGTTTAAACATTACGTAAACATTATTGCAAACAAAATTATGTTGGATGACAAAGTCTGATTTCATAAATTATTTTTCTTGCTCACACATTCAGGGGCGGCGGATGACTTTTAATCCGGGTGGGTAGTAATATATATGCGCACACACTCGCGCGCGTGTTTATTGTCTGGGGGGGTGGGGGGTACAATCAAAGGGTTAACAGTGTATATATATTTATTAATCAATAATATTCAATACAGTAACTGATCTATTTGCGGAATGCAAAAGCTGCACTACGCCTTGCATTTTTTGTTATAAATTGATTCAACAAAACTTCTAAATCAAGTGTATCAGTAAAATTAGAATATATGTACATGTAAAAGTGCGATAAAATTGAGACGTTCCTGGAACATTGTTGATCGCAAGTAACTTTTTAATCGACGTAGAAGAGAAAAACTTCGTTCGTTCGAGCACGATGATCTTGGAATTGTGATGAGCATTGTGTAATGAAGCGAGTAAGTTCTTGTATTTTCTCGAAAATTCTGCAGCTTCCTGTAAATTTTTTAACTGTTCAATCTGTCTCTTTACAAGTTACTAGAACATGTCTCTATCGCCTACTAACCGGTCTTAGTTAAAATCAGTGTTGTAAAAATTTATGATTGCATCTACATAATCTGTTGGGTGCCATAGAGCAAAGCCTTCAAGTTCTTTAAAAAGCTTCGCTGAATTTATATCGAACCGGCTTTTTAGCGATACAAGAAGTTGATTGTATGGGACATTGGGGAATTGTGAGTCACACTTTTTCCAAGCTAGATAACTGCCACAAAAATCAAAATTTTTTAAAATTTCAAAATGGTTTATGTTACTAGGAAGGAAACCATAACTTTTAGCTTAAGCAGTATCTTGAAATTATTATCTGCTGAAAAAATCTGAGCGTTGGCAAAAAACATGCATTTTTGAGATTTTTAAAAATGTTGGGGAATTGTGAGTCACCGTCTGAATTAAGTGGAAAATCAAAAATATCGCTGTAAAATATTTATTTTATGGTTGGAAATTACATAGCAATTAGTTTAAAAAAATATATAAAAAAGAAGGTATTAAAATTATTCGGCTTCGCAATTCGGGCATGTGAAATAGGCTCCAGTACTGACGCATTTCAAATGAACAGCTCGATCGCATAAATCGCAGCGAATGGAATTGTTTCGGTTCAATTTCTTGGGCATATCCAACCACTCAACTAATATTCTGTTGGAATTTTGCATAAAAAATTATAAACACGCGTTAAAATGCGATATTGGCTTGAAAAATGCCAAAGATGTTGTGGCTAACAATTCCCCAAAAAAAGTGACTCACAATTCCCCAAACGTTTTGGTTGACAAGAGGGCCGTGTATGATTCGCTCATTGCATGTTTATGCGAAATTCCTTTTAAAAGTTGAAATGTCGATGCCATAAGATAATTATGAATATATTTACCTGAATCGATTCTCCGAAAATCGTTGTCACATCAATGCAAACAGAAACGCGAATAAATATTTTGAGAAAATTTTCCAAGTGGTTGCCGCACGGAACGAACGAGTACGTGTACACGCATCGATTGCTAATGGAAAATGAGTTTGGTCAAATATAAGACAATGACAGCCATTTGCATGAGTCAGACTTTCCAATTATGTGAAATATTGACGTGACTCACAATTCCCCATGACTCACAATTCCCCAATGTCCCCTACATATATTTCATAATAAGATATCCTGAAGTAATCTCCGGCTGTTTTAAAAACTGGTTTTTTGCTTTTATTTATATCTAGCCGTTTAAGAACTTTGCGCTGACGTGGGAATCGAGGTTCATCAATATCTAACTTCTCAACAGCTTGGATACTTGTTTCCAAATTTTTTCAAATTTCGAATCACGAGAATTTTCTAATATATACGTTACAGCTTCTATCTTCTCATAAGATTCATTGACGCACAGCTCAGACTTTTACAATTCTGTATTCAATATCTCTATATTCGATCGAACAACTCAATCATCGTGGTCAAATAAAAAATACAGTCAAAGGTTTCCATGTATTTATAAAAACCTGATGGTTTCGCCGATACTGCGCTATCAATTTCTGTATCAATAGATCGATCATGTAATAACTGCATTATTTGCGTATAATTTTCCTTCACACTTCCCAGTGATTTTATTCTGAGTACCTATCTGCAAGAAAATGTACATGTATGTAGGGTGGAGTGAAAATTGCCAAACAAATTTTTTTTTCCAGTAATCACTTGGCCTATATATGGAATAGTTGACTCTTTTAGAAGTGAATTACTATACAAAAAATTGGTTTGCTGAGACTTCATCTTCGGCTGCCAATTTGACATCTAAATTTAAAAAAAAAAGTGAAATACTTTTACGCAGCTCTTCGCTTATTTTCATAATAATTAACCAGAAAACTTGCTTCCTGAATGAAAATAACCCAGAACTCATCCCATGGAGGTGACTGCAAGTCGAGTTCACCACACATCCACCCTTTCAATCATTTTCTTTATATTCAGTTGTCTTTAAAAACTTGGTGATACAGATCTTTTGTCTCGAATTTTGGTAGGGATATTCTGGAGGCATTTCTAGTCCTAATAAATCCATCTCTTGCTTCATAGCCACATACCGCCGCTGATGGTTCTGTAACTAATTTTATACAGCATTCCATGGCTTGGGAATGACACAGAAATTTTCAAATATCAGATCACTGTTCAACATTTTTACTCTCAGATGCGGCTCTTTAAGTGTTATTGACTGCCAGTTAACTAGTTCAAAGTAGTCATCTGCATTAAAATTAAAATGGGGAATATCAAATTGATGAACTTGGTTTTCATTATGTTTTGCTTGTCTGCATTTTAATATCCTTGGAAGACCTACTTCTCTAACATGCTTCCTTTCGTTAGCTTGCATTGTGAATAACAAATTTTTAGGGTGATCGTAGGAACCATTTCTTTGCAGTCCTTGATCTGCTAGCTTCTTAGGCTCTTCAGGCGAAAATTTACTTTTTTCTATAATGCCAAAAATGTCATGGCGGTCGGACCTTAAGTGCAAATCAGGTGGGTGCGCAGACTTTCATAATATATTCTGTATATTTATATTTAAATTGTATGAAGGATTTTCGGTAGAAACATACAATCTCAAGATTCTGTTGGCAGTTGTTAACCATCTTGAGTATGCCATTTTGCCTGGTTCTCGTTGTGTTAGACTTGGAGAAATTGTTCCCGATGGAAATTGCAATGCAGATCTTATAGAGATTTTTTTTATCTGTACTTAGCTCGGTAAGATCAATATCACGAAAATTAACATCTATTTTTTTTAACTTCACAACCTGTTGTTTTTCGCAGTTTTCTAATTTTTTTCCAATTTCTCCGCAATAACCCTTTGGTCCAGTAGTTTTTCCATCTAAATACTGCAATAGATAGCAGTACATTAGCGTGCACTAAACACACAAACTACTGCAGAGGACGTACCAAAGAATTTTCAAGTTGCCGTATTATTCCACTTTTATAACCTGTATTTACCACTGTCCCGTCGCATCCAATTGCTTACACCTCGGAAATATCTATGTTTTTTTCCCAGAAATTCCAATAAGCTTCTTTTAATATTTTCAGCACTTACAGATGACGGAGTTATGTGATCGTGATAAACCGATTCTGTGATTGTCTTTCTTTCCTTTTTTTCCTTTTTTAACAAATAATATCTAATAATGTCGGCTTAGGTTGGAAGCATATTGTCTTTATACGTTTTTGGCTCACCAAATATTGGACAGAACGAGTCTAAACGCGTTTGAGGCTTTTTTTTCTTATAGATATAATATTACAATAAACTTATTCACGAAAGAACGAGAATGCTACCCAAACAACTGCACTGCGGCAGTTACTGCTAAATTGAAGCACCTTGCCCTGCAACTAGCCCATCCACTTGTTGGCAAGGCACGGCTCTAGACGATTATTTCCGAAGAATATGGTCAATTTGTATTAAAATTAAAATAGTAAGAGCTCGAGTCGGCCTAAATATCATGTGCATTTACTTAAAAAACTATGCAAGTTTTTTGGCTATTTATAGTACAAAGCTAAAAAAACAAGGTCGTTTTGGCAGCCAAAGGACAAACACGATTTAAATGAGATTTTGCACAATAATTACATTTAACCAAATGCAACTATTCCGCATATAGGCTACATGAAATTCAAAAATGTTGTTTTTCGCTCCACCCTAATGTATAGAATACATAAATAAAATAAAGCATAATATGTATAAAATATTCATGTTGCTATACCTTGTCGGACAATAAGCTGCGAGAGAAGGAAGACTGTTATTGCAAATCTTTTCACTCTCCATCTGTAATTCTTTAAACTGTGCTATACATTTAGGAGAGGCGCGTATAAAGTTGATTATATCATTAATCACTCCAATAAAATTTCTTGCACATAAAACTTCTTCGATCCCGTCTTGAACAACAAGAATAAGGATGTGAGCATTGCAATGTACAAATAAGGCTCGTGGCTCTTCCTCCCGTATTCGTGATTGCAATCCAGAATTAAGCATCATATACCTACGATTAGGAAAGAATAATATGTACTCTTCGATTTAAATAATATATAATATAAAATTTGAAATACCGTTGAAATTCCGGGTGGGTAATTTAACCACCCGTAGAAATCCGGAAAATTTTTTTGTAGGTAATGATGACATAAAAGTTATGTTAATCTAAAAACGGGAATTGACATAAATTTTGATTCACCTAACACAAATGCCTTTATTGCAATCAAAATTTCTGTTGAAAAACTTTTAAGTTTTTTCTAATGCAACATATTATAAGTTATTTTAAAAGATTGGATTATGTTAAAATGAATTTTAATTAAATTCTGTACAATGAGTTCTTGTTCTGTTGATTCAACAGAATATTATGTATTAAAACAGCTCAACTGAAAGCATTCAGTTAAACTAACACAATCCAAAGTTGATTCACTTTAAATTTTCTAGAAACTGGGCTTACATATTTTGTAACGTTGAATTCAACAGAGTTTTTTGTTAAAACACTATAGGTATTATATAGAATAGTTCCGTCAATCCAACCCACAATTCTGTCGAAAGCGATTAACTGATTTCGTAGTTTAACATTTATTTCGAAGTTTTACTTGGATTGTCAAATACGCACCTGCATTTTAAAATATGTAGCTTAACAGTTTAAATAAAATTTAATAAAAATGACATTTAATTACTCAACTAATTGTGACGATTTGTTAGAGAATTCAGATAGCCTGTTATATAATCATATACCTGTTGACAATAGTCAGTCTTTGAGCTGTTGTGACTTAGTGTACTATAATTTAACACCTGTTGAAACTGTTAGTAGTGTAAACAAGGAAAATGTGAATGCGAAAAATCAAGAGCAAGTTTGTGAAAAAAATAGTTCTGGTTCTAGTGCTACAGAAAATATAGAAAAAGATTTTGAAGAGCCGTTGAGAGCCTTATTGAGGTCATGGGAGTTAGACAACGACTTGATTATTAACAGACTTAAAGGTAAATTATTGCACAACTTAATTCCTTATTGACATAATAAATTCGCGGGAGACATTAATCCTAGTTGAAACATTTTTTCTGCCGAACGGTGAACGATAGAAAAAAGTAATACCTATTGCTTAAAAGTATTGTCACCTGGATTAATTTTTCTTAAGAATGAATTATGAATATCAGTAGATATTACATATTTACAAAATATATACAGAGTGCAACTATAACATAAGATCCCTAAAATATATGCGTGAAAAACATATAGAAGAGATTTTTACTACTGCAATGCTTGGATATAAGTCAATTTTCGAAGAATTTTTGTACGAATGGCAGAAACAGGAAGTAACGAATACTAATTATATATAATATTTACCCTTTTAAAACAATTTTCAAATTAAGGGAACTTATAAAACTAAGGAAGCTGTAGCCACACTCTCCATGGATTCATCAGTATCACAGTGGATAAAACAACTGAATGAAAGCCAGCATAGCCCAACGCCATCTGCTTCGTCGTCATCGGGTATTAACGTGGTGCAGCTTTAAAGTGTTAAACATCTAGAACTTATCTTTTTTTGTGAAGTTGAACCTACTTGATTCTATGACCTTAATTTTTATGTATCATACAACTGTTATATATTTGACTACTACAGGATATTTCGGCTGTACTTAGTAAATCAGCGATAGGAGTTTCGATTCTTGAGGCCTACAAATCGACGAACAAAATTAATGATAATCAGCGTAAAGAACGTGTAGATATAGTCATAAATACCTTTGTTAATCAGGGAACAAACCTTACAGTTTCGTGCTGTGATAAAATTGCAAGCAACATTATTAACACTTTCCCAACTGAACTAAAGGTAATTTTTCTATTTATAATTTAAATATAATTTTTACACTTTTAAATTGTAGGAAATATATTTCACAAGACGATACAAAAAAGCTCCACAAGGAAAACTATACGATAGGTATATGAACTTAAGAAAGAAGGAAGCTAAAGACAAAGGCAGTTACACCGGCCACCGAAACGCCTTCCACTTCTCCAGATATCAACGTTAGTGATATTCAACTGTCTGATGCAATATTAGGTCATATAAGCCTTTTAAAGCACGAACGAAATTCCTGGCCAGATATCATTAATAGTTGCAAAGCTACACTACAATATCGATCAAAATCCATGCGACAAAACCAAAATGCAAACTGTATTGAAATTTTAAATTCTTGGCCACTTTTCAAGCATCCATTAATGTACGAATTGGTAAGTTTGGACACACTAGTTATTTGAATCAATGAAAATACTTTTTTTCTCCTATAATAGATGGAAATAGAATTTTTAAACATCTATCCAGAGAAATCAAAATTATTGCTCTTGAATTGGGACAAATTTTTGAATAAAGCGGAAAATATATTTCCCACTACTATAAAGGACGCAGCAACTCTAGAGATATTTAAAAATGTAGACGATGATTATAACGAATGTAAGCTCATACATTACATTTAGTTAATAATTTTCAAGCTAACTATGTACTTTTACAGGTTCCAAAAGCTGTGCCTTTTCCATGTGTCTTCCCGCTATTTTAAGACCGACTGCACGAATTGGAAAAAAATCTACAGCGGACATAAATAAAAGGCTGTTCTTTAAACCATCCATAAAAGATTCACAGGAGAGTTTTATTCTGTACATTACTGCCGTTAATAACTTCAATCCAAGGATATCATCTTTACGAGAAAAGTGTTTGGCTACAGGTAGTACATTGCAACCATTTATTGTTGTTGTTGGGCCTAGCCTAAAAAATTTAACAGACTATTATATATATTTCGATGAAATGAAATTTAAATTTAGAAGCTTTTTGAATGCACTCGACACTTGCTTTAAGATTTATCAAGTCTTCAATTTAGCCTATCCTAAAGAATGTGAACAAGTTTGGCTATTTCTTCAGTACTATTTCTATGAAATTTCTACAAGCCAAAAAAGTCCATATGTATTAAATTTTATCAAAGACTTAAAAAGTGCATAAACAGTAAGGAATTACTGATATACTATTTAATACCGAATTAATCATAAATTTTAAACAATTAAAATTTTCCGTGAAAATGTTCAATTGTTTTTTATGTGCCAGCAACTTTAAGGAATTTGAAAACTTATCATTTCACTTGAAAACATTTCATTTCTTAAAACCTACAAGCACTTACAAATGCTGTAGCTCAAACTGCTTTCAAACATTTTCCTCATACCGTTCCTTTTCCAAACATATGAAAACACAACATCAAGATGGTACTAGTACGAGAAATGACATCAGCCCCACTACACCAATTAGTCCACATGAAGTAAAAGGCCTTTATTCCGGACAAAATAATCTAAACTCAGATTTAGAAACTTATTTGAAATCTATTGATATTGACAGCTTTAGCGTAAATAAAAAACCTGTTCTTGATATATCATTACCATCATCAGCTTTTTTATTAACCACAAAATGGCATAACAAAAATCACATAAGCCGTGTAGATGTCGTTAATATTCAAACAGATATTAAAAATTTTATAACCCTACCAATTGCAAACTCCCTGAAAAATATTCTTTTATCTTCAGGAAGTAAAAATGTGGAAACACAAAAAATTATTGATTTCTGCAGTAATCCATTTAAAGGCATCGATAGTGAATATAAGTTGTTTAGTTATTTGACAGAGAATCAATTTGCAGAAAGACCAATAGAGTTTGTTATAAATAACGAAATATGAGAGATAGTGGGGAATCATACTGATGTCAACATTAGTTTAACAACCGGTGTACTACTTCCTTTAAGATTCCAGTTTAAAAAAGTTTTTTGAACTCCCCCATGTTTACGATTGTATGTTACAAAATATTCTAGAATACAGTAATAGTGCGTTAACATCCCATTTTATAAATGGCAGAGTGTGGAAAGAGAAACAGCAATTGTATCCAAATAAAGTTTTAATCCCATTTTTTTTATATTTTGATGACGTAGAAGTCAATAACCCACTTGGGTCACACGCTGGAACTCACTCTATAGCTGCTATCTATTATAATTTTCCATTTTTACCCACATGGTGGTTGTCCAAATTAGAAAATATTTTTGTTGCAGGATTCTTAAAAACTAAAACTATTAAAGAGTATGGAAACGACAAATGCTTCTATAATCTAGTTCAAGAAATAAATCTCTTAGAAATGGAGGGTATAACTTTAGAAATAAATGGAGTTAAGAAACAGGTCTATTTTATTTTAGGTGCAATATTAGGTGACAATCTGGGACTCAACACAATCTTAGGATTTTCTAGGTCCTTTTCAGCCAATTATATGTGTAGATTTTGTCGTAGCTCAAAAACAGAAATAAAAGTAATGACACGAGAAAATCCAAAAACCATGCGAAATGAAAGCAATTTTAATGAAGACCTTTTCGTTAATAATGTAACCTTAACTGGTGTAAGAGAAAACTCGATATTTAATAGCATTATATCCTTTCATGTTGTTGAAAATTTTGTGTGCGATATTATGCATGACATTTTTGAGGGTGTATGTAGGTATGATATATGTCATATTCTTGTAAATTTGTTAGATGATAAATTGTTTTCGCTTGAGACACTGAACTACAGGAAACAAAATTTCCACTACGGAGAAACCGAAATATCAAATTTGTCGCCACCAATAACTTATGACAATTTGAAAACAAAAAATATTAAAATGTCCGCCAGTGAGATGCGCACTTTTATACATTTTTTACCCTAAATAATAGGGGACTTCATACCCCCACAACATGAAGTGTGGAAATTTCTTCTTCTTCTTGTTAAAATAATTGATTTATTGTTGGACTCCTCATTTACCCCTGCTACAATTAGCCTACTCAAGGAATTAATTGCAGAACATAATGAAATGCATGTGAAACTTTTTAAAGACAGTCTTAAGCCTAAACATCACTTTATGATTCATTATCCAACTGTAATTGATAATTCTGGCCCATTGAAATCATTATGGTGTTTTCGTTTCGAAGCTAAACATCTTGAAATTAAAGAGTATGCTCGTTCTATTACAAGTAGACGAAATATACCTCTCACTTTAGCAAAAAAAGTTCAATTAAAATTTGTTAGTAGGATTACGGTACAAGAGGATTTAAGAGAAATACTTGTTGTAAAATCCGAGAATGCACGTAATATGAAAGACATTGAACAATTTGAAGTTATAGAAAAACTTTTCAAGTCATTCCAAAGAAAAAATTTTCAAGCATTTAGTGTTATTTTATATAAAGGAACAAAGTATAAAATTGGGTATTATTTAACTAAAACTATTCCTAGCTCAAATGAATTTGATTTGTTTAGAATTCTCGACATTATAGTATACTGCAAAACAAAAGTTATAATACTGTGCTGCAAAATTGAACTGATAGGTTTTGATGAACACTACGTATCTTATCAAGTAAAGAGTTCTGGTGAGACACCCTGCATGTTATTTAATATTGAAGACTTTGACGGGCCTCCAATACATTTATATAAATTATCAAATGGAAATGATTATATTCGGCTGAAACAATTTTTTTATTAATGAGAAAAAGTTATATATTAAAATTAATTTTGAATATAATTAATGAAATGATATTTATTTTCTACTTCTATATTTCATAAATAATTTTTACTCATGATAATCAAACCTTTTTTAAACAACGTGATTCTGATTATGCACAAAATTGGTCAGTTCATTTAAAATCGTTTATGAATAATATATATGTATATACGTCTCGTGGTCACAATATATAATAATTATTTCCAATTTAAAGAATTTATTTATATATTATAAAAATATATTATGGAATATAATAAGTATAACGCTAATTTGAAAGAAGTTCTGTTATAATAATTTTGCTCATATGTTTCATAAAATTTTTAATTGATTATGAAAATCATTTATGTAATCATTAGTTCTTTTTAGTTTTAAGTTATACATATGTAAGTACGGATATGTGCATAAATATATAGATAACTGCCAATAAATACAACAATTAATTTTTACAAAATATGTGTATATTTTATTTGCAAAACCTATATCAACATCACATCAAAGTTAAACAAAAAAATCGTCAGTCAAAGCAACATAAATATATGTTATCCTCTAAATATGATATTAACAAATTTTTATGTTAAAGGTACTAAGATTTTCTGTAGTTTCGACACAGTCAGCTTAACAGATAGATATGTCGAAACAATCGAAAATTTTATTAAAAATTCGTTAAATTTTCAACAGTATTGTGTCAGTTAAAACAAATAAATTTTATGTTGGCTCGAAATCAAAAGTGTTATATGTTAAAGTAACTATCGTTTTATGTTATTAGTACAGAATATTTTTCTCAGTGCACACTACCCATATTATCCGTCGCCCCTGCACACGTTTCTGAAGTAAATTTATAATACATTTTTCATAAAGAAAGAATAAGACAACAATAGAGCCGCTCATGCTGGGCTTTTTAATAAGTAAATTTTGAATTTGAATTTGAATTTAGATATGCATATACATAGTATATATAATAAATTTCATACAATTCAGTACAATACAGTACATAATTAAAAAACATTCTTAATTTTATTCAAAATGAATGAGGAACACGAATATTCACCTTCATTTGTTAGTCAATCATCCCATACCTACATATACCTACCTATACGAAAAAAAATTGTTGATGCTTTTGTTGACATGAAAATCTACGCGTCTAAAAGTAAAACTACATGCGTAAAACAAATTCTAAACTTCACAAAACTAAACTCTAATTGTTATCAAATTCCATAAGTGGAGAAGATTATTTTAATTCAATCTCCATATAGAGATTCCTTCATTTTAATTCTCTAGGCACGCCTAAGCTCAAAAGGCGGAGTCTAGCGATTGCTTGTCGATTGGTCCACAGAAGTTCGATATCAACGCGATGGTGCCACAGTGCCACTGACTTGACTGCTGCTGCTGGCACAGCATTCGAAAGGAATTGAACGGGAATCGTATTCCACTTGGAGCATGGCTATTGACTTTCGTCATCTGTAAATAAAGCCATTTGCTGTCGCGGAAAATTATCAAAGTTAATATTTGCCGGAGTGGCATGCGAAATCATCGAGGAGTTTGCCTATCACTTGCTAAACATGCAAGCAATATTTGGCCGTATCCAGTCCGTAAATATATAAAAATCGCGGGGAGAAAATCACTAATTTGTAGGCATAGACACTTCTTTGCGCACTGTTGCATTCAATTTTCTGCCTTATCTAGGATGATGCTTATTAGAGATGTCTGTAAGCGGACTTTTTTTTCTGTGTGTTTTTTTAACTTCCATCTTAACTGGCTGACTGTGTCATAGATTAAGGTAAAAGGTGACACGTCATAAATAAGGTATTTGTTAAGGTCGCTCTCTTCCCCTTTAACCAGATGAACATCTCAACGAAGCTTTTCAAACCAAATTTGATTTTCGGCGGCGTTTCAAATATATCGTTTGCTATTGCAATTTTTCATAGAGGATTCGAACTTTAAGCGATTAGCGGAAAAGTATATTTTACACAAAAAAAAAAAAAATGAATAAATAAAATTTAATTATAAAAATGGTAAACAAATTTCGCCTAGTGATGAACAAATGGCGCTGATACCCTTGGAAAAGCCATAGAAGTGATGAACAAATGGCGCTGATACCCTTGGAAAAGCCATAGATTATTAATCTTTGTATCTAACCCAGTGGCCCACCTAAAGGCTAAAACACAGTGAGAGTGACACAACAAAGTCGCCGTGAATTGGTTGCTGTCAAAGATTCGAATATATGGAAGTCCCATATACTTAACACAATAAGAGCGACTCGACAAGTTGCCAACAAAAAGTTTGGGAAAATCTCTAAATTAGTCGCCAACATAATTGACATTTCTGTGTAGACAGTGAATAATTGACATTCATGTTATGTGGATTTAGTTATTTTTATAAAGAATAGCAAATTAAAAGATTGTAGTAAATAAACTAGTTATTAAAAACTTTAATAAAATTAATTTGTTTAATTAGTTTGAGAAATTATGAGTTTTGAGGAGGAATTTATAGAGAAAAATGGGGAAAAAGTTATGCTGTACGATAAACGTCATCCCTTGTATGGCAATCTCATCTTCTTTTTTTTAGCTTTTTCTTTATGCTTTTACAATTTTAAGAAAGCCGCATAAGCTGTACTAAAGATTTTTCTTAGTTCTTTCCTTGTTTCCATTTCTTTTACAATAAATAAAACAGTGACTGCTGTCAAAAACACTGTGTTTAAATGCGATATTGTTGTCAACTAAGTTGCCAACATTGTTGTGTCGCTCTCACTGTGTTTTGGCCTTAAGGCATTTCCCACCTGCTGGGCCGTCCCAATTTGGTGCTCTTTCTAAGTCAATCAAAATCAATAGTGGTTATTAACAATTAGGTAGGTACTGAACATAAATAAATAAATTAAAAAAAACAAACTTTTTTTTTGTTTAAAATTGCATCTATACACTGTCAAAATTTATATCATCCGTTAATTTTTTTTATGGAAAGTACCTATAGGTACACTGAAAAAAAAGTTTCTTTTGTCGCAAAGGTCGCAAAGCAATGCATTTATTTGAATGTACTATATTTGCCGTAAATATGCCGAATTTGCTATCAATATTCTTAATTCTACCAAAATAAACCAATTTTTTTCATATAAATACAGCGTTTATTTGAAACGGCTTTATTTGATAGAAATAAGCGTAATATCACAAAAATTAAGGAAATTTGTTTATTGATCGTCATCTCAATTTATTTTACCAAAATAAGATCTTCATTGCTACCAAATAAATATATTTCTTTAAACGAAAAAAGTCAGTTTATTCAGTGAAAATAAACACATTGGTTTTGATAGAGAATAGAAGAATTCTTAAGAACTTTTATTTAATGATTCTAAATTAAATCACAAATGCAAGAAGAAAAAACAACCGCTTTCATTGTTACTGGTTAATGCCAGCTGGAAGCAAAACGTGGCTTAGTAGGCTAATTATAAAATTGATAAATACAAGAGGGAAAATCATCTGTCTCGTTAGCTCAGTGGTAAGAGCAGTCGCCCGGCAAGCGGAAGGTCCCGGTTTCAAACCCCGGACGAGGCGGTTGTTTTTTCTTCTTGTATTTGTGATTTAATTTAGAATCATTAAATAAAAGTTCTTAAGAATTCTTCTATTCTCTATCTTGACCGATTCTAACAAGTGTAGGTTCGATTCCCGTCAGGGAAAAAATTAAAAACATTGGTTTTGATCTAATAAGTCCATTTATTTGTTACAAGTGATTACATTTATTTGTCTCAAACAATTTAATTTAATCGTTGTAAATACGATATTTATTTCAGAGAAATAAATATTATTCAGGGCAAACAAAGGTTATTTCCATTGTGCCTATGTGCCTGTTAGCATTTGTTTATTTCAAATAACGTTTATTTCAGAGAAACAAACGTTATTCGATATGAATAACGGTTATTTTTCGTACACTGATAACAATTTCATATTACCAATAGTGTAGGTACAAGTTCTTTAGTTACATTCGGTTTGAAGTCTTCATCGTGCGAGCTGTTGTTGAGGCCTTTCATAAAATTGGTAAAAGCAATGCACACATTGTAACGTCCCGCAGGAATATAGCGTATACTTTGGCTTTTAAATATCAATTAAAACTCTGTTACACTCTTCTATCCTCCTCCCATCTACGAAATATAAAAGAATATAGCAAACCAAAGCTTTTATCATCTCAGGAATTAGACCTGGTATCTGTGTTGTTCCACTTCTTGAATTCCATAAATTTTGAGTCGTTTTCTTGGATTAAGACTAACAATATACTTTATAAAATCGGTAACATTTTTCAACTCAGTTGTGATTCTTGTGAAGAACCATAGTGTTTGGGTGTATAAAATATATTTTTTGTGATAAAAATGGAGAAGTTTATTTTGTGTATACAAAAAACTTCATACAATTGGCGTTGACAATTATATTAAAAGTTATGTAGTTAATTTTAATAATGGTAGTTTACAGAAAGTAGCTCTTAAGTAACTTAAATCTTTCAATGAATTTCCAAGAAAAGGGCATTTTCTTGATGATGGACGATGTGCCATATCTATATTCAATAATTGAATTCATCAATGTGATATATATTATTTATTATAATTTTATTTATCTTTTCTGAAAGCGAATTTATTTTTATTAAAAATAGCAAATAAATATATTTTTATATTACCGAAAAATGGTCTTTTGACTTTCAATTCAATTCTATAATAATAAGAAAAAGTTGTTTTCGGGGAGTGAACTAAAAACTTCAGGTAAATATAAATTACACGAGATTTTAACAATGTATATAGGTACATATCCATATGTACAAGCGATGAATATTATTTCCTTATTTATTCATTTGAACGAAGCAGATAATCGTCGGAATACCAAAAACACAACTTATTTGCGGGAAGTAAAGGCCTGCTTCCCAGGGTAAATGAAGATTTATTCTTACCAAATAATATTTATTTTTATATAAATACTAGTTTGATTTGCGTTAGATATTTGGTTGTTATCATGATTTTTGTTTGAAATATAATTAATTTCATTGGAACATATATTTATTTGCAACAAATATACTTTTTGTGATTTATTGTTACTAAATAATATTTCATTTTTCCAAATAAATAAAATATTTCAATCAAAGAACATTAATTTGACTAAAACAAATAATCATTTGATACAAATGTATCAATAATTTTACATTCCACAATCGATTTGTACGAAATAAAATTTGTGTCTATCAAACAACAACAACAAACTAATTACAAATATCTTAAATAAACATCATAAATCATAAGAAACAAACGCCTATTTGGTGGAAATAAATCATTCAGATAATTAAATCCTTTCTTTGAAAGAAATACGATATTTATTTCGCCGTATTTAAATATATATTTTATTCCATACAAATAAATTTTATTTAAACCAAACAAAGTTCTTTCAGTGTATCGTTACATTTCTCAATCTTAAATCAGTCACTCTGAAACGGACCCTGTTTAAAGTAGAAGGCTATCACTGGAAGTCAGGAGCGGATCCAAGATTCTTGTTAGGTGGAGGGGGGGGGGAAGACGAAACTTTGATTTAAAAACCGTATAAGCTGGAAACAGATCAAACGTTCGAAGACATTCGCTACCACTCGAAAATATCAAATGCACAAAATTTACCATTTAAATGATACCTGTCGAACAGAGATGTGAGTGACTACCACTCGGAACGAAGAAAGTTGCTCAACGTTTTTTACTTTTGCCACTCGTGAAAGTCAAACGAGGTATTAAATTATTTATTATGTTTTGGTTTGTAAACAATAGTGTAAAGTGTAAAATTTCCAAATCATCCATTTTATGTATGTAGTTAGTAAAAATAGGGAAACACATTTTGTTCAAATTGACCAATTCATCATAAATTGTAACTTTGAAAATTACAGGAATTATAAACCGCTACGTATTTACCTCTACTAAAGTCAAGAAAGTTCAATTTTTTTTTATATTATTAAGGCAAGTACAGGGGATACCTTATGATGCATGACAGGAAGGTGATACGAAAAGGAATTAGGAAATTTGGGTAGAGTGGTGGAGCTGCTCATGTATGTCACCGTTAAACTTTCGTAAATTGTATGCCGGAGGAAAGAAAAAAGATGGTAGAGTGTTCAATATTCGCACAGTTCGGGATATAAAAGGATCATGGAATTTTACTGTACGGTCGAAAGTGGTTTGAAGGGTAAAATGATGTGCGCGGTTTGTAGCGCGAGTTGTAGGAATCATTCTACAAGGGATCAGAGTATATATTTCATCGGAAAATTGATGCATGTAGCGATAAAGGAGTGAAAGACATCCATCATTGCGGCGGTGTTCGAGTGAGTCGATATTACAAGTCATTGTCACATCGCCAGTGAGATTGAAGGCTCTGTTTTGGACAATATATAAATTTTATATATAATTATGTAATTATCTAAAATGCACTAAAAAGTTAACAAATAATTTTTTAAGCTATAATTTTGTTGGCAATTTGTTGTCAACTATAAATGTTGTAAGATTACATGTCGAAAATGCTTGTAAATTGTTGTGTATTATCACATTAAAGCATGTGAGCTCAATTACCCATTTGTTGTGAGATTAAATTAGAATATGTAAGTTATATTACATATTTATTTGAAAATAAATTAAAGTGTGTTATAAATCCATTTGTGTTGTAAAATTAAACAAAGGTGTTCTAATTAATTCCACAGTTGTTCTAAAATTAAACAAAGGTGTTCTAATTAATTCCACATTTGTTGTAAAATTAAACAAAGGTGTGATAATTAATTAGACATTTGTTGTAAAATTAATTGAAAGTGGGTAAACTCATTCGATAACCATACTGTAAAACACATTTTTTTGGTATGAATTCATATTTATTAAAAAATAAAACATTTCACTTATATAGCTTAAAATTATTAAAAAAAAAATACTATTTCAGCATACACAATGAAATTAATAAATAATGAAGACAATAAATTTTTTTTTTAGGACAAAATGAAAAATTAAAATTCTATATAAAGTAGAAAAAAGTTTTCAATCTCCCAAAACATTTCAATTTTTCAATAAGTCTATAATGACTTTTGTAATAGCAGTAATGTTGTTTTTATTTCCATGAGAGCATTCCGAATGTATTGAGAAGAAGTATCTCTGTAGGAAATCGTAGGACTGCGAGAGTTCTTTAGGATACTGTATGTTCAAGTTGAAATAACTTACAAAAGTTGGCATTATTGCTTCCTTTAGATTCGTGGATTCGGAGTTAATAACATCATTGTCGGCGTAAATATAATAAATATCATCTGCATCAGTTTCTGATAAATAATAAATAATAAAAGTAAAGAATTATATTAGTGTTAGGTATCTAATGCATAGAATATATACCTTTTTCAGATTAAATTCGCCTGATTTAATTTATTTTAAGCAGATTTCAAAAGCACTTCAACAATATTTAAAAATAATTCAACGATTTTCACAAATCAATCAGCAAAACTGGTTTTTTGTCTTATAATAATTCAAATTTTATATATGGTAATTAATTAATATTGTAAAATACGTTGTACTTCATCTGGAAGAAATTTTGAATTAAATTAAAAGACTGATTTAATTTTAAAATACCCGTTGAATTTTATTTATAACTTGCTATTTGATTTGTGAAAATCGTTGAATTATTTTTAAATAGTGTTGAAGTCCTTTTGAAATCTGCTTAAAATAAATTAAACAAAATTAAACGAAAATTAAATTAAATTAAAAAATTAAAAGGAAACGGGGAAAAGTTTTAATTGTTCTAAGAACTATGTATATATTTTTTGAGTACCCTAGTCCAGATACGCATGGAATGTGCTCGAAAGGTTTTCAAGTTTATTTCGAGTAGAAAGAAAAGTCTGAATTTTTGTATGGTAACCTTACGAAAATATCGTCACATTTCTTTTTAGAACCGTTCCAGAACAAAAATAACAACTTGTTGTTTTTTAAAATTGAAATGTAATGATAAGACCTTTTTTATGAATATTATTACGCCCTAAATAAATTTCAGTAGGCTCAATAAAATAACTTTCGACGTTTGTAGGATGTATCAAACTTTTCTAACAATTGTTCTTCTTTATTTGAAACTATAGAATTTACGAGTTTAGTTTTCAGAACTTCATTAAATCCTTCCGTGAGGCAAAAATGCTCTACGTTTCTTTCTAAATTACTTACCTCAAATCGGTAGTATGATTGCATTTCAGAGACAAGATAATGAATTTTATTCTCTGATATTTCAAATTTCGTTTTTAAATTCAGGAAAAGGAGTCCCAAATCTGGCGATATGTCATATGATTTCTGTCTGAAGTAGGTATGTCGTAGGCCTTTTATAATCGCTAACTACACATTTCGGTGAAGCTTCGGTACATTCTGCATGATCACGGATTCTTCTGTGTTTTCTAAATGTATGACTATGTAAAGAAGATTTTGTTTTCAACACTTTATTGCAATTCACATTAGGACATAAAATAAAAGTTGTGTGTAGCAGATGCATGGACGAATGAATTACAATTTCTCTAAACGTATTACATTTAAAATTGTATTCAGCTTGTTTACACAGATAATAGCTTTCAACTTTTAACATGTTTAACTTTCTATGATCTAGAAACACATGAGATTTAAAGGACGCGTACGTTTTAAATAATTTTTCACAATTTTTATTTATGCACTGAAAACTAGAATTCTTATGATACCTATGAATATACTGATGTTTATTATAAGCCTGTATGCTTATAAATTTATAGTCACATGTTAAACACTTTATTTTTCACCTTTATCACTTGTTGTCCGATGTAGTGTTACAAAGTACTTAAATCGCATCCGAATGTCACAACTTCACACTTAACAATGCTCATGCTGCAGCAAGCTCCTATTTTCTACGAAGAGTTGTGAAAATACAGTTCCAGATGTAAAATTAACCCATTTGTCTATAAATTTCAATTTTTTTTTGTAAATCTAGTGTTACCAGCTTTGTTTTTACATGCGAGTGTTGTAAAAATAACAAACACAATTTAAAAATGCCCAAACATTTTTTTTTACATATGAAAGGGAAGAAAAATAAAGTTTTCATTAAATTTACAGCATTTTGCTGTAAAAAACTACTACTTTTAAAGCTGTAATCTTCATGTTATTTTTTTCAGTGTATTTAAATAAAGCCATGGCTCATTAATGGAAAATCTTAGTTACCATATAATAATTACTTACAACAAAAGTTATTGTTTTAACGACGAAAAACAAATTAGACTTTAAAAGGTGAACAAAATACCACTGCGATTAAGCTACGGTGTTTCAAAGTAATCTGACGTTTTTCCTAAAGTGGCTTTACTTGTAAGGGCCACGGAGGAAAGATAAAAAATGACAAAACCAATTGTTGTGAGCCGTTGCAATTGCTTGTGTCAAAAAGAGTTCTTATGTCGGTGCCAACATTAAAAAATCTTCGGCGGGAAGTTGAAAAAGTGAACACGCAACTCGAAAAGATATGTTAAGAAAACTTTTGGAATTTCTTCTGCATATCTAATGAATATATTATCTCTAGTAAAACATTTTTTTTTCATGAACCCAAATAATTAATTTAAAACATTTATTCCGACAAACCCACTTATTTATTTATTGTATACAGTTCTCTCTCAGTTGGTACTTAGACCGAAAGAGTCAACAATATAGAAGTTAGCCCACTTTCTGCAGTGTATTTCTATGAACATAGTCAGTGTTATGGTAGTATGTTGGAGTGACTTGACATCGGACGTGAAGTCCAGACCGACGAGGGCATACTACAAGAGAAATTTCTTGAGCAGCTGTTCAATACACCCTTATTCGCCAGTGTGTAAAAAACAACAGTGAAACACTACATCCTTATTCACCAGTGTGTAAAAAACAACGTGCCTGGTTATTGAAAAATGTAAACATTTCTACTTCACATAAAACAAGTATATTTCTCTTTGTCACACACATGCTCAATTTCCTTAAAGCTACATGCAATTCTTTCTTTCAAATATTATAATCATTTTCGTGGGTAATCTCTTTCTATCAAGAAATTCCTCTTGTAGTATTGTAGTAGAAATTTCTCTTGTAGTATGCCCTCGTCGGTCCAGACTGCCAGCATGAGCTGACAGATCACTTGGCGGACAGCGTTGACTGCAGGCGGCACGCTAGCTCGCCTCGGCTATTGGCGGAGAGTGTGGGGAGGTTTCACGAAAAACCTGCCGGTGCCGCCTGCCATAATCAAAAAAATTAGTGCCTATTTACCAAAACGCCGGCATACATTCAGTCCTGAAGGGACCTTTAAGTGCCAAACACAATTCCGCCGTTCCGATTCAATTCGATCTGTTACGTGCATGAGAACACTTGTTCCGTTCAAACTTACCATCACTTTTAAATTTCTCATTGAAATTTTTCCAGATTTTGTCTTTTCTTTTTACATCCATGTAAAATTTGTTGCCTTTGTCATAAAGCTCTTCATAATTTTTAATTTCTTCAATAAAAACTTCTTCATCCATCTTGAGTTATACACAAACATTGTACAGGTAATTTTTCTAGGTTATGTCATCCGTAATAGTTGAAATTTGCTCAACTGTTCCGTTTCGATTCGATCCGCTTCGATCCATTTCGGTGTAATGTGTCCAATTACACGTACGTCTCATATAAGCAAATTTGACATTTGAACGTATCGGATCGAAACGGTGCAGTTGTGTTTCCCACTTTACGTCACTTACCTACATCCACATTGAAGGCGCAGATGGTATGCCTTCACTGCATGCCCCAACCACCCAACTGACTCTGAAGGCAGATATTTTCAGAGTCCTTTCTAGACCTGTAAAGAGAGACTAACGAGCGAACCTAAACGACCTTCATGTGAGAGGGGTCCGGAATAGTGAAGGAGAAATACCAAAAGCTTACATTTCCATTACGTTATAAACAAAACTTTATTAACTAACTTTTCCGTTGTTCGGAACATTTTCAAATGTTACTTAAGTTGCTCTAAATTGTGAATTTCAAACAAAAACGTGATTCGAATGCCAAAACAAAGAAAAATTTAAGCACAATTCAAAGATAATAGTACGAGACATAAGAATTTCTAAATGTTCCGAAAATAGAATGTCAGCCTAAGCTAGCGGAAGAATTTATTACCATACATATTACTTATGTATGAAAAATTATATAATTTGTGGATATGTATATGTAATAGATCAAATTTTTTGACTTAATTTAAATGTACAACCAAGTGGCAACAACTTACATGTAATTCATTGCTGTAGATCCATCGCCGAGGCGCCTCCGTGACGATCCGCATGCCACTGCTTATGCGCTAAATGAAACAGTATAAAAGCAGCCAACAACCAATGAATCGGCTCATATGATTTATATTGAAAACTAAAATCCAAAATATAGCCAATGTATACCACCGACGTGGTACACAATTTCCTTAGTGTTATTCGTTTCTTGTTAAAAATTGACAACAGTCCTTGCATACAAATATCTCCTCCTAATTCACTTTATGTGGCAACCGTATTAGTTTTTTTTCTTCTTTTATATTTTCTCTTTCATAGTTTTTTTTTCTAACACTATAAATCAAGTCGAACTCTCATCTCCATCAGAGTATAGTGAAAATTTATAAAATAAATATTAACAGAGCGACAAAAGAATAAAGTAACGTTCAAAATCATCACCATTACTACACAATAATTAATTATAGTTAATCCTTCGAGAAAAGTAATTTTTGGTTAATTCGTGTTTACTTTCGTTCCAACTTAATGACCCAATTCGCCTTAAAATTGAATAAAATGTGTGGTCAGTTCCGAACCGATTTTAGTAAATCATTATTTTCCATGGATATTTAAGACATAAAATAAAAAAAATCACGTGCACGTTATGTATCTCGATTTCGACCTATTTATCTGTTTCTGAGTTAATTCGAAATCTAAATGAGCGTGTGTGTACCGATTGTTTCTGGGTTTTCTCGTTTACTATCTCATTAATTTGTCCATTGGAGATATGAACCTTTCCTTTTTCTTCCTTTTTTTGATAATTCAGTTTTGAAGTTACTCTTGATGCACCGAGACGGGTGATTTTGGTATTAGTCTTAACTACTTCTTAACTCATCGTTCTGTTCCTTGAATGTTCCTTTGTTCAATTGTTTAATGCAAAAAGCCCAAACGAAGTGTTCTGGAAGGAATTGTTTGTACATGATCGCATTGAACGCCTGAAAATTCAGCTATTCTGCAGAGTAGGTTAGGAACAAACGAAACGTCAGGTGCAAGAGCAAGTGATTCAGTAATTCTCCCAATAACGAAGTAGGCAATCTTAAATCTATGGTGTACTTGTGATATATTTGCAGAAATTCTAAATCTACTACGATTCCATCTTCACTGCGTTGATAGGTTGCTGAGTTATCCAATTCATAATCGACTTTAAGGCTGACTGATTTTGTGCGGGGTAGATGAAAATAATTCTATTAATTGAAAATAGATCAGTATGAAGACTGAAAAATATTCTAAATCTACTTACAGGATTTATTTCCTCGCCGATGTCTACGAAATATTTTTGTTTTATTCACTCTGCGCTGTTGCTGACTGGACGATTTGACAAGAAGAGAAGACTGTCTTCTTCTTCTCCATCAACGACAAGCAAGAATTCTCCGAGCTAGGGTGCGTGCGACTGTCGGCATGGCAGTCGGCCGGTATACATGTATCAGTAATTCTCAGTGTAGCATGCTGCTATATGCAGTACGCTACGACCATAACATCAGTCCATATTATACATATTAGTGGGTAAAGGCCAGTTGATACTTATGCTTATCAACTAGCGCTGGTGGCATTACCACGAAAAGAGTATAATGTAAACAACCAGCATACAATCACATGCTGGTAAAACAAAGTTGGCTGAATTCCAACTTTTGTGCCGGTAGTTTATGCCTTAGATCATATAACAAAAAGGATAGGCTATGAGGAAAAAAAACTGAAACATTTTTCTGCATGTATTAGAACCGCATCGATGTATTCGTTTTAGTCATGGAAGTAGTAAACTATACGATATTTTCACACCGGGCAAATAATTTAGTGGTTCAAACTTTTTATTAAGTATTGAAGAAATTCAATAGAAGAGATCCCATTATATCACAACATTTTTAAATAAATTTTTAAGTTTATAATTTTATAATATTTTTATAACTTTTTACATTTGTACGAATTTTCCTAGTGCCCCGTTTATTTTCTGCTAATATTTTTTGGAGTTGCCTTTGTATGGCTAATTTAATTTAAGGCGCCAATGACAATTCGATTATAAACAAACAAACCGGCATTGGAAAATGTTAAATTTTTTTGCCACGGCTGTTTATTTTTATAAATATTGCACTTTTATTTTATTTAAAACACTATAATTTATTGTTAAAAGAAGTACTCTTGCCTGCAAAATGATTTCCTAAGAGAATATTACAGGTTGTTTCTTCAGCATAGCACAGCGCACTTCTAGGCGATAATTCAAGACTCCGGAGTCTAAGTTATAGAAAATCCCGTTCACAAAACAATATGTCACTATTGTACCACACTACTATTAAGTAAAAATCACTTTTAAAGTTTTAATTAGTTGCTTACTCAAAAATCCTAAATGAAACCCGAACTTCTTGTCATAAAATCTAAAATGTCAGAAATAAATTACAATTGTCGAACTAACGAATAACAAGGTGCTACCCCTCTTGTCATTTCCCCTCCGTGTTTGAAGAAAAAATATTTATCACACGTACACGAATTTTTCACAGCATAGCCTATCCTTTTCGTTATATGATCTAAGGTTTATGCTGGTCAGCTGGTGTGAATTTTAAAATGGATGCGACGGGTACAAGTGAACAGAAAACTTCACGGAAAAAAGTGTTCTGCTGTGATAGGGTTCAACGTGATTCAATAACTCTTTATACTTCTGGGGAAATACGTAAATTATTTTTAAACATAAAGATCCTGATATACTAGCAGTAATTCATACGCTACATATAAATTTTATAAATTTGAGATTTCGACATTTTCATACTGTATGTGCGCATTTTAAGATAAAAAAAAAATTATAGTGTGAATTTCCCCTATATGGCGAAATTTTCTTGGGTGCGATTTTCATTTTTGGTGGGTCTGCATAGGAAATTCGCATTCGCATCTGTGGTCGCCCCGACCTCTACTTATGTACGCTACTGACCTGCTATGCATAAAAGCGGAATGAAATAGAAGAAAGAGCGAATTTCAATGACGTTGTAAAATTAAATGAGCTATGCCAAGTTCACTTTAATACCACTTTTTTATAATCCGAACACGATCGCAGCATATCTTCCTGAGATTTTATTATTATTTTTTTTTATATTATTAAGTCAAGCTCAAGCGTTACTCTATGATGCAAAGCACAGCTTGGTAGGAAGGAAAAAGGGAAGGAAATTAGGGTGCACGAGGAGAGTGGCGGAGGTGCCAATGTATGCCAGTCTTAAACCTTCGCAGATGGTATGCCGGAGGAAAGACAGAAGATTGTAGACTGTTCCACATTCGCACAGTTCGGGATAAAAAAGCATGTGCGCGGTGTGTAACGCGAGTATTGCATGCAGGAATTATTATTCTACAAGGAATCAGACTAGATATTTCATCGGAACATTAACTGTGCATGTGTGATATAGGAGCAAAATGCAAGCAACATTGCGGCGGTACTCGAGCGATTCGATAAGATAAGTTATTGCCACATCGATAATGAGCTTGAAGGACAATGTCCAATGAAGTTAAGGCTGTGCGACCAGCTGCTTATGGGAATGATACTCCATTCTAGGTCTGATGTATAACTTGTAGAGGAGCGCTAGATTCGATGGGCTCAAGGATTACTTACACCTTTTCAAAAATCCAAGATATTTCAATAGGCAGATAAGATGTGATCAATCCAGCTATTAATTGAAGTCTGAAGTAAGGAAGCAATGTTCTCTTTTCTTAACTTAGCACAATTTTTCTTTTTTTAATAATCTGCATGTCTTCTTGCTAAATGACGTCTCAAGTAATACTTCTTTATAATACAAATGATTCTTTTTTTTATCATTCATTACGAAAAAATCTCTTATCTCCTTTAAAAATTAAAAAAAAAAATTGGAAGCTATTAAAATTAAAAATTAATACATAATCCCCTACTGTACGGGTGATAGTTAGGGTAGACTGGGTACGGTTGTAACATTTCGACTTCAACAGCTTGTAAGAACCTTGATATGACAGTCAGATCTAAGTCGATTACTATCCCATAAATCATATATTTATTTGGCTAAAAACTGGCAATACTTATGTTCCTTATAACTACGACTAGTCCTCAGAAGAGAGATATAAACGGGTAAATGGTAAAATGTAAAAACTGACCCCATCATCAGGATGGTTGTAATAGGGGATGGGGTCGAATGTAACACACCTAAAAGAAAAAAACTTCAAAATTAGTAGAATAATAATGTTATTTTAAGATAATTACAGCTGTTAGGAACTACAATTTTGGGTTTAGTAGCTTACATTACTAAAAATACAATCTTCAACTATAATAAAATACGAAAATAACTTTTTCAAAGCTAAACAAAAAACTTGATGACTATGATTATATAAGATTTATATTTATAAAGTTTCCGACCTTGTACTATAAGTTTAATTGGTAGGAGAAAAGTGAGTTAGTTTTTCGGTTGAGCGTTTTCATTTTCGTCTTTCGATATGCAAACCGCTTAAAAACCTCAAAATTATATCTTAAAAAAACACACAAAAAAGGCAAACAAACTAAATGAGAGTACATAATATTACAAATTATGTGTGCTAATAGTATATATAATAATAAGAAAAATAATAAGACTATTATCAACATACATCTTGCCTCTGAAAACACCGCTACTACATTCATTCTTTCTGATCTCAAAGGGCAGAGTATTCCATAACCTGGTGGCATAAATATAAAATTGATGCTCAATTACTCGATAATGAAAGTGTGGCACATTCATCGTCACAGTTCCAGTTGAACAAGACAACAATAGGTAGGTAATTTTCCAAACAAATTGTTAGGCATGTTTTTAGAATTAAATTATACAAAAGCAAAATTATCATAAAATCGAAGTACGCTTTTAAGGTACATCCAAAATCGGATTTCACATAAAGTTAAACATGGTCCGTCTCAGACCGTACACGTAGTGTTTTCTCTTTTCCAAGTAATCCAACTAGCAAAAAATTCGGATTCAGAGGTTATCGAAGTTGTTTCACTAAAATGAGCCTCGTATTTTGAGGGGTAACAAAAGCATACATGGTAAGATTACGTATGTATAGCGATGAAAGAGATGTCAAAATTCTTTAGCGACATGCAATATGCAATAATAGTAATAGTTCTTTATTAATTCACACAATTGAGATACAAATCTCTGTACAATGTGCATTCTCTAAATTCTTCATAATTCACAAGATAAGATTGTAATTGTTAAAGACAAAAGAAATTTCAAGTAAGGTGACAGTAATTAGTAAAATAGTATCAAAAAATATATGAGAGTTTGTTACATTATCATAATCCACCTTACCTATTATCAAAACCAAGAAGAACAAGATTTCAATAAGAAAAGAGAAAACCAAGTGACATAATAATTATAATTGGAGATCATTTATTAAGACATTATAAATTAAAGATAAAGAAGGTTATGCATGCAGTGGATCATAGAATCTATAAAAGTTTAAAATGCTCTAAAGCTTTCATCTTGAAAGCCTCGTGTGACTCTGTATTATCTTAAGATTTAAAGGAAGACTATTCCAAACTCTGACACCATGAACGAAAAAGGAGCGAGAGCTAAGCAAGAACCCCTAAATTGCGGAAGTAAAAGTAACCGAGTTCGCTGCGAAGAAAGGAATTCTTCTATAGGAGCAAGAAGAAACACAGTCTGTAGCGAAAATAATCATCAAATTGGCATCCAAAGATTCTGCTAGAAACGACTGAGATATGATCATATCTCCTAAGGCCAAAAATGTATCTAGCGCAGGCATTAAAAGCAACGTTAAGCTTTTTTCGACTTGAACTATCTATATTACAGTAGACGATAATGGGTACCAGCAATGCCTTGACCAGACGTTCACGTAGTAGCAGCGAGAGTCGTAAACACTTGCTAATCTGTTCGACTCTTATCTTTTAAATGATAAATTTTGTGCATTTGACATTTGCGAGCGGTGGCGAGTGTCTTCAAGCTTTTTTTCAGTTTTCAGCATATACCATTTTTAAACCATAGTTGCGCCCCCCCCCCCCCCTCACCAAAATCCTGGATCCGCCACTGAGTAGCCGTGATATATACTCAGCATGTCGCTATAAAATCTTTAAGCCAGAATAGATCTTCGAGACAGTTAAATCAATATGACTTCTCCATGACAAGACCTTGTCAATCATCATCCCTAGATTTTTTAGTTCAGACTTATAATCGATATTGATGTTATTTATACATAGAAAAGGATACAAGGAAACATCAATTTCACGGTTAAAAAGAATTATGCTTTGAGTTTTTGCTAGGGTTCAAAAAGAGTCTGTTTCTTTCTGACCAATCAACTATGCAAGCTAGGTCACTATTAAATTTACTAATATTATTGGCAGCTTGATTAACGGAGGAGGGAAGGAACAATTGAACGTCATCAGCATACAGTAAAATTGAGCAGTATTTCGGAATCATGATGATATCATTAACAAACATTGTGAATAGGAGCGGGCCTAATATTGATCCTTGTGGAACGCACGAACAAAGTGAGAAAAGTTTTGAAGAACGATTTTTTACTGCAGTGGCTTGTTTACGGTCGATTAAATATGACAATAAGAGATTAGCTGCCGATCGACTAAAATTGAACTGTGTTAATAACCTCTCGTGAAGAATAGAGAAGTCAAATGCCTCAGAAAAATCTATTGAGCTCAAAATCGTGGCCTGCCTTAACTCTGTATTACGTCTAACAGATTCAATAAGGTGCAACAGTGAGGAATCGGTACTATGTTTGGGTCTAAAGCCTGATTACTCTTTTGCGATTAAATTGTGGGCATCTGTAAAAGCCTGAGTTTGCTCAAAGAGCAATCGTTCTGTGACCTTGGATAATACTGGAATGCTACAAATAGGTTTAAAATCATGTGGTCCGGATGGCTGGGATATTTTCATTATCGAATGTACTTTGGCAACTTTAAATTGTAGCGGAAAGGATGAAGTCGTAATAGCAGTATTGATAATATGTACAATAGGTTTAATAATAAGTGGTAATATTAATTTTAAAAAACGAATCTCATAGCCATCCGATCCAATTGCATTGGATTTAACAGACTTAAACGCAAATATGACCTCATTTCCAGTAACATTTCTAAATGAAAACTGTATATCATAATCATTAGTATGAGATGGGAATACTGGATTATTATAATTACTGCCCTGAGCATTATTTACAAAAAATGCATTTATTTCATCTGGATCAAAGGAATTATGGTTATTTTTGTTGGTAATAATTCCTGCATCCTTTATGTTTTTCTAAATGGTCCTTGATGGCAGTAATGGGTTAAATTTACCACGATAATAATTTAGTTTGGCCTTTTGAATTTTAGCCGTGGTTAAGTTTCGTAGCCTTTTATAATTTCTTTTAAGCTCAGGGCTGTCATACCTTCTCCATGATTTATTGGCAAAGTTTCGCTCATTAATCAATGATTTATCTGTTATTGTTCAACCAAGGAGAGCAATAAGTAGTAGTGATAATATGTTCTGGAATAAATTCATCATATAAATTACTAATAACATTGTTGAAATATTCAACTTGCTCTGTGGTGTTATTTCTGGACTAGATATAACCCCATTCGAGAGAATCCGCTCTACTATGAAGCCTATCAAAATCAACCGTTTTAAAAGTTCTGAATGTAAAGGTTCTTTGTGGGGGTCGGTATACACATGTCACTGAGGCTAGGAAGGCACAATGATCACTAATTCCAGGGAGAGATTTAGCTAGATCCATTATTATGATAGAAAGTTGGATTTGTGTGTGTTTTTAAGTTAATAGTATCAAGATATGAGATAAAACTCTCCTTAACACAGCTTTCGTTCAACGTATTAATATTAAAATCTCCAAAAAAATCAGAGTAACTTCATATGCACTCCGTGGTTCTAGCCAGTTCCCAAAAGGTATAATTCGACTGGATGGCATTTAGATCACTTTGAAGCTTGTTTTATCGTGTGGTCTAATTTATTAGGATTATACTTAGGTCGGTTTAAAATCTTTATCGAAGATGCCAACCGATTTATTTTTAATTACCTTAATAACTTGTAATCCATTTTTACCTCCTTTGCAATTTTAAATAATTTCCTATTTATTTTTAGCTCCTTTGCAATTGTAAATAGTAAGACGGAAAGTCAAATTGGGACGAAACATGGACTAATTAATCATGGAATGCGTATAGAAACGAAGGACTAGGGTCCTGTGGCTGAGTGGCTCACTAGCCGAATTTTGTGGAAAATCAACTTAATCTTAAAAAAAAAATTTTGATGTTCGCCCAAAGTTTACAAAATGCTTACAATAGGGCAATAAGTTCTTCTTACATTCTACCTTAACAATAAGATTTTTTGCAGCGGACCATGATAGAAACAATGGACAAGAGTATAGCAAAACAGTAGTGCGTTCGTAAGGCTCCACGATTTAGCTCCTAGGACAGCTGAAAGGCAATAATGGTGGACGGGAATCTGTATATGACCAGTCGTACACAACTGAGAGACCTCCGACGAGAGTTCTTAACAATATTTCCCCTGAAATAAAAATTACCCACCAGCTCACAAAATTAAGGACACATACAACATTCACTTATACCACTTAAAGCTATTTTCATGCAGAACTGTAACAAAGGCTAAAGAATTGACTCCTGTGGAACACCACTCTACATACAGGACAAAATTCAGAAAAATACTCAAATAGTACACATTCTGCTGGCAATCTTTCAAATGTAAACAAATAAATATTAATAGTGAACTTATACAATATTTTAAGTTTGTCTATGAGTAGTGATTAACTCTATTGACAGCTTTAGACTAGAGAACTCTAAAAGAGATGAAATAGTTATTATATCAGAATTTATAGACACACGAATATCATCAGATAGGTATCCTACGTATAGCTGGCTGTGATGCAACTTTATTAGGCCCAAATCTAGATAGAGAATTGGACAGTAGGTTACTTGAGTTTAGCCAGTATTTGTTGATGTAGAATATATTCAGAGATGTTGCATAAAAAAAAGTAAAATGGAAATGGTTTCCTAAATATGAAAATTGAACCTAAAAGTCCTCAATTGGAAGTCCGTTTAAAACAATTAATTTTATAATAACTTGAAGTATTCGCTCAAATGTTTCAAATAGTTTCAGTTTATTGCCCGTCCATTCAAAGTCATACTGACCAATACAGGCGAGGCTCATTCTTAAGGCCCTCGGCACACGGAGCTACTCAAAAAATACTATAAAGTGATGAAAATTTCTTTAAAGTTTCCAATTAGTAACTTGTGCATCACTGCCTATGCATTTCAATAGAAATCTGCTCACGGCGCTAATAGTTGGTAATCAATTTGCAACGCATTTGTGATGAGTCACTTTCAACACGTTATGCTCATCTTGCTCATCTCCAGGCTATTAGTTACAAATCGGTTGCCTCAGCACTCACGCATTTTGTCATATTTGTATTCGTCCTTTGAAGGCGAAGAGCAACGATTTGCACCAAATCAAGGTAAAAGTCCTTAGACATTCTATAGAAAGCTAAAAACTTTGTATATGTATGATGCAACTCATTACGGTGACGAATAGTCTACAGTTTCTATTCATTTCAATCAGGGGCGGATCCAAAATTCTTGTGAGGGAGGGGCGCTACTCTGGTTTAAAGTATTAATTAATTTGGAGTCATTTATAGATTCAAAAACGTTTGAAAGAATCGAAATGATTGCAATTGCTATAATTTGAGGGATCCTTTCTTGGGAATAGGCTGAACGTCAGCTAGTTTCCAAGCAACTAGAAATTTTCCTGTCGAATAAGACAAGTAGAAGGAAGTAGAACGTTTTCACAGCGATTTAGTTAAGGATGAGGCATAGCTTTTAATTAACCGGAGCTAGAATCCATCAGAACCAGCGGCTTTGGAGACGCTGATCTCCTTAAGAACTTTCAATACATCTCTCATACGGATATGTATTGGCTCTAGTAAACATCCACATGGGAGATGCGAAACGGGTGTTTGTGAAGTGGGTGGAAGGTGGGAATTTGAAGCGAATCTAGCAGCCAAAATACAAGTTTTATCCAGGGAGTCAACAACCACTTCTCCATTGTTAAGTAGTGAAAGTATAAAGGAATTGGTGAAGTTGTTCCTGATGGTTTTGACCAGGGACCAGAAACCTTTGCTACCTTTACGGTTTGCCAAGTTTTTTTGTCTAACTTTCTGATCAAAGGGAAAGATTTCTCTGGACAATGCAGGTGTTCTGTGCAGTCTTTTAAACTTGTTTCAGTTCTGGACATGGATGCAATTGATAGGTGCGAAAAGCAGACTCTTCGCGTTTATTACTTGGTTGCATTTATCGCTGAATCAGGAGTGATTTTACTGTTGTTGAGATCTGCTGTAGGGATACGGAATGTATTCACATATCTCAATACTCAGAATCTTACTAAATTCTAATGTGTATTCAATTCATCAACATTTCTTGAAGCAAAACCGATCGATCAATCAATTTCTGTAAGATACTGATTGTGATTTGTTTTTATTTAGCGTTTAGGATAAGTACCTATTCTAGTAAAACTATTGCACATTATTGAAATAATAAAAAAAATTTATTCCAAAATAAATATTTCGTTTTAAGTGTAATAACTCACGTCAACAAATCATTTTTTAGCCGTGGTGTAGTTTCGCTGAATTTCTCCAATTACGAGTTGTAATTGTTTCTTTAAATGTTTGTTTTGTCACGTCGAAAATATTCATAATATTCTAATAAGCGGTCTTTATATCGACTTATCAAAGAGCCTTTGGAAGCTGTTTTCAATTAAAACAAATCATCCATCACTTTTAGAGGAATAGGGTCTCTCCTGCTTTAAACAGCCTGAGAAAAGTCACTCTCATGTACACGATTTTTACAGGTATCAGCACTTCCTGTTTTCTCTAGAGGCTTCAGCAGCTCGGACCTAAATTGGAGCGATAGCCAAGTCGCTAGCCATAAGGGCTGCGTTCTTAAACGTATCAAATTGAACGCTTCCAGAAATTTTTATGTTTTTTACAAAAAGTGCAGAATTATTTTGTTAGGAAAAATTGAGAAGATCTACTGCAATTTTTTCCAGTAGTTTTCAGGGAGGCCCCCCGCGCCACATAGCTGGATCCGCCCCTGCTTAAAATGTAGGGATGAATCCAAAACCTTTTTTGCTTATGTCTCCTGTTTTGATAATAAGATAGAGGAGGAAATGCTCTTCGTCACTTGATTCAGTGGACATTATATTGATTATAAATACTTAAAAAAATCAAAAATTTGAGACTTGGCTTGCTTCTGAAGCAAAGTGATTCGAATTCCATCATTTATGTACCTCCGTCTGCGAATCATCAGGTATTAACCAGTTTGTGACTTCGATTCGAACACCAACCAGTAGGGTCATGTGCGAAGGGCGTAAGTGGTATTAAGTTAACATCCATTCAACCTAAATTATTAGTTGGGTTGTAAGTTGTAGTCATTGTTATGAAAGTAACCATTAATAGAAAACTAATTAGGGTTCAAGGAACCGCAATATGTGCTAGGTGGTCTACCTTCTTCTAGACACGAAAATTATCTTTTCATCACAAATTTTGCTTAAAATCTAAAAACTGAAAACTTTAATCAATAATTTTTCATATGGTTTTTCACATGACCATATTTAGTGCCGTACAGGACAGGTGTATCGGGAATCTACAGAAGATAAAGAAAGAATGACAGATTTCAGCACCTTTGTCAGCTATTAAAACGTACTCTCCGTGAAACGTGGAGGAGCGCGTATATACCAATATCTTACCTACTTATTATTTATTTCCGTCAGATGCCATGATGAGCAGACATTGTACGCACTTCATGCTTTAATTTAATTTTAACTAACCGGTGGTGGTCGTGCGATGGAGTCCATTGCCTGCCCTGTTGTAGCTGACATATCTATCTATATAATGATTACTTAAAGGGCGTGTTGTAGGGAAGTTGTACGTAAATATGTATGTACATATAATCGTCGTTTTATACCGGCATTAAATCGGCCAAAGGCAGGGCAGAATGTTTCGCATCTGCTGAACTCAATTTGATCAAAGACGCCGAATTTTAATGCCCTCATCATTTTATGAGTTTTCTACGAAGACACACACCGCATTTATATATCGCTGAAGAAAGATTTAATTTGCGTTCTAAATCAAATTTGACTTGAATCCTGCGCAGGAGAAGATTGGTCTTAATCATAAAATGTGAAAAACCACAAAGCAATGGTAATTAAGTTTTGTTTTACAAAAGAAACAAAAAAATAATTTTCTTTTTTATCAGAATTTAAAGGAAAGCTATTTTTATAATTAAGAAATAAAATAATAGTGTAGCAAATAAAAATGTCCTTTGATGTAAAATTCTATTTATTTTCTACTTAAACTGAGAACTGAGGTCCGGGCTAAACTAAATTTCTATATAAAATTTAGGCGAAAATCTATTGGTGAAAATTTATCTTATATTTTAGCGAAACCAGTACTAAGGTCAACACACTAAATTCGGTGTATTTTCTTCATTAGAGGTGGCACCACTAGTAAGTCTCCAATCAATTTAGACTGAATTTATTGGTCCAGGCCCGTTCTAAAAATATTAATTTCTTTGAGTTCTGTCGACAAAAAAAAATAAATAAAAAATAAAAAAATTTGTGAAAACATCAATATATTCTAAACAAGTGAGTAAAATAATAAAAATTCTTCTTATTCTTCTGATTAATCTCTAATCAATATCAAGGTCTTCATAAATTATAATCATCCTATCTGTACAGCAATGGGAAAAATGTATATCCAGCACCGCTTTAAATCAATTTTGTATTCTAAATTATTCTAGTCATGTTCATGATATTTTGCTTCTCATTTTAAAATACTTTATCACTTGTTTTTTCATATAGTAACCTGTTTTCTTTGTTTTATTGAAAAAATAAAAATTTATTACTTCTGTCAGAAATACAGAAAGTTTTTTACGAGCAATTGTAATACAAAGGATTCAGCTTCGAGTAGCACATATTTAATATATATAAAATCTGAAAACGTGCCTTTTTAACTCAGTAAACGCTTGTAATCCCATATCCTAATAAACATTTTCTTTGTTTAGTATATCTCATATCTGAGTCCCCACTGTCATATTTTAGCTTCTAAAAAAACGGAGATTTGCTAAAATTTAGTTTTGTGCGGACCTCAGGAATAGGTTTTACTTCAAAATGAGGAAAAAAAGTATGTATCTGCACAGATAAATCTATTTTGATTTATTACTTTTTGATTTTCAATTTTTGCCATATGGCATATGTATGGGATCTACAGAAGACGTTGATCAACATATAAATTAAGCCGCCAAAGAAACGATGATACACTATGGGTACTAACTGTGAACGACAATAATACAGAAAAGCTCTCATTTTGATGAAACTTGGCTTAAATGTAGCCTCTTATACCCTAGACACGTGAGACATATCAATGATCATTGACGGAGCAATGATCATTGCATAGCCCTTGTGTCACTGCATCATTGGCGCAATGGTCATTCGTTTCGTCATTGCACCAATTACGCCCCCACAAGCTCATTCGTTTGCAATTATGCATTGCTTGTTATTTCTTTTAGCGATAAGCGCGCTTTAAGCGGTGAGGAACATCAAATTATTGGAAAAATCAGCTGATTTTCCAGCCATCACTGTCAGATGTCATTTGTGAATTTGGATGATACATTTTTCAAAGTAAATTTTGCATGTTTCCCAAATTATTGAATTCTTAAAAAAAAATGTCATACATTATAAATGGAAAAAGAGACGAAGAAAAAAGCAATATTGTGGAAAACTGCTGAAAATTATAAGTTGTGCGAGCTGTGGCGCATTTATATAAAAGATCTGAGAAAGGCACGAAGAAATAGCCACATATACGCGGATATGCATGTGAAATTAAAGGATATGGGAGTAATCGCCAGTATGCACAAGTGACACATTTAATTTGTCAAATCTAATTACGTGAAGACCGTCATTGCCGTGTGCCACCCCAAAACAGGAATGATCAGTGGTCCAATTACGTAATTGAACCAATGATCATTGATATGTCCCGTGAGCCAAATTGTTGAACAAAGTGGTATTGTGTTTTATCAGCTAAAAGTTTGTTTAGTTTTGACAACTATGTGGCAGTAATTTCCACAAACATATATTTAGCATCAGATTTATCCGCTTTTTTCCACGCTAAAATTTTAACGTTTGAAGAGTGGCAGTGTATTTTAATTTTTTTTTCTGACGAAAAAATTCCGTCTTCATTTACGAAACTATTTTGTCCCCACCATCAATTCCATTAAGCTGGGCGCATGAAGTGATGTGACAACAACGTGACTTTTTGATTTCTTCGACTAGCAACTTTTTGGTGACGAAACTAACACCGTGTATAAACGTGAAGTTATATGAATGTGCACGCACTGGTAATATTTTGTTCGCCGTTTGGTCGCTATTGTTTTGGGAGACGCAAGGATGTTTTTAAAAATGGCTGCTACAACGATTGTGTGAGAGGAAGATATAAATAATGAAGCTTTTATACAAGAAGTACAAATGACACCACCCATATACCACAAAAAATTGAAGGAATACTCTGATAGCAATTTGAAAATAAAAATGGGGGGGGGGGAATATATATGCAAGTGCTTTGAGTTACAAGCAAGTCTCTCTTCGGATTCAATTGATGATCGCATAATGGTACTTTGATAAGTTTTAGCATGTCTCAAGATCTGTAGTAAATCGTCAAAGCTTTCAACACTCATACGGAAATATCCAGAGAACTTTTCAGGAGAGGATCGCAGTTCATCAAACAATAAATGAAATTTTCCGTTAAGCACCCTTTTGGTCCAAATTGGAAGAGTCCAATAGCGTTGATATTTTCCATATCTTTAGGACAAAAAGCCAGTAACGCACCCAGGATTTGGCTTGGAGAGGGGGGGGGGGGAGGAGGACCCATCTGAGCACTTGAGGACTGTTATTGTATATTAAAAGGTTTTATTTTATTTTATCGGACTTTGTAATAATCTACAGGCCACATTTTTTACGTAATGTGTTAATTATGTTCAGAAAGCTGACATTCTGGAGGGGACCGGTCCCGTTCGTCCCCCCTCTCGGTGCGCCCCTGGTCACAACTGCCTCCTCGAAATTTATATTGATGAATGAGATGATATAAAAGATAAGTTTTTTGGGTGACAGTTATTCACTGTGTGCGTAGTAAACCAGCCCACGCCGACAGTGACAAAGAAGTAGTGTGGCAAAAAGTCTCTAGTGCGCATTAGGCCTAATATAAACCAATGCAATGGTATAAAAATTTTCTGAAATTTTTTTTTTGAAAAAATACTGGGGCTGCAAACACTGTCACTATACTTTTATATACTTTTACTTTGTATGAAAATTTGTTGTCACACAGTCTACTTTCAGCAGCAAATCTCTGACAGCTAAACCAGCTTCTAATAGGTTGTCTTACTGGTTGAATAGTTGGTCATCGGTTGGTCTACAATCGCAGGCACTAGGGTCTCCATGGATCGCGCAGCACTGGGCCCTAGCCCAGCGGGCCCATGCGTAAAGATGGCACTGGTTGCATAACATATACCGCCATCGTTTTATCAATAATAACTGTCTTGCATTACTTTCCTTCCGCCTGTTCCTCAATATTTATGTATACGAGCCAATTCAAGTGTATTTAATCTTTCTTCGTGGCTGACGTGCGAAGTATCTAGCGTTGTTATGTTTGCAGGCCCACAGTATGCAGTATGCTATATCGTGTGTGGCACTATCATCTAGCCGAAAACTATGTCATCTGCTGTGCGATTGGCAGCTGATGGCGGGCAAGGCATACAGAAAACATGATACATTTTACGCATTTAAAAGTTTATAAGAATATTCTCTTAATTACAAAAATTTATTTGAATCTGCTATTTCGTCATTTATTTCTTTTACAGGAAAACAGTTGCTCCAGAAAGCCTTCATGGAGGGACAGAGTTTTATCAAGGTAATTGTAGACTTTTTCATCTGGCCAGTATTTCCTAACATACAAATATCTTTTTATATTCGTGCTAATAAATCACAGTTGCTTAATTAAATTTTTGTAGCGTTACCTTAAAGTAAATTATCGTATTACATTAAGATGCTACGGGGGTGAAATTACACTAGAAATATATGTGTTGGCATAGATCTGGAGTACCATGTCTGAATAAATAGGTTAATAGTATGTAAAAGATAAATGGGTAATTTTTATGAACTATAAAAAATCAAGTAGGTTAGGATCTTGTTGATCAAACTCACATTAATTAAAAGCAGTATTATAACGTAATGCGATTTTAACATTGTTTTTTGTCCTCTCACTCTCCCGGAGACCATTTTATGATGAAGGGATGACAAGGTTCACTCCTCCACTACTATTTTAGGTTATCATAGGGATATTGCCAAATTAGTACCAACAATATCATTGGGTGGATGGGGCAATGGCATGAGTGCACAACATCTGTATTCACGGAAATACAAAGTAAGTGGTGTAAGGGTGCCTTCAGGACCGGATGTGGTGCGCCGATTTTGTTTGTGTAAGACACAATTTCTTGTTAATGGTGTCATGACAGCGGCAGGATTTGGGTTATCCACCCCACAACTCTTCTGCAGCGTGTCGCCCTGTAGTCGACGCTGTTCAAAGAATGAGTTGTCAGCTTCTGCTGACAGTCGGGACTTGACGTCCTATTTTACTCACTCGACCTAGTTCCATAACAGCATTTTGCTGTCTTCTATATCGTCTGCGATTTCTTCTCCAGAATTCACGAGATGGTAAATTTCATCGTCACTAAGTTTCTGTTCATAATCGTCACTGTCCTTCCTTCAGAACTCTTTCTGCCGACATTTTCGCAGTCAGGGATTTGCTATACAGATCTACATAGTCTGCAATTTCAACGCTTTGATTTGTAGAAGATAAGCTCAACACTCTTTCAGGGTACTGCTTCCAGCGGTACTTTTCTCCAAAAATTTCTTGAAGTAAAAAACGTCGGTAATGGCGTTCGAACGGCTCCAGTACACCTTGATCCATTGGTTGTCTAATGGAGGTCACGTTTCGTGGAAAAGCTTTGACAATGATATTTCACTTCTGAAAATCGACTTGTTTGGGTGCGATGGAGCGTTGTCGAGTAACAAAATCGCTTTTCTAGAAAGTCCGTTTTTTTTTTCAAAAATCTCTCAACCGAGGAACGAATTGTTCGAAAAACCAAATTTGGAAAAGATCGCAATTCATCCAAACACTCATTTGATGTGCGTAGAGCACTGGCAAGGTTTTGTGTCTGATGTGTTTAATCGCCCTGGGTTTAACCAATTTCCGAATACGTATTAGCGGAAGTTTGTGTATTCCGGACGGGTTACTGAATGCTAAAATGCTAACCCTTTTTTTATTCTTTTTGTACTCTGGAGCCACGGCTTCTTCTCGTGAAGCCCATATCTTAGAAGATATCATCCTAGAATTTAGGCCAGTCTCATCGTAGTTATAAATGTGATCTCGCGAGTATTCTTCTTCCGCTACAAGTCTCTCGAATTCTTCTTTAAACTTTGTCAATCCACCTTCACCAGGCTGCATCTTTTCGCCACAGATGCTTAATTGACTAATACCGTGTTTTTCTACCATCTATCCAGCCGTTTGCAATTTACTGTAAAAGTCTCGCTTTCATCAAGAAATTATTTCGCAAGCATCATAGCCATTTACCTGTAAAATGGGTCCTGAATGGAAGAAAGAAAAAGAAAGGTCATTTCGGAAAAACCTATTTACACTGTATGGTATTGGAAAATAATTAATGTGGAGTGCTCTGATAAGTTAGTTGCCTCGAATAATGCGGAGATTCGGTTGATCGAAAATTCTGAAAATTCCCAAAATCAAAATTCTCAGCGAAATTAAATTTTCTAGCATAAAATACACAAAATCTAAATGGCGCTCACGATTTTTCTAGGGATTTTGTGTTTTGGGCCTAAATTTCCTTTATTACTCATACGTGCTTATGTACATAACTATAATCATTTAAATCAGCAAATCTAAGAAATCTACGTTGAACCTAGATTGTATTAACGTAAGCAGAGACTAGAAAGGAGCCGCAGAGGACGCAGGCATATTTTAAAATTGGTCAGCTAACAAAATAACAATTGAAAGAGTTGGCAGCATGCTGGTCGTTAAATTGGAAATTTTTACGAAGCCTAGAATAGCGTTAACACTTTTCACGATAGAGGCTACTTATATGATCCTCGAAAGAAAAGCAAGAGTTATGAACAACGTCCAAATCTTTGGTTTTATTCAGTCTAATTAATGAATTTCAGTCTACAGTGTAATCGAAGTGAAATGGACATATCTTTTGAGAAAAACAAAAAATAAATAATTGTTTGAGTACCAAGTATAGAAAATGGCTAAGTTTTAAGTTAAAAGAGCACAATCTTGGAATTAGTAAGAATTGAATCAACATCGCTAATGTAAGTAATAAAGAGTAAACGACAAAAGGAATTCTTTGCATTCGGTCCGATAAATAGGAAGAGAAAAAGTTGTAATTGGTCTAAGACCAATAATATTATACCCTAGATGAAAATAAAGAATTAAGTGAAACACAAAAGTTTTGTATGACAACAGCCAGAATGGAATGCCCGGTTTAGTTCATTTTTAAAATTTTATTTACTATTTTTACCAAAACGCTGTATACAAAATTTTAGCTCTTTACATCGACGAGCTATCAGGCAGTGTCCAAAAATATATAGGAAAAACCATCATTTTATATGGCAATACCAAGAAAGGGTTGGCCGATTTGATCTATTTTTAAATCTTTATTTACTATCACTATGAAAACAGCTCTCTCGATGCGTTTTCAGACGGTGTTCAAAAGTTTTGTACATGGTATATTATCTATTGCAATTATATATAACTTCTACGATTTTGGGAAAACATCCTTTCGAAGTGATAAGAGTTGGGTACAAAAGAGCAGTAGCGCACTTAGGATTTGGATTGGGGGGGGGGATATGTGTTCTAAGTCCGAAAGGGTTCGGAAAAATAAGGCGCTAAAGTCGATTCCTGATTCCCATCTGAGCACTTAAGAACTCCTTTTTTGAAGATATTGAATTTCAAGTTTTATTTCTTAATCCTTGACATGGACCATAGAGCCACTGCTTTCTTTATCTTCAATAGATTAATCATAATTTCATAATAATGTAACACATTTATTTATTTATTTACAAGCCACGAAATTTGATCCGCTTTTACAAAATTTTAAAAAGAAACCTAAGGCCCGATGCACACATCAATGTTTTGGACGTGAGGGGCGGCTGACATAGTGCACGCGAAAAATCAATACACCCAAATACATCGAAATTCATTTGAAATTATTGTATTTCCTATTCTATATACATAGGCCTTGTGTCACAGTACTCAGAGACTTGAATTACGGCACCGATGCGGTGCTCGGTAGCAGTAACGCATCCAGGATTTGGCTTGGGGAGGGGGGGGGGGGCATAGGTGTCCCAAGACCTAACGAGTCGGAAAGGTAGGGCTCTAAAGTCGCGACCTGCTCCCATCTGAGCACTTAAGGACTGCTATTGTAGATTAAAAGGTTTTATTTTATTTTATCGGACTTTGTAATAATATACCACATTTTATACGTAATTTGTAAATTATGTTCAGAATACTGACATTCTGGAGGGGGGCCGGTCCCGTTCGTACCCGCTCTCGGTGCGCCCCTGCTCGGTAAAAAGTGGACGCAATTTGGACCTAATTGAACGCAATTCCATATCAAATGGGAGACATGTGTGAAATGGTTATCAAACATTTTTTTGAAATCTTGCATATTTGGAGGGTTTGTGAAATCAAAAATACGAATTAAAAATTTGCCCTATACATTGCGTTTTTAGCGAGTTATAGCATTTTTAAAATTCCAAAATATTCTGTCCTGTTTCCTCTTTAAAAATTCATAAATATTTTGCTATTCATGCTAGAATAAAAAAATATGCCTTATTTCAATTTCAATTTATTTTTATACTGGTTGATTCTACAATAAAACTTACAATCTTTTTGATTGCACAATTAATTTTAATATCTACAAATTAATAATTCTAATAGCGTTTCAATGTAACCAAAATATAATTAAAGCTAAGTGACTACGTTACTAACTGATAGGCAAAAATATAACAATTCAGAGGTAGATAACGAGAGGCCGAAGGAAGTCAAGAAACCGTGAAGAATAGGAGCACCAACACACATGTAAACTATAATCATTGGAATATATTTAAAAATGTTTTTAAACTATTTCTGAATCGGCTTGCTGAGGTTGTCCGTTGAATGTCCGCAGGTAGAGAGTTCCAGATAGTTGTTGCATGTATAAAGTAAGAATGCTGCCGAAGTACAGAGAGAAAGCGAGGAATTAGAAGCTGTCGGTGCCTTTCAGAACGGAGGAAATTTAAATATTCATAAAGATACCTAGGTTCTTTCTTATATATAATTTTATGCATGAAAATAAAACTCTTGTATGTGCGATAAGTTTTAATAGAGCAACTAAATATTTTGTGCACATACGGACTGATGTGTTCAAAACGTCGCAATCCATATACACAATCATTATAGGCTACATCCGGTTTCCGACTGCAGACAGAGTCCAGTGACGGAAACATTAGACTACCATAAATAAAATGTGGCATAACTAAGGTTTTTATAAACTTAAGTCTGGTTTCTATGGATAATAACGCTGCTGTCGAAAACAGCTCTAGACTTTGCTGATAAGAGCCTTGATAAAGTCGCAACAGGTCGTATGATCATTCAACATAACACCAAGGTTCCTGACTGTTCTCATGTACGGCAAAGGAGAACAGTTTAGAGTTATTGGCGGTACATAATTTACATCAATGTCATTTCTATATTGCAACATACAGCAAGATTTACTGGCATTGAGTGCCAGATTATTTACGATTGACCATGAGTAAATTTGTTGAAGATCGTCATTCATGCGTTTTACCCCATCCTCGATCAAATCAATCGGTATATTAAGATATATTTGAACGTCGTCAGTATACAGATGTACTTTTGAATATTTAACAACACTAGGGTCTAGGGAGATTATTTGTATATAATCTAAATAACAATGGTCCCAGAAGTGAGCCTTGTGGGACTCCACACACCAAGAATAATCACTCTTTAGTTTTACTTGTTGGAACCTATCAGACAAAAAACTTCTTATACTTGCAATGGCTGACGAAAAAAAGTTATACAAAGAAAAAAGCTTTGTTAGTAATTTAGAATGTCAAAAGCATTCGAGAAGTCCAACAAGGACAGCAAACCAATATCACCTTTATCATGTGCAAACCGAAGATCTGTAGTCACCTTTAACAGAGCTGTCTCGCAGCTATGCCCACGACGAAAGCCAGATTGCCAGCATGACAGGAAACATGAAGTTTGAAGATGACCAAGTATTTGTGGTGTCATAATCTTTTCCAGAGCCTTTGATAAAAATAGGTCTCATTTGAAAGTTAGGATTTGAAGCTAACTAAGAAAAAGAAAAATTATATCTGTTATCCTTGAATATCCTGGAAGACGTACTTTTAATTTTATTATTTTTTTTAGTTTGTACCTTATATTATCCACTAAAACATATCCAAATTTCAGCTTGAGATCTTAGCGGGATCAGGGAGTCAAAAATCATGAAAGCCTCACCAATCATGCATTTGCTCATAATAAATTCTTAGGTTTTTGAAAATTTCATGAAAGTTAGTAAGTAATTATCTGTGAAAGTGGTGAGAGTTAAAAAAAAATGATCCTCGGGGGCGGTCCCATTCGCCCCTCCTCGGTCTGGCCCTGCAAGAGATAGCTATCGATTTTTTCAATACAGAAGCAGGAATACCATCAGGATCGCTAGAGCAACTTTCGGTTATTTCATCAAATAGATCTTTACTCTCGAGAGGAATAAATGGATTTTTTGTCAAGTAATTAAAATGACTAAAACCAATATCCCAGCCAATGTCAGAAAAGGCGGTACTAAAGAATTAAAGAATTTGGAGACTATAATGGGATTATTGCTTTCAATATCCTCAAGACCCAGAGCCATTGGATATCCATCAATCTTGTGATTTGAATTCATAGCAAATACAGCTTCTAGATAAATCATAGTTGTTTTGCCTTTCATCCGTGGGTGTAATATGTAGAGTTTGCCTCATATAATTCATACTCAGAATTTATTCTGACTTTATATGAGATCAGGTCAGTATAATCTTTTTTCAAGCGTCTACAGCAGGCAGCAGAAACTAGGCCATAGGAAAAGGTGCTCTGCCTTGGTACCTTTTTGAAATAGTCTTTTATTTTTGTCAAAACTAATGAAACAAATCTTACTGATAATTATATATTGTTTAACCCATAACCTTTCCAATAATAGTCGAATATGCAGTTAAAAATTAATATTTCAGGATATATGAAAGTAAATATGAAGGTCCTTTTGGTAGGCGATCAGAGATAACCATACTGATGAGACTTCTCTGATCGCTGGGTCGAAAAGTTCAATCATATTTTTGCACTTAAAATGCATTTTGTAAATTTATTGATATTATTTTCAATAAATTTCAGTCTGTTAGACGAGAAATCTCCTTCATGTCCTTCTTTTGGTCCAAGGTACAACATGCAACTGTACCATGGACAATGGGGTATTGTACCTTGGACATTTATGTAATTTACTAAGAAGAAATGATGGTATATAAACACAGTTAAACTAAATAACACTCTTTATTCATTCAAATATAAGAATATTCACAAAACAGGCTACAAAACAAAAATTTGCTGTATACAGGGTGTCCCGTAAGTCGACGTCAAGTCGGAATCGGGTGATAGACCAAATCATAACTGTTACCAGAAAAATATAAAAAAAATCTAGGTCATGTATTTTTCAAATTATAGACATTTATTTTGTTTTCGAGAAAATGTACACCCTGTGATGGCTTTTTAGCTCCTGTTGATACAAATCTTTACTTTTTTTCAATTTTATTTTTCTTATGTAATCCTGAGTAGTGCTTATATAACCTGTTGCTTTAAATTCTAAGCCAACTGTTCCAGCTTGGAAGAAAATGTCACATTTTGCCAAACCAAGAAAAGGAAATTAATATTTCACCCAACTTTAACTGACTGCAATGAAAAAAAAATGACTACGCCAGTTTGGCAAGTAACTTTAAAAGTTGACGCATTTAATAAGGATTCTAAAATGGTATAACAATGGCTACAATATTTCTCAGATTACGAAAAAAAAATTTTTTCTTCCTGAAACCCAGTTTGGAAAAATTTCTTTTCACCTCCTAAAAATGATTCTAGTGTACCCAAAGGTTTCCTTAAGACCGTAACTTTAAGATTCTATTTTGAGTGAGATGGAGAGTCATTGCATGAAATGTTAGTGAGCAACATAGTAACAGTTATGATTTGGTCTATCACCCGATTCCGGCTTGACGTCGACTTACTGGACACCCTGTATAAATATTTAATTTATTATTTATCGGCCGGCCTGTGGCTTTTTTTGACATGTCCGTTGTACAAATGTTTGAAGTGTCCAAGGTACATACCCCCTTGCAAAAGAAACAAAACTGCCTGTGAAATATTTTAATATACACAATTCACCATATGATGCACGATTTATAATATTACATATTAAACAAGTTTTACCTTAGCTGGAATCCAAAGATATAAGAAGAATTAAGCTCCAACACTTTCAATTGGAAAATATTTACTTTTCTCACGAGTTTTCTTTCAAGCGCAATAACTGCACATTTGTTTGACAAACTTATTCCCAGAATAGTTTAAGTGTCATCTGTTGATTATTAAAATCAGATGAAAGTGCATTTATGTAATTGGTAACTACAGTTCGTGTGGAAAATGAAATGACCAAGGTAGAAACATGTCCAAGATACAGCATCTTCCCCTACTGATGAGTATGAGGTTTTTCTATACGAAACACATTATTTTTCTTTCATTCTTTTTTCAGTCCACTTTGAGCTTGCACAGTTTTAAAATTCATTCGATTTAATCCAAATTTTTCAACTCTTTCCAAAAATCTTATTCTATATTTCTCAATTCCATTTCCATTCCATTTTTTTATTTTCGTTTAGTTTTTCGATTCACTCAATTTCGCTATTTGGGACCTGTTAATTAATCAAAACCAATCCTTTAAACTTGCTGCCCTAAATCAATAAGTTGTGTGATGAAATAAAGAATAAAAACAAACAAAAAAATTCACTTTTGCTGTTGTACCGGAGAATCCCAAAAAGTAGCCATCTTGAGAACAAATACATATTTATAAAGAAATTGTTGGTAATAAATTTGAGTTCGGAAATATTTCCTTTGTAGTAAAAAGGAGTTCGTAGACTCGATTCAAAACTACGTGCCGCCCAACATTTGTTTTTATCTTATAACCACCCCTTCTCCAGCCTAGCCGGCAACAGATTATACACTTGAGGGTAAGAGCATAACAAAGTTATAATAAATGATTTTACTTTTATTCATTATAATACATATTCAATTGAAATTAAGCATGTAAATTATCTACTAAGGGATATAGTTTCAATAGCTCATTTCAAGAAAAGTTACATAGATTACAGTCTACACTTTGTTGCTCAACAAAATAAGATTGTCTGGTTCCAGTGGCACATTGGTCAGATCTGGACCTGATCATAGTTCAATTATTTTCACCTCATGAAATCAAACGATGAATTTTAAAGAATTCTCCAATAACTTTTCACAAGAAGTGTAAAAAGTATCGAAAGAAAGACGCTATTTTCTCATCTAAATTCGAAATGTTGTCACTTCATCAATCAATTGCGAACGTGATTATCATTCTCAAGCGAAAATACTTTACATACATACATATATGTACATATGTATCTACACATTTATTGAACGTCAGATAAATATTTACTTTGGCACCATAGTCATTTCCCGGATGCCATAGAGGTGAAATCAACCTGAATCCAATTACAGCATAGCAAAAGTCCGATTCCAATTCCATAATGAACTTTTAATTCTGTTTGTCCACAATAATTCAATTCATCAGAAATATTTGAAGCCGTGGGAACCGGCACCAGGCTATTAAATGAGACAAGAAAGACAACATGCAGTCAACAACTTAAGACAGGTGTTTCCCCACCTGATCTTATGAAGGTGAGAGGGGGATGGGGGGAAATTAACAAAAAGATACTTTGTAATATGCGATGTATAGCTTTGACTTGAAATGGGTGTGTACGATGACAACGACCCAGTTAGTTAGTTAGTGTGAGACTGGAACACGCGCACTGCGTCGTCGGTACAGTTCGGGCTCAGGCTCGGGGCCTCCAAGCGAGACCCAACACTTCATCAAGAGACCCAAGTACCTCATCTGTGACTCCTCTAGATATCTGCTGTATAATATGTATGTATCCATCCGCATCTAATTTGAAATGGCAAAGCAAATAACTCACTTGATATCCCCCATTCCGTAATGTGTTTCCAATAAACTCAGACGGGGGAGCAATTGGCGTTGATTAATGATTGACGAGATGAATTGCTGCTAATCTTTTTGGTAATTTCACCATATTACGACGAAGAGAGCAAACTAATCGCATTGGAGGAATTTTAATTTCTCTCAATGATCACATCTAATGAATTTCGAACGTGAGCTCCTCTTCAACAGCAGCTGGGATGGAAACAAGCCTTTTTTTTTGTTTTTTTGGTGAGTTGATTTCATCGATAAGGGTAGCAGCAACATTTATTCATTATGTTCGCACCATTAATTATGTTTGCTGCTTGAAGGTTTTTGTGGTGGTGCCATTTTGTAAACTTTTAAATAAAACAAACAACAGAAGGAATTTTTTTTTTGTTTTTATTGTTGTTAAATATGGAGTGGCGAAATATTAGCAAAATATCACAAAATTAAAATAAAGGTTACCATCAAGTTTGTGGTGGTCTAGTCTAATGGATTGAATGGATGAATTGATTTATAGTTAGTAAAAGGTTCTTGGATTCAAATTCTACAAGCGTCGACCATTTGTGGAGGTATTTCAGATAAGAGGTCAGGAAACCTATTACATAGCCATTGTAATATGATGTATGTAATTACACGTCTAAAGAAGACGATACCTGGGTAAAACAAAATACATAACTTCATATATGAATATACGCAGCTATGTGCACTTGATGCTCAGATTGTGTAAATTTTATCTAAGCAATTCCCCTTTATTTTCCAGGCTGATCTATTCAAAAAACGGTTGATCTCCATTGGATGTTATTGTGTGGGTCAGCTTTTAATTCAATTTGTCATTTTTCAGTTGATGTGCTTTCTGTGAAAATAGTTTCACTTAAAGTAGTTTTGGGGATAATGTTGGGTTGGGAAGACGAAGCTAACCTGTCCGAATTCGTTCGTTTGCTCAGCTTGATTTCACAGATAGCAAACAAACTTAACCTTAGCGAATAAACATAACCTCACAATACGTTGTCTATTTAAATAAGTCAGCTCGAACCTTGACTAAACTGATCAAGCTAACCAGATGTCAAAACTGTTATACAAAGTAGCAAGGCTCGGTGGCATAGATATGGATTCGGATAGAGCTTGTCGCAATGTTACGTCACTAGCTGTAATAAGGAGACGAATCTGGACAGGTCCTAAGTTAAGAGCTAATAACTCTTCAATGGCTACAAATAGCACATAGGTGTAATAGGTCAATATTCTAGTCAATCGGGACTAAATAAGGCCTTTGTGCTCTACAAAAGGTGGGGTAGTTGTGGTTTTTATATATGCTATTCAGTTCCGCGCTCTGATGAAAAATCCAAGTTTAGACCCTTGAGAGAGGTCCGCCATCTATGATTAAAGGTACCAAAAATTGATTTTTTGAAAATAATTCCTCAACGGTTGATCCTACGACAAAAATGTAAAAATATAAATTTGAAGAAAACTAAAATCCTTATTTTTTTTGTAAAAAAACACTTTTTTTGTAAGTATGATGTATAACGAGTTACAGCAGCGGAAACTGGAACATTCTTCCAAAAACTGTATACATATGGTACCATTATTACAGGGTGTTTCGTCCATGTAAAAAAAGGAGGTCAAACTAAAAACAAAAAGGTAAGAATATCCAATATTTTTAGTTTGGACCACCATAATTCCTGAAAGGAGTACGGTTGAGGAGTCGTTGGAAAGCCCACGAAGTTTTGCATATAATGAGCTCTTGACGATGACCGTACACCCTGTACATTTTGAGATACAGGTATTTTGTGTAAAGCTAGCGTATTTTTTAATCACCAAAACGGTTAATATGGATCCCCTCCTGCCGTACAATTTTTTTTTGTCTAGGTTAGTACTATCACCTCCTTCTCTATAGACCACCTAGGAGGAAACACCCTGAATATCACCTGAACCCCAAGTTCAGGATAACCGTATAGGTATAGGTCAGATAATTAGTTTTTCCTGAATTGATCAGATTAATGTTTTATATATGCAATTAAAGCTATTCATTCTGTTGTGGGTGATAATGATAATGTATCTGTCGTGTCGTTTTGTGAAGTTGCTGTCACTTTTCATCAGTAACTAAGATTTTCAACACCTACGCAATGTTCAGCGAATTTTCATGTATTATGTATATGGAAAGAGGCATTAGTGATCCCAATTCCTAAAAACTCCAAAACATTGACTTAAAAGATTGCCCTATTGAACTTATGCAGAACTATGAGCTGACCCAAAATAGGCGTATACGTAAGAAAAGTTACTTACGTAAAGAGTACGTGCCCTTAAAACTAAGAAGGGCTACCCAAAATAACCTTAAGCGTCCGTAAGGAAACTTTCGTTAAGTTTAATTGACGAATTGCCGTAAGTAAAGTGTATGTACGAAATTGAATTTATTAACGAATGATTGACATTTTTGTCAAAATAACCGTCTAATACTGTAAGGCGTTTATTTAATTAAATCAATTTCCGTTTTTTAGTTTTGCCCTTTTTTGAAATAGAAAATGTTAAATGTTAAGATAATAACATTTACCAAATGTGACGTTTATTTATGGCAAAAATGTCATTCATCTGTAAGTAAACCTCAATTTCGTACAGTGTCGTAAAGTTCTTTACATCTATTTTGCGGCAGTTTTATTTTAGCTAACTGAACGAAGGTTATTGACAATATCTTACGCTGTCAAAATTAATAATAATTAATTTTTTAACTCCGAAAAATCACAAACATTTATATTAAGCGGAGAAAGTTGTGATTTATTCTATTCTCTCACAGTAGAGTTCAACTCTTCCACCATCATACTTCTATGCTGAAATCCAAAAATTTAGGTATTATATGGATTTCTCGACTGGGGGGTTGTAACCATAATAACATGAAACTAAATATCGTTTACGTAGTTTTGCCCTAACATTCAAAAATATTCACAACAAAGGAATAAACAAACAGGAAAAAAGCTAGAATTGGCCAGTTCTTACGATACCCTAGATAAATCTGGAATGGTTCGTCGGACAGTAAAAATGAATATAACCAATTCCATAGGCTTTTTTTATTCTGAAGAAATGTTTAGTACAATATAAATGTCTAGGACTGACCATTTTACAGTATATATTTAAAAAACCTCTATTTTTGGTATGGTAACACCAAGAAGCACAATTGGAATAAGAAGCCGTTCGTTGAGTTTTTTCACTTCCTTCCATCAACCTCTGTCTGTATGCTTTTGATCGCACTTTACATAAGCAAATTTGATATTTTGTGTAAATAACCAATAACAAGCCGGAAAATGAAAGTTATGAACCATATGACCGAAGAATGAATAATAAATCCATACTCATTATCCATATTTCGCATATAACTCTATGTACAAATGTCAGTTATGTATATGGAAGCATACGTTCAATTCTTTAGTCTGGCTTATGATCATTGTAGTTAGGCCTTCAGTTACCTACTCGCCGACTTCATTGATGCGACCAAGATGCTTTCTGTTTATATGTCTAGAATTCTATTTTACTGCTCTTTCTTCGTAGTACTGCCACAGTGTGAAAATTTTGTTTGGAAAATATTTGACGCCAAAATTCCAAAATTCTGCATTTTATATTCTGAAGAACTTTTCCGTACAATAAAAACGTCCATATACGTAAAAAGCCTTGATTTTTGTATGGCAGCACCAAGAAACGGTTGCCCGATTTATTCCATTTTTGAACTTGTATTTACATATTAAATGAAAGTGATGCGTACAAAATTTCAGCTCTCCAGATCGACACGCTCTCAGGTAGTATCGAAATATATAGTAGAAAACAAAATCTTTGTATGGCAACCCTCCGAAGGAGTTACTCACTTTATCCCATTTCCGAACTTAAATCTACAATTTTATTAAAAAGGGCGTGAACATTATTTTAGCTCTCTAATTGAACGCGTTCTCGAGCTATTGGAAGGACGGACAGACGAACAGAGGACAGACGGACAGACGGATAAACGGACAGATGGACAGACGGACAAACGGACAGACGGACAGACGGACAGACGGACAGACGGACAGATGGAGAGATGGACAGACGGACAGACGGACAGATGGACAGACGGACAGATGACAGACGGACAGACGGATAAACGGACAGACGGACAGACGGACAAACGGACAGATGACAGACGGACAGACGAACAGACGGACAGACGAACAGACGACAGACGGACAGACGGATACACGAACAGATGGACAGACGGACATGCGGACAGATGGACAGATGGACAAACGGACAGACGGACAGACGGACAAACGTACAGACGGACAGACGGACAGACGGACAGACAGACAGACGGACAGATGGACAGACGGAGCGACAGACAGACAAAGATGCAAAAACAAAAGACTTTTAATATTATTAGTATTATTATATTTATACTAGTATTATTTCTATGCGTTACAAACGGAATGACAATCTTAGTATAGGTACCATATAGATTCCATCTGGGGTATAAAAATAAAATTACTCTTGCAATTTTGGCGCCATCTATTGTCAAAGTTACTGACTTACTTTCGTAGCTTCCATACAGCAATTTTTTTGTAGAATGAAGTGAAAACTCCATTTCGAAAAATCATGTACATAAATGGGAAAAAGCTAAAGCCATTAACGTTGAAAAACTTCAATTTTATTTTACGTTTCGTAGCATACTTAACTTTTTAAGAGAGAAAATCGCTAAGATTTAGTTAAACTACTTTTGGAGAATTACAACTTTAGACATTTATCTTGCGGTATAGTAGTTGAGCGCTGTCAGTAAGCTTAAGATGACACATGGAGTCATACCGATAGCTGTGTCAGTACTTTTGAAAACATATTCTAATACTTATATATGTATACCAAACATTTTTATATTATACCGATTTCATCCATATACAATTTTCGAACCATGGGCATTTTGACACGCGTCCGGCTTATTCTGTCCAAACCCATTAAAATTTACATAAAAATTAAAAAAAAAGAAAGTATATTACACAATAATTATATCTTCCTCATACAAAACTACCGAACTTCTTTCTTCCAACATCTTACAAGTCAATAGATTTCAATTCTGTGCTCATTTTAATTTACTTCTTGTACCATCATCATCATCATCATCCAGTTAACACTTATATTTTCGCGGACCTATCAAAGATCTTAAGTCCACCGTAAAAAAAAAATACAGAATTCCCTCCCGTCAAATAAATTGGATAGGGTAGACGGGTTCCGTCTTTCATGACTCTTTAATAAAAGTCCAATCTCAGTAAATATGCATTATAAAACCTGTGTCCTCTGGTGATTTGTAATTTCGCCATACTATTCAGGTGTGGCCACGTTCGCATAAAGCAATCATCACGAGTGTTTGCCGCATTTAATCCGAGTCCTATTGCTAACTGAATCAATGCGAGCATTTTGCTTCCAACAGCGGGCCTTCCAGCCACGTCCGCTTTAATTTCAATTAGTAATAAATCTGAGATATAACAAGCCGATGCGATGTGATGGTGTAATTTATACAGGCACCCTTTGAATTGGATTCGGCCTCTGCTAAAAAGGTGTTATTTTATGACGATGCAAATTTGCAGTAAAGTTATTGCCGCCTGGGAGGCAGGTTTCATTTCAAAGATAAGCAATCGCTTTTCAATTTTGTGATAACCAGTGCAAGTGTTTTTAATCAATTTATTGCGTTTTCTGATGGTCTGTATCTGATGGAAAATATAGATAATCACGCTATTCATTGAGGATAGTGTGTCAATTCGGTAGATCGTGTGACTTTTTCGCATGTCTGATGGTTGGATAGAGTACTTTTCATTGTGGGCTTGAGGAATTATTAAATGATTTTTATTTTTTTCATTATTCTTTTCCACTCACGCATTGGAAAGCATAATTTTAATTTTGACATTTTTTGTTGCAGACTTGAGTACCTATCTAAAGACTTCAAAAACTGCGGGCAGTACACGGAAAGGAAAATCTATCCAATTTGGTATAAAAAATATCAAATATACTATTGGTTTTGCGTCAATCAATTGAATTTTTATGCTTGGAGGTTGTGGTTGGTTCTGGAAAATGTTTATTATGTGCTGTGTATCGGCCTCCTGGTATCTATAGTGAGTTGTCTGTAGAACAGCTTTCTAATGCAATGTCACACGTAGTACACCGTTACAATGATGATAATATTGGTGGTGTTCTCAATGTAAACATCCTGATTGATGATTTGATGACTGATAGGTTCTTGACTGATATGGTGGGGCACCCCACTTGGATGTGATAAATTTAATTGTTCCAACCCTTTACTTCTTGATCTTGTCATGGTTGCTAATAAAAGTAATGTCGGATTTCACAACCAGCTGAGTCCTCCAAGTATACTGGATCATGATATAAACTTGATGACCTATAATCTCTCCCCGGAAGGTGGGAAACTTAATAAAACTTTCTGCTATTGTGATTTCAAACATCTTGACAATCATAATCTGATAAATGAGTGTATGTCACTAGCATGGAATGATATTTTCCTTCTTCCATCGGCGGAGAAGCAACTGTGGAAATTTAATAAAATGTCTCTTATTTATATCATAAAGTCAAACGGATCTGTCCTTTTAGCAATTCATGGTTTTCTGATGAAATCCGCTCTCTCATTGTAGAAAGGGAGTTCTTACATAAACAGTGGAAACGGGTGAATACTCCTTACACGCGCACACTCTATAAACAATATTCTGCAATTATGGGAGCTAAGTGTGAGTATTTTTCTTCTCAATTCGATTCAAGCTTACCTTCCAAAACCTTGTGGGGAAACTTGAAGCGAGCTTCCATTTATTCTGATGTCCTTTTGATTCTGAGGAACTTAACCGGCACTTTACTTCAGGTCCAGCATCAAATTTATTAATTCTACAATAACCTAGCATGTCCTTTCTTACTTTACGTGAACAAAGTGTTAATTGCTTCTCTTTCCCGTGTGTAGAGAATGATGAACTTTTTAATCGATTTACTGTATCAAGTCCCGTGCTACTGGTTTTGATGAAATAAATCCTCGTTTTCTCAAGATCTTATTGCCTTACATTTTTCCGTACGTTCGGTAGATCATGAACACTTGTGTAACTACATCTCAATGCCCAGAAGTATGGAAAATAGCTAATGTTATTCCTATTGCTAAAAAAATGTCTGCTACTGAGCTGGCACACTACCGTCCCATCAGGACTCTCCGTTTTCTTTCCAAAGTCTTGGAAAAGCTTATGCGTGCCCAGATTGAAAATTATGTAACATGTAATGATCTCCTGGCGAAATATCAGTCTGGCTTTCGTGCACGACACAGCTGTGAATCTGCGTTACTCAAGGTCACTACGGACTTGCGATCGGCTCTAGATGAGGGAGATCTTGGTGTGATGTTTTTGTTAGACTTCTCAATGGCATTTAATTGTGTTGTACATGAAAAATTGCTGCGTAAGTTATATGCAAACTTTTAGTTCTCCTCTTCTGCTGTTAAAATGATATCCAATTTTCTCTCAAATAACTCGCAACAGAGGTGGTCATAAAAGGAGTTCTATCTTTCTGAATGCATTTAACATGTGGAGTTCCTCAAGGTTCAATCTTAGGACCTCTTCTCTTTAGTCTCTACATTAACGATTTATGTGATGTCGTGCATGATGTTCAATTGCACCTGTATGCAGATGATGTACAGTTGTACTTATGTAGACCTCATGGACTGATTGAGGACTGTATCTGCGGACTAAACGATGATCTCTCAGACATTTTTAGGTGGACAACTGATAATCAGCTGCTTCTTAACCACAAAAAATCACAAATCTCTAATTCTGATGTTAATATTGAGGATCTTCCCCAATTATGCTTAATAAAGTGGAACTGCCTTATGTAAACTGTATAACCAATCTGGGAGTGAAAATTAATAATCGTTTGAGGTGCTGTGATCATATCAAATCTATGGTTAGCAAAATATATGGTGGGCTTAGGAGACTCTGGCTGTCTGCAAATATACTTCCCGTCGATTTGCGTTTGAGACTAGTTAGGACGCTTTTGGTGGCTCTTTTTTGCTTATGGTAGTTCATTATACAGGAGACTAGATTCGGTCTGCAATCGAAAGCTTGAGGTTGCTGTCAACGACTCTATACGGTTTGCTTTCGGTGTGCGCCGTTCTGCTCATATCTCTCCTTATAGATCATTGATATTGGGTTATACTCTAGATTGGTACCTAAAGAGTAAAGCACTGATTTTCCTGCATAATCTTATTCGCACAGATGAGCCAGAGCATCTTTTTTGAAAAGCCAATTTTCTGCAGTCCCTGAGAGGACGTAAACTTCTAATTCCTCGTTTCAATTCATCCATCCTTGAGGGGTCTTACTTTGTCCAGGTTGCACGCCTTTATAATTCTCTACCCAGTCATGCACAGAGTTTTTCTTCTAGTAAATTACGTTTTATTTTTCTCTATCTTTTTATTTTAATTTTATTTTGTAGTTTATTAGCTAACCTAGCCGTACTTTGCATTGTACATACTAGTATAAGATTTCTAATCTTGTGTACAAATTAAGTAAATAAAATGACTGACTGGTTGATTGAAATAATAGTGTGTTAATATCAGTAAACGGTTTTCTGCTATAAATACTTTTTTTGTTGAAGTGAGTAAAACGTTTGCTATCATTAATTTGTTTTAGATTGAGTTTACCATTGAATAGAATAAGTACAATTCTTATTTTACTAAAGGTATCATATTATTTGGGAAATTCAATCCTAGTTTGGTAAAAAATTTCCTATAAACTATTATTTTTCAATTAATTCAGTCAACTAATAGAATGTTGTTAATACTTATTTTACTAAATTCGTTAATATTTTTATTTATTTATTTCATTTATTTCATGAGAGTAGTTGGATTTCCTTTATATTAATCTTTCTGTATTGACCTTACGACGATGTAATTCATCTAGTGTAAGTAAGGGTAAATGATTAATACCTATACTAAATTAAATTACTATAGCCAATTTCTGTCCTTGTATAGATTATTAATTGTAATAACTTACTACTTTAATTCAATGGAAAATTATACAGTCTGATAAAATCCGTAATCAATTTAGATGGAAACATTTACAATATCGCAGTTAGGCAGTTTTGAAAAATTCCTGGTATAGAGCAATGTGAACAGAGTGAATAATTTCTACTACAATAGTTAAAATATTAATCAAATTAATATTATATATTATTAACCCTTCAATCCAAACTTCAACATTTTATCTATAAAATTATATCTCCGCTTTCAAATATAATTTAGTTTAAACGAAAAAGGAAATAACATACCTTTATATTATTATTTATTATTATAAATACAATCACAAATTTCTTGAATGAATACTATGTGTCACGCTGGTGTATTAATGAATAATAAATGCTAATGATTCATTAGATCAAGCTGTGTGTCTCTAGGGTATAAGTTCATAAAAAAATTAATAAGGAAATGTGAAATTAAGTGAGGGTATTATAGAAAATATAGAAAGTAAATTAGATTAAATTATTATGTTTTACTTATTAAATTAGATTTTGTTTTTTAAATAGTAGGTATATGATTCGGTAGGTACTATATTAACACGAATTAAGCTCTGAAAATATACCCACCAAAATGGGAGAAATAGTTACTTTATCAATAATTTGAGTTTGAAATTCCCTGTTGGTACTCCAAGTTAAAAACATGAAAACCCTTTAGTATTAGTTTGAAAGCAGTTGATAAAGCAAGAGAAATTATCCGTTTTATATTTCTTTATATCATCGTATTCTTTAAAAGTTTTTACAAACAAAATATGAAAACAAGAGTAAAGTTATTAGACCAATAATATTACAACCTAGATAAAAATAAAAGTTAAATAAAGTGAAAACTAAAAGTTTTGTAGGGCAACACCAACACCAAGAAGTGGTTGCCCGATTTAGTTAATTTTTGCATTTTTATATATTACTAGGGTAGCCCGTCTGTGTTGCGTGGCGCTAATATGGATACATTACATAGATGGGTGTGGGTGGGGTGGTAGGGTTTCACTCTGTGTATGTATGTGTATGTGCGTTTATGAACGCACGTGAATACATTTATATGCGTGGGAGAGTGTAACTCTCTACGTCGGCGGGTAAGGCAGTGCCCAAATATACAGTTAAAAACAAATTAAATTTTTGTATGGAAACCCTACGAAAGCGTTGCCCGATTTGTCGCATTTTTCAACTTAAATTCACATTTATGTTCACATTTCACATTTGTGCTCTCTACGTCGACGCGTTCTCAGGTATTTTCGAAGTTTATAGTCAAAAACAAAAGCTTTGTATGGCAACACCAAGAGGGGTATCCCGATTTAGTCCTGTTTTGAAATGTTATTTGGAAACACCGCGTATCAAATTTTTTGTATGGCAACCCAATGAAGTAGTTGCCCGATTTGTCCCATTTTCGAACTTTTACATGTTTTTTAAAAACGGCCCGTGTACAAAATTAAACTAAAGTTTTGTATGCCAACATGAAGAAGGGGTTGCTCGATTTATTTCATTTTCGTAATTTTATTTACTATTGCTATGAAAACACCATGTACCAAATTTTAGTTCTCCACATCGCGTCGACACGTTCTCAGGCAGTGCCCAAATATATAGTTTAAAAAAGATTTTTTTGTATGGCAACCCTACGAAGGAGTTGCCCGAACTGTCCCATTTTTAAACTTAAATATGATTTTGTTAAAAACGCCATGTAAAAAATTCGAGCTCTCTACTTCGACGCGTGAGCAAATATATAGTGAAAAACCAAACATTTGTATGGAAACACCAAGAAAGGGTTGCCCGATTTAATCCATTTTTTAATTTAATTTTCTATTGCTATGAAAATACCACGTACCAAATTTCAGCTCTCTACGTGTACTCGTTGTCAGGCAGTGTCCAAATATATACTAAAACACGAAATATTTGTATGGCAACCCTACGAAGGAGTTGCAAGATTTAGTCCATTTTTGACTTGTATTTGCAATTTTTATGAAAACGTCGTGTACAACATTTTAGCTTTCCAAGTCAGCGCATACTCAGGCAGTTTTTTAGATCTGGACAATAGCGCTATCTATCGTGCGCAAGACTATCCTATCTTGCAAGCTGGAACCAATCAAACGCATTCACAAAATTTCATTGAAATCGGTTGGAGCTGTTTCGGAGATTACCTTGTATGAACACAGTGACACTTCATTTTTATATATTAAGATTATAATACACATAAAAACGTCGTGTACAAAATATTAGTTATCTACATCGACACATTCTCACGCAGTGTCCAAATATAAGATAAAAAACCAAAAGTTTTTTTGGCAACACCGAAAAAGGGCTGCCCGATTTAGGCAATTTTTGAACTTGTATTTGCAATATTTATGAAAACGCCGTGTACAAAATTTCAGTTCTCCACGTCCGTCGAAGCAGTTTCCAAAACAGGGTATCCCGTAAGTGGTGTGAAACGCAAAGGCTATGGATAGGTCATATTTGTAAGGGTGGTGGAAGAAATTCTAACCGTTTCCGAGATAACGGGACTTGAAGATATTTTGATATTTTTCATAGATCACCCTGTAATTTCTCCACTTTAATAATGAGATAATCGTTGAATTCTTTTAGTGGTGTATACATTTCCCCCTCCTACCCTCCGTTTTGATCCTATGCCTCAACAAACTTAACTATTATTTTTATAAAAAACACGTTATCTACAAAATTTTTCATATTGGATTTAGGAAGCCCAAAAGCTCAGCTTTAAAATGATCTATTATACTATGTACCCAAAAAGTGACCCTTGCCGCGCTTTTTGTACTTCTTCTTAAGGAAATCCTGCCAAGTATGGCTTAATCCCATGGCGCTCTTTACGCATGGAGTAGTTTCTCGGCGACAATTGGCGGCTTTCAAGAGACATTGCTGTGCCAGTATGCTTCGCGTCCTTAATGGTAGAAGCGAGACCTATTTAATATCTTTGCTGTTCTCTGGGTCTTGGCACCTCGTTATTTAAGCGCAACTTCACGTCGAGAGTAAAATATCATGCATGCATTACGTAGACGACCGTTTTTTATCCCAGGTCGTTGTACGTACAAAGCTACATCTCCTATAATAAGGTCCGGCTGTGTCATTCTAGTTTCGAAAATATCTCCAACTGCCCGCGATATGGACCACAATTAGCTACTATGTCCTATCAAGAAGCTTTATTTTCCACGGACACACGAGCCCATGACACCAACTTAGACATAATATAGGTCTTCCTTATTGGTTTGGCTTCGTAATCCAAGGCCATTAAGCCATAGTTACTCCCAGTAGATTTTCCATGCAGAATCCTTTTAATTGCGGGCTTAATCCTATTCGTGCCATCTATACCTAACTATATAGCCTTCCAGCGGGGACCATTAGGAGGTAGGATCCGCTTTTTCAGTATGGAGAGGTTAGAATATATAGTTGGTAAACTCATAGTTCCACAATGTACTTGACACGATGTCACATGCATCCTTTTCCCATTGTACACCACTCTCCTGGGCAGCATTGTGTGTCGTAGACTCTCTTTACGCCGCCAGGAAATCGCTATAGTTCTAAACCAGTATTCCAAACAAAGCATTGGAAATTAGTGTCTTTATCGTGGCCTGGTATCCGAGTATATATATATGTTTGGTTGTCAATACCCTCTTTTTAGATTGATTCTAATGTACGTTTACATGGATTTCTGCTTGAAAAACAGTTCTGTATAGAGGCGGTTCACTGTTCTTTTAGCTTTGGCGGTTTTCTATGAAAGCGGCGCTCACATCTGGTATATGTGAGCTTAGAGAGAGACTATTAAGTCAATTTGAACCTCCTCAAGCACTTTTTGATGACCGACTTAATCTCCAGGATTACTGGATCTAGCAGTTAACATCATAGTTCCAAGAGCTCAGCATTCTTTTTAATGTATATATGTATAGAAGAGGTAAGGCTAACATCAGCTCTGCGGCTGATATGGGAGACATGTCTTCATAGCACTGTGGCAAAATTTTTGTGTTTTTTTTTTAACTTACCTGCAATACAGTCTTTGGCATATACAGAATGCTACAATGGCCCTCTGTATAACCTTCGACAGATGCTGGCTCCATGTGAGTTTCTCATTAAGACTAACCCTTGAAACTTTACTTCTTAGTGAGTTGCATTGTTATTCCGTGCAAAGAGGTTGCCTTTAGGTTAAGTTAGTTTCTTTCTCTTTGTGTATGGGATGATAGTGGTTTTGATAAGATTGAGGCTTAGATTGTCGTCGGAATCAAATTCGAGGGCTATTTGCATTAGCTGCGAGATCGTACCATCATTTGTCTATAATTTGTACCAATTGACTACGATATCTGTGCTACCCCAGCGATACGTTTCATATCCTACATGCTACATGCGACTTAGCATGAAAACTTTCTTCTATGAAAAATGGACTTTCCCTGTTCTTGCACTAAGGTCGCTATAATTACAAAATTTGCCTAAGCTTGACATAGTTCGGACAGCTCGTAGCTAGCTAAGAAAATATCGATGCTGATAAGGGAGTTTGCCTAAAAATCCAGGCACTTCAATTAGACGTCGTGCTCAGGAAGAGGATGTATTTCTTTGGATGGCAATCGTAAGGGAAAACTTCCATCTTATCCATACTCACTTAGTAGCTCCAAGAAAATGACCATGGACGTCGCCGTTAATGAAGTGCAGGAATGGTGAAGTTCTACAATCGTGATCTTGATTTCTTTTTAGGAATTTAATTTTGAGTGATGATACTAATTTTATAATGAATGGATACATCAATAAGCACAATAGTCGATTTTTGGCAACGGAGAACCTGAAATCAATCAATGGACGACCTAAATACCCTCATAAAATGTGACAGTGTTGGGCTGATGGGGTCGTATTGAATCATTTCATTTTTCTAAAGATGGTAGAGAGGATGTTGTTATTATAATTGATATCGTGCCATGCTGCAAGAGGCTATTTTTGCTGAAAGTTGCCCAACAAAGCCTACAGCATATGTGCAATGTCAACAGGATGTCGTCATATGTCAGACAGTTCGTGCAACTCTCGAAATTCTAAAGGACTCATTTCCCGGTCGAATAATACCCAAATTGATTAGCAGCTTCATTCGCTTGATTTGAACAGGCTAAAGTTTTTTCTTGAAGTCTACCTGAACGAAACAGTTTACGTTAAGAACTCAATAATTGAAGACTATAAAACGTCACGAAACTAGCAAATATTCTCAAATGTGACCTTCAGATATAGAAAGTTTTATTGAAAAAGTTAGAATTTGTGTGGCCGCTAGAGGCGTCTATTTGGCCTATATAAAACGTAAAAAAAAAAAAAATTTCCGTTTGTTTTATTTAAAAATTGTACAAAGGCTATAACGGGTGGCGCAAAAGTACTGGCACTATAGAAATTACTAATATTTTTTTAGATGACATCTCCTGACGTTCTGATATTGAAAATTGTGTAGTAAACAAATTTAAAATTACTAAAAATAAACATGGACCGTTATTCTCCCCAAGAACGTGGAATAATCGTGTCAATGTTTACGGAATAATTCATCAGTAATAAAAACACAACGTGAATTTCATCGACGATTTCCCTGCCGTCCGGTACCGGTATGTGCATCAACTCTCAAGGTCACCATTTAAGAGATATCATCTTCAAATCCTAATACGACGAAATTTCATGGCACAAATATACATATATTATAAATTAGCCAAATTCTTTCCTCGAGGATTCCGCTCACTGAGTCAACTAGAAATACTACAAGCGAACTCTCTATGTATTTAACTCCAGTCACTTCACTGGAAGTTGAAAGTATGATAATGGGTTTAATAAGAAACTCAGCACCTGGTGAAGATGGCATAACAGCGGAAGATCTTCAAATGGTATCAGATTTAGTGAGGAACCCACTGAAGCACTGAAGGATCTAATAAATCAAATTTTCGAAACTTGAAATTAACCGGACTGTCTCAAAAAAACTATAATTATACCAATATATAAAAGTAGAGAAAGAACCAATCCTGAAAATTACAGGCCTATTGCATTGACTAGCGTATTCAGCAAATTAATCGAAAAAATGATTGACAAGCGCTTTAAACAGTTTTTACTTAAGACTGGTGGTTTTGAAAGGAATCAATTTGGTTTTCAAGAAAAATGTGGCAATGCTATATTAGAAACTATGAATACAATAAAAACTTATCTTGACCATGGTCTATACGTTGGAGTGATTTTTGTAGATCTTCGTAAGGCATTTGATACTGTAAATCATCGTCTGTTATTGTAATTTCTGGAGTAGAAAGGAGTACGTGGACTAGTCAATGACCTATTCAGATCTTACTTGACAAACAGAATTGTGAAAGTGAAAATTCAGGAGGAACTTAGCATGGCTTTAATTGTGAAGGAAGGAGTTGCCCAGGGATCTATACTAGGGCCTTTGCTATATCTAATATATATATGTAACATAAATATCGTGAAACTGAAAGCAGAGTACAGAATATGTGGGGACGACACCAATCTGTTATATAAAGCCTCTAATGGTGCCGAACTTCAGGAAATAATGAACTCGGACTTAAATAAATTTAAAGATTGAATAGCTGGTAATAAACTTACGGTTAATACCAGTAAAACTAAATATATAATATTCCAGCAAACAAACCTGAAATACAGCTAAATGTAGAAGTGGGAGGCTTATCCCTGCATCAAATATCTAGGGCTCACTATTGACAGTAAACTCAATTGGGACAAACATATACAGCTAATCTAAGACAAAAATTCACCTTTTGTAGGAAGGAATATTGAGAAAATGTAGTAAACTGGCAAGACATACAGTGAATCTTATCTACGAAGCACATATATTGTCGAAAATCAGATATAGAATCTTAACGTGGTCTCATACGTCGAATAGTAACATAGTAAAAATCAAAAGAATAATGAGTAAAGCGCTGAAAACCTTGTACAAATTACACTGGAGGACACCAACGAAAAGAGTGTATGAGATATCCAATCGCTTCAACATCGAGCAAATAGTTTATATGGAGAAGCTCAAATTCATTTTCCAAATACTACATGGACTCACGAAGGCAAACATAACATACCTTACTAACTCGAACATTCATTCGTATAATACCAGAATAAGTAATCACTTGAGGATAGCTTCAACCAGAGCTGAAAGAGGAAGGCAGAGCCTGTTCAACAGCGCTGCTATTCAATAATTTAAGTTACGACATCAATACGTTAGCAAAATTTACGAGAAGGATAGCCGCGATCGTCTCTTCAACCGGAAATGGTTAAGTAAGTTAATAATCGGTCAAATTAATTAAAAAAGGAAAACAATAATAAACAACACCTCTTATACCTACTAATAGTAGTCTGAGGGTAGTTTAAGTATAGAAGGCATTATATTAGGAAATGTAATGTAATTGGCTTGAGTAAGTTTAGAAACACGCATTAGATAAAGGAGTAATGTATATAAAGAATAAGACTAATTCCATTCGTATTACATACTTTCAAATTATCATTATTGATTATAAAAAAATGTACAAATATGTATATAGAATAATAATAATAATAATAAATAATAATATATAAAAAACTAATTCTAGTTTTCTAATTTGGAAAAGAAGTTTGAACCAAATAGGGTTATTACTTTTGCGCCACCCGTTACTACCGACCTACATACTCGACGTTGGCAACACTACTAAATATACCTACTCAATAGTTCCTCACAAAGTTGAAAATGAAAATTTTGTATGGAAAACTCTCTAAGTATTGACAATAATTGGTTCCAGATCAAATAACAACTTTCTTCTTTATTTTCTTTAACGTTTACTATTTGAAGTTCCTGATGCTTTGTATACAAGGTAACACATTTTGAAAACAAAAAATGAAGCAAAGCAACAACATTTTAGTTTATTTTTGCAGAAAATATCCTCTGAATGATTGATTCAAATAAAACACGCCTGTTCATAAACTTATAGTCCTATATACCTACCTACATCTTTGTAGGGCTAAGATACGGAGCCTAAAGCGAAATAAATATGAAACGAACTAAAATGCAGCTGCAAGGTAAAATGCAGTACCTCATACTATACCTATACCATCATGAAAGAAAAAGCGAGGGAGGTGTAGATTCTGTTCGTTAAATTCTTTACGACTAAACCAAAACATATAATGATCCTCGTATGGATCCCAACGAATACTGAATACAGCATCTCCAATTCGAGATTAGTTGATGCAATTAAGGTCATCAAGTTGATTGCATCCCTCCAAAGTAATAGTTGTCTTAACACTCCTACGAATCAATCTCCCTCAAATGATTTAACACTAGCAATCTGAAGAAGTGATCTATTGCAAAACTGACTGACCCGATGCAATGTATGGCCAGGCTGGTCGGGGCCATGCATACACATACCTATACCTACCTTTGCCAGGAAGAATAAATCTCACTCGTCGGGTTTTATATTTTATCAGAATGTTTGCCTCTTTTGAAGAACCTATGATAAAGCGTGCATGCTTCAGCTTTTATTAACTGCTTTTAGATGGTTTTCAGTTTTGCTATTATGCTGAGATGAGTGGAAATTCATCTTAAATGTTACCGAGACATATGGCGATTATAAATTTAGTAGGTATATACTAAGGAATAGGTCTATGCAGTATAAATGAATTGGAACTCCTTTGTTTTTATTTAAGTAGTTCATTTATGTTCTACGTTTTTATTTTAAATCGAGGCAGGGAGACGAAAGCTCCCTGCTACGGAGGCGGAGGTGGAGGCCAAGACGGCCCATTGTGCAAAATTAATATCAACTATGAGAGGCTTACACTGATAGAGACTTTATCTCCTACAACTCAGTATTAATAAAGCTTAAGTCAATACATATTGTTGATTGAATAAAAAAAAATGGATAACTCTAAACAGAGAAATGTCCGCCTTTTGACTATCGCCTGCTACAATAAAATGTTGAAGCCGATTACTCCAGCAGGACAAAAAGGTACTTGAAGATGATCCCCGTGTACATATCTAATCTTTCCAGAAATCTGAATTTTTTCAGAATTTCTATCAATTTTTTAATTTATGTATGCTTCCAATAATCCTATCAATTTAAAATAAAGGCTATAAAAATAAATACAGTTTCACAGAAAAATGACCAACAAGGTAGAAAATAAAGGACACATTCTGCTATACCCTTGTATCTTATATCATTCAGGAATATGCTAAAAGGGCTATGTGCAAAATACGTTCTTGTTGGGAAAATAACGTAAATGGTTTCTCCATTGCTCATTGGCATGAAAGCTGGAACGGGATAACTATCTATATGTCATATGATGCTATGACACTTGGAACTACGAATTCTCTGTAAGATTTCCTGGCAGAGAGTTGTGGACTGAGAGGAGACGTCTATCAAACTGTCCTTAGTCTGCTCTGAAAATTAAATTTTCATCAACGACTCCCTCACCACAAATGAGGGTTCGATGGCGATATTTGCTTTTCCGAGTTTGAAATTGGGCCAGTAGCGAACGCCTTCCAATTTATGGTGTTCGGGGCATTACAATGACAACTAATGTAACCCTTTATATAGAAATCAAGAGTAAGGACATTGCTATCTTTTCAGAGAATCAAACCACCTTGACAGCTTTGAAAGGACCTCGGATAATATCTATCTAAGTTGATGGGGGACTGTAGGATGTCATTGCAAAATCTGTGTATTCATAACACAGTAACTCCACATAGGGTGCCTGGGAGCATGGTAATAATGTCGAATGAGTGCATTTGACTAATTAATTCCAGTGCGCTTGTCCGACCATTACAAGGTGCAGGATGGATATACTATTGGGTTCACGGATGATATATAAAACTTATTTTACCTGGACCTGATGCGCTTCCTTAAGAGAATAAGTAGGTTTCGGTGATCGGTATTTTCTTTAGCAAGTTAGCACAATGGGCCGCCTTGGCCTTTGGTTTTGGATCCTTCGACCCATTGATGAATAAAAAATTTAAAATGAATTTATTTATCTATTTAAAGTGCTCCTTTTTATAAATGTGTAAGATTATACCCACACAATAACAAAAGTGTATTAAATCTATAATAATGTCTTGACATTATTTATGTAGCTTTGTAACAACGAGTTGATTGAGCTTTAGCGCCCTAGAAGATTTTTTTTGGTAATTGTACAGCTTTTGTAGATTTCAGTAGATATCTGCTAAATACCAGAAAACAGTCTGTCACACTCTAATCTTCAAAAAGTTTAGGCTTATTAAAGATTTCTAGGCGAACGGATGTATTAGTCTTTGGTAATAATCGCATTGTCATCAGCGTAATTTTCAGATTCATTTAAACGATTTTTTAATTGAACTGAAATGGACCAATCATATCAGTGGTGATAGTACTCTGCCTAAGAGATAACCCTAATGTTTGTCAACTAAGTAATTTATTGTGTGTTTCTGTGGGGTCTATATTTTTAATGGATGGGAAGATCTTGGAACACTAAAATAGTTTGGTAGATACTCATATCTTTTGCCATTTGATTGTTTGTGATGTTCTGGAAAACATATTTTATTTCTCTGATAGTTGTCCTTTTCCGGCGATAGTGAAGAGTAATTTTCACTGGTTAACTAAACAACTTTGAAAATCTATGGAAACCAGTAAATTTTCGGATGTTTGACTAAACTTTCCAACAAAATTTGTACACTTAATGCCAATCAATATACCTACTAACCTGGAAAATCCACAAAGCTAGACTCTCCTTTTCCGGGTTGATAGCAGCGGCGTATTTAAAGTAAAACATATGATGGAGCGAGCATATTTAAAAAAGGTGTCACTGCCAACGCCAACGGAAATTTTTTCCATGTGATGAATAAAAAAATTTATGAAAATTTTCGGCTTAATACACTACGATTGTCTCCATAATGACTTAATTTATAATTAAGGATATGAATGGAGTTAAATGTGCAGTATGTCACACAAGAAGAGGAACGATTTTCAATTATCAATTGATTGAGATCGGTTTCTTGCAGCTTTTATCTTTTTTTGGAATCTTTCAACAACAAAAATTTTCCTTCTGTCTAAATATTTTGCAATTATACGTACAGCAAATACTCGAAAATTTTCTTGATGGTATTTAATTAAATTTTTAAACTCTGCCATTATCTTTACTCGAATTGAGAAAAATATAAACGTCAATGACATCCCAAATGAACTAATTTTCGTCCATCTTCCTGATTTCTGACACATCTTCATTTCTTTGATATGACTGAGTTTCAAATTAAGTCATTCTGGAGACAGTCTGTCTTCTACACGGCAAGAGACTTTGCCCAAAACATTGGTCTCTGGAGAACTAGAAACCCGGGTACACACTTCGGAGACGCAAAAAATCTCTAAAGAGACCTAGTCTCTAGAGATTTTTTGGTTTCCCGTCTCCATCGTGTACTTTAAAACAAACAGGTCTCCAAGTTCCGTCTCCGGTCTTCGAAGTTTGTTCATTTGTCGTTTCCAGGTCTCCGGACACTATTTGTGAGCTCTGGTCAGTTAAGTATAGATTTACTCGGAAAGTAAAAGGAATAAAGTGGAGTGAGTTTGATAAATTGTTAGAAAAACTTAATAAAAAAAATTAATAATTGATATAATGGATTTAGGGCAGAAAATTTGTTTCGTCTAGAGCTGTTATTAAAAAAAAAAAAAATCTCACAAATTTTATCCTGTAAAGTTTGTACACCTTTTTAAGCTTTTTCACTTTTCGCATAATATAAAAATATTAATAACTTTTGAGATATTTTTTTCTAACAATGTCTTGTTTGACAATTAACAAAGATCTGTGGAGATCTCTAGAGACCAAACTTCAAATCTCGTGTATACACTTTGGAGTCGTGTTTACTTTTTTATTATGGACTCCGGAGACCGAATTTTTTTTTCTCCAGAATCTCTTGCCGTGTAAACATTTCAGAGATTTTAGTCTCTATAAACCGGAGACAGGACTCAGGAGACCAAAAGTCTCTCACTACCTTTAGTAGCATAATAAATTCTACCCCCAATTTCTGTGTAATTATCTGTTTCCAAAAATTTGTTGGCGATCTCACAATAGCTAGTGCATACAAATTTCAGCGGTTATCGGACCAGAAAACCGAATCAATTCCAATTTTCTGGACTGTTGTTGGCCACCTACAACGACGTGTTCGTAAGAAAAATGTCGCAGAAAATACGCAGGAAAAAATATTATTGTAGATAAAAGGCGCGCCACATGCTTCCGTTGAGAATTTCTTTTCCATGAAATGGATGCAATCTTTAAGAGAGACAAATTAAAAACGATACAAATTTCGTCGTGCTTTTTGCTACTTTATATTTATAGTTATTTTGTAGTTTTATATATATATAAGTTAACACCATTAGCAACATTCGCCGTAATTTGATGCGACAACATCTTCTCCGTCAACCTGGAAAATACATTTTGGTTCCCAGGAAATTTCTACGCCACTCGGGGCGAAATGCATTAGTGTGCTGTGTTTGTATTCGTTTCATCATGGCAGTAATGAATTCGTGACATTTTGAAGAGGGACATTTTTTATAATCCAAATTGCTATGTAAAATATACACATTTTTAGCGCCCTCTTATTTTCAGATAATTTTTCTTGGCGTTGCCTTTGATATTTGATGCACTTGTCACAATGAAATGTCAGAAATCAAGCAGAATTTTCAAATAATCCACAGCCCACTTGTCATTTCTACCTCCCGATTAGAGGGTCTGAATGTCATTGAATTGTTTAAACACGTACACTGTACTCACACGATACTCCGCTTCCTTATTAGTTATTTATTTAGTGGCCCACAAGGAGGAATTTTATCACAACTACTACTCTTGGTTATAGATGAGCTGTTACACATACTTCAGGAGGCCGACTTTAAGACCCAGAAATATGCTGATAACATTGTCATTTGAAGGTACCTATTAAAGTGAAATTTAATTCCGCTTTACCCGGGCTTATGCAAACTACATTTAAAATATTATATGGGACTTTTTCGCCAGGAAAGTAGCCTCCAATGTCCAGTTCCTAGGTTATTTGGACAGACATTTCATAGAAGTCAGATATTTAGGAGTAACCCTAAACAGTAAACTTATTTAGAATTTCCACCTCAAAATGCTAGCCGATAAAGCTAACTGGGCTAACGGTTTTTCGGGAAAGTGGGATCTGAACTCTAAAATGACATTATGGATCTTTCAGACAATCAGACCTATACTTTCTTCCAGGATAAACGTCTGGTGGTTATAAACAATATATACGAGCACAAGTGTCTACCCAATATGTTTATTAATGCAATCACTAGACTTTATGTTATTTTTTGAGAAAGACTGTTTCGACTGTGTGAAGACGAAGACGAAACCTGCAAGTGGGTATATCATATGAGAATGCTTAGCGCTTCCAGCTTTGAGGATCAAAATTACCTGGAAAAGCATTTATCGATCCAAATACAGTATCCAAGCTAACCCCCAAGGTAATAATTGAGTTCATAAAGACGGAAGATTTACTCCAACCAGTTTAGGGGAAGATATAATAAGTATTACTTTATTGCTTACACGGTACTGATGCGCGTATGGGTCACTTGTCGTTTGCGAGATTGCCCCCTTGCATGATAGTCGTGGCCGTGCAGATGCCTGTGTTGAAATGTTTGATACCTTAATGTTTGCGAGTACTACTTCATCGAACAGTGTAAGATCCAAGTTGAATGTAACAGCTGTCATCTTAACGCTCGTAGTGTACCTGCTACGTTGGATGAATTAAGGAACACCTTACAATGGCCTGAGCTACATGCCATCCTTGTAAGTGAAACTTGGCTGCATGATGATATCCCGTGTTCTCTGGTTTCGCTTCCCAATTATAAAATTTTTCATAGCGATCATTGGGGAAGAACTGGGGCTGATGAAGCAATATATGTGCGAGACGACCTTAAGGCAAGGATGGTTTCTAGATCTGCAAACAATTTAATTCATATTTATTTTTCCCGCGGACGGGAATGGAACCTACACTTGTTAGAATCGGTCAATGATGGATGATAGTTTTTTCTTCTTGTATTTATAAATTTGATTTAGAATCATTAAAAATAAAAGTTCTTAAAATTCTTATTTCTCCATCAATTTAATTCAGTTCTTATGTGCTGAGATCGATACGATAACTACATCTTATGCGCAGTCTATGCACCTCCCGGTCAATTTATTAGTGATGCTCCCTCTGAGTTTATCAATGCTATTTCACCAATAAGTCAACGGCGCACTAACATAATAGTCGGCGGGGATTTTAATGTCAATATACTCAAGCGGAGCCTGGACACCGACACATTTTTATCCGACTTGCTTGCCTCTCATTTAACATGGATTTGGACCTAAACATAGTTGCGAAGGTGCTGTCGTGAAAGTTATGGCGGAAATCCGTTCAGCTCTTGATAGCCGGGAAGTGGTTATTATAATGCTTATGGACTTCTCCAAGGATTTTGATGGTGTCATCCATAGTAACCTGGTGAGAAAAATGTACTGCAATTTCGATTTTTCTTCACGCTCGCTTGCAGAGGGTCACGTTGGTGCAAAATAATTCCTCCACCTTGTGGGCCCTTTACTGTTTAGTATGTACATAAATGATCTATTACATTGAAGACTCAAAGATACACGTGTATGCAGATGACGCTCAAATATATTTGGATAGGCCAGTTGACCTAATTGAGGATTGTGTCGAGAAAATCAACTCAGACTTGAAGAGAATCTTTGAGTGGTCCAAGAGCCATGACTTACTTTTAAATTCCAATAAATCAACTTCATGATTTTAAATCGCGAGAGGCTTGATGTCTCACAGTTTCCAACTGTAACTTTGAATTCCACCACTTTACCTCACGTTACCTTTGGTCGAAATTTCTCAACTCTTCTATGACTTGCTGTTGCCACATTAAAAATAAATTAGGTAAAATTTATGGTTTTCTGCGGGGATTCTCTCTCCTGCTCTTCGTTCCAAGCTGTTGAAGACTCTTGTCTTGTCTTATTTCACAAGTGGAAGCATTGTCTTCCCACACTTGGATTCGATCTGTAGGTGGAAGCTGAATGTCGCTTTCAATGACTGCATCCGTTTTATTCATGGATTGAGAAGATACGATCATGTTTCTCTCTTCCGTAATTCTCTGCTGGGTATGTCTCTAGATGCTTATCTGATACTGATAATTTTGCTCTTTCTTCATAAGATCATCTCTACCAGGCGCCCCAGCTATCTATTCTCCGACATCAGCTCTTTAAACACTGACAGGCACCTAATGCTGCGGGTTCCCCGTTATCAACATCGAATTTTGGAACGCTCTCATCCAGGGTTGCCACCATTGAATGAAATTATAGTGGTAGATCTAACGTTTAGAGGGTCATAGATTTCCTGATAGGGTGGTAGATTTAAAAAAAAAATTGTTGTACCTGTATATCTTTCAACTAAGTAAATGCATAACAATTTTTATAAAAGAAAAATTTTAATTTTTATTTATTACTAATACCTTTCTTCTTTCAATGGGACAGAACAAAAGATTCAATTTTTCGTTATTAATAATAACTTTGTTCCTTCAATGGAATATAACAAAGGATTGAATTTTTCGTTATTACTAATAACTTTCATCCTGCAATGGAAAATCCCAAAAGATTTATATTCAATTATTACTAATAACTTCCGTCAATAACTAAACTAAAAGGTCATTTGATATTGCAGATTCAATAAAATTTCTTATTTCACATATTTTCCAGTTATGAACTTAACGCTTGCAAAATATTTAATGATATTTGCGAAGGGCTCAAACATATTAATGGTGGAGTTGCTTATTATCTGTTTTTATAAAAAAAAGTTATGCTAATGACCTTTTTGCAAAAATAATAGAGGTTAAATTAAAAAAAAAAGGTAATAAAATCCGAAATTTTTAGTTTAGATAACAATAATTCTTGATGGGAGAGTGGTGTGGAGGTGGTTGAGCATATATCAGGCCATGAAGTTCTACATACAATGAGCTCTTAAGTGTGACCGTATACCCTGTAGTTTATAAGATACAGGGTGTTTTCCGAAATACTGGCTGTGAGATCTAGTCTCGAACGTAAGGAAGGAAGTGCCGGTTTCTGATGGACAACTCAGTTTTAAAATTCAATATATAAAATTTTTATTTAAAACTTAAATTTGCTTAACCTAAATATCACAATAATTCAAATAATTCAATCAATCTAAAACTACCCTACAAACTAATGTCAAATTCAATATTAACAATTCAAAATACAAAAATAAATCCAATAGTTCAGAACAACTCCGCAATTCGCCACCCTTGAATTATTTATTCTGAAAAAGAAGAAGAAGCAAAATGTCAATCTTCTATGGATAACTTAAAATTTTCTGAAATAAATTTCAAAGGGGTGCTACGTCTAAGCACACGGAAGTAAAAAACTTCTAGAGAATTCTAGCACTCAGGTTATCCCTGATCAGAATTATCTTCTGTGGTGATGCGTGAGGGCACACAGAAGTAAATGATTTTATGGAAAGTTGAGACACTCAGGTTATCCCTGATCAGAATTATCTTCTGTAGTAATAAAGCGCGCAGGTTATCCCTGATCAGAATTATCTTCTGTGTAATGGGAAAGGAAATTCAGGTTATCCCTGACCAGAATTATCTTCTGTAATAAGGTAGGAAACACAATTCTTTTTACTCAGATTAGCTCTGATACAGATCAACTCTGCCAAAAGAATGGTGCCATCTACTGAATTTCATCGGCTTTATATAGCCGCTGTAACCAGTAACGTCTTCTCGCCTCTTGGTGTTGCGCTAGCAACGATTGATGCGATGTCTGAATATACCACAGACAGCTGGCTGACGTAATGTCATTTGTTGTCATCACAAATGTAAATATTAGGAGGTAAGTATGCTTTGCTGCATTTTTATATTGATTTATTTATTTTGATTGTTTATTAGTCTTCTTTATATTTTTAGAGACTATATTTATAAAATCCGACATCTCACAGCTGCAACATTCGGCTGTTACTAGAATTTGTGGAGTTTTTGTGGTTTATCACAAGATATTTTAATGCCGTGGGTGAACCCGTGAACCACACTGTCAGCAGCAAATCGTTGATTGGATCAACAGGAAGCTTTAGATAAGTATTATTTAATTTAATCATTTGAATCTAGATATTTTGTGTTCCTTTTTTGTATATTTTAGGTAGATTGAGCTGGGAGTACATCGAGGGATTAGTATTATATTTGCTGCATAAAAACTGACAGTAGAAAATTCATCATGGGATGTCCACATATTTGTATGAGGACTGAACACTGGCTTTTTTTCTTAATCACTCTGTAACTCCTAAACTGTTGATATGCGCCCCCACTGCCATACAATTTTTGGTTCGTCTAAGTGAGTACTATCACCTCCCGCTCTACTGACCTCCTAGTGGGAAACACCCTGTATTTCTCCAAAATTTAAGAACATTTCCATAATGTATGTATAGAATTCACTTTCTCTTTGAAAAACTCTATCAATGATCTTCATTGCAAAATAATTACTTCTGCAGGGGCTTAATTAAAAGGGAAAGCTTCGACAATGAGAATAATGGTGGATAGATTTCAGCTTTGAATTATTTTCGAGATCAAATATTGCAACAATTGTACTTTTTTATAAGGAAAATCAAATCTGTTGTTTTTTTTTAATTCATCGCATAACTTTATATAGTAATCAATCAGATGAAATCTATAGGGTATACTAATTTTGTCATTCTGTTTGTAGCACCTCAAAATAAATATGGTAGAGCAAAATGGATTGGGCACCCACGCATAATATTAAAAATTATTTTCATTTTGCATGTCCATTCGTCTGTCCGTTGGCCTGTCCGTCCCCCTGTGCGCACGATAACTCGAGAACGCGTATACTTAGATAGCTGAAATTTTTTACAGGGACTTAAAGAAAAAAGTGAAATTAAGTTCGCAAATGAGTCAAATCGGGCAACCCCACGAAGGGGTTGCCAAACAAAAATTTCATTTTCCACTATATATTTGGACACTGCCTGGGAACACGTCGACGTAGAGAGCTGAAATTTGGTACATTGTGTTTCCATTGTACTAGTAAATAAAATTTGAAAATGAACTAAATCGGGCAACTCCTTCTTGGTGTAGCCATATAAAAACTTATGTTTTTTACCTATACTGTGAAAGCAATTAGTCCAAGACATTTTTATTGTACCAAAAACTTCTTCAGAATACGAAATCCTATAAAATTGGTTATAATAATTTTTTCTGTCCGACAAACCGTTCTAGAAATATATGCGAAAAACCACTTCAAAAATTAAACTTGCACAGAAGGGTGACAATAAGAAATTTTATAAGGACATTCATCTAGGGTATCATAAGAATTGGTCTTAGACCAATTTCAGCTTTTTTACTACAAAATTTCAGCTTTATAAGTGAACGGACAGACGGACGGACATGCAAAGATCAAAATAACTTTTAATACTATGCGTGGGTGTCCAATCAATTTTGCTCTACCATAATTATTTTGAGGTGTTACAAACGGAATGACAAACTTAGAATAACCTTTAGATTTCACTTAGGGTATAAAAATAATGCTTGAGCGGCATCCACTGTGTAAATCTAGGAAAGCCATCGTGATTTGAACAAATTTAATAATTTGTGAGCTTTTGTGTTGAAAATTTCTTGAAATTCACTAAAAATACCTTGTCATTTTGGACTGTGACAAAAGTATGTATAAATATTTCGAATAAATTTTTTTTTAGGTAATTTTTTAGACGCTTCAGAAGCACCTAAATTTAAAGATTGGCATATACAACCAAGATAAAATAACTTTTTTTTTCAAAAATTTTAGTTTTGTTTTTACGCCATTAATTTATTCACTTATTACGGATACATTATCCTTATCCAATCCAATTAAATTCTCAATGTTTATATTGTTATTGACAATATGTTCTACAGTAGTTTGGTAAATACTTTCAGCATTTCATTCCTGCATTTATAACAGTCAAAAAAAAAAACAGTCAAGAACTTTAGTAGAATTTCTTGGTAAATAGCAGGCAACTAATACGGGACACTTTTGATTACTAACGTCTGTGCTTTAATCAAAAATAAGTGAAAGCATAGTTTTACGTAAGTCTTTACTAATTGCCCTTAAAGTGAATGGAGGAATGATATCTATTAACATTGAAGTAGCTTTTGTTCCAGCACAATTTATATGTAGCGAGTCTGTACAAAAAAGTTCTAAATAAAGCAGTTAAGTATCCATCAAAGAAAGCGATAATGAATGTTGTACACAATACATTACAGAAATTATTTCACACCTTAATTTCTTCTGTAAACCTGAGATTGCCTCACTGTCACTAAAAGTTTGTAATAAAGTTTGTTGGTTTGAAGATTCAGATAATCTTAACTTATGCTCGCAACTATTTTAATGTCTAATAATTACAGTAATACTTATACAAAGTGTTTATTGTATAGTTTGCAGTAAGACATTTCCTATTACTTTTCCATTCCTTCCTATAATTTTGCTTAAATTTTAATTTTTTTATTGGTGCTTCTGTTTCGTCTTTTTCCGACTCCGACTCTTTTCGTTCTGGTATTGGTGGAATTTCATGCCTTGATGTTTCACAGCATGCATTTTCATTCTTACTCTGACTTTGATATCTTTCGTAAACAAACAAATATAAGCGATATTTTAGAGTAAAAATAAAACATGCACGAACTTACTTGTCTATTGGTTGGAAATATCATTTAATGTTTTTCTCGATGTACACAACAGCACAGTAAACAAGTAGCGAAGAAAAACAATAGTAATATAGTAAGCCGGAACATAAATTGTTAATGATGTTGATTGGCTGTGGTGATCACATTTACATTGTATCAAAATTAACAGCAGGGAAAGAAGTTTTTTGCAACTTCACTATACGATTTAAGCAACAATAACCTGCACACACACAAGCCATGAAACAGACTCCCTCCCTACCACATGCAAGGCCCTTCGGAGTCCTTACATTCTAAAATATTTGCAGTGTTCTTATGTAAAACTGACAAAAGTTTGATTTGAATAGCTCCTCCGCCCGAAACTACTATTCATACAGAAAAATGGTGTTCTGATAATCTTAAGCTTGCTTTCTTATCTTCCAAACCGTAATAAAATTTTCATACCTTCCCTAACAAAGTTATTTAAAAAAATTTATCTTAACCAAATGACTACGATTTCTCAAACAAAACTGCTCAGCTGAGTAATCATTGTAATGTCGCTGTGCCGTCATGGCATGCCGTGACGTGATGATATCGAATGTAGCTATGGCTACAGATTCGGACTACGGCTGCACATACACACATGCAATTATCATTCAGCAGAGAGGTATTGAGCGTAAAATGGTAAGGTTACATTGTAATCAAAACTATTTTATTATTTTGTTAAGTAAGGTATATAGGAAGTGTAGCCTTTGGGAAGGTAAGTAACTAAGGTGTAAATTACTAGAAGACTATTTTCCTGTATGGATAGTAGTTTAGGCACTATGGCATATATAAAGCCTATGTTTAGCACTTTTCCATAAGTATCAATTTAGAACATTTTAGAAAACGGACTATGTGTTCGTGACATAGATCTCTGTTTCATGGCTTGGGAAGTATTCTCGAGGGTTTTGGCAGAAGGCAATGCAAGGCAACACCATCAATATCAATCACCCGTTTACCTAGTGATGGGAACAATCGTTACTTTTCGGTACCTGTAACGATTCGTTACATGGGAAGCATTTACTCGTTACTTTGAAATCGGTACTCGGTACTTTCGTTACTTTCGGTACTGGTCTCAGAATTTTGATAATAATTTCTGTTCTGCAGCGCCTTAGCTTGTTTTTGTATTTTTACGCTGGTTGGCAGAAATCGGTACTCGGTGCTTTCGTTACTCGCGTTACTGCTCAGAATTTTGATAATAATTTCTGTTCTGCAGCGCCTTAGCTTGTTCTTTGTTTATTTTTTGCGCTGGCAGCTTTTATGAAATAGGTAGTATCGATCTATAGGTTAGGTACTTACGTTACTAATTCTGTTGTGATTCCATTATCTTTCGTTTCAGAATTTGATTTTTCATGAACGCTATCTTAATAATTTTTTTTTAAATACAAAAAGGAAAAATAAGGTGTATTCCAAGAAATACAAAAGGAGAAAATTATTCTTAATAAGAATTAAAGAAAAAATATATTGTGTTATATAATACATATATATGTATTTGCACATAAATAAACAAAAATATATAAAAAAAAAAGTACCAAATTCAACGGCAGAAAAAAACGATATGTTCACACATAAATAATAAAAATATAATATACATAAATTTAAAAGTAATAAAAAGAGATTAATTAAACAAATCCTTATTGGATTTAATGAAAACTATCATTGGAACATTCGGTTTTAATCGACTTCTTCTTTCCGATATTATGAGCTCAGTTTTTGAAAATATACGCTCACTGGGGACTGCAGTTGCCACAATCCCAAGATTTTTCCTTGCTAATTTAGCTAATCTGGGATAGATGAGCGCTCGTGTTTTCCACCACAATAATGGATCATTTTTGCGGTCCATATTTGGCTCCTCAGAAAACTGACGAACCTCAATATGTGCGGCGCATCACGGTGTACTAGAACTTTTTGCAAGGGATGCTCTATTATCAAAGTCCATCCAAATATCCTCCTCCATATTCTCAACAGAGTTTCTTGTGGTAGACGAGGTGCTCGCTGAAGACTTCTCTGGTATTTCATTTAATGAATTGTCAAAAGGTCCAATCCGAATTCGCAGTGCATCTTGAATAATGCCTTCCTTGACTTTATTTAAGAAGACAGTAGTGTCATTCATCATATTAAATCCAATTTTCTAGAAGCGGGGATCCAAGAACGTTGCCCGGGAGAATGTAGTTAGAAGTTGATGAATGTCGCATTTTACTTAATATACTACCAAGCTCTCGTGCAAGTAAAATAAATTTCGATATATTAACATCTTTTTCAGCACTTATCTCATTTGTAACTTGCTCAAATAGCTTTAAAACTTTTATCAGTTCCCTTAATGTTTTCCATTCCAACAAAGATAAACTTTGGACACATATTCGCTGAAACATGTAATATGTTGAATTCCAACGGGTTATAATATCATTTTTAATTTTAAGGGCTGAGCATCAGGGTTCATTTGGTATTTCAATGCCTTTAGTTTTGCGGAAGCTACAGTAATTTTCGTCTTAAGAATTTTCGGATAAAAATTTCCACTCTTTTTTTGTAATTTAGAACGTTGTCTTAGCTTTTGCTAAGTCAATATCCTTCATGTTTCATTGTACCTTTCTTTCAGTATTTTCTGCTCTTTTACTCAAAAGGAAAAAAAAACAGAAATGTAAAAATGTAAGGAAATCGTTATTCGGTGAATTGAAAAAGAAAAGCACAAAGTAACGAAATAAGAAAGCACCGATTTCTTTTCTGAGTACCGATTCGGTCAATATCTTTCATATTTCATTCTACCCTTCTTTCGGTATTTGCTGCTCTTTTACTCAAAAGGAAAAAAATGCAAGGAAATCGTTATTCGGTGAAATCAAGAAAAGAACGAATCGGTACTTTTTGCTCATCTCTACGACCAACAACATAAAAGGCAAAACATTAAGCATGTACAAGTACAATGTCGTTGCGTTACCGCCGTCGCTTCGTTGTCAGCGCCACGCCAATTGTCAAATGAAATGAAGTCAACTCACCTTCTTCTTTTTTAGATAATTTCGCATGTGTAAGATGGCGTTTACATTACTGCACAAATTACTAAACCTGGTATCTGTTCGTAAAAATTTAACTAATTGTGAAATTTTTTGTGGCAGTAACGGCAAATAGTCATAGATTTTCAATTTTTTCTGGCAGGAATGGCAAATAGTCATAGATTTTCCAACAAGGCTCATAGAGTGGTAGATTGAAAATATTGGGTTCAAATAGTTGTAAATCTATGAATATACTCATAAAGTGACAACCCTGCTGTCATCTTGTTCATGCTGCTCGTCTTTGGAACAGTCTTCCGGCGGATTTGCAGCGCATGAGCTAGGCCAGTTCATTCAGAGTACTGCGGACTCGTCATCTGTCCTCGGATGATGGTCATGCGGACTGATATTGTGCTTACACTCTATATTACGCTTTTATTTTCGTTTTTATTTTTATTATCACTTTTCTCTTCCCTGCACTGCCACTAGTTGTCGCTATTGCATATTTTAATCTTCAATTTTTTGCTGGTTTTTAATTTCTATTTTGTTCCTTACTATAATTTTCTATTTTTGCTTTGCTTATTTCTTATGATTGTATTTTTTTTATTATTTTAGCTTTAGCCTTTTTCTTTTTTTGTTGTTGTTAGATGACCGCAATTCAACAAAATAATTCTGTTGTAAATTTACATTAAATCATATTAATTCAATGCGCATACATTGTATAGCCTTAATAGGCGATAAAGCAAAGAAAATGCTCAATCAAATTATTATCATAAAAAATTTAAATTCATAAAATGCAATAAAAGTTGGACGTCGATGCCCTTATTAATCTCTATAAAATTTGACAGTTTCACTTTAGGGAAGGTAGTATAGCCATACAAAGAGTTCATCGAGCTGGATGCGCAACTTTTGAATACCCCGTCCTCATCATGAGCATAAGATTAATTTTATATTCCCATTCGCAGACAGATAGGTGCCCTAATCAGACACATTTTTGCAAGTTACGATCGTTGAGCCGAGCACACGTGTTCTCAGTGTGTAATCTGACATTAATTGTTGATCTTACGAGAACTTTATAGACTCTGCACAGATGATGGACACTAGTGTGTTGATGTTTCAGAAGAAGAATAAATTATACGGGTCCTATATGGATGGAAGAATGCATCAGAGAGAAATTCAGTCAGCCGACGATGATATGAATATATATATATATAAATATATATGCACATATTATGATATATATATATATATGTAGAATATTCTTCACCCCTCATCGTATTTCGTGGAAACTATAAAATTATAAAAATTAATAAGTCAAGCCAACAATTCGTCTGGGTCCATTTCACTTGAAATACCGAAAGAGGCACGCACAAATCAGAATGAATAACCGCTTGCGCCTTCCTTTGTTGCAACATTGTCCAAGCCTATATTGTCCAATACATCAAAGGTTTATTGCCGAGCAATAATGCACTTTGTTGGATTTGAATGCCCCCCCAACACTGAGCCTTCATGCCAAGTAAAATGGTTAATTAAAAACTACTTTGTCGATGTAAACACCTTTCTTTGCTCAGTTCCTGACCATATTTCTATAGAATTGGAATGTACAAAATATTGTGAAAATGTGCGCAAGTGCAATCGATGTAAGTTTTATTATTGTCCTTTCCGACAACAGATAAAATGAACATCTTTCTATCTTTCTACATATCGTTACGGTCATTTTGTTTACTTTAATGGATATGAGTGTGGGGTAAATGTTGCTAAATTTATATTCGTACAATCTAATTTTGGGCGATGTAAAAAAATAAAATTTCTGCTGACTGCAGAAACTTGGTTTGGTATAAATTTTGCACACAAAGTTAAATATCCCAGAGAGAATTTAACAGGGTAATATAGCACATAATTCGCATTTAATATAAATTTAAATATAATTTAATTTAAAATGCGCCATATACTTTTCTTATGAAAAAGTATCGATTTACGATGTATAGTAAACGACAATTCTTTAGGCTAATGTTTTTATTGCAGTTTTTGTGGTTCGGTTATAATTCAAATTAAATTTTTTTCGTAAATTTATTTATTTGACTTAGCTGCAATTACATACATATAAAATATAGTATAATAACTAATTCCATTAGATATACATATAAAAAAAATGCAACTAAATCAAAGAAAGAAAAGTTTCATAACACTACAGAGAAAATAAGAGCATTTTTTAATTGTGACTTATTAAAATGAAAATCTATCAAATCGTAATTAAATTTAAAATTAGAGCACATTCTAGAAATCGGCTATGCATGCCTACAGTTGGTATGATGTAACGGTAAATATAAATAAAGGGGAATACCCATTTTAGGTCTGGTTTTAGCCTGGCGTGAATAGACATGAGAAATGTTTTAAACGATGCATTATAATTCTCTGAAGATATTTTAACAAAGTTTATTTCAATTAAGCGAGGGAAGACTGGATGGATTGAAGGGAGGTTCAGCCCCAAGCCATTCCGTGGGGGGGGGGGGCGTAACCCTGGAACGTAGGTCACGGTAAGGCCCGTTGATCACCTTCCAGACCCACGAGCAATGATCATAGGTCCCAGCCAGACGCTATGGTTCATAAGACCATAAAATTGGCTCCAAACCCTCCCTACCTGCCTCAAGCAATGCATCCAGGAGGAGTAAGCCAAGAAATCTATAACGTTTTCCGGAGAGAGCCGGACAATGACAATGAAAGTGAGTCACCGTTTCGGATTCCTCTCCGCATCCTTTACATAACGCATTATCAACAAGTCGTGACCTATGTAGGTGACCCCTGAGAGAACAGTGTCCAGTAAGAATAGACACCAAAATTCTCAGGGTAGGCTTGCTCAGTCGTAGCAGCTTTTTTGTGAAACCTGGGTTAGATTTGCCCCATAGTTCCTTTGTTGTCTAACCAAAGACAACTGTTTTCGAAATCGGCCCAAGTCGAAATTTTAGATACAAGGTGTCCAGTTGCGATCCCAATTATGGAAGGTGGTGCCATCGAAGCCGCACCAAGACGCGCAAGCTCGTCTGGTTTTTCGTTTCCGTCAACATCATTGTGACCAGGCGCCCAAAGAGCGAATACCTCTGTTACATTGAGAGAGGGAATTCAGGATGGTCTTACACTCCAGTACTAACTTGAAGGTTGTGAAGGACTTTGACAACGCCTTGACGGCCACTCTCCCTGTCGATGTCAGATGCACAAAATCAAGGAGGGAGGGATTCGTGTGGAACCATGTTTCCTAGCCATACTCCTATACTCAAAGGCTTAAATAGCAATCCCCCATACTCACTTTTTTTGCTTTTCCATCTTTTTTATTCGAACTGAGGTACTACCAAGATAACACAGAACATGTTCTGATCATCTTCTCGATATGCTCCACAGAATATGAGAACATGCTCTCTGACTACACATATTGATATCAAAAAACATATTCTTTCCATATGTTTTTATAAAACTCATGTTCGCCCTGCTTAGCGAAATCTTCGGATGTCGGTTTAAAATAATCGTGTGATAATCGGTGCGTATCCAAAAGAATATATTCAGAACGTATTCTAAAGGATATAAAATTGTTATCAGTGAGCATCCATGGAAACATATTCAGAACGTATTCTAAACGATATTAAATAGCATTTTTCTAAACACTTGTTTCTATTTCCACACAGAGCTCTGAGGATGTCCTAAGAAGGCGAAACGTGTCGGTTTTGTTCGTTTAACAAACTAATAATTTAATAAAAAAAATTTTGTGGAAATAGAAACAAGTGTTTAGAAAAATGTTATCAAGGCAATTCCACCAAGTGCTCTCAAAGAACTCAATCGATATTAAATAGATATGGATGAAACTCATATTCGGGACGTTTTCAAATGAATATAAAATTGAAAAAAGGATAAACTAACTACCAAAATTACTCACTAGATACCTCCACAAATTAAACGAAACGAAAATTCGATATAAAATAATGTATCGTAAACGTATCATTTTTGTGTCCGATAGTACACAAACCCGCACGCTACTGTACCGAGGCAGGAAAGATAACTCGATTTGCCGAAATGCATGTTAAAAATATATTCTATTTGTACTTGTACCGAAACTGAATAAAGTTTACCGATTTGGAGGCGATAATCTGTGTCCAAAAAGTATCTTTTTAGAACATGTTCCATTTTGTTATCTGGGCAGATTTCTCGCATCTTAAATCGGCTCTTAAGGTTATGTCCGATCGGAAAACGGCTTTCACTATTCGCCTCAGCTCATTACCAGCTATAGTTCATAGAAGAAAATTTTTTTTTGCATACTTTTAACATGGTGGGTAGAAACCCCCGGCACAAAAAACTTTCTCAGGATGTTTTGGCCGCCGGAAAACTCATTTTAATTCATTCGGGTCACATACACCCAGTTACTACATTTCGGATATATTTGTACAGTTGTTTCTTCCATAGCCATTAGTGCTCTGTTGTGACCATTTTCTTCATAGGAAGTCATTTTCCACGATGACGTATCATTTCCGCACAATTACAAGAAGTAGAAAAGTCCACTTTTTCATCTAAGAAAGTCGTTCAAGCTATATTCGATCGCCAAAACTTTCCCCCACTTACTTGAAATAAACATTGTTAATAAAATGTGTTCAGAATATCATAATGCACCGTTTAAGACATCTCTCATGTCTGGAGGTGTCTGGCCTAAAGTTGTATGAAAATTGGGCATTCTAATTCCGAGGATCTTAAGTACCCAGCACAGCGTGACAGGATTCCGTACCGATGCCGTATTGCACCTCTTGCAGCTATCATCGAGTCATTTCTACACGAATACTTCGATGAATTTTACATAGAATGTCCTAGAAAGGATTGTGATGCCTTTTTGTAAAAATCTGCATGAGCATCATCAAAGAAATATTCGGTATACTCATGAAAACAACGATGAAAAATCTCCAAAGATATCTTTGGTGATCCACCATCATTGAAAACATATATGAACAATAGTAAAAAAAAATCTTCAATGGATAATACTTGGCGTAACTAGTTAGAGTCACTGACATATATGACATGGACTGTCTGATTTTCTATTTCATATGGGTCAACTTTTTTTGGCAGGGTGTGACAATTATCTTAATTTCAAGTTTTACTTTTACTTTAATATTCATATTAAAAGTTCAACAAATTATAGAAGCACTCGAATTTATTTCACTTCTTGGAAGCTTATCTCCTACAACATCAAATATTTTTTAAACTTGATTTTTAAAGAAATAAAATTAAGCAACTTTTGTCTACCTGCCCCTAAAAGTAGGTGTGGGGGACAGAGAAAGGATTAGAAATATTGTATTGCCATCTATTTCTATTCTATATATTCGTTTGGAAAACCACTGAACTGAAACTAGACTATGGTATATTTTGTATAGAACTTATTATTTGTTGTTCCGCGGAATAAAGTAGTTAAAACAAAAAGAGACAGCTATAGAAGAGTGATTCCATAATAATGTCAAATATTGTAAGCAATTTCAGTAGTATCGGCAGTCCATTTTATATATGTCAGTGGTTAGAGGCCGGGGTGGACCGGCCCCTCTAGGAATGCGGACTGCCCCCCTCCCAAGAAATTATAAAAATTCGTGAAAACAATCTACATACAATCTTAGATGTAATTAAATTGAATCCGTTCGGATCGAAATTGAAAAGGCTATAAAATGTTCTGTTTCTTTAAGAAAATCTATTGAAATCTTTTTAAAATTTTTAAAAACTGTTCTAAGATTGCTCTGATTGCACTGAATTTTGACAAAGGCGTGTGAAGATGTATTCGAGAAATCATGACAGTTTGTGCGAAAAATTTTAATTGATAACCTCTGATATCAATGAATTTCAAAATTTTGTAAAGCTTTGTTTAATTTTCAGGAAAAGAAGTCTTTTTTAAACTTTTTCAATTTCGATCCCAACGGATTCAATAATAAGCTGATTAAAAAATTCAATAATAAATGTGCAGAAAAAACCGTAAAGCTTGGACTTTAATTATAGGTATCTCTTTATTAGTACTTAATGTAAACGTACACAATTGTTCTAAAATGTAACTATATTTTTTGAAACGCATGCATATGGTATAAATACTGCACATATACAGTGGCGCCATATCAGTTCAGTTTCATGTATATATGTAGATTGAGGATTCTGATTTATTTTCCTTAAACGTCAGAGAATGAAAGGATAGGTAATTTATTTCAGCATGAAATTGAAAATAACATTCTGCAACGAATTTTACGTAAATATCACAATACCCGACTGTAAAGAAAACTTTTATAAATTTCTTACTAACGAACATGCTCGTATTAACATGACTCACTCAATTACTTGAAATTTATCCCAGAATTAAATTTAAGAGAAGAGGACTACTGCTACATACGAATTTTATGCAGATGTCATGATATTTAATTCCAAAGAAAAATCCAAACATTTTTCTCCCCATTACGCTTCTCTCAACATGAATTTTGTTCTGCAAAAATAATATTCATTGATGAATACGTGTGCATGCTTAGTATATTTAACATTTAATTTTCTTCTGAGTTTCGAGGCTATGAAGCTAAGAAGTAATGGCAAATAAAGTCTCACCTTTCACAAGCTTAAAAACAAAAACAGTATCAAAAATTTTCTGACGAGTATGAAGGGTATGCATATGAATCAAATTTAACCTTTTAATATATGGTGGAAGATGAAAAGTATCTCGCCATTGAAGTCCCCTTCTAGAAAAGAGAAGTGAGTTTTTCTGTACACCTTCCAAGTGATCAGAGTGATATTTATATGAAGGGAACGAAACAGGACTGGCACATTCCAATCTAGGGTGAGTGAGGGTAGTATATAAAGCCTTTGTATATAAGCACCATCCAGTTTATTGGCGTAGCGTTTTATAAGCCCCAGCATGGAATTTGCTCTATTAGAAATAAGAACAATAGGGGGACTAAAGGTCAGTTTGTTGTCAAACAAAACGCCCAAGTCAAGCATTTTATCAGCCTTATTGACAATTGAACAATATATACTATAGTCAAACTCTAGGTACCCGTTAAAATGAGAAAAGGTAACGTTTTCAATGTTTAAAAATATGAAGTTCTTCAGGCAGCACTTCACAAATGGGCTCAGATCCGTCTGCAACTCGACACAATTCCGTTCTGACTTTATACATTTGTAAATTTTTATATAATTAGCATAGATCAACAATTCAGAGTTCTTCATGGGAGGCAGCATTAATGAATAAAATGAAGAGAAGGGGTCTTAAGTGACTTCCCTGCGATATACCAGAATTAGTACTAATAACTTGCGATCACTTAGGTAGGATAGGAAGATAACCAATTAAGAAGCTAGGTATGAAACCTGGTAGTAACGCAACTTATGGAGCAATGTTTTGTGGGATAGCTAATCAAAAGCTTTGCTGAAGTCCGTGGAAATGCAATGAGTTTAATTTCCCTGCTCAAAAGTTTTAATGTGCAAAATGATGAAAATTCGAGTAAATTTGTTGTGATGATGATGATTAGGAAGAATAATTTTTTTCCACTGGGAATACAAAAATTCACAAACAATAGCTTCAAATAGTTTCGGGATATACAATATCTCAGCAATTGATCGATAATTAGTGACAAACTCCCTTTTCCCAGACTTAAAAACTGGAACTATAAATGGTCTCTAAATAAAAGACAATTACCGAAGTACTGTCAGTTTGTGGCATAAAGCCGGAGGTCAAAAATACCAGAAAGAAATTTCTGAGAGTATAGGTACTCTGTGTAAGTGTTTCGATCAGCAGCAATAGGGCGATCTCATCAGGACAGTAATGAAACCTGAAAACTGCCTACTGTCTACACTAGATTGAATTCAGATGTCAATAAGTTACTGGTGGATATATATATAGATTTATATATCTGAATCATTTTACGGAAAAATGGTTGTGTTCACAATTAAAATGATTTTTGTGTATCCCATTTTTAACTAATAAGTGGAAAGTGGTAATGAGCTTTTTACTCTTTCGAGGTCCGTACAATATACGAAGAAGATCAAAAATGCCATAAAGAAATGCATTAGGTTGAGAATCGCCTGTAGACTTGTATATTGTACGGATCTCGAAAAAGTTTAAAACTCATTACCACTTTCCACTTATAAATGATCTCTTCCAACCGTAAGGGAATTCTCCAACCGAACTGATATATAAACCATAATCGTCAATAAAACAATAGTGGGAATTCCATCAGTAATCGGGGTTAAAGCTTTGCTATCGAAATTTCAACAAGTTGTGTATCAATAAATAAACAGGGAACGTGAAATTTTGAAAATGTCGTCAAGTAATTAAAAAAAGAAGTATTAATTTGAAGGTCATTAGATAAAAAGCTTTACTAAAAAAGGCAACGCAAAAGTTAGATATCATGGATGGGTCCTGACGACTAGATGAATCAATATAAGTAGAGGAAGGAGGAAAGCCACTAGGTTTCCTTTTATTATTGACAAACTGTCAGAACTGTTTGGAATCCATTTTGATCGTATATCTCATCCTTGCCAAGTATGCATTGTAAGCATTTAAATTGACATCATGAGAACAACCATTTTTAGAACAAGATATACGAATACAACTCTTAAAATACCCAAATAAAATAGTGGACAATAAATTTAAGAAAAGTTCAGACTCTGTCTAGTATCTGTATATCTGTAACATATTCGAATCCCAGCAGGGCTTACTTAAGACAGTTATAAACTTAACTTCTAAGAACGGGCAACTATATCTGGTACTGACCTTCCATATCAGTAAAGTTAACTACGAAAGACCAATCAATATTCGATAAAGTAGAATTTAAAACATTAAAGTTAACTTTTCTGAAGTTAAAAGTAGGTGACTTTTTACAGTGTGATTATTATCGAGGTTAACAGCCACTTCCAGAGTGGATCAATCAGAGATTAGATTAGATTTCTAAGGGGGTGTGCAGGTGTATTGTGAATCCCCGTTGAATTTACTCCCTATCTAGGTTCAGACTGTTAATAAAGTCTAGAACCATTCTGGGATTGAGGTTTCACACATAGTTTGGTGGAGGAAAATCATTTTCGAGGTGGAGTAGTCACCGCCTGGTCCATGCTTCGCAGTTGCACTGCAAGTGCTCGGAGGTTTCGTGAGCATCCTGATAGAAGCGGCAGGATGAAGTTTCAGCCAAGCTTGTTTAGGTGATACTTCAAGTGGCAATTGCCTGAAAAGAGCTCAGTAATCATTTTGAGCTCTGTTCTTCTAAGAAGAAGGAGTTCTTTTGAGTGGGATCAGAAATATTTTCCAGAATACCTCTTATACATGGATGCACAACATAATTTGAGGCATCAGTAGTAAATCACGAAATCCAAAGTCTTATTATGGTATCTTATCACGGCAGATTTTTTACTTCTTTTAGCTCTGCGAAACCAGATACGATAATAGAGTTCACAGAAGAAGTCCACATCATCGGAGGCCATCCACTTCACGTCAGAGAGATTGAAATCTCTAAGTATTGAAACTTTATCCGTATCCTGAGCCAGATCAGACTGGTAATGAATAGCATCGGCTATCTTAGCATACAGCAACTGTTACACTAATGCATAAAAGTTCTAAGTTAGATGCATTGCATTGCGAGCGGCAATTTTACTACAGCTGTAAGTATTCACCTAATAAAGAAGTGTCATAAATGTAGCGATCACGGCGAAAAAATTGAAAGTCATTGTCAAGTAGTTCAACAACAGAAAAGAATTGCTAAGCCATGTCACTGTTAAAACAAAAACATTGTGAGGAAGATTAAATGATTTTATGTAAAACTGAGGAGTTTTAGTGTGCAGACAAAAACGCCATGGCAATAAGCTACCAAATTTATCTCAGGCAATCCATTACCTTCTTCGTATAGAGTTAATTATCAAGTAAGCTCTGCAGTTATGTCATCCAAAAAACAATCTCATGGTCAGCAGCTTATTGAGAGTACAAGAAACAATTTGGATGATGTACTAACTGTTTTATCAGTGCACGCCTGAGTTAAATTTGTATTAAAGGATCATATTACCAGCATTGAATCAATAAAGATGCTAATACTAACTTAAATTTACTCCCAGAATTAGTGAAGATAATCCTATCACAACATCTTTACTTGGCTGAAAATTGCAACAGCTTGAAAATCGTAGACCTCATCTCTAATCTTGAACTGTAAGTAAAACTTCCAAGTGCTCTAAGAATATTATTTTTCATAGAAAAAGTATTCAAATATATGATGGATTCGAAAATAATTGATTATTTCGAACCTGTTCTGCAGATGGCAATCTGGTTTCCATCCTGGACACATATAGCTGCGAGACTATTCTTCTGAAACTCACTACATATAATCGAAGTGCGCTTGAAAATGATCATTTATCTATCCTAGAGTTTTGTTTGATTTGTTCAAAGCTTTCTATAACGTTGACCACACATTTCATCCCTACAATTAATTACAAAGCAATTATCAATGAATTTCAATCCAATCGCTTCCAACAAGTCATAGTTAATGGAGCTAATTCCAAATATCCTTCCAATCGCATTTGGAGTTCCACAAGGTTCTAGGATGGGTCTTTTAGTCTTCACTTTGTTTATCAAAATTTTGTTCCACATGTTCATATTGATGCAAATTTGTATATAAGTAGATATATGTATATGCCAATGACGTGTAGGCCTATTTGTCAACACCTATTAGATTATATATAGGGCTGTGTTGTTAGCATTAATAGTGATCTAAAGCAAATAAAGCTCTAACTATACGGTTCTAATACTGTATTGTGTAGCTTTTCTTATTACCTTCAAATCAAGTGCCAAATAATAATAATATTTTTAATTCTGTGAGAAATAATGTCTCGTTCTCGTTCAGCTTGTGCTACCTATGTATTATTAAAGGGTAGTATTAGGAGGAGAAATAAAAAGAAAAGGTTGTGCGTTAAACTGGGAAACTTTTCCCACAAATCCATTAACTTTAAGGTGTGGCGACACTTTCGTCCCAGACTGTACAGCCGATAGTTGCTAAAAAACCGCTGCAATCGCTATAAACAAATACTAAAAAAAAGTACTTTGAAATACACTGCTGATGACAAAAGGGGTAGTGCTGCTAAGTAGGCTTTATAAAAGTGAAAGTAAATAAAATATAATGAGGTACTTGTCAACTCAGTAATATAGGTACGGAAAAAAAGTTTCATTGTGTCAACCGATAAGAAAAGAAGAAAAAAGAAGAAAAGCCTTGTCAAATTAAGTTACAATATATTATCCAAAGTTATCAGTCCATATTTTTTTTTATTACGTCCTGACAAATCAGAAGTGGGATTTAACTGGATACCAGATACATATATGTATGTATACTGTACAAAATAAAATGGATAAGGTACAGATTAAGATGCTAACGGTTACGGAGATTAAGCGACGATTGACGGAGCTTGGTCAAGAAACAGGAGGAAATAAGGCCGAGCTGGTTTTACGTTTGGCATCTGTGATTGGCGGCGATGAAGTTGAACTGGACGATAGCGAAAAGAATAGAGATGTCGACGATAGAATCGGAAAACTGACGCAGGAGGTGAATGTACTAAAGGAAATGCTGGAAAAAGCATTAAAGATTTTATGGGAACGAAAAGCGGGGTTGATCGAACGAATGAGCCACCGATGATTCAGATGGACATAACCACGGCTTCGCATGATATCGAGCGACGAAAATCTGTGGCTGGTCCATCTTCATCCTTAGAGCTAGTAGTTGGTAATAAGTGCATTGAAGCAGAGCCTAGTTTTGATGTTCCGCAGACCGATGCGCCGATAGGATGTGAAAATAGATCCTGCGTAACTGCGACGAATCTTAATCTTATACCACCACCTTGTGTGACGCAAACTCCTAGACGATCGAATATTACTTCATGTGTGAATCCGACGTTATTACCGATGTACCCAACCGACTATCAGATGCATAGTGTGCGAAATATTTTGGAAATTGTTCCAGAGTTTGACCCATATGACGAGGAATCATTGACAGCTAAACAATTCACCGACCGTGTAACGTTGTTGAGATCTCCATATCGTTGGGATGATCGCCTGTTAATACATGCTGTGCAAGCTAAATTAAAAGGCGCTGCAAAAAGTTGGAAAGACACCTTGCCGATTTACCTGAGCTGGTCAGATTTTGTTTCCAGGTTACTGAGTGATTTCCGACAACAGAAACTGCTGCCGACATTCGTATTATTCTTATGAAAATGGCATGACGAAGTAATGAGAGCCCAGAAGAGTTTTTTCATAGAATATACAGTAAAGACCGGAAAGGTGGGTTAGCTGAAGAAGACATAATAAAATATTGTCTAAGAGGAATGTGTGAGCTGATAATGGTAAATGCATTACTAGGAATGCCGTTTCCAACAATAAATGATTTACTGGTTGCTGTCCGAAGGTTTACAGCACGTTCAAATAAGACGAAACTCATTGAAACAAGAAATGGAAAATCAGAAATGAGAGGAAAACTGCTCACCTTTCCGAATATTATTACAAATAACGACTTTCGGGGGAATAATAACGGAAAAGGGCCGATGTGTTTTAATTGCCGAGAAAGGGGTCACATATCGAGAAATTGTCCAAAGGAGTCTAGAAAGGAGAGATGCTTGAAATGCAACCGAACTTAGCACAGGACTGATCAATGTCCAGGCAGGACCGAAGATCAAAATTTAACTGTGCTGGCCGTGGCTGCAGATGGTGAGAATATTCCAGCGGTGGTTACTAAAGACATATTATTGAAAGGACTACGAACTGTCGATTGTATCTTGTGCCCGACGAGGTTTTATCACAAGAGGTACTATTGGGGAGCTGATGTACTTTGTTTTAAAGAAAATCGATTAATCATTGAACCCGAGAATGATACCGGTCCTATTAATGCAAAAGAACGAGATCTGTTGCCAGATTTGCTGAATGTTTACTGTGATCGATTCGCCGAAGACTGGTCGGAATTAGGAAAGTGTACCGTGGCCGAATTGAAAATTCAATTAATTAAGGACGAGCCGATAAACATTCGACCTCATGGCATTCCTTTTGGGAAAAGAGAGAAAGTTAATGCGATTTCGCAAAAATTACTGAACCATGGCATAATCAGGCCAAGTACATCTCAGTATGCGTCACCAATTGTGCTTGTGATCAGAGAAGGTAAAGATGGTCGATTTTGTATTGATTACCGTGCATTAAACGCAATCACTAAGAAACAGCCATTTCCAATGCCGGTTATCGATGAGCAATTGACTTTGTTATCAGGAAATGTGTTCTTTATGAGTTCTTTGGATTTGCTGTCAGGATATCATCAAATTCCAATAGAGGAGACGTCTAAACAATACACAGATTCTTCAGAAAAGAGACGAGAGATAGCATCAAGAATTGAAGCCGAGCGCATACGCTGGAAAGCCAGATTTGATGAACGACATCGTACTCCAAAACGATATAAAAAAGGAGATCTGGTCGTAATTGAATATATTTCCCCAGCAACAGGAGAAAGCAGGAAACAGGACCGTTTTATATAGCTGACATCCTGGACCGTGACATATACATAATCAGCCGTTCAAATCAGTGTATACTGCAGAACGAATGAAATCATGGGTGGCTACATCATCGACATCGAGGATGCTGATGAAGAATCCGAGACGGAAGTTTTGTTTTTTAGAAAAAGCCTTGTCAAATTAAGTTACAATATATTATCCAAAGTTATCAGTCCATATTTTTTTTATTACGTCGTCCTGACAATTGTATAATAAGAAATGCTACAATTTAGATTAAATCTTAAAAGTTTGGACATCCATAACTATAATCATAATTGTCTAACCGCATCTCGAGGCCAAACTTTTAAGATTTAATCTAACTTGTAGCATTTTTTATTTTACAACGAAACGATAAAATTATTTTTTTCTTTTTAGTGCAATTTATTTACTCCTACGGTGGTAGTTACTACCCCCCACCCCAAAAATGCCCAAAACGTAAGAAAATTATACTTCAGTGTTTGAGTACCTAGATTTTGCGCCGCTCGTACGATGAAACCATTCATTTGAAAATAAAAAGAAAGTAAATACAAAAATTCTAGGATATTTTCTCTAGTTTAATTTATTACCTAACTATTTTCATTGTAAAATGAGTCGGAAAGAAGATATTGGAAAAGAATTGTGTTTGGGTGCCATTTTTTCAATATGCAGGCGCAAGTGGCATAGATACTGGGTGGCAAAGTGAAAATTCGGCAAGAGCACATCCAAATCAATTTTCATAAGCCCCAGAAAACTTTCCAGGTAAAAGTACCAAATGATTGGTCTATACAGAATTCACGTCCTTTCCCGTTTATCCCTCAGACGTACTGGCAACCTGGTGTCTAAGGTCAATGTCACACGAGCTTCAAAATCACTGCGTGTCTTGATGAAAGACTCGTTGTTGTCACCACGTGCGTCGCACAACGGAAAATTGTGTTGCTCTTTTTTTTAGCTATTGACCTTGATTTTAGCTTTTGATCAAAATAAATATTCCAAATAATGTCTTATTTTTAAATTGTGTTGGAAAACTTTTAAAAAATGAAAAAAAGGAAAGAAAATTTTGCATCCACTAAACAGCGGAAGATATTTTTCCAGGCATTCATCTTTGAAACATCCTAAATTGAAGCCATTTTCAGAAATACTATTAGCAACTATTATCGTATGTTTCATGATCTTTGTGTATTTCGTTTCTAGTATCCCAAAGATCTGGTCTCTCTCTGGTGTATCTCATCTACCATTATCAATTTTCCTATTCATAATTTAAAAGTTTTGCACCAAACACTACACTTAACACTTTTAATTTCAAATGACGCGCGACAATTTGGTACCTCATGTGGTAATGTAAATGCCTAGCAGTAGTACTCATGAAGCTCTACAGTTCGTGCGTCATGAGAGGAGAATGCCAGAAAAAGTGGTTCCCGCGATCACAGCGTAGCATTTTTATCGCGGGGAGATCATTTGTACAGTCCCATTATATGTATACATACTCTCATGGCACGCGGTCAAAAGTGATCGCGGTATACGGCGCTCATGTGATATTGGACTAAAAGTGCATTCTGCAGTTGGCACCGGCATTGTAGCTGCTCTCCCTGCGGCCGTCAAGCTAGCATAATTGATTCTCGTGCCTTAGTGGACTGGGCTCTCGAGCCACAAGAATATACGGAATATATCCGTTTTGGCTGTTATAGGAACAGCCCAAACTGTAGCAGATTATCCCTCCATTGGATCGACATTGCGTCGCCTCCCCTCATGGGATGCCAAGTCGTCAGTGAGACGACATTGCACTTCCAAAGGAAACTAGTGCAGATCTGAAGTCTGTCAGCCATTCAAGCCAACACGGACTCCTAGCTAAAATATTAGCCCAAAAGATCCAAAAAAGAAAAAGTAAAAACTTATCTCATCCCTTTATGACACATCTTTGGATTTATATCAAAATCGGGTCATAAATGACTTTCACTTAGCTGGAAAGTGGTGCAAGAGATGACAGTTTTTAACAATTTTACAGATTTCAGATAATTATATAATAATTTCTGGATTAATTTTAGAAATTTGCTACTTTTATCTCACGGATTGGACGTTTATCTAAACATTAAAATTTATTTGGAATAATAAGACACTCCTGTTCTCGAGATATCGGGTGCAATCCGAAGGTCAATTTTCAATTTTCACTGGTATTCCCTCTTAAGCCAGCATAGGCCCAATCTATTCGCTTATGCCCAACGGGTCGATCAGTAGACATTCAAGACAATACAGATTCGTGATTCAAGGTAGCACAGTTTCCGCTTCGACCAAGCCGGGTATCAACGAAGTGCAGTTACCTACATAGAAGACGCAGCAATTGTGGACCCATAACATAAATTGGCATAAACCGCCAAAAATTAATAATCTCTTTCCCACTTAAAATCACCCATGTACCTGGAGCATAGAGAGTATATATAGAGAATTCACTTGAACAGCTATTCAATAAAAAGAGATTACCCATCAGAGTAGGCGTCATTTAAAAAAAAAAAAAAAAATGAAGCCAAATTTTGAAAGAAAGAATTGCATGTAGCATTTAAGGAAATTGAGCATGTGTGTGATAAAGAGAAATATACTTGCTTTTTTCTGAAGAGAAATGTTTATATTTTTTAATAATCAACACACACTGCGAATAAGGATGTATTGAACATCTGTTCAAGAGATTGCTCAAACAGTATACGATCGCCCCGCCTGGAGCAGTCTAGCTCTAGTTAGAGTTGCAAATATTGCTTTTGCACTTTGCTCTAAGCTAGAGTAAGAACAAGGATCTAGCTAAATGACTGTTCTGTAGCTAGGGTAACGTAACAGTCTAGAAACTTGCAGAGAGATCTAGCCAGGTTAAAAGAACTTTAGCTAGAGCAAAAAATCAAGATCGATAAATTCACTTTAAGACGATTATAGAGATGTAAGAAACTGAATAGCTTGCTATGGCCTTTTTAGGTACCCATTCCCATACCATCATGAAATATTTATGTACATTACATCAAATTTCAATTACCTATAGAAAGTGCAAAAGTTTCAATCCATTAAGTCACTTTTAAATTTAGCAACCATTATCCGCATCAATATTACACCTAAATATTTATTCCATCAACTTATACTAAAAATTTCTATCAAACTCAATTTGACGAGAGTTAAATATAAAACAACAACAACAAAAAAAAAAACATTAATGGCACTCAATTGAAAATGGAAATGGAAATGAAAATGATCACGTCCATAATACCTGGAATTAACGTCAAAAGAATGTTTAAAAACTAGTGAGAAATAAAAGCAAACAAAATACTTCATACAGAAATGAATCAACACTGAGCCCCCTTTTTTTTCAGACTTTTATTATCACACAACGTCCTGGGCCGGCGCGTAGTAGTGTTGTGTGTTAATAATTCACCTCTGTTGTACCTGTCTGTTTACACTGAAAGTCTTTATTTGTCCAGAGTGTATGGCATCGAATGGCCAGATAAGACCCCCCTTTGTGTGTATTTTAACCGATCGCTTGATTTTGTGTGCATAATCACTTTATAACTAATTTCTACCTTTTTCCAACCTTTTCCAAGCAAAGTGAATTGACTGTTCTCGTACCGTCTTGCATTAATTTATTATGTTATTTGTTGATTTACCTGTGATTTCACCTGCACATCCTCTACCTTTTTCGATCGTTTTAATTCATTTACTTGGCTGATTAAATTTGTTTATGAGTTTACTTTACACTTTACATTATACATGAGTTATTTAGCCTTCGAGTTGATAAAACGTTCGCTATATACCTATATCAACCCGCAAAATATTCTGCGTCAATTATGAAGATTTTCTGCATTTAAATTGCAAATTTATTACAGTAACAACAACAACAATAAAAAAAAGACACAAAAAAAAAGGGAAAATATGAATTAAAATCAAAGGTAAATGTGATTTCTCTACATATAGGTGATCATCAGTCTTCCACTTAGCGAAACTGAAGTACGAGTAAGAGCTAAAAACTTTGCTAGCCAAGTATTGAATGAAATATCTAGTGAAAAAAAATATAAATAACTGCAAGTTTCAATGGTCAAGAGTGCTGTAGTACCTGAGGTTACATGTAAGACATCAAGCAAGGATTCTTTCCATCGTGTCGTAAGAAGAGAAAGATATTCAAGGGTCTACATATAGTTTTGAAAAAAGAAAAAATGCGCTGCACATATATTTTTCCATATCGCACCCTCAATGTAAGACCATCACAACTGAAAAATTGACGTTTAAACATCACTCAAATCACTCTGTAAATTTCTTTAATTAGTAGCTTGTAAATAAGTATAACTTTTCATCATTCAAGAATATTTTAGTTATAAATTAAAATGAAATGAAAAATTCGAAATTGATAATTTTGAGATGTGGTGATTTTGCACTATAGATGCGATATTTTCCCTCCCTCCATAATCCACCACGTAAAGTGGATGTGGAGTGACGTCATGACTTAAATGTCAAAAAATTATTCAGTATACGTGTTTGTCTGTATATTGTATGGATTTGACTAAACTTCTGCCGATTTCTCTTGTATTCAAAGACCTCTTATTTGTTGATATGAAGACCCTGAAGAAGATTTTTGATATAATTGATAGTTCCTTGTGTGACTTCCAGATGTCACTCCTTATGATTGATGGACAGAGATGAGGCACGTCTCTCGTTTCTAAAACATTAATTTAGGGGTCTTACCACAGGAATACTCATTTGTATCTTGGAAAGAATTTTATTATCAGCCATCGATCAATGACAAAGTTATGCGCTTTTTATTTAATTATCATCGATTTACTCGACAAATTTGAACCAATACGCATGCGTATACTACTAAATATCTTAACTGGCCTATAGTTCTCTAGCGATATCAATACAATGATAAATGAGCGGGATTCTCTTTCTCATAAATATTTACAATTCAGATCCGATAATAATCACAGACACTGTAAAACTATTAGAAATAAGGTGAATTCTAGGTTTCGAACTGCTAAATATCCCTTAGCTTAATTTGTTCCGTCAGATCTAACAGATCTCAACATTGATCTCTTCATTGAAATTATTTTGAATGAATTTCCTTCTAAATGACGAATTTTCTTTTCATCTGTTGTAGAAAGAAGTCACGCAATATGTTATGGAAGCCTTGAAACAGTCTAATATTGCCGATGATTGGAACCTCATTAGGTCCATCATCCATAGTTAAGGGCAACATAATAGCTTGGGTAGTTTATTCCTTTAAGCACCTAAAATCATCAGCGGTTGATGGTCTGTGGCCAATAATATTTTAAAAGGTAGTAAGAACAACAAGACTGGGGCTGGTTTACAGAGGCTATATCGAGGCCATATGTGATGACAAAGATTATAGACCATTAGCCTCTCTTCGTTCATGTTCAAGCATTAGAGAGAAAATTAGATGAGCATATATGTAAGAGGTGTAAAGCAGGGAGACGGGAGGTAGCTCAGTTGGTATATTTAGCAGATTATTACCACATTGGGACGCCTCCTTTCCAAACGAAAAAGAGTAAGCAAACGTATGCCAGGCAGATGTTTACACCAAAGGAAACTTCGTCGAAATGGCACTATACGCGGTGGTGTCGCTCTCTGCGTGATTATTGAAAAAGGAGTGATTTTGAAAATCGAGGTTGCCCACAACAACGTGAAAAAGGAATTAATCTATAATCGGCTGTGAGGAGGATTAATAAGGGCTAAATGACTTGATCAATTCAATGCTTCAACAGGACTGTATGAAGGAGTGTTGTTATCACTCAGCTGAGATTAATAGTGATGGATGAAATCTTAGATATATTGGAAAGGGGAAATGTGGCGATAGTTTCCTAAGCAGATGAACTAGAAATTCTTGTAGAAGGCAAGATTTTGTTTGCGGTTAGTGAAAAGGCAAAAATTTGTGTTTGGTGAAGCTAGATAATTGAACCTCAAATAGCGAACTAAGCGTGAATTCTCTAAAAATAGAATCGGAACTTTTCACTTAGAGAAGGATTAGTCTCTTTTCGTTCATACTCATGATATAGAGCTTAGGATCCTGATGAAGGGAGGAAAATACCTAGTCCTTTTCACCGAAGTCCTGGATTCTTGTCTTTGATGAAATGTACTAGGTATTTTCCTAAGCTTAACTGGAGGACCAATACAGAAGAACTAATAAAAAAGTCAGTATGGGCTTTCTACGTGTGCGGGAAAATCCTTGGCATTAACTGCGGTCTAAAATCAAGGGTGGTGTATTCGCTATTACTTACGCCAATTCTTTGATACGGCTCCTTAGTCTATTGGAAGACAATGAAAACGATTTCGATATATTGCCAAGTGTCCGGAGGGCGAATAGAATAGGCAAAGCTGAAACGTATAAATACAAACGGGCGACGAATTCTAGATGCCATAGGGTAACTCTACGTTGGAAATTGGGACATAGGAGCATAACTAGGAATGAAAAAACAGTTCAAGTGGATAGAAGGAGTTTTGAGATGGATACCTTCATATCGGTTGAATATTATGTTGGAGGCTCCGATTAATACTCTAAAGTTGAACTCTTCATTACATTTGGTATGTGATTTGCTGAACTAATTTACTGCCTAAAAGGCTAGAACAGAAAGTGGTGCTGGCGCTGGTGTTGGCTGTGGTGCTGGTGCTGGCTCTGGTGCTGGCGCTGGCGCTTGGAGTTGAGGCTGGCACATACTCTGCCCCTTACCTAGTAGCTAAGTATGAGTAGAATGCTGCAGCTTAATTCTGTCAAAATTTATTTTCAGAATTACTTGTCAGTTGCCATTGTGAAAGGTTTAAGGAAAAATATTAAATAAAAGCTGTGATTATAAAGCATTTCAAATGGATAAGTGTGAAAAAGCTTTCTAATGTCCCCATCTAAACTTTTTCTATTTGGTACATATAATTATATAAAAGTAAAAAAAAAAGTGGTCGGTGCGATCTTTATATCAGTAAAGGAGTCGTTCGAGTTTTTTCGAGAAAAGTTTTAAATTATGAAGAAACACGATGAAGAGCTCTTCTTTAAAGCTACGAGAATGAGTAAACTCCAGGATGAATTGCTGTTGAACTTGGTGGAAGGTCATCTAAAATAAAAAAACACACATTAATTAGGAAACCCATTGATCCAGAATGCAGGTTTATCTTAACGTTAATGTAAGAGAAACGTATGTAAATTCCCTCGAAGATTTATTGTTAATATTTACAAAAATTCTAGATATTTGTCATGAGAAGTTTCCAGGCATAATTTAGCTTGAAGCTTCCGGATTTGCATGTCCACTGTGGATATGGAAGCTTTTGGTAGCCAGAGTGACTCAGGGATATTCCGAAATTCAATTACCAGCAAATCTTCCTAATTCTAGCAAAGTTGTGCCATATTATTTTGTTGGATGTAATGCTTTTCCTCTTCGAAAATATTTAATGAGACCATTTTCCGGTCAATAATTACAATTACACACAGAACTAATGTGTCCGTGGTATGTTACTGGGAAATCTGTTGGGATATATAAATTTCCCATGGGAAATCCCGTCCGGTCCCAGTTAACAACTTGGGACATCCCTGGAAGTGACGAATTTCTGGGGTTGGGATGTCTCTGGTAGATCCCATGCCTTTCCCACAGGATTCCCTGGAGTTTCACTTAGGCACAGTTAACGCACTCTACAATGTAAAATTCTCGCTGCAGCGTACCTAGGACGTCCTACGGATTTCCTAGTTTGTTTTCAGGATGGGCTGTGGAATTTCTGAGGATATTTTTTGAGATTTTCTGGGATTGCAGCAGTTTTTTGACGGCGAGATATTTTTACGCATGTAGCTGGCTTAAAAAAGGCAGTTCTCATATGGCTTCTTTCCGTACATATTTTGTTGTTCTGTTTTTGTTCTCCAAAAACGGCACACGGAAACACGCCAAGCAACAAATTATAGTGCTTTCACCAACGAACAACGAGAATTAAAAAACATACCGAAATTAATTCTCGAAGGGGAAAACGACTTTCCCATGTTTGTCCCAAAATTATCCTGCACATCCCGTTTGTATTTATCTGTAAAATACTTAGAATGTTCCCATATAGAGTAAATGTGGGATATCTCAGGGAATAACTTATGGGAAATTTTTAGTAGCTCCTAGAAATAAAATTTTAAGTACATACTGAGTACTTTCTGTTTATTCCGGGGAAGTTATGGGATCTGTGGGACAAGAATGGGGTGTCCCTGGGTAATTTTGTGCTGTATGGGAAAAGTACACGATTGCGAGTGCTCATCAGGTGTATATAAAGTTCCGTCGCAAAAATGCAGATAAAGTTGTTCTTGCATATGTCATATTACGCAATTTCCTGAAAATCACAGATAAATTGTATGATTGCAATACGTATTGTCCACAAAATTTTTGCAATTAATCAAACGACAATATTGAAGGTCTTTGGCGGCAAGAAAAATCTACAGCTTTCCACTGGAAAAAAAGAGCGTTTTAATAGTTCTCCTGAAGTGCTTCCCTGAAAGCTCGCAGCACTTCTTTTTCCTATCCCAATGCATTGCTTTTTAACTTTTTAATATAGGCATATCCGTAGAGGCAAGCGTTTCAATGCTGAAGCGCTCTAGGAGCGATCTAAATAATGGCCGAACAAGTTTTTTGAATATGCCTTTGCGAAAGCTTTAATGAGCTTATTGGATAATCATCGCAGTACTAAGACGCTGGCACTTGCTTGTAATTATTTATGGTATTAAATTTTATGAAGTGGATTAAATAAGCTAAAAATCAGTACTTTTTGACCGGTTTGGTATCCGCCTAAACACGCACAGTTTTATTAACCAAAACTTCAGATTACTTCTAACCACTCTGAACTTCACATTGAAAATGAGAAATGCGATGCGTTATTTCGCACAATAGTGAAAAAATCCACAGGTTGGTGGAAAATTAAATGAAATCACACCTTGTTGCGCTTCTGCTGGAGCTCATCAAATAATCTGCTATAGAACTTCCAAGTTCTGGCTCTAGAATCCTTTGAGTTACTTACTTACGCCTTTGCTTATTTTTCTGGATAGATCAGATGCTTCTAAAGAGCTAGAGAACCGTTTATATTATGCTCCTTTCAGAAGCGCTTAAAATGTGCTCCTTTCAGAAGCGCTGGTTTTTCATCCCAACAACAACAACGTGTGCTGGTGAGGCCTTTGGAGTTCGTCGCATGTTGACAGGATACTTCATAAGTGACTTGGTTGTCGAGTTTGATTTGCTGTTATCGCTTCCCTGGCTCAGGTTTGTTGATAAAACTTCTACGGCTCTTTGTAGCGATAAATTATTTGGGCTCAAAATGGTTTCGTCTAAGTTGCAACTTACATCGAAATCCCAACTATTTGATGCTTTCTTTGAAGTGCAAGCTCCAAAGTTGTAAGTTTAATTTAATTTTTTTTCCTCCTCCTCATCGTTTTACTCGCCGAAAAAATCATCCTCATTTGCGTAGTTTGCTTTGCATTTGTGTAGATATATTAAATTTTTTTTTTTAAAGAAAAAGAAAAAAGAAGTCAGTACAAGTACTTAAAATCTCGGATTGATGTGACCAGCAAAAAATTCCATCGGAATGTAATATTTTCACCGACTTTCGAAATTATTGGCTTCTTGTCCAGAAAGTCATTTCTTACTTTTTCCCTCTGCCACTTTTTCTTGTATGATTCAGCTAAAGGAAAATTTTGATTTTATGTAATTTAAATTAAAAGCATTTACTACAAATTAACTTACCGCTTAGTTTAAACTCCTCCGATTCACTTATATCTTTTATTTTTTTTGATTATTTCGATAAACTTTTCTGTATCAAAATTTTCCATGTTGCTTCACTCCAACAAACCGCTTCGAAGTGACACAGGGTAGGTGCTCCTAAAGTTGGTCGGCTCCAAAGGTCGGCCACCCTAACAAAACTGTCTGTAAAGCGATTTTGGAAGCAAATACACACAAAACAAAAATTGAAGAGAATAATATTATTTGTGTTTAAATTGTATAACAAAAAATCATTTGTCTTATATGTACGAGGGTCACTATTTATATTTTGAGCCTAACAATAAAAAACATAAATTTGCCAACAAAAAATTCGCCACATGGATGGATACACTTTTGCATGTGTTTGAACCAATCGGCAAAACATTTTTTCCATTCCGATTGAAACACCTCCAAAACATGGTTTTGGAACGCAGCAGCAGCTTCGTCGGGCGTCGAAAATCGTTGTCCACGTAATTTGTTTTTGATGTACGGAAACAAAAAGTAATTTTTAGGTGCCAAATTAGGACTGTACTGAGGATGATGCATTAATTCGTTTTTTTTATTGGTTATGAGATGTGTGAGAGCTCGCATAGTTTATCTCAATTCAGCAAAAACTTCTGACAAACAAATGGTGATATACTATTCAGAATTGACTATTCTTTGTTGCTCCAACGTTACAGTTGCCACATGACCAGTTCGTCAAAAAAAAAACACCACCTTTTGCTTCGCAGTGCTTCGACCGCGAACAACTTTTGTTAGATTTGGTTCATCTTGGAAGACCCATACAGTCGATTGCTGTTTAGTTTCGGACTCATACGCATAGATCCATGATTCTTCACCTGTCAAAATTTTATAAACGTGTATTGAATCACCACGATTGTATTTCCCTTTTTCTTGAGCGATTGTCAAGCTATGCGGTATTCAACGTGAAAAAATCTGTTTCGCTGCTAAGTGTTCATGCAAAATCTTATATACGCTACTGGAACAAATGTCTAAGGTTGCCTCAATATCACAGTATATCACGTGACAGACTCCCATTATTAGTTTTTGCACAGCATTAATGTGTTGTGGCACAACAACCAATTTTGGACGACCTTTACAAAATTTCAGCTTTCCAGGTCGAAGCGTACTCGGCAGTTTTCTAGACCTCGACAACAGCGCCATCTATCGTGTCCAAAACTATCTTATCTTTCAAGCTGGATCCAACCAAACACGCTCACAAATTTTCATTGAACACAGTGACACGGGGTTTTTATATATGTATTAAGATAGGTCCTACTTGAGCTTGAACTTTTGACCTCATACCTAGTTTATTACATATAGGTATTGAAAAGACGTTTTGTTACTCATTATTTTAATATTTGTTGTTTGTTTTTGCTAAACACAATAGTTGCTGTGAATACAAATATATTTGTAATAAAATAAAAGTCTGAACTTCTCTTAAAACTATTTTCTTTTTCTTTAGCCGACATTGTTGGCCGAGGGTAAGAGTGTACTTTTTGAAACTCATATTTTTTATTAAGAATGTAGGTTTATATTAGTAGAATTGTTATTGCATTTAAATGCTTTTAATTTTCAGTACCAAATGTTTTCATAGCAACAGGTTTGGGACAGTTACCGTACGGCTACCTAAAAGTTCTAGCTGTGCATTTTTGGCCGACTATTGGTGTCCAATCTTGGGATCGCGCGCAACAAAAAAAAATTGCCAAAAAGTGCGCTACAGCGCTACTTTTCCAACTTTATGACTTTCCATTCGCTTGGCAAAAACTGAAATTCTTGGACCTATTAAAAATGTTTTCAATCACTGCTTTCCATCCATTTTTATGGATACAATTGTAACTTTACATACATACATTTTTCGAAGAGTTGATATGCCATTTTCCGGATATCCATGTCAATGGAAGGAAACCCAAATTTTTCAAGGTTTTGAGTATGTTTAAATGAAATTCTTAATTTTCGTATCCAAGAACCGGCGCGGCGTTTATCCATTTTTCTTCACGTGTCTACGTAATATCTGGGGATGAATTCCGAAATATTACATAGGTGTTTTTTTCACTTTTGTATTCCTCACCTGTACCTTCACATCGGGAAATGGAAGCATACAGAAAGGCATGACGCAGAATTTTTTTGAAGCTTGGAAGCTCTTACTCTTCGTACCCCGATCTGTATCTTTTTAACCATTTCATGTTAATAGAAAGAAGCAGATTTTTAGTTTTCTTTCCGCGTGCTTCTTTTGAATATTACTGCCAGATTTTTTATTTTCAAGCAGCTGCATAGAAGCATCTCCAATTTGTGAATTTCCAATTCACACAGCACATGAAAAACTTCCTAAAAGCTTCCAAAGGCAATTGCTACGAAACTCTTCTAATTTGCTTCCTACGGAAGATGCTTCTTATTTTCCAGCTGGATTGGGAGTTGATATAATGCGAAGAGGTGGTCACCTCTCTTATGATAAATGAACGTAATTAAGTCTTCACTCATATATGAAGATATAGTAGATATGTATGTATGTTCCGGTTGCAATTACACCTTATAGTTATATGCAAATAAACTCAATCTGTGGCCTGCGACTATCTTAGGTAATTCATACAATGAATATTCTCTTAATACCCTGGCGCACAAGGTATCTATTTTTAACAAATAACCTTCAAATCTAATGTCACCTTGCCGCTATAAGAAAACATGAATAAAATTTCGAATTAAAATTTTTTGCAGATATATCAAACTTTGTTGTTGCTGATGTTTTTTTTTTTTTGCTTTTACTACAAAATTAAGCAATTTTTATTCTTCTGATTCATTTGAAAAAGTCATTTGTACCGACCTACCATGTGTTCCTGTCATTTTAGAGCGTATTTTTGGAAATTAAATTCATGTGGATTTAGTAATCTGTGCCTAACATCAACTCCCGCATTGATAATCAGATCATTAATCCACGGGAATATCGTCTTGTCGGTTCATGACACACAAAGACCTTAATTTTTTTTTATCTCCTATAAAACGGTTCTATAAATAATTTTCAAATCTAAAACTCCTACAATGAAGACAAATGTAATCAATTTTGATTTCCTGAGATGAGTTAGCATTTTTGTTGGTTTTTGTTTATTTCTTCTTTGATTTAAGTTCAAGTGTCAAAACACCGGAATGCAATTTATTTTTTGTTTTGTGGGAGCATATTATTTTTTAAATTTTTTATTGTTTTGTTAAAATTGAGCAAATTATAATATCGCAATTATTTGCAAAAATTAAGATGAAAATGAAAAATGCGAGGAAAAAGTTTTATTTGTTTAATTTTTTGGTTTTTGTAACATGAGAAATGAAAATTAAAATTTTAAGGAAGCTATATTGAATCACAAGTGCTTTTTTTTATTCCCATGGTTGTTATTGCGCTGTAAATTTTCTGGGAAAAAGATAGATAAGCAGTACTAGAATGTTCAGATATATATACTAGTAGGATTAGATGTAGATCCTTTCGAAGTTCCTTCAATATTTCTATGATTTCTATGTCACTATTGATTAGTATTCCATCTACCAAACATTTCCGAAAGACGAAAGTAGTAATTACACTTTGAGATAAAGGGTGGGTTCGAATTATTCTCGCGTAGGCGTCCCCATTCAACATTTGAATAGTAGGATTGCTTGCTTCTATAATTATGAAAGGTACAGGTAATACTGTCGATTTCTCATGATAATTAGTTCCTAAGACGACCACCATGCATACGCTCCAGCTAGCGTTTTTAGCATCTTATCAAATCGGTCCTGTCATCTATATAATATTCAGGTTGTGCGCTAGGACCGAAGTCTATAGTCTTCACTGCAAATAGACAATGTCGACCATATCGATTGGTGTAAGTCCGATCGGACTTACACCGATTGATTTTGGCTTATCGTGAGGTTGAATAAGGATGAACCTATAAGTAAGTGTCATGAATTTTTGCGGAAGGTATGGAATAGGGATTAAAACTCCCGGAAATATTTCCGTTTTAACAGGTCGGAACTTTTAAATTTTTCGCCAGAATCTATGGCCTTATTATGAGTTTGTGACTGTATAACCGATAGCTCTCAAAAACTGCTGTAATCGCTGTAAGCAAATAAAAAAAGTACTTTGATGACAACAGGGGAATTAGCTACGTAGGCTTTTGAATTAATAACAATGAAAATAAACAAAAATGTAATCAGGTTCATGTCAATTTGCGATTTGTAAACGAATAAAAAAATGAAAATACTCAAGTCCTATAATAATTAATTACAATAATTAACAATACTTTCCCGGAGGGAGTTTACAATCAACGAGACTGACGTTTTCTTTAATGGCCTAAATAAGTCTTGCTTTTCAGAGTCTACATCATTTCTAGGTTTACCATAAATGGACTATGTAGCTGACTTAAAAGTGTATTCTGTAGACAGCGCTAGCTGCTCTCGCGTCAAGTCGGTATAGGGTCAAATAGCACTCGTTTAGGCCATCATAGAAACATCCTGAACTGCAGAAGCGCACCCATCCATAGGATCAGCGTTGCGGCGGCTCTTTGTGGATGTGGGGGTGATTCTGATCTCTTTGTCATAACTTAGGCGTATATTTTAGTCACATATTTTGACATTTCACCTCGAATTTGTCGTACTTTTATATTCATTTTGAGCTATCCTTTTCATCAACCACAAAATAATCTAAAATGAATATGCAATGAATTAATGTCAGAATATACGCCTAAAAGTACGACAAATTAGTCAACTGCTTCCGATGTTGTGACAAAAATTTTAGACTGTGGTAAATAGATATTCTACACCTAATTAGAGCAATACAAGTGCTTAAATTCGAAATAATATTTTGAATTTATTATCAGGGTTGCTAGACTGCAACAAATGGATTCTCGTACCAACTTTAGAAAAATCTCGTACGTCATGAAAAATTCTCGTACACTAGGCTTATCGCGAAATTAATAAGAAATGGCAGCTTAATTAAAACTGAGGATTATTTAGTAACATTTCATTTTTTTATAACAAAAATAATGGGTGTTTTTAAAAAAGTTTTATTTGATAAATTTTTTAAACCGATTTTTGTATTAAAATTGTGTATAATCTTGTTCTTAAAATAAAAGACATCTAGATTAGGCTAGGATTATCTGGGTCCGAGTTAATAGTTTGGTCGAAATTTTCATCATCAGGTTGCACTGGAGTAGCAGGTTAATTCTATTATATGACGCCGACGCTGTGTGACTTATCATTTGGGTGGTAGGTTTCTTTCGACTGTGTTTTAACATATTGAGCTGAAAGGAGACATCCTATCACGGTCTTTGATGTGAGCTTGTTAATTGTCTTAATTTCATTCTTGTTAGGTTGATCTTGCTAAAAATCCTCCCGGTATCGCCATTGGAATGTGCGAGATTTAAATTGGATAGCGTAAATTGAGGTAGAACTATATATTTGTGGTCTTCATCAGCAGTGCGGAGTCGGGAAAGCTTGTACCAAAATATGTCAACTTCGTTTTCTTTGGTGATGTGTGGATGAATTTGGTCCAAGGAAAGAAGTCGACACTCGTCCATCAAGGACCCATTTTGCAACATTTCGCTTCGTTTTCAAATGGACAAAATTTTACTCCATTTAGTGAAATTGCAGTAAAAGTGCCACCTACCGTCATTGAAATGAGCTTAATTTATTGGAAAGTGAAAAGTTTTACCAATAAAGATAGCAGTGGCAGCAGCTTACTTCTCTTTTTGATCTCTTTGAACAACAAAAATTGTCTTCTACTCAAAATGCTTTGCAACTACAGTAAATACTCGCAAATTTTCTTGATAGCATTTAATCAAATTATTCTGCCATGATCTTTACTCGCAATAATTTTCGTCCATAGTCTGTCACCTCTTCATTTCCGTGAAATGACTGATTTTCAAGTTTAGTCATTATGGGTGCAGTCTGTCTAGGGTATTAGGTTCTGGCGGCTTTTCAATAGGACGCAGGCTATATAAAATCATGAATAATGGAATATCATTTCGGTATCTTGAGATCAGGCCTTGAGCCTAAAACTATCGCTCCCACAGAAAAATAATGTTATAACAAATTACAGCCCAATATGTTTCTTTCTAATGGTGTTTAGACAAAGTTACATGTAGGGCAAATTTATTGAAATTATGGTGTTTGAACTAAATCCAAGCTATTTTTATATGAAAAACTCCTGCAATAACACAAGGCAAAAAGTGTGTAATGTCGGCCGCTATGCTCTTTTCAAGTCTCTTTAAAAAAAATAAGCAGAATCATAACCACCGGAATATACAAGCCATTCTATATACCACGGGTTACAGTTCTGCTTACTTTTCTTAAATTATCTTTTACTCGACTTTTGTTAGTAGTATTTTCACAGTGTGAAAATTCTGGTTGGAAAATATTTGATGCCCAAATTCTCGTACTTTCACGTACGAGAATACATTCTGCCTCGTACATCATACCAGAGTAGAAATTCGCGTACATGTACGAGAATTATCGTACGTCTAGCATCGCTGTTTGTTATGTGAAGTCGCATTTTCAGTTCATTCTACGTAATGCAAGGCTTACTGAGCTGAATAAAAATACGAAAAAATCAGTAGTAAAGTTCATTTGTTTAGGCGTATATTTTAACATTAAAGTACGACAAAAGATCAAAATCACCCCCGTGGTGCTTCCAAAGGAAATTATTGCTATCCATCTATCAGATAGGCATTGCAGTGGCTCCCCTCTGTGGATGTAAAGTCGTGAAATTATTGCAGTTCCCCTTTTGTTCAAATCATCAGTAAGATGGCTTTTAATGACTTTTATTGTATTTGTATTTAAAATTTATTTATTTAAAGACAATGGTAAAATGTGCAGTATTGTCATGAAAAACAATATCAATAAGAAAAGGGGTAAAAATAGTAAATATTTCTGTTTCCCGACAGAATAATTTTTGTCAGATGAGTGGATAAAAGCTTATGAAAATCAGTCAAAAATTTTAAATTAAATTATCATGTCATAAAATCCTGTTGATATAATTAAACGGGGTAAATGTTTTACTTCTTGAATTGAAGCTGCCACATTTTTGCTTAAAACAAATATGTACTTACCAAAATATATTTTTATTTTAAAAACAATTATCAAAAACTTTGGAAATTTTTTTTCCATATTGAAAAAAAAAGTTGGTGATTTTACTGTGTAATATAGTAAACTGTTCTTAAATTTTTATTTTAAATAAAATTACTTTTCGAAAAACCCCAGAAAAATACAATTTTCCGAATTTTCCCGTACAAAATGCAAATTATTGGCACAAACTCATTTTAACAAAATTTTACATTTCTTAGTGCACAGACCTTGTATTCTGTAGACCGTAGGTGCTTACAAAGAAGACTATTTCAGGTCTGAAGTCGATCAGTCCCAATCTGATCGCTTACCGAACAATTGGTCGATCAGTAGCAATTCAAGCCAATACAGATTCCTGCTTCAAAATTGGCATCATTCCCCCAAAAGTTCAGTATTTTTGAACAAACAATTACAGAGCTAAACGAAAATTTCTATAAGGTCTGAAATAGCCTAAGAATGCGATAAATATATACATACATAGCTTTAATGGGAACTTAATAAGAATTGACATTTTTATACGTTTTCCGGATTTAATGAGTGCTATAACAAGTACTCACCCCGAAGGTTTCGCTTTAAGTTACATTGAGCGTGGTCACCGGGTAACTTCCTGAGTTGTTACATACGATTGGAGCTACGGGTATTGTACCGGTGGGTATGCTGTTGCTGTGGTTGATACATTTGTAGTTGCTGTTGTGCAGAGATTTGCGAACAAACATAGCTCACTACGTCACTTTTTAAGCAAAGTTTATTTCGGATAAACCCTAAAGATGTTTTAAGGATGGGATCCTATGTTCGTGAAAGCTGGAAGCTGTTGTCGTGATTGAAATTAAGTCGACATTTTATTTCAATCGCCTCACGAACAAGACGAGGAGTATAATAAGGCTTGCGAGCCAGGACTTCTGCCTTTTCAAAATGAATCCAATGATGTTCTGTTGGATGGTCCAGAATATGCTCGCAAATTGCTGATTTTTCCCGCTGGTTCTTGCTTACAGCATTTATATGTTCCTTTAGGCGGGTAGCATTACTTCGTTGTGTTTGCCCAATATAATAAAAATTGTTAAGATTGTGAAAGGTTTTGTTAAAATATAGTTTTTTACGCATTTCGGTTAGTTTTTACGGTATGTATTCTGAAAAATATACATGCGTGATGTGAATATACAAATACTATTGGATTCCAGGAATTGTGCTAGAAGAGAGAATGGCAAAAAGGTAGTAAAGTACAGATATTATAGGAAAATATTTTTGCAAATGAATACACAAAAAAAAACAACCTTTTAAGTATTTACAAGCAATGATGCCTGATGACCACGGAGACTGTTGACCTCCATTCATACTTAACAATAGAATGAAAATTTAAGCACAGCTTTTTTGTAATCAGTTTTAGATGAGAAGGACCATTAGCGTAAATAAGTCTCCTTTTTGGGCTTCTGTACCCAAAAGTTATAAACGGGAGCCCTATTTCTACGCCTTCGATGTCCGTTCGTCCGTCACCGGGCTGTTTCTCATGAACCCGTAACAGGTAAACAGTTGAAATTTTCACAGATTGTATATTTCTATTGCCGCTATAACAACAAATAATACAAATAAAATAAAATTAAAAATTAAATGGGGCCCCATACAAGAAACCTATTTTTTGGCGTATATATAGTGTTAAATTTTGTACGATGGTACGGAACCTCTCGTGTGCGAATCCGACTTGCACTTGGCCGGTTTTTGAATTTCATTTCATATATAATTAGGTATTAAAACCAAATATGAATATTGCTAAGATATTTTTATCATTGTTATCATTAAAAGTTTACGTATGAAAAAGGATTTGTTCAGTCTACACACCCTCCTGTCTCCAATATTTAATCCTCCTGTGTTCTCATAGAATAAGAGAAAAGGACCACAAAGTATCGAGCTTTAAATAAACAAAGAGTTTACTTATCTAAATCAATAACATGGCATTTTCACAACCTCAAAATTCAACTCCTTAGGAAATCCACCCAAACCTAATAAAGCAAAGAAAAAAAAACTCACTCTAAATCTAAAAACAATAAAGAAAAGGTCATCATTAACAAAATAAAACTAAATTTTTGCAAAATGCACCAATGCATACTTACCTCCGTATATTTCTTAGATCATATAACAAAAAGTTTAGGCTATGAGGAAGAAAAACTTAAGCATTTTTCTGCATGTAGTCGAACCGCATCGATGTATTCGTTTTAGTCATGGAAGTAGTAAACTACGATATTTTCACACCGGGCGAAAAATTTAGTGGTTGAAACTTTATTAAGTATTGAAGAAATTCAATAGAAGAGATTCCATTATATCACAAGATTTTTAAATTAATTTTTAAGTTCATAATTTTATAATATTTTTATAACTTTTTACATTTTTACGAATTTTCTTAGTGCCTCATTTATTTTCTGATAATATTTTTTGGCGTTACCTTTGTATGGCTATTGTAACTTAAGGCGACAATAACATTTCAATTTTAAACAAACAAACCGGCATTGGAAAATGTTAAATTTTTATACCACGGCTATTTATTTTTATAAATATTTCACTCTTATTTTATTTAGAACAATATAATTTTTTATTGAAAGAATTAAACTTGCCTGAAAAATGATTTCCTAAGAGAATATATCCGGTTGTTTCTGCAGCACAGCACAGCGCGCTTCATTCTGATAATTGAAGACTCCGGAGTCTCGATTCTACGAAATCCCGTTCACAAAACAATATTTGAATATAATATAGCACTTCTATTAAGTATAACTTATAATCACTTTTATATTACAAATTCACTAAATGAAACACGAACTTTCCTTAGATAAAATCTGATGTTAAACTGAAGAATAACCTTAGAGTAACATAGCCTACTTGTCATTTCGCCTCCGTGTCTAAAAAAAAATGCTTATCACACGTACAGGAATTTTACACAGCATTGCATATCCTTTTCGATATATGATCTAAGGTATATTTACACTTTTTCATGTCATTAAATAACACTAACTACTCCATCAGCGTTGTTAAGGCAACGCCAAATGGCGAGAAGACATAACTGGTTACGGCGGCTATATAAAGCCAACAAAATTCAGTTGATGGTACCATTCTTGGCTCAGAGTTGATCCGATTTAGAGTATAATCTGAATAAAGAAACTTGTTCCCAATTTCCACACAGAAGTTTAATTCTGCTCTCTTATAATTTTCGCAGAAATTGGTTCTATCAACAGAAAGTTAATTCTGTTCTTCTCCTTCTTTTCAGAATTAAAGAAACGGACAACGTCATTGGGATTACTTTAAATTTTGGGAATTTATATTGAATTTTCGAATTGTTTCGTGAATTTCTAGCTTTTCAGCTCTATCTCAATCTGAATTTCTATGATATTAGGTTAAGTAAATAGTAATAAAACTTTATATTTGAAGTTTTGAAACGCTGAGTTATCCTTTTTACAACCGGCACCCCCTCACTTATCGTTCGAGACTAGATCTCACCGAGTTACTTCATTTATAATTATATTTTGGAAATTCTCCCTTTAAACTGGCAATATTCCCGAAAGTGAAAATTGATACCAAATAATTGCTTTCATCATTTATCAGTCTATTTTTCATGTTATCTAACACAGCTTGAATTAACCTACCTCTTGGCAAACGAACGCATTTATTCTCAACGAACAATATATGTTTATAACCGTCTTTTTTTTTTATATATTATTAAGCCAAGCTCAGGGAATACCCTATGATGCAAATCACAGCATGGCAGGAAGGAGATAGGTAAAGGATTAGGGGATATGAGGAGAGTGGTGAAGGTGCCGATGTATGTCGCCCTTAAACTTCCCCAGATTGTATGCCGGAGGAAAAACAGAAGATGGTAAACTGTTCCAAATTCGCACTGCTCGGGATAAAATAGCATCACGGAATTTTACTGTACGGCCGAAAGTGTTTTGAAGGATAAAAGGATGTGTGCGGCTTGCAGCGCAAGGAATTAGGCTGTATTTCATCAGAGCATGTAGCGATAAAGGAGTGAAAGGCATCCAACATTGCGGCGGTGCTCGAGTGAGCCAATGAGCTTGAAGACTCTCTTTTGGAATATATCCAATGAAGTTAAGGCTGTGCGACCAGCCCCAGCCCATATATGGGAATTATATTCCATTCTAGGTCTAATGTAGGACTTGTAGAGGAGCGCTAGATTTGACGAGCTGAAATATTTCTTACACTTTTTCAGAAATCCAAGGCATTTCGATGCTTAAATTCTTAGCCAATTGTGCCAATTGTGGAGCAGTTGGCTTAGAATTTAAAGCAACAGGTTACATAAGCACTATTCGGGATTACATAAGAAAAATAAAATTGAAAAAAAGTAAAGATTTGTAGCAACAGGAGCTAAAAAGCCATCACAGGGTGTACATTTTCTCGAAAACAAAAGAAATGTCTATAATTTGAAAATACATTACTTAGATTTTTTTTATATTTTTCTGGTAACTATTACGATTTGTTCTATCACCCCATTCTGGTTTGATGTCGACTTACGGGACACCCTGTATATGCAGTGCACTGCATATTCAATGCACACGGCATTATCTTACGCATCAAGAAAGCTGTCAAACGATATATTGAAACACTTACTAATAGTATTTATAGTTTTTTTAAATATTGTAGTAAACGACAAAACGAAGTGAAGGAATTTCAAGAATAGTTAGCCATAAAGACAAATGAAATTTTAATATTGTCAGATACCAGATAGCTTTCAATGTATCAGGTAGTACCATGTTTATTAAATAGCTGGGATGCATTAATTTTGTAATTTTCTGTATGCATATTTAAAGATAAGACAGAAGCTGCAAAATCAATTCTCAATATGCTGACTTCTACAAATATTAAAATTAATTTTTTATTTTTGCAATACGCTTCAAAGCTAATAGCAGAATTAAATTAAACTTCCAATCTCAATAACCTAAAGTTTATATACTGGGTAGAGATTTTAAGTGCAAATTAAAGATATTAATGAAAAATTTTCTCAAAGATGTGTATTTCGACTCAACTAAATATTCTAAATTCATATATTGTGGAGCAAATGTTTATATAAAATTAGAATCAGAATCTGAATTTTTTTAAATAATGTCAGAGAATATTATCAGGTACTTGTACACCAAATTCGAAAAATAATAAATTTAAATTATTCTATTTTAATAGCTTTATAGATTACGAATATATAAAAGACAAACATTTTTTTGATATCTTACCAGATTTATCTTTCCTATATTTTCGATTTAAAAAAGCAACACCAACACACTGAAATGAAAACATTACTAGAATTTAATACTTTAAATGAGAAGCGATTTGAAAGTTGCTCAAATTTCTTGGCTCATTTATATATAATAAAAAAAATGTAAAAATAAAAAAAGGAGCCGATTAAGTTACGACGAGATTAATAATATTATATCAAAGAAAAACACTTAAACTGTTCAATTTTCGACCCCACTGAAAAGTTTATAAACTAATTTTATCGTGAGTGATAGACGTAAGTTTTCGAGTTAAATTTAATTAATTACATACATGTACAATTCCTCTGTTGTCATCTTACGTATATATTATGAATATACCTATATTATTAATAAAAGTTTTTTTTTAATACGTTTCTGTTTTTGTTATATTTGTGTTTCAATAAATTTGTTTAAACAAAGTTTCAGTTAATTTCTACTCTATAGGGTCATATTTATGTAAGATTTTAAGTTTTCTAAAAATTTTTCACTTGTGGCTAACCAAACCACATTTGGGCTACGGCAAAAAGCTTCTAGTGGCAACACTGGCGCCAAGTAATGATTCTAGGAAAGTCCTAATTTACTATATTACTGGCACCATCCGAACAAAATGCTATTAGATTTATTATTACTAAATTCATGCAAAGTAGACTTACGTAAAAAAGACTTAAGTACTACTTAAAGTACATTTTCGTTACTTAAGACTTATTACTCAATACTTTTGAAATGCCCCTACTTAGTACTTGAACATCATAAGTACTTTGTTCTATTTACTTGTACTTAAGACTTAAGTTTTGTACTTAAGTACCAAGATTTTTATTTAAGTATTTTTGAGTCTATTAAGTACCTACAAATATCTAACTCTTTGTAGAAAAGCAAACACACTTTCTAGCGCAACTCCTGTTTTGTTGAGTTTTAAAGCACGCAAAAAACTTTCAAAGCATGTGCCGCACTCACGTGTCAAGGCAGAACCTTAGACAAACTAATAACATACAAACAAGACTGGGCAAGTAGAATAAAGGCCAGTAACGTATCGTTCGAACATGAAATCGACGATGTCTCGACTTGATGACATAACCACGGATAAGCAAGAAATGCCTCGTTCCAATATAAAATCAACAATGCCTCGACCTGATGTAGGGAACACCTCAATTTTTATACCCTAGATGAAATCTATGGGGTATACTAAGTCTGCCATTCCGTTTGTAACGCACAGAAATAATGATGGTAGAGCAAAATGGATTGGACACCCCCGCATAAAATTAAAAGTTATTTTGATTTTTGCATGTCCGTCTGTCCGTCCATCCGTCCGTCCGTGCGCACGATAACTCGAGAACGCGTTCACTTAGAAAGCTGAAATTTTGTACGCGGACATTAAAAAAAAAAGTAAATTTAAGTTCGAAAATGACACAAATCGGGCAACTCCTTCGTGGCGTTGCCATGCAAAAATTTCGTTTTCCACGATATATGTGGACACTACCTGAGAACACGTCAATATAGAAAGCTGAAATTTAGTACGTTGGGTTTTCATACTAATAGCAAATAAAATTTCAAAAATGAACTAAATCGGGCAACCCCTTCTTGGTGTTGCCATATAATTTTTTTGGTTTTTTACATATACTTTGAAAACGATCAGTCCTAGACATTTTTATTGTACCAAAAACTTCTTCAGAATAAGAAATCCTATAAAATTGGTTATAATCATTTTTTCTGTCCGACGAGCCGTTCTAGAAATATATGCTAGAAACCAATGCAAAAAATCAAAATTGCTGAAATGGGTGACACGAAATTTCATACGGGCATTCATCTAGGGTATCATAAGAATTGGTCTTAGACCATTTTGACTTGTTTCTTTGAAATTTACTGGAAATTCTTTCCTTAGAACATTTATGCTGTCGCCGGTGCTTGGGGACCTCTAATAGTTTTTATGAGTGTAGCAATGTAGCAATGTTTTCAACAATTTTCGAAAGTCCCTCCACCAGTTTTCGAGCGGACCAAAACAGGTTAACAATCCGTTCGGCCGAACCGGTACAAATCGGCTGAATATCAGCACTGGTTGGTCCCGAATATTGAGACCTATGAGAAATTGCTGGTAAATCTAGAGGGTGAATAACGTTTGTCCTACGTTCCAGAGACCTCGCCGGGGGCCTCAACTTCTTTTCAATCCATCCATTCAATAATTGAAAAGGAACTCATATAAGTGCTAACAATTTTGCATACGAATATATTATGAACAAAAAATTATTTCAGTTTGTGTTGTATTTTTTTCGTGGAACCAATTAACGATGCAAATTGAGGTTTTTGTTAATAATTTAAATTCTATAGTAGCATGTACGAGTATGTATCCATATCTACACAGCATTCAAATGAGAAGGAAATACAATTCCCATTTGAGCTTAGTAAGACATGAAAACATCTGTATATAATCTTTAATGTTTCTCTCGACGACAATGTCATTATTATTCAAGTAACTGAATTCCTCAATATTACGATTACGTGGATCAGTGAACTCCATATATCACCTCCTACAGAGAGATCGCTGGTCGGGTCGAAGCCTTAATATAAAGTGAAATGAGACTGTTAAGGACAAAAGAGCTTTTGATTCTTTTATAAAATTCCTCACGGTATCTATCTACCCGTTATTGTATTTTAGTTGACATAATTGTGATAAAAGAGATGTTCGTCAAAAAAAAAAAAATACAAAAAAAAAACATCATCATCTTTAAAACGCTATTTGTTCTCATCCAAATTGTGAGAAGATCCAATGCTATTCATTGGAGATACCCACCTTGGTACGGCACCGTTACAAGGTTTGATGATGGCACGCACAAGTGTAATCCGACCACAGAATTTCAATTTGTAACTGGCGTTAAATACCAAATAAATGACCAAAGGAATTACAAATAAGTACCGCGCACAGTACATTTATGTATGGTACAATGTACATACAGCCTCCTCCTCATCATCTCACTGTGGGCCTGAGATCTGTTGTTAATTCAGTTTTTGTGTCCTCCGCTGAGCCATCGCTGATTTGATTCATTATTCGACCTGTTAACACTGCTATGAGTGTTTCGTTTTTTTTCCCCGTTTTTTTTTGTTTTTTTTTTTTGACCGACTTTAATAAATTATCCGGCAATTTGTCAAAATATATGATCACACCATGAACTGAAAGTGTACAGCCACCATACATACATACTTACAATCCCCGACCATGGGGACGAATTACATTTGTTTGTTCAATCTTTCATCGCTGGAGCGGATGTCATTTCTTTTTTAGTGTCTGTTTTCGTTTAGCCTTCGGTTTCTCTTGTTTCTTGCCCCGGTTATAATAAAAATCAGTATTGCATTCCGGGACGACAGTGATAAATTAATTGGTGAGAAATATAATTATGATATACAAGCTGAATTTAATAATAGATTCTTTGATCGGCGATTAGTTGAAGTAATATTTTGAAATTTTTGTTGAAAATTTCCGTTCATTATAAATACGATTCTTTTTTTTTTTTATATGTATGTTGCAATACTACTGTCAAGTTGAGATCCTTTCTATAAATCGAAATTTTCGCCTTCGTCTTAATATATTAGCGCGTGACTGAGAATACTGAGAATTACGTTAAACGCCCACCAACTGATCAGAAGCGATTTAAAATTGTAATGAAAATTTATTTTTTTATTTATGATATTGCTAAAGCTTAGGGGAATACCCTATGATGTAGTAGTACAGTAGCTTACGCAGGAAAGAAAGAAGGGGTAGGGAATTGAGGATTATTGTGTTTAGGCAAGGTAGTGTGACGGAATTGATTTCGCTTGAATGTTTGCGGTTCACCACTGCCGAGGAAAACAGAAGATGGTAAACTATTCCACATTCGTACTGTTCTGCTTAAGGCCATATTACACTATGAGTGTTGCTCACGTGAAATATGAAATATACATATGAAAAGTCATATCACATCAAACTGACATGTGTAGTTTGTGTACATCTTGAGGGTTTTGGTTTTTGTCTCGGTGTTAAACCTCATGTCCATTTTGTGTTCGATTTGCCAGAGTCATGGCACTCGTGACTACCGAAACTGTCACTTTCTGTTTTGGTTTGCTACTTGGGTTAACTCCGGGTTAACCCTAGTTTCTCCTGCTCTAGACTGGGAGCACCGCGGTTCTTATTGAAATGTCAAAGAAAGAAGAAGAGTGCAGTTGCTTACATCACATGTATAATTTATAAAAGAGGTTAGGTTTTGATTTTTGTGCAATAATTGCATTGCGATTTGTGTTCCAAAAATTTTAATAATCAGGATAACATGGAGGATTTAACTGTTCTAAGTATATTAGATTCGAAAAGTTGTGCGCACTATTTAAAGACTTGATATCATGTTGTCATGTTGAAATAATTCTATGGAGAAGGGAAAAAGCATATGCGTTATTTTTCGAAAATGATTTGCTAAGCCTGTAAAATAGTATATATGGATAATAAATATTGCGTTTATATGCAGGATCTCCTAACAAGTGTGTGTGAAAAATGCCACCAAAGGAGAGATTTCTCCAGACATCCGTGTTTTTCGAAGGACACGAGTTTTGTAACCCTCGACTTTTTTGAAGACCGGCAAAACAATTCGAAGCCACAGAGCAGCAAATGCAGCCACAACATGAAGAAACCAGTAGCGGCAATAGACGGTAAGTAGTTGTGAATTATATTTGAAGGAAAGAATATTTAACAGACGTTTGCTTATAGGAGAATGAAATAGTAATGGAGAGCTGCAATTAATTGGCATGACCATGAAATTTTTTTCAGTACTGGTGCACGGAATGCCAAATCAGCTTGGCAAAAACTTAAAAAAGTTCTTGATGGGTTCGGCTTTAAGCATTCCGCAGAAGAATATGCGGCAAAATGGAAAAGCTTAAAGCGAACCTACAAGAGAATTATTAATAACAATAAAAGTTCTGGCCGTGGGTACGAATCATGGCCATACTTCGATGCTATGGATTCGGCGTTAGGGGGCCGTCCCGAAGTTCGGCCTGTATCTAAGGCGAACGAAATCCAAGGGTTTACGATACCAGACATTGAAAATGTGAATGAAGAAATAAATCCAGATACAGCATTCAGAGATCAGCCGGGGCCATCCGGTACAGCTGTACGTAAGAAGTGGAAGCCGGATTGGCTGGAGAATCTTCTCGAAGGTCAACAAAAGCGCCATGAAGCGTCACGAATAACGTATGTTGGCGCAACAAAAGCGTCATGAGGAGGCTATCAAATCCACCGACAAGTTGTGCTCAGTGTTGGAAAATAAAAAAGAATAATTTCGACGTGTGTTTAGTTATATTTCAAGCGTTATATAAATATAAATTAATAATTACAAGAATTAGGTATTTATTCTTAGATAACTCATGATAAAATTCCGCTTTGATTTTCCCCTGGTGCCATCAGCAAAAACATCTAGGCCGATAATGTCAGGTTCTTCTTCATCTTCAAATGTGACTTCTTCATCACATTCGTCTCCATAGTTGTGGAGAACAACAAATGCCAGAACTAACAATGGTATCTGATCTATTCTGTACATATATATATACTTAAGTCTACGAAATCTTGTCATCTTAAGTAATCCGAATGCCCGTTCGAAAACGACTCGAGTGGTGGACAACTTTTTATTTTACAATTTTTGGGATGCATTTAAAATTACTCGATTTGTAAAAGGAACCAATAGAATTTTTGACAGAGTGTATGCCGAGTCTCCAATAATATGGCTGCCGCCAGGAAATAAGACATTTTTCTGCTCTCGAATCATTTCGTACAGATAAGATCTCCGCAGTACCCTTGCATCATGCATACTGCCTGGTGAACCTATGTCCACGCTTATAAATTTCGAGTCGGAAGTGCAGACCGCTTGCATATTTAAAGTGTGAAAGTTTTTTCTGCAGATATAAGATTCCGGATGTTTCGTAGGAGCACTAATGGGTACGTAAGCGCCATCAATAGCACCTACTACACCAGGGAAACCGCAAATCTGCCGAAATTTCCTCATTTCCCCTTTAGCCCTTTCACCTTTAGGCCACTGTATGAACTCCTTCCTATTGTCTACCAGCAAGTTGCAAATACGTAAAACTGACTGCCAAGCGGTGGATACACATACTCCAAAGCTGTCAGCCACTGATCTAAAGTATAAAGATTTGATAATCCCAAACCGAAAAAATATAAGGAAATGTAGACAGCACCTGTAGATTTCCTGTTTTTTAATATTATTTGTGAATTACCAGCAGAGTCTTTCTTAATGCTTTTTTGGTTTAAGAAATTCAGTAATTTCTCAAATGAGCTTCTCTTCAAACGGAAATGTCCCTGGAAGTCTTAAATAATACGCTTAAATACTTTTTGTACATATAATAATAAAATATTTTACCTGCATCGGAATACAGCTCAACAATTTTTCACTGTACCTGTGGATTTTGTGTTTCCGCTCTCTCCAAAAATTCCCAACAAAAATGATATCGTCCGAATCGCTAATGACATCATCTTCATACTCCTCTTCTTCAATATTCACCGACATTTTATTAATAAAACATGCTGTTGCAGCAACTACTATTTTGCGCGTCTCGGCTATTTGTATATTTTGACGTTTGCGGCTTCCTGTTCACAAAAAAATGAACCTGACACTTCGGGGTTAATGAATTTTTGACAAGGTTCTGATATGTCCCCAGATGTCCCAGGTGTCAAGTTCCGGTAGCAAAAACAAAAACCCAGCTTGACACCTTGAGTAGCAATAATCATATGAGTGAACGTCAACTGTCATGAAAGTAACAATGAAAAACTCGACAAAAGTTTTAATTTACACCAGAATTTTGGGGATAATGGGTATTATTCGTCAGCTATTTAAGAACTAAATTAAAAAAAAAGCGTTTTTGGTCTAGACTGTGGCTATTAAAAAGAAATTAAGCACGTGATTTAATCAATGTTTCGAAAAATTATTAATAATTGTAAAATTTCTTTTCGAAAAACAAAACTCAGTTTTTCGACATCAGCTAAAGCAAGTTATGTAGTTTATAACAGCTTTTTACTTCTAGTTAATTTCAAACAAAAAATGTTCATCAAGTTGTTAATGACGTTGAGGTATTTAGCAAGCGGGGAAACCTACCAAAGTCTATCCTATAGTTTCAGAATATCACAGCTAGGGCTTGCAATACCGGACCAAATTTTCAAAATCGGTATTTCGGTATTTCATTATATTAATACCGGGATCCCGGTATTAATACCTGTATTTAAAAAAACAAAAAAAAGCGAAAATACACTGTAAAATATAGAAAAAAAATTAATAAACAAAATAAAATATTTAATTCAATAATGTATAATGCAAAACAATAAACTTTTTTTTTAAGTTCCACAAAAGAAAAGAAAAATAAAATAATTAATAATAAGTCCTATGTCTTATTGTTGGGATTTGCCTTTAAAATATGCCCTCAAAAATGTTAAAATATCAAGAGTTTTGTCGCTTAAGCTGGATCGAATTTTTGTGCACAACAGCCCTGCTGCTGAAAACGTTCTTTCGGACTCGACGCTAGTTGGTGGTATGGACATAAGGCAGTCATATACTAGTTGAAGATATTTTCCTCATATATGTTCTACTTCGAAGTATGCTAGTTCCTGTTTCATAACTATATAAAGTACTTTAGAATTCATCGTTTTTAAAATTCCACTCGCAGTCTTCATCACATTAACTTTCTTGGAAATTGCCATTTATAGTTTTTCTTTCATTGTCATCGAAATAAGAATTTCTGGCTGTGAATCAGCAGATGACTCGGAAACGTCGATGGAAGAGGCTCCTATGTTTTCAATATCGTCATCATCGATATTATATAAGCGTTCCAATAAATTTATAATTATCTTTATAATTGTTGCGTTGTTAATTCGATTAAAAATTTCATCATCGTCGTCATCTTCTGATTCAGTAGGATCGTGCAGGTATTGCAGTAGACTCGATAAATAAGTAGGCCTTTGTTTTATACGAATAATTAGCTATTTCTTGAATTAATTACTTAAAGCAGTGTTCTGTTCTGTCAATTGATTAAATATAAATAGTAAAGCTGCATCTGTGCTAAGAAGAGTAGCATCTTGACGACAACAAGCTTTAGCAGTTAATTTCATTGGAAGAAGAACTGAAATAACTGATGATGCTAAAGTAAAATCAATTTCCGAAAATGATATTTCGGCATTTAAATTTAAATCAATCAAAGCCTTTTGTATGCAGTTCTTTAACTGGACAAAGCGTTCTAGCATGGCAAGTAAGCTATTCCAACATGTTTTAGAATAGAGAATTAAATTCAGTTCCATTCCAAATTGTTCTTTAACATGTTTCTGTAAAGCTTTATCATTTTTCATTGTCGAACGTCTGAATAGCTTCACAACTTTTCTTATTTTTTTAATCAATGGGTCTATCTGTTCATGAATAATTAAACAGTCAATTGCATTGTTTTCTTGAAGTATGGCTAAACTATTATCATCAAGATCACTATCATTTTCATCACTTGTATACCGGTTATCATCTTCGTTAGAATTAGAATGTTCTGCATCAGACTTATTTGTTGTGTTCAGTTCATCTTCATTTTCTAAATTTTGGTGTATCATATTTATATATAAAACCTTAATGACAGCCAATTGAATTCCGTGAACTAAGCAAAGTTGTTGCCTTGCACAAATCAATTTTCCAACATTGGTCTAAATCAAATTTATAAATACAAGAAGAAAAAACAACCGCCTCGTCCGGGATTTGAAACCGGGACCTTCCGCTTGCCGGGTGACTGCAGTCGAATCATTAAAAATAAAAGTTCTTAAAATTCTTATTTCTCCATCATTGACCGATTCTAACAAGTGTAGGTTCGATTCCCGTCCGCGGGAAAAATAAATAAGCTTAATATATAGTTAATTATGTTTATGTTTTTATTTTTGAAGATGGGAAACATATTGCTTTTAGAGCAAAAAAAAAAAACGTCATGACTCGTTTTATTACAATTATAAAGAAATTAACAGCATTATATTATTAGTTCTGGTAGATGCTGATTACAATTTTCTGTACGTTGATGTGGGATGTAATGGCAGGACAAACGAGCTGGGGTTTATAATAATTGCACGTTATGCAGAGCTATTGAAGAAAACTTGTTAAATTTTCCTTCTGATAGAGTCTTGGAAACAACCACACTTAGTGTACCATATATCATTGTTGCAGATCATGCCTTCAGACTATCTTCAAGAACTCTAAAGCCTTATGGGGAGCGATCCACAACTGAAGAAAAAGGATTTAATTATCGCTTAAGCCGCGCACGGAGAGTCGTGGAAAAGGCCTTCGGTATTTTGGTGAACAAATTTCAAATAGTTCAAAAAGAAAATAATACTTGCATTTTTTCATAAATCAAATACATATGATGTTTAAGAAAAAAAAAACATATTTCAAACTTATTAGTGATTTTCAACCGATACTATGTTGGTGATAAAATTATACATTTTTCTTTGCATTTTTCGATCCATTTCATTTAAATAATGTTACGAATTTCATGTTTCGCTTCATTTATAATTTCAGGATTTTCAATGGGTTCCAGTTCAGTATATATAAATTTTGAGAAGTTCTCCAAATCTGTTTTCATTGTAATTGGCTCATGTAACTTATTTATGGTTTCAGCAACTTTTTCCATTGTTTTGGAGGTCCTCTCCAATAGCATATCATCCACAATTTTCCTTTTCTTTTTTGAGGAAGGCTCATCCAAGCTGTTTATTTCCATAAAAGGATCTGGAGCATAAGTAATAATATCGTTCATGTCGTATGTCATGCTAATTTCTTCTGGTTCCTAATTTTAAGAATAAAATTTTCTTTGAATTAAATTTACTAAAAATTTATTATAATAATCGCCAACTTACCGACTTATAACAGGACTTGCTCTTACGAGGTTTTATGCAAGACTCCAAAAACTTTACATTTTGGAACCAATATATGTTGGAGTGATATATTTCATCACTGTCAGCACCGCTTTTCTATGCTCTTCCGTATTTTAACCACTTCATGAGAGTATTGAGTTCTAAGGTACGTTAGTTTTATTTTCACTTCTTCACTTGTAATGAGAGGCAATTTCGCAATTTCATAAAAGGCATTATTCCTGGCATGTTTATTGGAATAGAGACTATTAGTGCTGTCGTATATGCAAGGATAAAGCTGCCATAACCAAGAGCAGATACAGCTGGGGGCGTTCGCCTACCATTGAGCTCTAATAAATCAAAATTTATAGTCTAATCAAATCAAGTAGAAAATACAAAAAAAAAATCTTTTAAAATCTTCTAAATCTACATTAAAAAAATAGAAAATAATTTCTCCCTTCACTTAATGAATACATCACAAAAGCTCTCTAGAGTTTCCTTTCATTTTGCATTCAATTAAATATTAAAATAATATTACATTTGTGTATAAATTTTAAAATTTTGAAGGTATGCAAAGAAGGCAAGATCTGGGGCCGGATTCCGCAACTATTAGTTTATTTGTTATATTATTTATTTTACCTTTTTCCAAGTCGTAGTCGCCTTCCCAAGAAACAATTTTGTTTATATAGTAGTAACCGTAAAGTTTCCATTACCAAATTATATAACTTGAGTTATATAGACTGGTACTCGAAACGTCTTTGTAACCACTATAAACCCCTTATAGAGCTTAAATGGAGGATTATATAAAGGTTACAGTAACTTGATTTATGTAACGTTATATAACTAAAAGTTTTATAAAATGAGTAACAAAAATATTCTGGTTACCTTAATATAACTTATTATATAACCTTTATATAACCCATGGTGCTCTCGAATAATTTATTTTGGTCATAGTAATGTTTCGGTTAGCTTTATAAACTTTGTTAATAATGGTGATGGTAACGTTTCCACAACGCTTAAAATTTTCTCAGACTGATTACTTTTAGTGATTGAAATGTTAGGGAAATTATTTTTCGTTACCTTTATAAAACAATAATATGCAAATATTTACGAAACCTATCTTGACATAGAATTTCGAATTTTTTTTTTATTGTATTTTTATAATGTAAGGGTTTAATATTTTTACATTTATAAATTACAATGTTTCGGCATGTACGGGGTAAAATTCATCTGCAATTAAAATTTTACTGTGAATATCATCATAGATACTTCTAAAAAATACAGACCCCTCCAAAAATAAGCACTTTGTAATAATTTTAATTAAATATGACAAAATTTAAAATTTTCACTTAGGTGATATTAATTCATAAAAATTACATAACATAATTTAAAAATGTTATGTACCTAAATAGATGTATTTTCTTCTTATAAAAATAGAACGGAAGCCATATATCTGCAATTTAAAAAATTGGCTTAACCGACATTTTCTTTTTTATCTGAAATGGACAGATGGAAAAATGGCGGCTTGTACTTAAATGAACAAATTGCCATTATAAAACTTCAAGTAGTTTTATATAAACTGAATAACCCTTATAAATTTTCTAGAATTATTATATAAACTAAAGGCACTACCATGCTTCGAAAATGGTCCCTTACCCTTTAGTCATAATATGTAACCTTTGGTAATGTTATATATCTTAATTATAGTCACAAACAAACAGACAGTGTTCTTATATACCCTTTAGTTATATTATGTTATATAAATAAAAACAGTTTTATTCTGGCTCCATTCGACACTAAAAGTAATTTGTTTTTAAAACGATCACTAAAGGGCCAGCAACAAATTTTACGATATTTTATAGTGGGTATAGTGGGTATTACCGAAAGTTCCCAATTTTTAATAAAGTCACCTAAATTACTGAAAGTTGTCGAGTTATATAAGGGTAACCACGGATACAGCAATAAACACTTATTACCAATAAGTTTATAACGTGGTGATCAAAACAATTATAAAACTTTCTTATATACCTTCCAGTAATGGTTACTCTAAGTTATATAGACCGGTGATTTAAACATTTCCATCACCAACTTATAAAACCTTTAGTAACTTACTTCCACGATATCCATTAGTAACCTAAAAAACTCTAATATAACTACATCACCAATTGGTAATATTATAAAACTCTTATATAACCACTAAAATTCTTATATAACCGAGTAACCATTATATACCCGTAATAAAACTACCCATCACCTTCAGTCACCAAAATTTGGAAAAATTGTTACTTGGGTTAATACTAGTAAATTCATGTAACTCATTTCTTATAACTGAACTTTACTTTTTCAAAAAGACTATTTTCTCACTCAAACAACATTCAGGACAGAAAAATTGTCATTCAGCATTTAAGTGTACACTTTCCCTCTCAGTGAGTTTTTTAAATCGTGTGCACTGGCAAATTTTTCACAGTTACGCAATCTAGCCCCTGGGCAGTTTACAGTGAATAACAATGAAATTTGGAACTCCTAATGTTTATAAAAATAATTAATTTAATTATTTTGCGTTAACTTTGCTTTCTTTGTGCACCATGAAAATTTTAAAATTTATACACAAATGTAATATAATTTAAATATTTAATTAAGTGGAACACTCTAGATAGTTTTTTAAAAAGTTATTTGTTATTTTTTTCTTTTTTAGTCATAAATTATTCTCAAAAATCTTAAAATTATAGCACTAAGGAATTTTCAGTACAAGCAAAATTTTTGCACTTTTTTGTGATCGAAAGCTGACAAAAGTCGGGTATTTTGATGAAAAGTAGTATGTTGGGAAAATTCTCATAGCCGGGTTAATTAATCGCAGATTCGGTTTTCCTGCAAATATTTAATTTAATTTTATACATACTTTATACATATTTACATTATGCATTAATTTTCTTAACAGTAGAAACCTATTAACAAATTTGCAGTCAGGTTTCAGGGCTAAACGTAGTCGCACTACTGAATTGATCAAAGTTGTCGATGATGTAAGTATTAATTTAATAGATGACAATAAATTAATCTTGGTAAGTCTTCTGGATGTCTCCATGTGCGAACCATACATATAATTTTTGGTGATAACCCAGCAAACAAATTAGCGAACGTCCGCAATAGCGAATCTTAAGCGACAATAGATCTACACAATGTGAAACATGAGAGTAAATGCGACAGAGCTAAAAATTATTTATGTTATCGAAGCGATATAAAAGCGAAACGAACGCGAATATAAATTCTGTTCGTTTTTATTTAGCTTACATAAGCACGTACACGGTCGCTGTTTTGTGCCCGAACTGTAAAATTGAATTGTAAAAAGTGAGCAATTAAAATTTAATTTAATTAACATTAAGGGTGAAATGAGAGGGTACACTTATAGGACACTGAACTAGATAGGTAGATACCATCAAGTATAGGTTAATAAATTATATTCATTCGTAAATTGGTCATTGATACCACCAATGTGATCAAATGTTCTGTCAACATTTGTTACCGCTCGAGGTTTCGCTTTCATATCTCATTTGAATTCACTAGCGAAATTTATATTCTACTTTGTGATATTTTCGCGATTCGTATTAGCTTCGCAATATTTGCTGGGAAGTTTCATTTCCAATTTCGATTTCTCTACCTGTGCTCTCTCTATATACCCCGACAATAGAAGCAACTTTTGAAGGTATTTCCTCTGATTGTCCACGTATTACTTGAAGTACCACAGGAAACGATCCTTGGCCCACTATTGCTTGCTATTTATATCAATAATATTCCATCTATTTTAAATTAGTGATTATATCGTGACAAATTTAATTTTTTTTAAGCTTACTGCTGCTATTTCTATACAAAAATTAGCTTGATACTTACTTTTTTTCAAATAGGCATAATGCTCAACAATACCATCATTGCATTTCACATTTCTTTGGGGAATCTCCGCTTAAATTTTAATAGAGCTTTGGAATGGATTGATTATTTATCTATCTATGTCTTGTGTGCAAGATTTATTTTAGTCTTGAGAAACTATCGCTGTCAGCAGCCTTTACACCTATTAATACACGCATTATAGTAGTCAAGATGTTTTTAGTTCCATTAATAGCTGTGTTCTTTTGTGCACCTTGTTCTAGAACTTCCATATGCGGGAGAGAACAAATTGTTCTGTCGATTGAAGCGAACTATTTGTACTGTTCGCTTTATTTAAATCTTTCTATAAAAATATATGAGGCGTTCTTTTGTGTATTTTTTGTTCTGCTCTGTTCTGCGGACACAAAAGAACACAAGCTAATGTCATATGGATGTGGGGTCTTCCGTAAATTGAACTCATATGCAACACACAAAATTTAATCTGACCTTTAAACTTGTAGCGCGACAAAAAATTGGAGCTGAAATAAAAAATAAATAAAAAAAAGGATCATCCAAAGCTCGAAATAAAAAAATTGGATTAAACTTTTACCTTTCAACAATTTGGACATCAATCAAATGTTTAATAAATTACGCAAAAAATAATTAATTATAAAGCAAAAATTTGCTCTTATGATATTCCTTATCCTATCCATTCAAACTGAACATGGAGCACAAAAAAAGAAATAATAAAAAATAAAAAAAAACACATCATAAACGTCTTTAACGCATCTTTTGATTCCGACATCTTTTGATTTTTTATTCTTCTTCTTCTTTGTTGTTGTTGTTGTAACCCAAGTGCGCATCAATTTTATTGCGCTGACCATAGACCACAACATATAATCCCAGCCACAAAGCGAAAGTGGACAAGAATCGATTTTCCATTCTTTTGTACGTGAATCAAAGCAAGTTGATCGCCCGCGCCAGATATGTTAATGGTTTTAATCGTTAATCTCTGCCACTTAATCTTCTGCGCTTGATTTTTGGACAAATGATTTATGATCTGTGGGAATGTTTATAATCGAAATATTATTCGGCATTTTAATTATTAATTACAATTCTGGCGCCCCCCTTCATATTTATATGGACGAGAGGAAACTTATTAGAAATTATTATATTGGATGGAGTTGCTTTGCGGTATACGGTATACCGCATAATCGTAAAGGCTATTGCCATCTTGCGGTAAAAGTTAAATTTTTTTTTAGTGAATTAATATTAATTACTTTTTGTCATAAATTTTAAGGTTCTTCAACTTTTAAGTAAGTTGCCGTATCTTTTTTATAATATAATTTTTCCATTGAAAATAAAGTTTGGAGCTTATTCTAAAATAACTTGAATGACTAGGTTGATCCTATTTTAAGACAAATCCTCTCCTTTCTTTATTATAAAATTACAATGTAGTAAGGCTTCAAGCAACACGTTGAAGCCTCAAGTCTCCTTCGAAATGTTGTTAACATTCGCTCGCGTATTTTTAAACCAAACTAAATTTAGTAGTTTAGCTTCCTAGCCAACAGTAATACTGCCTTGGTTCAGAAGTGAAAACTTGCTTGCCTAGGATTTTCAATAAAATTTTTTCATGTATGAAATTTTCATTCAATATTAAAATTTTGCCTATGCGATTGCCTAAATTTATGTATTCTTTTTGTGGGATTGTTAAAAATCATATGAATTTAGAGCACAATTATTACAGCACTTATTCAGTGGTGTCAATTTGTTTTACATTCCATGTGCGGGATTCTGTAACCACGGAGAATTTGGGAATTTGGGAGATGATAATATTCGTTTCCTACGATTAAACTCCCTAATTCTCCATTCCCAATTCACGAACATGGATTGAGAATTAGGGAAAACGGTGCAGAATTAAGGAAAACGTGAGAGGAATGAGAAAAGCAAGATTGCAATTTCGACCGCTAGAGCGCTGTTTTTAGTAAATTCCAAATGTGTCATTCCACATTTTAATGGCGATAGCTGGCAGCACCGAATTTAGTTAATGTTTATTTTTCAAATTTTAGAAGAGAATAGATTAGAAAAGTATTTATTAAGGAACCTCAGTTGACGCTACGTTACGTTCGTTAGGTACATCGAGTCGAAAATAGATATAGTATTTTATCGATTGAGTGCAAGTTCAGTTAGGTGGATAATCTTCTCAACTTAACAGACTTGAAAGATTTCATGACATGTCATCAAAAATCTCACTTATATCTAGGATATTGGACGAATTTAATTTTTCAGTAATAAATTCTGCGGTTACGCTGCCATTTAACTCAAATGCTCTGTTGGTTCAGCTTTATCTACTAATAACTATTAAGCAAATCTGATCAATCATCAACTGCAGTCAAAATTTCTGATATTGTGCCTAGCAATATCGCTGTTGAGGACATTAGCAGGACTGAGCTTCGTAGCGTACTGCGTGTAGCAGTAGGGTACACTGAGACTAAATGCATCATGTATACCCGGCCTACTATCGATGAACGGAGAGCAATACGCACCGAGACCATGACTGGAAAAGAAGAAGAAGAGGACAGGGACACTGGAAATACTCTGCCATCAGTGTCGATTGAGTGGATGGGGCGACGGCAACAGAAAGCACAACATCTGCGCCTTCACATGGTTAATGGTAAGTAGTGTAAAGGTCCCTTCAGGCCTGGATGTGTGTAACGGCATTTGGTTTATCAGGCACGATTTTTTTTTGTATATGGCTGGTGGCAGCGGCAGGTTTTCGTGGAACCTCCCCACACTCTCCACCAATAGCCAAAGCGAGCTAGCGTGCCGCCCTGCAGTCAACGCTGTCCACCGAGTGATCTGTCAACTCATGCTGGCAGTCTGGACTTCACCTGCGATGTCAATCACTCTACATACATACTACCATAGCAAGCTTTATTCTCTTTTGTTATGCAGCAGGATCTCGAGTGACTCGAGCTTATTAGAATTTCACTTCTTGCATGTTGAGTGTACCGAACGTCCTTTTTGATGAGATATGTGAAAAGTTTGATTTGCGAAGGCTATCTGGAAGTCACCCGCGCCATTTTTATCATCAACCCCCGTGCAAAACGACAAGTCAACTCGGCTAGTGGGCTATTTCCGCAAATTGGCGTGAATAGAAATTATGGAAATATATGGGTTTAGAGTTTTGAAATTGCAGATTTAAATGAAGTGCAGGGAGATAGGGTTCCACAATGTGCCTAAAGGGAATCTCTTTTTTCCAAGAATCATTATTCTCATATAATAGAATATAAAAACATTTATTAAGGAATCACAGCTTACGATACGTTACAACGTTAGGTACATCGATTAGAAAGTGGATAAGTTAATTATACATTGATTACGATTCTCATTTTCGAGGCAATATCTAAAAACTGATGCAGCCAATGTAATCACCAAGTAAAATGAAAGAAGCGAGTTGTTAAAGCGAATCGATATGGAAGAATTTATTTATTTATATATATTCAATCAGATATGGATTCTTATAGACTATAAAAAATCGGTAATAAATTAATTTAATATTAAAAAAAAATTAACGAGAATTTATAATATATTTAAAAAACATAAAGATTACCGCATTTTTCTCCAACGCGACCAGTCGATAGCAACATGTAAGTCACCACCCAGTCGCCATGAAAAACAGTTTTTGGTCTCCTGGATTTTTGAGTCGCTTTTCTCAAAAAGATCTTCATCACCTCCGATGAACTAGAGTCTTTATATTATTGTTTGTCATTCTTTTATTTCAGAAAGTGTATACATACTCATCCTAAATTTGAAAAGAATTAGAAAACTTTTGACAGCTTTTTGTTAATATCTTGTCGGTAGGATTACATTTATCAATTGAGTGGTTTTTGAGGTGTGCATCCATTTGTTCTTCCCAACACTAAACCGTATATTAATTAACTTTATTTTCATTATTTCCATTAAAAACAAAAAAGAAATCATTAAACCATTATCCGGGACACTCTCAATAATGTCGTTCATGATTGGAGTTTCCGTAATGTCTTTTTTATATTTCATCTTATTTTTCAGACGAGATCGTTGGAGTGATTTTGATGATTCTGATTCATTTTCATCCAATTCTTAATTATCCCGTGGAATGGTAACATAAATATGTTGAACTTCCTTAATTTTCTCATTAAGGTATTCAATTTTCTACATATATATTTTATAAATATAGCGGGCGGCCTGTATACTATTTTGAATGTCGATTGTAGTTTGAAAGCAATTCTTAAAGAGCGTAATACCTTAGACACACAGCACGAACTAATGAATCATTTGTACTAACCATTCATTAAAATGCCGTGTGTTACATAGTATACGTCATTATAGCTCGAAAATCAGATGATAATGAAGTGCACTAATGAAGTGTTTTCCTCTTTCATTATAGCTATAATGAGGAAAAATTTGCTAGATTTGGCATAAAATGAAAATCTGCAGCTCCGCTGTGCATCTGCCGATTTGAAAAATAAGAAGAAGAAATGCAAATCACAAATTATATTATTAATATTTTTTTAAATATAATGTTTTTCTAATTTGGAAATTGCTAAATTGAAAATAAAATAAATGAAAACAAAGTTTATCGCGTTAATTCGATCCATATTGCTTCTTTAAGGTGATAAGTTCATCAAAACCAGTTTGACAGCAGAACTTAATTAAAGAAATGGCTGTGTGTCCACAGTTTATAATGAATCATTATAGACTAATGAGTCGTTAGTTATTTCTTCATTAAGAGTGCTGTATGTCTAGGGCATAACTCTTCCGAAAATGTATAAATCTAAGCTTGCCCGACTGATTGCAACAACTAAACGTCTCATATCTCTTAAATGTTCAATTGCCTTTGTCCTTACCAGTGATATTAATATATTTTTTTCGTTTTAATAACTTTTTGCACTCTTCGTATAACCATATTTGGTTGATTTTAATACCTTTCTCTGGATTTAATTTGCAAATTGAATTGACATGTATATATTACCAAATCACAACGAAAATAGAAAATACTGTCAGTTGAGATTTCTTCGTCTTATACCCTAGACACACGAGGCATATCAATGATCCTTGATTCAATTACGTAATTGGATCAATGATCATTCCTGTTCTGGGGTGGCACATGGCAATGACGGTCTTCACGTAATTAGATTTGACAGAATCGATTTGATCCATTAAATGTCCCACTTGTGCATACTGGCGATTACTACCATATCCTTAAATTTCACTGACATATCCGCGTATATGTGGCTATTTCTTCGTGCCTTTCTCAGATCTTTTATATAAATGCGCCACAGTTCGCACAATTTATAATTTTCAGCAGTTTTCCACAATCTTGCTTTTTTCTTAATCTCTTTTTCATTCGTTTCATCTCGTTTCATTTTTTTTAAAGAATTCAATAATTTGGGAAACATGCAAAATTTACATTGAAAAATGTATCAGCCAATTTCACAAGCGACATTTGACAGTGATGGCTGGAAAATCAGCTGATTTTTCCAATAATTTGCAGTTCCTCACCGCTCAAAGCGCGCTTATCGCTAAAAGAAATGACAAGCAATACATAATTGCAGACGAATGAGCTTGTGGGGGCATAATTGGTGCAATGACGAAACGAATGATCATTGCACCAATAATGCAGTGACACACGAGCTATGCAATGATCATTGCTCCGTCAATGATCATTGATATGTCCCGTGTGTCTACGGTATTACTTTTCCACAACTAACAGACCGGAGAGGAGGGGAAATAATTTATAGAACATTGGAAAGTTTCAATGATTATCTATTAAAAAATTCCACGCCATCATCAGAGGGCGTAACGTTCAGAAGTTATAGGGTGATCTATAAAAACATACACAAATATTTTTAAGTGCCAATATTTCGAAAACCGTTTGGATTACCAAACCTCCATCCACCTCCCATATAATTTTTTGTTTGTTTAAGTATGACCTATCCATAGACTTCGGGTTTCACATCACTTACGTGACACCCTGTATCCTTTCAATAAAAAACTTCAGAAATAGTGTGACACATTACCGCAAGGCTCTACATAAATGTTGCCTGAAAGAATTCATCAATTACGACTTAAAAAATGAATAATTAAAAAATTGTTCAAAACAATTCAATTTATCACTTTCATATTTTTTTCCCGTATTAAAAAGGTGTCACACAGGAAATTTCAAGCGATGGAAAAGTGTGTTGTCTTCAATTTTCAAAAATAGCACATATCAGAAATAAAAAAAAAAATCACTGATTATCGCCAGGGATGGGAAATTATAAATCCGTTAGTGTTAATGGATACCCGTCAATCAGCCCTGGTTTGATTGATTAAGTAAGTAACATTCGTGAAAATTGAATATGTAGCAGGAGCACTTCCTGTCGCAGACAGAATTCAAAAATATTTTGCTTGTCGAGAAAAGTCTCATCTCACCGCGCACCACCACCACCAAAGCATGGCATTGCATTGTGCTGCCCTGCCTGATACCGGACGGGACATGAATCGAATTTTTCTCGACTTGACGAGAACTTAAAAAACTAAAGTGAAACTTAGTCGTCATCGCATCGAACCATCATTTAGCAACAAAAATCCAGTATGTGCTATATAGGATAGGATTGAGCATCGTGATTCTCATTAATCTATTCCCGTTGGTCTGCGCGACTAACTATTCTCGGCCTTTAATCATCTCATTCAGGTCGTCTTATGCCTCCTGTATATAAAGAGTGATGTCAATTGTGAGTTATTTTTGTTGTCTTATGAGTGACATTTGATGATGAACACATGTTTGTCTTGCAACTCAAACAATTTTAGTTGAATTTTATTCACTATAACTAGTAGCATCTATGTGATGTTTTGTAGCCCAGCGCGCAGTCACCACAAAGTGATTTTCAATTTTCATTTCAGTAGTAATCTTTTATTGTGCCATGAGCGTGCGTCAAGAGTGTGCATTAATGTTTCTGAATTTTTCATTTTTCTTTAATATTTTCCCATTAATAAGATGGAAAAAGGAAGATGCAAAGAGTCAGTCAACAATATGAAAAGTGAAATGTCAAAGCATAGGAAACCAAGAAGTTATGCATACTTGGAGCCAAAAAGTCTATGCTGAGTTTTCAAAAGATCTCAGAAATAAGTATATATGAAAGCAATCAAGAAACTAAAGAGATTTTCAGTACAACATTAGTATGTATTGCTAACTGTGGATTAATTAGAAATACCTTGATTTTTTTTAAAATCGTGTAATCTAATTATACATTAAAAGCATAAACATGTAATAGAATGCCGCATCTGTCTATAACTATATTAGCTAAATACCACTCACTTACTGACTCACTAGCTGATAACTCAAGAGCAACACAGCTTAGGAAGCTGGAATGGTGATTCTTCTTACACTGTAGAGGTGCACTTTTAAAAGAAAAAATCGGCTTCTAGGAGGCATAAAATTGGCTTAAGGTCTAAGCCCATTTATCAGTTTATTTGCTTAGAACAAGCCGTAGAGCGCTGAAATTTCGCATGGCGGTATGTCTTATAAAGCCCTGGTCACACCGGGAGTGGCGGGTTTTATCCAAATGTATTCTAGTTCCGATGAAGAAGTTATGTTATTATTAGCTCTGGTTGAAGAAAACAGAGAAATGTGATAAATAAAGGCTAAAACATAAGTGAGCGACACGACAAAAAAGCCGTAAAAACGCCATACAAAACGTCCGTGAAAATACAATGGAAGCGACAATAGCTGTCAATCCCCAATTAAATTTATACTGTTATTTGTGTTGTAAATTAATAATAGAAAAAATTTCACCGAATAAATTAAAAAAGATTATTAAAATTGCATGTGTGGCCGTTTTGCTAATGAAGATAAAAAATAGAGTCCACATAGAAGAAGAGGTGTGTCCAAGAGTTATCTAAAACTCAGCCGGAATTGGGTTTTTATGCGGATGCGTTTTTTTTTTGTATAATACGGTGATATTTTACCATCTCAATAAACTTTTCTTCAATTTTTTATTCAACCAACTTTGATATTTACCACGGCATTGTTATTTACTGATATTTTTAATTTATCAAGTCATAAATATGATTGCAATGAACGTATAACAATAAATATGAACGCAACCCAAAATCATAATTTTGCTAAATGCACCCTAAACGTGCGACAAATTTCAATTTTCATTTAAGTTCGACGATAACGTCGAACGATGTCGTCAGCATTGTATTTTATACCAAACACTGCCATGTTATTAGAACCGAAATGACAGCGTTTTTTACGGCGTTTTTGTCGTGTCGCTCACATTGTGTTTAAGCCTTAACACCCACTTAAATTGGTTGTCAAAACGGAAGTGTAAATCAATAAGTCACATCTGGAGCGGCGTGGCGATTATGTAGATTACTCAAAAACCCAATTTTGCAGCTGCCGTTGGCGGCAAAATTTCTTAATCATTCGCAATAATTCCGCTTAATTCGTTAAATGTAGCTTTTGAAATTCTAAAGTTTTCGTAGTCGAACCTCATCACTTTTCTTTGTTTTTCTTCAACCATAGAATTCATTTTGATCAAATCTGACACTCCGGTGTAAACACTCTATTCTGCTGCGAGCCACCGCGTCGCTCCCGTTGTGACCAGGGATTAATACGTGTAATGTTCACTAAGAAAGGGTTCCCAAAAATTCAGGATCTGGAAAGCTTAAAGATGATCCAAGCCCAAAATACGATTATTCTTCCTATCTCCACATCCACATGGTGAGTTCTTTTGAACGCTACTTTTAAATAACTTTTATCAACCCACAAGCCCCTGACTAAAAAACTTTGTGTCTAAGCGCCTAAGCACCTGAGAATGCCTTTCGTCACGAAAGAGTTTTAGGGTAGTAAAAGTGAATGGATTTACATGGGCGTTTTTTTTTTAATTTAGGATGAGTGATTTGGGAACTTTCCAATGGAGTAAAATGTTTCATATGTTTTGGGGGTATTCGGGTGGGGGTGGTATTTACCACTCTTGGGTTGTCCAATTTGGGTCGTGTGTGATATGAGTGGAGATTCGAGATTGGAGAGTCGGGGTTCGGGAGTTGAGATTCGTAATTCGAGAGTCGAGGGAGTGTATAGAATTTATGACTAAAAAGTAGAAAATAAAATCTATTGAAATTTTTTTTAAAATAAATAACTTCCGTAAATAAATTGCACAAAAAGTAAAAAATAAGTTTTTCTTTCACAGTGATATACACAAGAAAAGTTTTCTTTCAAAATAAAAGTTTTTGAAATAAATAACGGTATTTATGAAATTTGCGTGTAAAAAAAATCAATGTTCTGGAACTATTTGAGAATAATTTAAAGATGCTGAATTAAAATATACAGAGTAATACACTTTTCGACAGCTACTATTCTTGGCTATGTAATAAGCCAACAATAACCAAAATCTATATCGTGGTTCATAAGTTAAACTCATTTATTCCCATCAGGGTTCACGAATATCTTCAACTGGCCACCACTCTTAAAGGAAGGTTTCTGGGGGGGGGGGGGGGGGGGGGGTTATGTGAAACAATTTTTTGATCAGCGTACCTCATGGAATCGCGTAGTATACCGGAAGGTATCTTGATCAGAATCACCCTGTATATTATATTTGGACCCTGTCTGAGAAGGCGTCAATGTAGAGTACTGAAATTTTATACACAACGTTTTCATAGAAATAGTAAATATAATATAATTTAATCACTTGATGTAGGGTATCATAAGTATCATAAGAATTTGTCTTATTAGACCAATTCTAGATTTTTTACTTATTATTAAGTAATAACTTTCATCCACTCACTAATACGGGAGAGAGACTTGCAGTTTCAATATTCCAGTTTGCACTAAACTAGACTACTGAAAAACAACTCGGTGTACACTCAGTATGTAGAACATTAAAACTCAATATTGAAATTGCTAAAAATTTCGCGGTAAACAGAGTTTATTGCAATATGACCCTAGTGCTAGTTATATACCATAATCATAACACGAAGCTTTTAGAGTCGAATTTCATACTGCAACGTTGACTGAACCTTAATCTGACAGTTAATATTTGACACTTGTCAAGTTGAAATGTCTATTTCATTTTTATTTTCTATATAGACAAGTAATTTTGCAATATTTGCTAGCATTTTGTACGTGCGCGAAACTTTCTTAAGTTAAATGACAAATTAAATGATAAATCAATTGATAAGCCATGTGTAAGTTCTCTAATTAATTCCTTATACCGTAAACAGCAAGTGTGTGTCTGAAATATTACAATATGACATAATTGGAATATCAATATCTCAATACTGAAACCTCTAGTCTGTCTGTTCCTGGTATAATATTTGACTAAATAACTTTGTGCAAGAGTGTCGCTCGTGTCGAAAGTGTGAAATTTTGGTAAGAGTTTTAGGGCAGTATACATGGATGGATATATATGGATTTTTGATTTAGAATGAGTAACTGAGGAGCTTTCTGATGGGGTAATTGTTTTTAACGGTTTTGAGGGTGGGGGCGGGGGGTGGTAATTACCCCACTTTGAGGTGGTCCAATTTGGACGGTTGATATCAAATTAAAGCTCTTGCTGAGTGATATTAAATGGCATATTTTTTTCTTCTGCAAGAAATTTTATATCCTAGTTTTGTCACCCGATGTACCGTTATATGATATAAGCGAAAATGTGATTAGTAGATTTAGATCTTTGGACGGATTGAAAATGTAAATCCAGTACAGTTAACAGGCAAAAAACCATGCAATTCTAATGCTCTTGAAGAAATCGAGCGTATGAGAGAATAACCTCCTGCATTTTAAAATTGATTTAAAAATGTCTCAGTTATTTACCGTTATGACTAAAAAGTAGAAAATAAAATATTTTAAAAAAACTAAAAGAAAAAATAACTTTTATAAATAAAATGCATTAAAAAGTAAAAAATAATTTTTACTTTCTCAATGATTTACATAAGAAAGTTTCATCGCAAAATACGAAATGCTGGAGCTCAGATTAAATCTTAAAATTGAATGTATTAAAATTATATTATCTCGTTTGACTTGAAATTTTTGAACTCTTATCAATGAATTGTGTAAATTTATACCTTTTCAAGTGTATTAATAATAATCATAATTGTTTAACTGCACCTCATAATCCAAAATGAAAAAACGGATGCAATCGTTGAATGCTACTTTGATTTTGCGGGCACAAAACTATCCAACTTTGGAAATATAATACTACTATAAGTGAAGTTTGGCAAAATTAAAGTTTTAATTAATCTGAAGTGATTTTCAGTATATAAGATACTCGCTGAGAGCCAAAGACTCCGAAGCCCTGCATAAACTTTTCTGATTATATTGTTAATGAATTTGCAACACTCCCATTCGATGTTTAAAATAATAACAATAACAATATTTTTATTTCGGAAAATGGACACAAGATTACAAATCTTTAGATTGTACTTAAACTAGAGAGGTGTTAGTGTATTACATAAGTTATTGAGATAGCAGATCAAAAACAAAAGAAAAAGAAAAAAATGATCTTATATAGAAGAATTCAACTACAAAAATACAAAATAATTATAAAAAGAAAATAAAGTATATTAAAAGCACTAATAGGAAAACTAAATTAAACTAATTCAGTCAATAGTTATTATCATATAATCATATCAAAACTAAATCTGAGAAATGTCTAATTAAAAAGATAAAGGAGATGTGTAAATTGTATATCTAAAATACTATAGTTCCGATAAGCTAAATAAAAATAAGGAAAACAGGAAAAGAATTGATAGTCTTATTACCGCTGTGTAGAAAAAGTCTGATAAATTATTAAGTTTGAGTTCACAATATTTGAGTCCTAATGTGTTTTTTGAAAGCATTGACGGCGCCAACACACTGAGTATTAGATGGAAGTGAACTCCACAATCGAGCGACCTGGACAGGGAAAGAACCCTCCATTACCAGTTTTTTAAATCTTGGAATAATAAAATTACGGTTGCGGTGAGATAGTGAGGTTCGCAAAAACTCTCGAATGTATTCAGGTATCCCTTGTGAAGTAAGGTGTGTTAAGAAGATCAGAGCTCTATTCTTTAGATATGCAGGTAGAGAGCATCCAAGAAGCAGATTTTTATAGGCTGAGCTATGAGCATACCTTCTGGGACCAAAAATAAAACGGATGCAATCATTAAATGCTACTTCAACTCGTCGAAGACAGGTACTATCCAGTTTGGAATATATCATACTTCCAAAAGGAAAGTGGGGTAAAATTAACGATTTAACTAGCTTCATTCTAGTGTCTGTGGATAAAATTTTCGCACAAAGGCACAATATTCGCAACCCTGCATATATTTTACGAATAATCGAGCTAACATTATCGCAGTAGCTCATGTCTTCGTTCATGGCAATACCCAGATTTACAATTTATCTTAAGTAAGGTATAGCGACACCGTTTAAAAACACTGGAGGTATGTCATTTATATCATAGTAACCACTATAGAAGGCGATAGATTTGGATTTTTCGGGGTTGAGCAGCAAGTGACCATTCAGTGATTCTGCGGAGATCGCAATTGATACGCTCAATACAATCCTCTGAGAACCACATAGGTCTACTTAGGTACAACTGGACATCGTCAGCGTACATGTGCACAGTAACATCATGTACTACTTTGGGAAGGTCGTTGATGTAGAGACTGAACAACAAAGGGCCGAGAACTGATCCTTGGGGCACACCACGTAGAGTGGGTAACAAAGTCGATACGCTTTGTCCAGTTCTGCCATACTAATACCGGTCATGGAGAAAGTTACTGATCAACGATATTGCAGAAGTACTGAAATTGCACTCTAGAGATAGTTTAGACAGTTGGATCTTATGGTCAACGCAATCAAATGCCTTCACAGCTATGATGTGAACGGAAACCTGGTATGCCGAAAATAACCGATTATCATCGATATATTCAATAATTTGCAAGTATATGAGCTTTTCCAAAATTTTAGCTAGAAAACATCGGATACTGATAGGGCGATAATCACTTGGAATTTTTGGAGAGAACTTCTTGGGTATTCGCAAGACCGAGGTAATTCTCCAGCTTCGGGGAAAAGAAGAAGACGTTAGGCTCGTGTTCATAATATGCAAGATGTATGAAGCAGCAGCTGTGTAGTGTCTTTGCTTTTTTCTGCATTTTCAATGCATTTTAGAAATTAATTGAAATTATTTTCAGTGAATTCCAGTCTATAGAGACGTGAAATTGTCCACCTTTGTTTAGCATAGGAAGCGAAACGTTGTTTCAGACCACTGCTGATATATCAGAAAAATTCAATTTTTTTTGTGGAAGTAATTACAGTGAGACTTGCAAGGATTTCATACAAACTGATTATTCTTCGAGTGTTAAAATCACAATTTATTCATTCAATGCAGTCTTTTAAAAGCCCAAATAGAACTGGACATTATCCGCATATAAATTTGCATGTAATCCTGAACAATATCAGACAAGTCATTTATTAACAAACTGAAAAGCAAGTTATGCAATATAGTGCCCTGAGGAACCTCAGTTAGCAGTGGTAGTGCGCTAAGGATAATTTCGTTCGCTTTGGCTCGCTATTTACGATTAGTCAGGAAATTTTTGATTGAAGCAACGGCTGAGTTTCTAAAATTATAAGATTTAGCAAGTTTACCGAAGAGCATACGGTAATTCACGCTATCAAAAGCCTTACAGAAATTGTAAAGTAGGTACTAGAACCATGAAATGATCTGGCTCTAGAGCCCTTCTTACAGCTATGAGTCAGAAAATCACTTCAGTCCAAAATATGCAAATATCTGTTTATAGTATATTAGCTTTTCAAGACAGATTCTGAAGATGATTTTTTTCGGAATGGGCAAGACGTTTGCAAACTTCCAAGCACCGAGAAAATATTCCATATATTATGCATATGTAACATATAATTGCCGATAAATACTTCAGATTTGATTGATGAAATAGCAACAAAAATCAGTGGGTGCAGTATTGGCTGGTGTAAAGAATATGTTTAGTTCTGCAGGGTCGACATCGTTATTATTATTATTTATTTAACCAATGATAACATTTCAGGGTAAATATACATAAAATAGGAAATAATTAAGAGTACAGACTATACATATATGGTTCTTTGCAACTTGAACATTTAGATAGACTATGAAGTGAGTTCATATAATAAGATGATAACAGTACCATGCCGCAGACATTTTTTTCAACAAAACCTCATTAAAAAGCCGTACAGAAACTAACTCAATCCTACTTATCCTATCTTACTATCTAACTAGGCTGTAATCGCCGAATAAAAGGATTGGGTGATAGCTGACATTTATTAAAAAATTTGAATGCAATTGTGCTTAATCTTTCTTGTATTAGTTGGACACGCGCGGTAGTGTATACCTCTCTGGTAGAACAGTGCCATGGCAATCTCAATATCATCTTAAGCACTTTATTTTGTGCGATCTGTAATTAAAAAATTGATTTAAAAAGGATGAGTTTATTTTCGATGCTTAAGGATGATCTTATGTTTATGAAAGCGTATAAGATTTTCGTTAATATGTTGATTTTATGTACCGCCTAAGAAGTATCATTCTTAAGGGTCAAGGTTTTTTCGAGATATATGCCTAGGTATTTAATACCTAAGGAAAACTAACTCCATTCACGGTCATGGTCATGTGAGGTAGATGGCATTGCTTACGTTTTCTAGTAAAAAAAAATGCTTGTGTTTTTCTCCCATTGAGTTTAATCTTCCACTTATCGAAATATTCATCTATTGTAGATAGAACAGATGTTGAGATTGAACAGGGTAATGTTGGGAGATCGGCAGTAAATATAATATAAAGTAGAGGACCCAGTACCGAGCCTTAGGGAATGGCAGTTAGGTGCGGATATTTTCTGCTCAACGTGAACAATTGAGAATCTATCACTTAAAAAGCATTGGACCATTTTAACGATGTAGTATGGAAACTCAGCGCGAATTAACTTATAGATAAGGCACCCATGCCAAACCGTCTCAAAAGCAGCTTGAATATCTAAGAGAACAAGCCCAATAGATTGTTTTTCGTATTTCTGGCAATAGCTTGGTTCGTACAATGCTGACTACGAAAGACAAACTGTTCGTTGGGTAGAATATTATTATCAGTCACGAAGTCTTTTATTTTTGTTTTAATTGTTTTTTTTTCCAATAAGCTAAGCAGACTGATCGGCTTGTAGTTTGTAGCATTGTCGGAGGATTTGCCGGGTTTTAAAATTGGTATAACTTTAGCTTTTTTTTAACGGGGAAGTAACACAGTTTAAGGCATGAATTTATTATGTGCGTTAAATAAATTAGACTGGTCCTAGGCAAGGCTTTTAGTCAACAATTGGTTACGTTGTCAATGCCAGGCTATTTGCGTGTTCGCAATCGTTTTCTATGGCTTTTTATTTTGCTAACTCTAATATATGGCGAATCAGTCAGCTTTTTCTTTGTTGGTCAAGAGCAGTCTGTTTTGATGTGATATTGCAGGAATTATACGATTTTTATTTTTAATTATTTTGGTTATATTCCAAAAATGTTTATAGATGCCTTCTTGGGGCTACAAGAGTACATTATTCTATCTAGTATTTCTTAATTTAAAAATTTCGTCCCGAAGTCGATAATTAAGTAGCATTAATATGGTTTTAAGAGGTTGTATGCGGGTTCGTTGCCCTGCTCTTCTGATAACATTGCGGCGACTTATTATATTAATAATATAATTCGGTAGTTAAAGAAGGGTTATAGTATGAATGCTACGATTAGAGACAAAGAGATTTGTGTTATTAAGTATTTTAGTCCATAAAAAACTCAACCATCATATCAACTTGATCAGGAGTGGTTATGTTGTTTAAAGACAAATTTTGAATTTTCTGCTTCATGTCGCGATGCATAAGTAAAGAATATCGCATCCAATCAGCTCTGTTGAGATCATATAATCTTCGACTATTGAATGTAAGATCGGAGTTATACTTAATAACAAGAGGTAAATGGTCAAAAGAAATTTCATTTATAACCAAAGGTTGAGAAAGGACTTTGGGAACATTGGTGAGTTGCACATCCAGTCCGGACGGATTGGTAGTAGTAGTATATGGAACGTATGTCGGAGAAGTTGGTAAAAGTACGGCTATTGGAATAGTCGAAAATAGATCGTTGAGCAAGTTACCCCAATAATTAGCACGTAAATAACCCCAGGATTGGTGTCTGCAGTTTAGATCCCCGACAATCAAAACCGACTCCTGAATTCGATACAGATTCAGCTGATTATTATTAAGTGAAATTTTCTTATTTTGATCAGAAGAACTACCAGGAAAGTAGGTGGAGTAGATTTTTAATATGTTATTGATATTTAATCTTAATTCGAGTCCAACTGATTCAATAGCAGAAATATTAAGTGAGGGTAGTTCAGAACAACTCGACTTGTTATTAACTAATATGGCGACACCCCTTCTTCTAGAGTTTTGGCGGTCTACACGGTAGCAATAATAGTTTGGATTAGAGAATTTGATAGTTTGGTTAAGTCCTAAATGTGTTTTCGTATCTAGAGTACATCCAGACACCACCGAAGAGGAGATCGTTAAACAATTTCTTCACGTGTCGGCACTTCGAGATCTTTGATTGCCTGTAAGAAAATATCTGCTCGACATGATCATGAGAAACTCTCATTTTCTACGTCCTTCAGGATTTTAGTTCCGGAAAATCTGTTTAAGGCGGTCCTCTCTCCGGATATATGGCCTGCAATTCCATCGTGCGTGAATTTATTCCAAAGGGACGTTCTGGATCTTCTATTGTGGCCAAAAAATTTGTTAGCGAAATCTCCGCCAATGTAACTGGTCTTCGCTCCAAGACGATTCGGCTTTTTACAAGTTCGACTAATTGCTGTTTCTACGTAGTCTGGTTGACCGAGACTTGGCTCTGTGGAAAGATTGCTCTGGATGCTTCTGTTGGAGGTGGAGTGCTTTGCGCCGTTCGTTGCGACCTTCCATGGAGTTTTTATGTGTGGCTCTCAGGCTTTCACACAAAAACGTATATATTGCTACAGTTTATATACCTCCATGCCCATCAGCAGAGATATTTGAATTGCTGCTTTTTGGTGATTTTAATTTGCCTACTATTGACTGGCTACACTCTCAGGATGATGAGGGCTTGCTGTCTTCTTTTTCGACAACTACTCAATATGCCATTTCTTTTATTGACAACATTGTTTCTTCAGGCCTAATGCAGTCTAGCGGCGTGACTAATGACTCTGGAAGATCTCTTGACTTGGTATTTTCTTCTGATCCCAATGGAACTCTCGTCAAGCGTTGTTTAACTCCTTTCGTTCCTGAAACATGTTATCATCCAGCACTACATATAGTTTTGTTTTTTGATCCTGTTACTTCATCATCTAATGCTTTTAGTAACTTCGAGTATTGTTATAACTTTAAAACAGCTGATTTTAATAAAATGAATGAAGCGCTATCCGCTTGTAACTGGACAAGTGTTCTGGGTGAACATGACATTGATAAAGCTGTAAACTCGTTTTATGACATACTATTTCTTTGTTTCTGTTCACTGTGTGCCACTTGTTAGTTCGAATCGTACTTCGAATTGTCAACCGTGGCTCAATGCCTCTTAAAAGCTTAAAGAATAAAGCTTGGAGGAGGTTCTGTTCCTCAAGTAGTGATTCTGATTACGTAACTTATTCTAATTTGCGTACTTAGTACACTTCGTGTTTAACTGAATCATACAACGATGGAATGAGGTCGTCCTTGCGTATTGAACCTAAACAGTTTTGGAAGTTTGTGAACTCTAAGCGCAACTGTGATGGATACCCTTCATCGTTGCGAATCGGAAACATAGACAGTGTTGATTCCTTGGCAACTGCCAATCTCTTTGTTGACTTTTTTAAGACTGCCTTCTGTGATAGCCACTGTGATAACGATTTTACCTATTTGCCGAAGCTTCCGCAGAATTCTCTTCAACCTAAAGACCTGTTGCTCGACGAAGCGTATATCTCCAAGTATATTTCAAGCATAGCTGATAGTTTTTCTAGTGGTCCGGATGGTGTTCCTTCCACGCTCATAAAACATTGTGCTACGTCCATCGTTTCTGTTTTGTGTTATTTATTTAATTTGTGTTTAACTTGTCGAATTTTTCCAAAACAGTGGAAGCTTTCTTTGATTATTCCTTTGCACAAGAAGGGCAACAAGTGCGACATTTCTAACTACAGACCTGTCGCTAATTTAAGTTGTACTGGTAAGATATGTGAAGCTCTGGTTTGTGATGTTATGTATTTCCACAGCAAGCCTTTCCTGCGCTCCTTTCAGAATGGCTTTATGAAAGGTAAATCTACAACGAATAATTTATTAGAGTTTACTAATTTCTGCATTTCTGCTATTGAAAGCGGAAAGCAAGTCGATTGTATTTTCGCAGATTTTAGTAAAGCTTTCAACCGAATCAATCACAAAATCTTAATTCACAAGTTGACTGTTCTTGGTTTTCCTACTGTCTTTGTCAATTGGCTTCGTTCTTATTTATGTAATCGCACCCAACGAGTTATATTTCGCGCAGCTCTTTCTGATGAAATAGATAATACTTCTGGTGTTCCTCAAGGTAGCCATCTCGGACTTCTTTTTATAATTTATATTAATGATGTTTCTCTGATTTTAGCCAATTCAAGAATACTTTGCTATGCTGACGATGCCAAAACCTTCCGCATTGTTTCTAATGAAAACGAGTGTGGAATTTTAATGTTGGACTTAGACACCTTTCATAAATGGCCTGCTATTAAATGTCTTCCTCTCAATATCAGCAAATGCACCGCTATGTCCTTTTCTCGTAAAAGGAGGCCTCTCGACTTTAGTTATAATTTAGATGGATGCTTATTAAATAGACTTGACAAAACCAAATACTCGTCTTTCTTTCGAGGATCATATTGTTTGTACAGAGATGGTCAAAGGAGTTTAATGATCCATTCATAACGAAGGTCCTTTACTGCACATCCGTTAGACCAGTTTTGGAGTATGCCAGTCCGATCTGCTCTCCCTTCTATGCTGTATACATAAATCGCATTGAGGCTGTGCAGCGGAGATTCGTTCGTTTTGCCCTGTGTGGGTTTCACTGGGATAACCCTATTATTCTACCTCCATATGTCAACAGGCTTAAGCTCTTTCCCTTGGATTCTCTCGAGAATTGACGAAAAACTTCCAGAGTTGTTTTTGCGTTTCAGTGTATACAGGGAGTGATAAATTCCCCTGAGCTCTTAAATACTCTTAATATATCTGTTCATGTGCGCTCCTTGAGGACTACGACTTCCTCGATGTTCCCCAGCATAGTACAAACTATGGCATGCACGATCCGATTTCATCAATGTCTCGTCTCTCTAACCATCAGTTTGATTGTATTGACATTCATCTTTCAAAACTTCAAATAAAAGATCAGGTTGGTTAGAGTTACTTTTCTTTTTATTATTTTGTTATATATACCTTCTGTCATTACATTGTTATGTATACTTTTATACTTTTATAAACTCAGTAATCAGATCTTTGATGAAGTTCTTAATAAATAAATAAAAGTCCTGTTTCAGTTAATAATAATACATGTGTAAGTTAAGCAACATTTGTTACGAACACCTTAGGCATTCCAAGTGACTATTTTAATGTGATTACTAGCCATATAAATACTTACAAGCTAGTTCTGTTATGACATTAAATTATTCAAACTTATTTTTACAATTTTTTAATTTGAGTAGGATAAACCTAAAATTTCACTGTTAGTAGAGGAGGAAAGTTGTCATTGATAAAATTCAGAAGGCGTCTGTGTGTTGCCGGGCGTTTATTAGCTTGGGATGTATTTACTCGCATTTGTATGTAACTCAATCTGCTAGGACTCTGGGGATCAGTACATTTATGATTTTCATCACAATTTGCACATTTTATTATTTCCTGATTTCGGCAATCTTTAGAGGGGTGTTTACCTGAGCAATAAGCACACAAAGTTTGATGGCACAGAATTTTTCGCCATGAACGTACATTTGACAGTTGTGGCATTGCGTAACTTTATGGGGGGGGGGGGGTCTCTGGTAATCCCAGCTGACAATTGTTCTATCAATTATTCGGTACTTTTCTCTTAACGCTTTCATAGTAATAAACTGCCGTTCAAAGTAAACAACATACAAGGTGTGATTAGAATGCTTAATTTTTCTATTTACCAATTTGACGTCAATGCACTGAAGCCCCAATTCGCATAAAGTCTTCTTAATCAGATCTGGGTCCAGTTGATCAAGTCTAGTGAGTACTGCTTTAAATGGCAGATCTGATTTACGACCATGAGAATAGAACTCACACTTAAGTTCCTTTAACAGAGCATGAGAATATTTTAATTCCTATTGATATTCTCTTAACAGTGTACTCCGTTATATTGTTGATTTTCAGGGCATTATGAATGTAATCCGATGTGCATTTTATTACATTTATTGGTGGAATTTATATTTTTCGAGGTAAGATGTTGGGTATTGATTGTTATCAACAGGTTTATCACTATTTACATTTAATATCTGTAGCGGAACGAAATAATTGCTGCTGGATGCAGATTCATCAGAAATGATAGCTGCGGTTTTTTTAATTACCACCACGTGAAGTACGAGGTTTTTTATTCTAAAGAAGTGTGTTGTGTAGGCAACAACTAATATTACACTTTTTATTAGGATGGCCATCCAACCGTTCGTTAGAGAAACGAGAACTTTTGATAATATTCGTTGTAGTAGGAAACTTTATTACTCTGTTTAGATACTAAGCTGAAACCGTCTACTGTCGGAGAAGGCTCGACTAACTAGAACTGTCGAGATCATTATTAAAATTATTATTACTGCCTTTAATGACCCCAGCCTATCGGAAATTTCGCCACAGTATCCTTGGACTGATATTATGATTAAATTTTGATCTGAAATATTGGCGCTTTGTTCGTCTAACTTCCGCGGTCATCCTATTTCGAGAAACTTTCGCTTCATCAGTCCAAAGCCGCTTATAAAGATGATATAGTCTTGGTGAGAGCCAGGGAGAGCCATCAACGGGTATACATTTTCTTTATATTGGTACATACTTTTAAAAGAGGTAATTTATAAGGGAAAGATCTGATCGTTATATTTGGTATGTCGTTGTAACCGATATTCACTTCCAAATTAAATCTAAAAGAATTGAAATCTTTTCATTGTGTTCTACTTAAAGTAAAGTCACAAAAACTAATCTTAGCTTTAGCATGGTTTATTACTGCGAAGTTTCTCGTCCACTAGTCTACAGTCAGTATGGCAAAAACTAAAAAATGCTTATAATGAAGATCCAGGATCAGCTTTTAATCAATTATGAAATTTAGAATTTAATTTTCTTAAAATTAAGTTTTCCAAATTTTACTTCCATAATCGACATTTTTTGTAACACCCTGTATACCTCCTTTTAAAAAATCATCATAGAACAAATTGAATGCTTCTCACCACCTCTTAATAATTTCAAAACAACTTTAATATCTTAGTGAATAAAACAAATATTTGGCGTATTTGTGACCACAGATTCAAACATTTTTGATGGCAGACAGGAAGATGATGAACATCTGCGAATGAATTTTTCTAGGTGTGTCAATCCACAAACTATCAATACCTCAAATCTGTTGCCCTTACGACAGCACTTAATCAGTTCATTCAGCCGAAGACAGATTGACAATGAGTTATTAAATATAGAAGTCTTGCAGTGCGTTGAATAATTTACTTCAAGAGATCCCCACAAGTCAGTCACAGGCACAGTGGAGAAGGTAAATAATAATTCAAATAATCCCAGCCGATGAAAAGAAATAAAAGCGCAAGAGCCCCATCAGAGAGTACCTTGAGACTTGATTCGATTCAAGATGACGTTTAATGTAAATTAACATATTAATAATCCCAGGGGATTTTGTGCAAGTCATGACATTGATGGGATGGACACCTTGTTGTACAGTACGGTCCCGGACTCCGGACCTAATATTGCACCCATCGTATTCGGTTATAACGACGATGACGACTACGACGACGTGCTGTTTATGGGACAGCAACAGAAGCTGTTCTGATGACTGGTCCAGCCCAGTATGTATGTATGTAGAATTGAGGAGATGAGATCTTGTAAGACATGCTGGCGTTTAAACAGAAGACAACGAAGAAAACCCAAGTCATTCTGAAATACTGAACGGTAGCAGTTTATATATGAACTCTAGCCCACTTGTTCCAAAAATTGATGAGTAATTCACCTTCTTACAGCTCCTCCGGCAAGTGATGTCCCCTTTTTCTGCATTAAAAAATTCTTCAGATGTAAATTGAAATTCATTGGGGACTCGTGTGATGTGTGATGTGACCGGAAGGAAGTGCTTTTAATATTGAGCCAGTCTTGTTTTATTGTCAACAAAACTTTTGTGAATATGGAAAGTTACCATTTTTGTAGGCGAATCGGATAGATAGGATAGTATTTATTAGTCTGTATGGGGTGACCTTGACGAAGGTTTAATCAGTAATCAGATTGTCGTATTTGTTTTTGTTTTTTACAGTTACTAATCACCTTATATGGGATTTTCACCAAAACTTTACAAAACTGTATTTACTATATACATATGTATCTTGCAAGATCAGTTTCGGAGTGGAGTTTCTTAGGTGAACCTTAAGAGAAGCGAGCTATTTTCGTGTCGTAAGCGATTCTCGCGAAGCGAATTTTTGTAGACATTTAAATTGAGCCATGGAAATGGACATTTATTCATTTTAAGTGGTAAATATTGTCCGTGAACATTATTGTTTTGGTCATTTCATTGCACCTTTAATTATATCACTTTTTCCAGATAAACACTGGACGTACCTGCATATGCGATTAAACAGATCAATTATTTCTGTTTTGAGGATATCATCACGTACCTAGAAGAGGCATTTAATTCTTTTTCAGAGAAACGAAGGAATCTCGCAATATATTTGAAGTATAGACGCATGCCAAACTAAGAGAAGTAGAGAAATCTCGTGCAAAATGCGGAATGCTCGTGCTGAAATCTTTATTTGCCTTTCATTAGAAAAACGAAGGGTTCTCTGGGGAACTTCGAAATCCTGATTTATTGCTTATTTCGAACTGAGCAACTTAAATTTCATTGCAAAAAGAGAGCGTTTCGTATAAGCAGCAACCGTATAATCGTCAATACGTCTTGGTTCCTGCCTGCCATATACGCCAAAGCAAACAGCCAAGCTGACCGCATATATAGGCTTAAAATAAATTTTAAATGTGAATTATATGAGGCGAAATACAACGTATTTGATGGAGAGAGAAGAATTTTAAGAACTTTTATTTTTAACAATTCTAAATCAAATTTATAAATATAAGAAGAAAAACAACCGCCTCGTCCGGGGTTTGAAACCCGGACCTTCCGCTTGCCGGGCGACTGCTCTTACCACTGACCTAACGAGGCAGATGATTTTTCTTCTTGCATTTATCAAATTTGTAACTAGCCTACTAAGCCACGTTTGCTTTCAGCTCGCATTAACCAGTAACGATGAAAGCGCACAAATAAATTGTAAATTGAATTTTATTTATTTACTTGAATGCCCAGCAGGATTTAGCCCTATGATGGACTAGCATTTCATAGAGAGATTTGAAAAAAAATTGGGAAACATATTTACCAACAAAAGTTATTCCTGCTGCAGTAAATTATTGAAAAATTGTTTGAATTTTCAAGTCTACAGCTGAATTAACTGCTATCAAGTAGAAGTTGTCAAAATTCGCAATTTGAGTTATAAAAATTGGCACAATTCACCAGGTTTAGGTTCTTAAAGTTGTGCTGAGATCGAGGTTGGAAAAATTAGCACTGTGTTTCCCGCTTACACTCGGGAAACAACTTATAGATAAGACAACCTCCATATGTATAAACCCGGATCACTTTTTAAAAGCTCTTTAACTTTTTATTCAACCAAAGAAAGCATGTCATAATACAGCAAGAGACAGAGGGAATGTGTAGAGCTTTCTATTAGAGGGCCATTATCTCGTTCTAGTTGGACCGCGTTTTTGTAAAGCTTTGCACATCTAGATGTAAGTTGTCTCGGGTTCGAGATTACTTCGAGAGAGCGGTTTCTTCACTCAAATATTTGCAGGGCTCTGACGTGTGGGGTTAACCAACATCACTTTGAATATTGCTAATGCAAGCTTTGCAGTAGTAGTGCTACTTTCTATGTTAGTCAAATCTTTGATTTTTGCCCTATTGAGAAGCATATCATGACATCATTGACTAAAGTCAAAAATTTATGGTGGCAGTATTGCCTGATTGATCGTCCAACGCCATAATTTGCTTCAAAGAACTTTTTTCGCACAAATTTTTTACTACAACAGTGAATTTTCGTTATAAGCGACCAAAGCTGCATCAATTTCTACCAAAAAGTAGCTTATAAATAGGTAAACTATAAAGAGAAGTAGAGCTAACAAATTTGTAAATAAAAATTATTTTAATGAAACATTTTTATTAGATTTTTTATAGTACGGATACTGGGAGATCTAGTCTCAAGCGTAAGGGAGGATGCCTGTTGGAAATAGATAACTCAGTTTTATTGTAGTTCAAATATAAATTTTTATTTATATATTCTAACCTAAATATCACAATTCACTTTCCTAATACGACTTAAAATCTTCTAAAGCTTATTAAAATTCAATAAAGTTCAAATAAAAATTCAGTTGTGGTAAATTAAAAAAAAATTCGTGCTGCTATGCTCACACTCCTTTCCTTACTATTGTTTCTGAAAAGAAGAAGAAGGACGTATTTTACTATTTTGGAATCAGAGAAATTCCTATTGGGTCCATCAAGAAAAAGTTTTGTACAAGGAACGGAGAACTAGAGCCAGACCTGGATAGAAGGTGAGTGTCTTTCATTCCCCATAATCCCTATGTGACCAGGATCTCACTTAGAAACACCTTGTTGTGGATACACAGCTTATCCATGGACGACATACAGTCCCACAGTAACTTAAATGTTATCCTAGGGCCGCTCAGAGCCTTCAAATCTGCCTGACTATCCGAAAGGATTGCAATGAGTGACAAGATCGATCCAGAGGTGACAGATAAGTAAGATCTCAAGGACAGCAGTAGTCATCGATCGCATGCAGCCTATATTCCTAGCCAACAAGACTTTACAGGCCCGCCAGCTTCCGGATCGCAGTCCCCACTTGCGTCGTCGGCCACGATACACAAGAGGCATATGTGAGCATGGGTCTTACAAAGAGGTGTACATCCAGTGCACAAAACTCGGTTTCATGCTACATGTGCAGCCAAAGATTCGCCTGCATTGAGCGAAGACTCTCATAGGCACATTAACTTTTTCCTCTACATGCAATCCCCACGACAACTTCGAGTCAAGGTAGACTCCGAGGATATGGGGTGACCAAATCAGATTCCAAAGAGTATTAGAAGAACAAAGTTCCCAAGCTTACGTCAAAGTTGACTTAATGACAAGTTAGGACACAGAAGAGTTTTCCGATTGTTTTACATTTAAAATGCACACGACAAGAAAAGGAAAAAAAAATCAAACTCTTTTTAAATCTTTTATGAATAAAGATAAAAAATGTGAAAGCGCAAATTGCATGCAACGAAACAGAATGGCAAATATTTCATTTTCGTAAATAAATGAGAAGGGGCGCTTTTGTGAAAACCGGTTTTCATGAAATATTGCCAATGTTTGGTCACATGTTGCTGTAATCCTATGATATTTGAAGAGCACATGTTTCTACTTACATTCGTTTTGCTATGAAGAGATTAAGTGGGAGAAACTCATCCTGGATTCTCTGATATTTTCGGGAAAAATGAGAATTTTATTTGAGAGGAACTTTACATCTCCTTTCAACATCTTAGCCAATGCGAAATTTTTCTTTTTCTTAAAAAAGTGAGGTAGTGTGACCTGATGTACATTATTAAGAATAGGTTGAAAGGATTTTGAGAGATTTAATAAGATTTTGTCGTTCGGGTAATCCTACGTTCTTTCGATTTTTGTTTTTAACTCGTTGTCTCAATTGCACTACAATAGTGCATAGCCAAGTTCTTTTCCCCCATTAATGCAAAAGACGAAAGTATATGAAATTACTTGTTTCATTCTAAAAAACACCAGAAATTTTCCAATTTTGCACTAGAGCTATGACATTACCTATTTTGGGCTAAAAGACACGAGAAATTTCCAATTTTGTTCGGCTGTGTTCAAAGGCGGATGCAGCGGGAGGCGATCGCCCCGATCTCCAATAAGTCAAAATTTATTCTCTAATCAAATGAAATGGAGAATACAAAAAAAAATCTATTCAAATCTTCTAAATCCGCATTAAAAAATGATGGTTTACAGCTGATTGGAATTTTCCAGCTGGTTATGTTTTTGATCACATACTTAGAAAACTGAAACTTGACATCACAACATGACAAAGAACTCCTCACACCAATCATCTGTGATCTCTTAAATAAAACAGTAATCTAAATTTTACCTATTTATTTGTTTAAATTATTTATTTATTTATTTATCTTGTTTAAATTGTTTATTTATTTATATGTTCAGTTAACGTTTTTATCATATTTTTAATGTGTATTTTTGTGTGAAATATGTTTCAATAATATTTTTAAAAAAAATTTTCATCATACCAAGAACAAAGGTGAGGAAGGGTACTAATCAAGACCCGAAACGTCAAGTGAATAATAAAAAAGCATAATCCCAAGATCGGAGTTTCTTTAAAAAATATCCCAAACCTTGCATTAAAAAATAGAAAATAATTTCTCCCTTCACTTACTGAATACATCGCAAAAGTTCTTTAGAGTTTCCTTTCATTTTGCATTTAATTAAATATTAAAATAATATTACATTTGTGTATAAATTTTAAAATTTTCAAGGTTTACAAAGAAAACAAGATCTGGGCCGGATTCCGCAACTATTAGTATACGCGCGCACACAAAATTTTGTGTACTCCACCTTGTTTCGATTCCGCAAAAATGGAAATGAGTTTTTCTGTCAACATTTTGTACATTTTAACTTTTCTCCCCGCTTAGTTGAGTATTTTGAAGAGTTGTCAAGCGTTATTTTCAAAATTATTTGTTATATTATTTATTTTACCCTTTTCTAAGCCGTAGTCGCCTTAATACTAGTGAATTCATGTAACTCATTTCTTATAACTGAACTTAACTTCTTCAAAAAGACTCAAACAACATTCAGCGCAGAAAAATTTCCATTCAACATTTAAGTGTACACTTTCCTGTGAGTTTTTTAAATCGTGTGCACTGGCAAATTTTTACAGTTACGAAATCTAGCCGTTTACAGTGAATAACAATGAAATTTGGAACTCCTAATGTTTATCAAAATATTTAATTAAATTACTTTGCTGTCTTTGTGCATCATGAAAATTTTAAAATTTATACACAAATGTAATATAATTTTAATATTTAATGAAATGGAAAACTGTAGATAGTTTTTAAAAAGTTATTTGTTATATTAATTATTTTTTTCATTTTTAGTCATAAATTATTCTCAAAAATCTTAAAATTATAGCACTAAGGAATTTTCAGTACAAGCAAAATTTTTCCACGTTTTTGTGATCGAAAGCTCACAAAAGCCGGGTATTTTGATGAAAAGTAGTATGTCGGAAAAATTCTCATAGCCGGGGTAATTACTCTCAGATTCACTTTTCCTGCAAATATTTAATTTAATTCTATGGCCATTTTATGTGAGACTAAATTTTACTATGCTTACGGGATCCAAAACTTATATATTGTAAGGTCTTTGTCAGGATGAATAAATAACACTTCCTATTTATACACTTTATTTAAAAATACCTCTTTGACAATTCTTAATTTTCTTAATGCACGCTTCCACCTAATCACATTAACTTGTCAAAACCAACTCTAACTCCAAAACATCAAACATCTTACATACTTCTCTTCTTCTTCCTCTACATCACATTGGACTGCCATAATGGTAACGTACATATCCTACCAAACGCCATCTATTGTTGGCTTGACATAACTCTTACAGCTCGGCCATCCTGACTTATGATTCGGCCTCGAATCATTACAAAGTTTAATTTTACAATGTTTCCATAAGTTAAATTGATCGTATACCTACCATATATTCACAAATGTTTTCATAAGTTGACATACTACTACATAACACAGGCGGTACCTAAATTTGAATAATACATATATAACAGAAGTAATATCTGACGTGATAATCTTCTCATAAGCAACAATTTATAGCATAAGTAATTGAATAATACATAACATAAGATTTGCCTGGTATGAATAGCCTTCCCATAAACAATAGTATACATTTAGAATAAGCCATGTATGACATTAGTTTACAAACCAATTAGTTGTTTCATAAGTAATTGTTTTTAAATAAACTTACAAAATTGGCATTTTGCTGTAAGCTGGTAGGCACCTATATCATAATTAATAATTTTACGTTACAAAGTTGAGAATAGTAATGTGATATGTATGGCAGCTATAATACATGAATAAAATAATACCAGTCATAACTAATAATTGCAAATAATTTTAAATGTAATTTGCTTCAAACTTCATTTGTTTAATGATTAAGTATTTTTTCTCCTAACTCAAGTCAAATAATGAAATTGCAAAGTATGCTTAAAAATATAAAACTAAACTCATATTCTTATAATAATATTCTTCACAAACCTTCAATCTATCAATTCGTAATCAGTCTATTAATTGAGTTATCTCTAAAGTTGTTGCAATTTAATCTTTTAATAACTTGTAGTTATGACAAGAAATACAAACACATTCACCCTAATAATTATATGGTTTCATACGCGAAACATCAAAAATACCTTCAAATGGCCTCTGAGTGATCTGAAAACCCTCAATGTCTTTTACTATATAACGATCTCTGTCTAAAACTTTAGAAATAACATAAGGACCCTTATAACGTGGAATCAATTTCTTACTAACCAATGGTGTTGTGTCTACATTTGTGATCATAACCAAGTCACCTTGTTTATAAATTTTTGGAAATTTCCTTTTATGATTGAACACTTTTTCATTATATTCTTGCGATTGTTTTATTTTTTCGGATGCCTTTTCTCTCATCTGTTCTAAATCTTCATAATCTCTTTCATAAATAAAATTTTCTAAATATTCTCTGACATTATCATTAATTTCCCCTTGCTGATTTATACCAAAAAGTAATTTACAAGGAGTTTCTTTCGTACTCTTACTGATAGAATTATTTAAGGCAAACTCAGCCTTTTCTAAGACATTATCCCAATAAATTCCGTGTTCGTAGTTAACTAATTTAGACAACATGGGGCGAATAATTCTATTCACTCTCTCTACTTGCCCGTTAGCCTTTGGACAACCACTGGCAACTAAAATATGTTGTATGTTTTGACTTTTTAAGTACAATGAAAACTTTGATGAGGTGAAACACGTACCTCTATCACTTATAAGCTTTACTGGTCGGCTGTAATGAGTAAAATAATGTTTTAGACATTTAATAGTTTCTTCGGTTGTTTGTGCCTTTGTAGCATATAATCTAACGAATTTGCTAAATCCATCTACTACCACTAAAATAAATTTCTTTTTAAGTTTTGTTGGTTCCAATGGTCCATAATAATCTATGTGAATACACTCAAAGGGTTGCTTACCCTTTGGAATAGAGTGTAAAAACCCTTCCGACTTTCCCGTTGGAACATTATAAGTAATACATTTTGGACATGTTTGAATATATTCTTAAACCTTCACTGTCATTTGTGGAAACCAATATGAACGTCTGATAATCTCCATGGTTTTATCTTTTCCAAGATGACCATAATCATCATGACAACTTTTTATTACCTGACGTTCCATCTTTTCTGGAACATAGAATCTAATTTTATTTTTATCAATTTTTTTGTATATTAGTCCATTCCTAAACTCAAAGAATTTATCCTCACTTTCTTCTAAACCTAACCTTACAGTTTCCAAATTTGGATCAGTACTCTGACAAATTGCTAGATTTTGTTCAAAAGTGTTTTCCTCCAGTACCAAGGTAGGGTGTGCTCTACTCAACGCATCTACATGTTGCATTTTACTGAACTCTCGGTGCTCTATCTCATAATCGTATTCCTGCATCCCCAACACCCACCTGCTGATACGGGGGTTAATGATTTGTTTTTTTAATGTTAGCGCTAATGCATTGCAATCCGTTACTACTTTAAACTTTATTCCCAATAAATAAATCCTAAACCTACGCAATGAATAAATGATGGCAAGTGTCTCAAGCTCGTAAGAATGGTATTTATTTTCTGGACTGGTTGTTCGTTTGGAGAAAAAGAAGACAGGATGTAGTTTCCCATCCTGCTTGCGCTGTAATAAAACGGCGCCGAAACCGACCGCGCTACCATCACAGTGCAGCTCGATTTCGTCCGTAGGTGCATAAATAGCCAATACTGGTCTTTCTATCAACTTCTGTTTTAAAATTTCAAACGCTGATAAATGCTCTATATTAAATTTAAATTCTACTCCCTTTTTCAGCATATCTTGTAATGATTTTGCTAAATGTACGAAATCACAAATAAATTTCCGGAAGTAACTACACATACCCAAAAATCTTTGTAATTCTCGTAAATTTTTTGGTGGTGGATAATCTGCAATCGCTTTTATATTATCTAAGCTTGGTCGAATTCCTTCATAACTGATAGTATAACCCAAAAAGTTAATATTAGTATAAAAGAATTTACATTTCTCAACATTAATTTCTAATTTATTTTCTGATAAGATTTTCAATACAAGCCGTAAAATCTCTAAATGTTCTTCAATAGTATTGCTAGTTATTAATATATCATCTATATAGATGACGATTTTCTTTGACTCAATTAATTCCTTGAAAATGTCCTCAACATATCTCTGAAAAACACCTGGAGCGTTCTTCAGTCCAAATGGCATTTTCAAATACTCAAATTGCCCAAGCGGAGTTATAAAACTTGTATATTTAATAGATTCCTCATTCATAAATATATGGTGAAATCCTGATTTTAAATCCATTATTGTAAAAAAATGTTTATTAGATAACCTATCAATTAGGTCCTCTATAATTGGAAGCGGATAATTATCGCGTAAAGTGATTGTATTTAATTTTCTAAAATCAATACAAAGTCTATACCCTGAATTATTTTTTTTCTTTACAAGTACTATAGGTGAGCAGTACGGCGACTTGCTCTGCCTTATAATATTTTTTTCTATTAACTCATTTAAAAGTTTTGCTAACTCGTCTCTTTCTATATATGCTAATCTGCGAGGCTTTGATGTTATGTATTCTTGTTTTTCTAATGTAATTTTCATTTCACATCTTTGTTTGGGCTCTGTGCGTTTTTGTATTTTTCTCATATACTTATTAATTTCGAGATTCAATTCATTTTTCAAACTGTAATCGTTTTCTAAACCAAAATTTAAGTTAATGTTATCCGTATTTTCTATATTAATATTTAAAATCTCTTTGCAAAAATCATTTTCATCTTCAATAATAAATTTTGCTTTTAATTTGTTTAAAATATCCCTGCCTATTAGCATGTCTACTGTCATGGTATCATTGTCAACGATTAATAATTTAAAATTTTTAATTTTATTAAATATGTTTACATAAAGATACACCTTACCTAATACCTGTAAGGTTGAATTATTAATTCCAGCAAATTTTTTCTTTTCCAAATACTGTTCATAATCTTTTACAAATTTTTCTTTTATTATAGATACAGCGCTTCCTGTATCTAACACAGTCTCTAAATTTTGTTCATAAAAATCATTACAATTATTTTTTAGAAATACACCAACCTTCCTTATAAAACCAGTTGTTTCAGGTTCGACCTCGATTGTGTTGACGGCTGATGTTGATTCTCCTTGATTTTTATTCGGACAGTTCCTTAGTATGTGGTTTTCACTGCCACAACTAAAACAGGTACCTGGTTTACGCTTCGGTCTTCTGCATTCATTTGCAAAATGGCCTCGTAAATTGCAATTGTAGCATTTCTTTTCCTTTTCCTTATCATTTATATGTAATTTTTTAATGTTGTTAACGAATTTGTTACTTTGTCGTATTTTCGTAATCGAAGTGAAAGCTTTCAGCAATTCATTTTTAGTTGTAAACATAGCTATTCTAGCTTGATCTTCCAGGCGTTTATCTCTAAATCCTTCAATAACACTTTCAATTATTTCCTCCTCTTCTAATTGGAGCTCATTTGCCAGACACACTTTTTCATGAAAGTATTCCGTAAAAGCTTCTTCAACTCGCCAAATCCTTTCTTCGTATTTTTTCCGCAGACAATATTTATTTGGTTTACTGTTATACATTTTGTTTAGTTCCTCCAACAACACTAACAAACCAATTGAAATGTGTTCCGCCTTACTGTGGAACCAGCGTGCTGCTTTACCTTTTAGTCTAGAGACAACAATTAGTTTTAATTCCTGGTCAGGCACTTTGTATACTCTTTTTATCTCTTTTATTTGTTCAATAAAAAGCTGTATACTTTCTGTTGGTTCCCCATGGAACTCATTCAATAGTTCCAAGATATACGCTTTCTCGTAATGAGCAGTGACTACATCATCATCATCATCACTTACAACGTCACTCGAGACATGTACATCATTAAAATATTTCGCTTTTTTACTTTTAAAAAATTCATTTAATCGGTCATATAAAACACGTTTTCTCCCTGTTGAGCACAGACCATATTTTTTTAGTTTCTCCTTTATTTCCTTCAATGTGTACGATTCAACTGGGAACAAATCGTTTTCCATGTTGTTTCAATAAATTTAAAAGATCTTAAATTATCTATGTAATAGGTATCACTATCCCACTTCTGATTTTATGTAAGGTCTTTGTCAGGATGAATAAATAACACTTCCTATTTATACACTTTATTTAAAAATACCTCTTTGACAATTCTTAATTTTCTTAATGCACGCTTCCACCTAATCACATTAACTTGTCAAAACCAACTCTAACTCCAAAACATCAAACATCTTACATACTTCTCTTCTTCTTCCTCTACATCACATTGGACTGCCATAATGGTAACGTACATATCCTACCAAACGCCATCTATTGTTGGCTTGACATAACTCTTACAATATTATAAATAAAAGAGCTCCGGCGATATCTGAATGCTTGGCTGTGTCCTATCTTCTTAATATTAGGTTATCTTTGCAGCAGCCATGCTGTGCATGAAAATGACCAAAGGAAGCAATCCGCATTCGCTTGACATGTAAATTACTCATTTTGCAACACCATGTTGAATGAGTCAACCAACATATCTCAGATGTACCCGGGGAGAGCACGCCACCCTGCGCGTGAATTCTTTCCACCAGCATGCTGAAAGACGTTCGGCCACACAACTCCATGGTTAAGTATCGTCGTCTTAGCCTTTGGTCAATCCATCGCACGACAGTGCGGTCAAAACCATGCCGATGAGCTGCCCTACACAGTGACTCGGTTTGGCCCTGTCAAAAGCCCCCTCAATGTCTTTCAAAGGCTCCCTCCCAAGGTAACCAGTACACGATCCAGACCCCGTTCAATAACAGTAATCACTAAATGGAGAGTATATCTGCCATTTCGGTAAGCATGAAGTTTGGTGTTTAAGGGAGAGCTTTTAGGGCTACTTCCTTAATACGCGTCTTATGCGTCTTTCCAGGCCGTTCAAAATGAATCAGGAGAGGATTATGGTTCGAATCTCTTTGGGTTCATATGTACGTGATGCCTTACTAGGCTTCGGAACGAACAACCCTCACCGTCCTTCATACCTCAGGGACATATCCAAAAGCGATACCTACATGCCCTGAAAATGGAATCAATGCAAGGATCCAGCAAAACGCTCTCAGCCTTAATGCTTACTTGTTTACTGTATACTTAACCTCCTGTTTCAAATTGTAATGTACAATCTTTGAAATTCATATAACATTTCTCAAAATTCTCTCAAATATCGAAAAAAATAAAATAAATATTGGCACATGACTGCAAAAGGTCAATGTGATCACCCCGTTTTACGTTGCATAAAAATTTGTAAAAAAACAAAAAAAAACATTTTCACCTACTTTTTTTGTGCTATTTTTGGAGCGATATATCTCGATACGATTTCACAACTCACTTATATGCAAATTACTGAAAAGAGAGAATTTATTTGTCCGAAATTTTAGATCCAAAATTAGCCTCATATTTGAAGATGATAGTGCGTGCGAGGAATTTCTGTTTGATTTCCAAACGAAATTAATTTTCAAAGAATCAACTCTTAGATGTGAGTGACTTTAGGCGTAATGTGATGATTAACATCAAAAGGTAGGTTGACCTAGGTGAGTTAAGTGGATGCTAATCGAATTGAATGAACTAATAATAACAGATGTAATCAGGTATGGAGCACGATCGAAATTACTATGGGGAATTTTTGTGTCAACGATTTCGTTCAATATTGACATTTGGAATTTTTATCGAAAACGAAGAATATTGATGATATCAAACAGTGGGATTTTCCAATAAACGTTGTTATACTGTGGGTTTTTTTTTTTTTTTTTGGTACATAGAGGTACTCAAAACTGGCTGTGGTGTTGTTGGTGGTTTTTTCTGAATGAGGAATTTTAGATCTTGAAATAAGCCGATTACCGCATAAGCATATACCTGAGAATTCCCATCACGAATATATTTGGACATTGACGCACTCGGTTAAATTCATTTAAAATCATTGTTTCCTAAATCATGAGAAAAATAAATAAAAAATAGAAACGAAAATACAGTAAATATCGGTTAATGAAATATTTGAATAAAATGAAAATATATTTTTCTAGGTAAAAATTCACAAAATTTCACAAGTTAAAAATATAAAAAGAAATTGTGGTAAATATAAAAAAATACTTGGTCAAAACAATGGAAATTCTAATCGTGTGCTATTTGTAGGGAAAAAGTTTTTTTTTTTTGATTTTCTAGCATTACGTGCACAGTAATTTGGTTAAATATTTTTAAGTAGATATTTATAAGTAGATATACATATATGAATATACTTATATACTAAAGAATCTCATTGATATATATATCATCTAAGCAGCTTAACTTATTCTTTTCTTTGCATTAATATTACAGGCTCTAGCAAAATTATTAGACAGATTTTCTTAAATTTCATTTTTGTGGCATATTTAGTGAGTTAAATTTAAACTTTTCATATGACTCTGGGCTCTACTCAAACGATTATTTTTACATTTTGCAGTTTATTATATAAATAGAACTCAAAATTTGTATAAAATTAAAAAGAAGGCTTGTGCTCCCTCTACAGGTAATATATTTATTTTATCTACCATCTAACCCTTTCTCTAGTATAGCTAGTCGGTAAGACATTTTTATACTCTGGAGACGGAGTATAACATTTTAGCGCTCAACGCGGTTTGTTTGAGTCCATGAACTCTTAACATGGTGTTTTCTGGTATGAGGTCCAAAGAGATGGAGATGATAGTACTTACCTAGACAAACGATAAATCGTATGGCAGGGAGGGTGGGTGGGGGGGCATCTCAATTTTTTCCGACTAACAGGGTAAATAAGAAAATATGATAGGTTTTCGAAAAATTCCCTATATCTTATAAAAACGGTTATCGTTAAGACCTCATTCTTTGTAAAGCATCATAGCTTTTCCAAAGATTGCTCAATCAGCTTCCTACTCTTCTCCTCTCTCTAGGGGTATGATGTTCTAAAGTAAAAATGTGTCACATTGTTTTTGTTTATATGGTTAATAAGTTGCGCGTTCTTCTTTTCTCGTCCGGATTAAAGGAAATTATCGGTTGTCGTGGATATTAAAAACGGTTACAAATGTACACGGTTTTATAAATGGATATAAAAATTTCACATTGCCATGCTTTTGTACAATAAAAACTTCAAAATTTGAAAGAAATTTTGTGAAAATTGAAATCATGGCAATTTGATAATTTGTTTCCATATGAAAAATCATGGAACAAATCAATTTAAAATTTCCAATGGACCAGTTCAGTATGAAAAAATCCAGCTATTTTTATATGCTGCAGGTAGGTACTTGGTAAAAGTTTTGTCTCAACATTTTAATTGATAAAAAATACTTGTTTCGTTCCACAATAAATGTTATTCGTTTATTCCATTAATTTGAGAAAAACCGAACACATCTCAACGACCACTTAGGTCATCTTCAGAGGACTAACCTATAACGTGAATGTAGATTACTGCAACTTGGTATATGATATTTGCATAGCAATAGTAAATAAAATTGCGAAAATGGACTAAATCGGGTAACTTCTTCTTAGTATGTATTTCCATAAAAAAATTTGGTTTTTCACTATATACTTATATGAACTGAGATATCGATATGATAGTTCAAATTTTACACGGTGTTATCATAAAAATAGTAGAAAAAATTTCAAAAATGAACAAATATCGGGCAACCCCTTCTTGGTTTTGCCATACAGAACTTTAAGTTTTCACTTTATTGTACCCTAGATGAAGGGTATACGAAGGCTATACGAAGTTTATCATTCCGTTTGTAACACCTAGAAATAATGATGGTAGAGCAAAATGGATTGCACCTACGCATAATATTAAAAGTTATTTTTTTAAATTTTTGCATATCCGTCTATCCGTCCGTCCGTTTGTCCGTCCTCGCGATAACTCGAGACATAAAAAAATTTAATTTTTCACTATATATGGACACTGCCTGAGAACGCATCAATTTTGTACACGGCATTTTTATAGAAAAAGCAAATATAATTTCAACAAGTAGGAAAGCTAGTATTTGTCTAAGACCAATTCTTATGATACTCCAGATGAATGCCTGTATATAATTTGGTATGGTCACCTCTCTGTCGAAGCATGTTTTTTGAAGTGGTTTTTCTAAAACGGTTCATCGAACAGCAAAAAAGAATGTAGCCAATTTCATAGGATTTCACATTCTGAAGAACTTTCCAGTACATTAAAACGCCTAGGACTGATTGTTTTCACAGTATATGTAAAATGCCGAAATTTTTATATGGCAACACCAAGAACGGGTTGCCCGATTTAGTCAATTTACTAAATTTTATTTATTATTGCTAAACGAAATTTTCGTATGGCAACCTTATGAAGGAGTTACCCGATTCGGTCCATTTTCGAACTTAAATTTATTTTTTTTTTAAAAAAGCCTGTGTGCAAAATTTGAACGCGTTATCGTAAGGACGGAAAGATGGACAGACGGACGGACGGACATACAAAAATAAAAATATATATTAATATTATGCGTGGGTGTCCAATTCATTTTGCTCTATCATCATTTTTTCTTTGTATTACAAACTAATTGACAAACTAACTATTCCCTTAAGATTTCATCTAGGGTATAAAACTAGGCTAAATCGGGGAACCATTTCTAGGTATTGCCATATAAAAATGTAGGTTGTTTACGTGTGCTGTGAAAACGACCAGTCCTATCCGTTTGTTTTTTATTGTACTGGAAAGTTCTTTAGATTATGAAATCCTATGAAATTGGTCATAACCATTTTTACTGTCCGGAACCGTTCTAGAAATATATGCGAAAAACGACTTCAACAATCATACTTTCACAGAGATGTGACCATGTACAAAATTACAATCATCTAGGATATCACAAGAATTGGTCTTAGACCAAATATAGCTTTTTTACCTGTTTAAGTTTTCTTTCTAGAGTATAATAATATTGGTGTTAGACCTATCGTAACGTTTTCTTTTGTTTGTTTTTTTTAACTTCAAAATAAGAGAAATTCTGGTGATCTGCTGTATATGTATAGTATATAAAAATAAGATAGATACATATATGTGTATACAGGGTGTCTCGGAAGTCGACGTCAAACCGGCATCGGGTGATAGGCAAAATCATAATACTTACCAGAAAAATATAATAAAATCTAAGTCATGTATTTTTTTTAATTATAGGCATTTCTTTTTTTTCAAGAAAATGTACACCCTGTGATGGTTTTTTAGCTCCTGTTGCTACAAATTCTAAAATGGTATAACACACTTTTTACCTACTAAAAATGATTCTAGTGTACGCAAAGCTTCCAGTAAGACCGTAACTTTAAGATTCTAGTTTGAGTGAGACAGAGAGTCATTACATGAAGGGTGAATGAGACAGATAGTGACATTTTCAAGTTAGAGATGCTAACTTTTTGTTAAATTTACGACAAATTTTCCTTAAGTTGAAAATTAAACACCAATTATTTGGATGCATTCCCCATAAATGAAGTGCATGTTGGCATATTCGTGTGTGGTGGCACTACACAATCCCACGACAGTCCAGGAGAAAGCAAACGTAGTCGTAAAGAGATCCAAACTGTCTAAATCCAAATTACAAGCAAACAACAAATAACACCAACGAATACGAAAAGATGTGTGTAGTAAACGAAGGAACGTAACGTACTGATCTGTATCGCGTATGCCAATTCTCAAAAAGTGGCGTCACATATCTGTCTCGCTCACACTACATAAAATGACTTTGTGCGTATCTAACTCATTAGCGTCACCATATGTTGCACTCACAGTTCATGGAACGACTCTCCGTCACACTCAAACTAGAATCTTTAAGTAAAGTGGGAAACACAATTGCACCGTTTCGATCCGATACGTACAAATGTCAAATTTGCTTATATGAGACGTACGTGTAATTGGACACATTCGCCGAAATGGATCGAAACGGATCGAATCGAAACGGAGAAGTTGAGCAAATTTCAACTTTTACGGATGACATAACCTAGAAAAATTACCTGTACAATGTTTGTGTATAACTTAAGATGGATGAAGAAGTTTTTTTTGAAGAAATTAAAAAATATGAAGAGTTTTATGACAAAGGCAACAAATTTTACATGGATGTAAACAGAAAAGGCAAAATCTGGAAAAATTTCAATGAGAAATTATAAACTGAAGGTAAGTTTGAACGGATCAATTGTGCTCATGCACGTAACGGATCGAATTGAATCGAATCGAATTGAATCGGAACGGCGGAATTGTGTTTGGCACTTAAAGCGGGAAACACAATGCGACGGCCATCAGTGTTCATCAGCTCAGATTTCAGTCTATTCTATTATCAGATATAGGGCTGGTTTAGACGGTGTAGTTTTTGCGTCGCGTGATCGGTTATTCTCTTTTGTTCAAGAAGGGAAAAACTTGCTGTGCGTTAACACGGTATAGTTTTTGCGCGGCGCGCACGAAAACAAGAGTAGTTCTTTAATCGCTTATTTCGTCGTGTACGACATTCTTCTCTGGGTGGCGTTCACGTTAACTGGAAATTATTTGGACTGGTAATATTTTTATTAAATATCTTGCGCATTTTGATAGGTATGTTTATTAACATATAATAATTACATTCAAAACTCAAATAATAAAAAAATTATTTCAATTTTAGACATGAATATGAGTTCTAGCAGTGAAGAAGATATGGAAATGGCCTTGAGTTTAGAAAATGCCACTTCAAGGGGTTTTTCTCTTTTATCTCTTTTTATGTAGTCTTTGTGTTTTGTGTTGTACAAGTTTTCAAAGTCTTGATAACACAACAACAGTTTTTCCACTAATTGGCGGTCCCACCTCACGCTCATTATACTTTTATATTATATATTATACTTTTAAAACAAAAATCTCAATTTAAAAAGAAAAACTTCAAACAATATTTTTACTGTCAATGGTCTAAGGTCTGAGTTTTCACAAATTAAAATCCCGTATTAAAATCATAAAACACAACAATCACATATAACACTTTCACAGCAATGGTCCACACTTCAATAAATGGACATCCCGAATTAACAATTGCACACAATATTTTTTAACGACATCATTGAATGATCAGCTGATGTTAAAAAAATTTCCTGAACTCCCCCGAATGCAAAAACGAGTGAAAGAGGAATTGCTGAAAATAACAATTTTTCGGAACTCGCCCGAATGCATAGAAAACAAGTGAAAGAGGAATTGATAAAAACTTCATGATCGTGCGCGGTGCTCGCTCGATGGCTCATCGCTGTTCTGTGCGCGCCCTCCCCCATCTCCGCTCATCCCGCTCTCCTACCATTTTCGTGCGCGGCGCGCAAAAACTACACCGTCTAAACCACCTCATAGGAATAAATTGAAATTTGAGCTGATGAACTCTGATGACCGTAGCATTGTGTTTCCAGCTTTACGGTCTTAAGGCAAGCTTTGTGTATATCTAGAATCATTCTTAGTAGGTGAAAAGAAATTTTTCGAAACTGGGTTTCTTGAAGAAACACGTTTCTTTTTTTCCGTAATCTAAGAAATAATGAACTTAGAAAGTGTTATACCATTTTAGAATCCTTGTGAAATGCGTCGACTTTTAAAGTTACCTGCCAAACTGGCGTAGTACATTTTTTTTTCAGTACAGTCAATTAAAGTTTGGTGAAGTATTAATTGTCTTTTCTTGGTTCTGCAAAATGTGACATTTTCTTCCAAGCTTGCGCAGTTGACTTAGAATTTAAGGCAACAGGTTACATAAGCACTATTCGAGATTACATAAGAAAAATAAAAATGAAAACAAGTAAAATTTGTAGCAACAGGAGCTAAAAAACCATCACAGGGTGTACATTTTCTTGAAAAAAAAAGAAATACCTATAATTTAAAAAAAACATAACTTAGTTTTTTTTTATATATTTCTGGTAACTATTATGATTTGGCCTATCACCCTATTCCGGCTTAACGTCGACTTCCGGGACACCCTGTATATGTATAAGGTAATCAAAATCGAACCATCCATTTGAAAGATAATAATATTTTTCGAATGTTTTGATAATTTGGGATGAAGAAAAGAACTTTTGGTCTTTCCTACCTCGAAGGCCTAAGTGGTATGGTCTAGAGCTGAGTCTTTAATTGGTTACCGTTTGAGACTGTGCCGGACGTCCTCCGTTACCCTTCCTCCTTAGTTCGTCACTGAGTCAAAACGCATAATAAAAATTGATCAATATAATTGCGCAAAATTTGTGCTTGTGCAGGATTTAATTGATAGAAATTAGCCTCAGTGAAATATTGTAAGATATTAGATACAAGAACTTACTTCCGTACCGTTTTGAATTAGTTAAATAAATAAAAACAAAAACAGAAAGTCATAAAACAAATTGCATAATTTTCTAACTGAACTCACATCGTCGACGTACATATGTATGTAATGTATAAGAATTTTAATATTTTCTTAGAAAATGGTCACACATCTTCTATCAATCAGAGAATGAGATAGAACAAAAACGTAATAAATAATGCGCGAGTGAATAATCAGCGGCCATAAACGTGCAACTTCATTTGACCAGCCGCTCGATCCTGTCTTATTGATGTGATAAATTCATTTTGCAGCAGCGCCTCGCAGGTCAGATGGACTGCAATTTCTGTTTCTGTATCTGCCTCTATGCACTTTCCTTATGAGTATAATATGCGCGCGCGGCTATATACATATACGTAAATATGTAGAAATAAATTCACATTTGTACATATGCGACCATATGCATACGTACATATATCCAACAGGAGGTGTGGGGTACATCGGATTGCAAATAATGAGTTAGCCATTACGTTCAATAATAAAATTTGAAACGAGTTATCTCCCTCGCAATAGTATTTTGCTTTTCTGAGGAGAGCTCCAGACTTTTGCCATGTTCGCGTAATTTATGGCCGCAGTTGATTGAAGCTGGGCTTGATGAATATAAAATGCAGTTTATGATGGGCGTGCTGGATCCAAATCAATCACTGAAATGTAATTTAAAGACATGTTCATAAGGTCCTCTGGTATGTACTAGAATCGAGTATATTGCGCCGCATTTTGTATCTTCTTAAGAACTTCGGAATAATTGGGAGGAGTAGGTATACAGAAGAAATTGCGTAAAATTGTAATAATTTTCTGTAATTCATATACATAATAATAATAATAAGTTTTTATTTATTTATTGATTTATTATTATTATGCTCTACATAATTATGCACCATGGTCTTATACATAGCTATATATGTAGAAAATTTGCTAGTCTTTCACGAAATACCCTGTATTTTATAAAGTACAGAGTGTACGGTCACTTACATTGTATGCAAAACTTCATGGCCTTACCAACGACTGCTCGAGACCAACCCCGTACTAAGTGGCGTAGCTAGGTGGACAAGGGCCTCGGTGCATAAAGAAAAAATCGGGCCCGCTGGGGGTCCCACCCCCGCTTTCCAGTGCACTGACCTCTAGTAGGATAAATCCTTACACCGTCTTTATAATGTGTTTAATAAAAGAAAATGGTAAAAAATAAACAACGATGCAGATGACAATAAAAAATATTTATTATACAGATGAGATCAATAGAAGGAAAAAGAAAGATTGTTAACAAAATTCTTAGTGAAATTCACAATCTCTTGCGCGATACGATTTTTGCAAATTCGTCTATAACTTCACTCAAATCCAAGTTTGATGCCGCCTTGTTTTCTAACACAATTAATGATAAATTTGGGAGGCGATATTGCCCCATAATATTTCTTAAATAATTTTTTATAATCTTCAGTTTCCATAAAGATCTTTCTGCTACTGCAGAAGTAACAGGAATTATGTGAAATAATAGTAGCATTGCTGTATACACAAATTTCGTTATAATTTCTTTACAAAATTAGCGAATCGTCCACGTCTCTGTCAATACAGGAAGGAACAGATGATACACATTAAGAAATTGAAATGAATAATTGGGTCCTATTATGTATATAGGAATATTTCATATGAAACTGATCACATTTTGTGAGTAAAATCGTTTCATCCATGCTGAGAAAATTTTTTGGAATTAAAAAGTCGAACGTTTTACAAACTGCACTCACACCATTAAAACGCACATCTAATTGATTGCTTATTACGTCGAGTACATTTCTGAAATGGTAATTTTAAAGACCTCTTCCTGGCTTTGAAGCAGGTGATCGAAATACTTTTTAGTTTTTCTTCGTCGCTTTTCTGGAAAGGTGGAATCGATCTCGTAATTTCTCGCGGTTTGGGTGGCCTTGCATTTAAATTACTCGAAGTCATTTCTGTACTTTTTAATTTATCAGTTGCTTCGAAGTCTTACTCGCCTCGTCCAAAACGATATCATGTTTTTGCAAGATTTTGGAAACATAATTGATCTTGTTTAATATATTGTGCATTAATTCACAAAGAAATACAAAATCAAAATTGAGTATTTTTAATTTTATAACTTATGCTTCACTACGTTCGTCTTTATGGGTTGACTGCAATTATTGGATTAACCCTGCTGAACCATCTTGTCGGATTCAATTTTTTCAGGGTACTTTCTGATTCACCGGTGAATTCCGATAAGAGGTCCCAGCGCTTAATGCTGTTTCCAAAGAAGTTAAATAAGTCTTTCATTTTTGTAAAGAATTTCTGAATTTCGACAGAACCTCGAACGGCATCGTTTATTACCAATTTAAGTTATGACTGGACCAATGTAAGTACTTGGCGTTTGGATGAATGTACTATACAGCACATGCCTCCGTATGTCCTTTCAAGGAACTATGTTTCTTGACTCTATCTGATAAATGCCTCCAGTCCATGTACACTACATATATATTTATTTGCGAAGCAAACAACCAACAGGGTTAGCAGTAGGCAGCATCCACTATTTTTGAGTAGCATATCCAAAAACGATAACGATCAACTGGTGTGTATTTTGACGTAGAAATATAATACGCTTCTGAAAAGCTCCTATTGTCTTTGCGTGGGTCCTTCGGAAAAGGTCCTGTCAAGAATCAGCCGTTTTTTGTTGTCGTTCAAGTTCTTGTATTTGAACTTTCCCAAGTCATTTGAAATTTTAAGAATTTGCGCGGAACCGTCGACTTAGTCATTTGCAGCAGTAGCATTGGTGAGAGTTATTGGATTCTGATCTTCTTGAGTCGCTTTATTAACTGATACAGCGGTGACTACGCTATCACTGGATAAAGACTCCTCACACTTGTCACTTTTAACAGATATTTCTGGCCACTGAAGGAACTGCAGCTGAAAGAGGTTACGTAAAAAAACTGTCTAGCTTGGGCATTTTTTTTTCACTTTCTTCTCTTTCCTGCCGTTGTTTCAGCTTCGCAGCACCGTTACGCTCCTTTTCTCTATCCATAATTTTCAATTTTTAACTTTCGAAATTTTAGAAACTCAGAATACATCCTACATTGCTTGTCAATGTTTAGTAAAAATTACAGCAAGTCAAACAAAAAAACATAGGACACAATTTTTTCTTAGAAATTATCCGCACTTTTGGAGGCCGACAACGGCACACATTATATCTGAAATTAACTGCAGTCGGCTACAAAGTGAACAAATTCAGTCGAAACATTTTCTGTAAATTTCTAAGAAATGAATCCTTATCGTTATCCTCAACTATCCTCATAAAAATATTTTAGTAGCCCAAACCAAGCACCCGTTGTCAGCCTCCAAAAATGCGTATAAATTGTAGGAAAAAATTTCCAGTAAATTTCTAAGAAAAAATTGTGAGCTGGCTCGAGGTTTTCTAGCTTCGGGAGCTCGCTGCTCCTCTCTTTTCCGAGCTTGGGGGGCCCTCTGAGCATCGAGGCCCTGGTGCACTGCACCACCCGGCCCTACGATAGCTACGCCACTGCCCGTACTCCTGTTTCTTCAGGAGTTATGATGGTCTAAACTAAATTATAATTTATTCCCTTAGTGACTGAAAACACTTCTTTAAAAGAAATATCGTTTAATTTCGATATGACCTGAATAGGTTATGAGCTAATTACTGTTTAACGGCTGCAGTGAGCGCATAGATATACTAGGTAAAATTAAAGAGGAGAGTGGACAGTTTACAGGTTTTATAAAAAAGAAATACGTTAAGCAATTCTTTGTAAAAAAAAAGAAGATCACAGTCAATAAAAAGGTAAGAAAATCCGAAATTCTCAGTTTAGACTACCATAAATCCAGAGGGGATAGGAGTAACTACTGGACTGGTCGAGCAGTTGTTGGAAAGGCTATGAAGTTATGCATATAATGAGTTCTGTAAGTGGCCGTACACTCTGTACTTTTTAAAATACAGGGTATTTTGTGAAAGACTAGCAAATTTTCTAAATCACCCTGTAACTCCGAAACGGTTGAGATGCCGTTCTCCTTGCCATACAATTTTTGTGTGACCAGGTGACTACTATCACCTCCTGTCCTATGGACCACCATGGACGAAACACCGTGTATAAATGGTGGTATGTGTACTATACATATTTTTGGACGAATGCTCACGTTTCCACCACTATAACTCGTTACACATCATACTTACAAAAAAATTATGGAATTTAGTCTTCTTCATATTTATATTGTTATATTTTTGTCGTAGGATCAACCGTTGAGGAATTATTTTGAAAAAACCGATACGATATTTCATAAAAATTTGCTTTTTTTCCTTTTTCTTACCTTATTTTTAGCTGGTAAAAAATATTGTATTAAATGACGTAAGAAAGACTTTTAATTAGAATTACAATCAATTTTGAAAAGATAATGAGTTCACATAATGTGTATGCCTGTGGATAAACCCAACAATACCGATGAGATAGTGTTTGTATTAAATTTGGATTTTCAAAGGAGAAATTCCTTTCACTTCTACATTTGAATTACGCGAAAACATGATTTATTTACCGCTTGTTCTTATAAAATTTGCTGAAAAATATTTACCTGTGTATTTAACAAGAACAAAAACTTAGTAAAAGTTTAATCAAAGCAAACCTGAGATAATCTCATCAAACACACTATCTAACAACGAGGTTTTCCAAATGCTATCAGTTGGATTCAGTCAGTAGTAGTCAGCTGAGGTTCAAAGTGATTTTTGTTTTTGTTTTTTTTTGTCAGAGCCCCCACCTGGTGCAGTAAGTACATACTGAATACCTCTCTAATCAGTACCTTATCAATGTAATTCCGTAATCTGTGGTGAATAAATTTGGCGTTTCAAATCACTGGGTGAGCAGTTTAAGATATTTACAATTACGAAAAAGTGAATATGTTTCGTGTCGAGGAAGTATGCAATGAATACGCGGATAAAATTTCTTTACCAGGACGAAAGGGCTTCATCAATGTAACTCCGAATGCTTCAATTCAAGTCGATGAAAGGACAATTTTACATCCGAGGCCGTGCATTTTGCCCGGTGGTTTAGCAGATTTTGCAGAGCGCCTCTATGAATTCAAAGTGAAAAGTGATGATGTCTGGGTTGTGACTTATCCAAAAAGTGGCACCACTTGGCTTCAGGAAATGTTGTGGCTGATCTTATATGACTATGACTTCACAGCTGCGAAAAAAATCGAGCTACTGGAAAGATCTCCATTCCTTGAGTATTATGCAGTTTTTTTTTTGTTTTTTGTTTTTGTATATTTAGTTCAATTCGATTCTAATTCAAGAATATTCTCTAAATTTTTAGATTTAGTTCAATGATACCAGGTTGCCAGTTTGATTCAATGTCTATGGCTGAACATTTATCTTCTCCACGCCTACTTAAAACCCATGTTCCAGCAATCTTTCTTCCCAAGGAAATTTGGTCGAAACAAGCAAAAGTATATAAAATTTGCAATTTTCGTACGATTTAAATTTGATGGTATTTGGAGATATTTTTTTCAGATTTGTTATATTGCTAGAAATCCAGGCGATGTTGGACTATCATACTATCATCATTGGCGTGGAATGTCTGGTTATAAAGGAACTAAAGAGGATTTCTTAAAGGCTTTTATTACAGGAAATGTTTCATATACGCCATACTGGGATCATGTTTTAGAATTTTGGAATTTGCGTACAAATCCAAATGTTTTGTTTCTAACTTATGAAGAGATGAAAAAAGATCTGTCTGGTGTGATACTTAAATGTTGTAAATTTTTAAATAAATCGATAAGTGAAGAGCAAATGAACAAATTGGTGGAGCACTTATCTTTTAACAATATGAGAGGTAAGGTTTTCTAATACTTATCATAATAATTATCATTTTAATCAATCAAGACAATAATTATTCATATCCACTTCGGTATTCGTACCACTGAGCAGCTTAAGTATGAGAGGGAATGAAGAAAAATTTTTAATTGTGTTTTTTTTTTTGATAATTTATCGCGTGAAAAATTTATAAATAAATTAAGATAAACTTTTTATAATTTTGACGTTCAGGTAAACTTACGAAATTTTTTACAAATAGAAATTAAGTCGGATTCGTTATGAATAGGTTTTTTAATTCTTAATGTGTTTTTGTTTTTGTTTTTGAACATTAAGAAACTGAAATATTTGAAATTTTCATATTCATTTATATTAAAACTAGTACGCACTGAGTCGCACGCATGCAATACATGAGCTGCACACTACTTCAGTGAATAGAATAAAAGGTACATATTCCACCAGCCAACCAATCAGCTCATCAACGATCGCCAATACGGCTTCCGGCACGGACGCTCATCTGGAGACTTGCTGAATTTTCTTACGGAACGTTGGAATCGTAGTCTTCACAATTTTGGTGAGTCCAAAATCGTTGCTCTAGATATTTCAAAGGCCTTTGATAGAGTCTGGCATCCAGCCCTTTTAGCCAAACTCAAAGCACTTCGTCTTTCCCCTCCTCTTCTATTATGGATTGAAAGTTTTTTATCTAGTCGCCAAATACGTGTTGTATTAGATGGCGTTATATCTGAACCTCTTCCAATCAATGCCGGTGTCCCCCAGGGCTCTGTTATTTCTCCGACTCTATTTCTAATCTTCATTAATGATCTGCTGTCCCTTACTTTCAATCCTATCCATAGCTTTGCTGATGACAGTACCCTTGATTTCGCATACTCCTTTGACACCCTTGCGGATTCCAGAGGGAACGCCACATGTGTTAAACGAGACTGCATGATTAGATCATTGAATAACGATCTTGACAATATTCTCGCTTGGGGCAAAGTGAATCGCGTCGAATTCAATGCATCTAAGACCCAAAGATGTCTCATTTCATTAAAACAAGACCATCACTTAATCACTCCCGTTTCGTTTGATGGTGCATTAATTTCTGATTCACCGTCACTAAGCATTCTTGGCATTAATATTTCCAGTAAGCTAAGCTGGACAGATCACATCTTCTCGGTTGCCAAAGAAGCATCAAAATGTCTTGGTTTTTTGAAAAGGTGTAAGAAATATTTCAACCCATCAAATATAGCGCTCCTCTACAAGTTCTACATCAGACCTAGAATGGAATACAATTCCCATATCTGGGCCGGGGCTGGTCGCACAGCCTTAGCTTCATTGGATATTGCCCAAAAGAGAGCCTGCAAGCTCATTGTCGATGTGGCAATTACTCGTCATATCGACTCGCTCGAGCACCGTCGCAATGTTGGATGCCTTTCGCTCCTTTATCGCTATATGCATGGTCAATGTTCTGATGAAATATCTAGTCTGATCCCTTGTAGAATAGTTCCTGCACGCAATACTCGCGCTGCATCCCGCGCTCATCCTTTTACCCTTCAAATTACCTTCGGGCGTACACTAAAATTCCGTGATGCTTTCTTATCCCGAACTGTGCGAATGTGGAACAGTCTACCATCTTCTGTCTTTCCTCCGGCATACAACCTGCGAAAGTTTAAGGGCGACATACGTCGGCACCTCCGCAGCTCTCCTCATATCCCTTAATCCTTTCCCTATCTCCTTCCTGCCACGCTGTGCTTGACATCATAGGGTATCTCCTGAGCTTGGCTTAATAATATAAAAAAAAAAAAAAATTCAGTCCGTAATCTTCCCGGAAGCTTGTGAAAAACTGTTTTGTCCTCTACCGTAAGAAGGAAACAAAATAAACCTAGCTTGCAATGCATACGCAACTCGAAAGATACGAATTTTGTTTACACGCAATGGATACAGCGTCCGAGCAGAGTGTATGCTGCATGCAAGCTATTCCTGTGCTCATCGATATTATTAAGCTAATTAACGGTACTTTACTGATCGTTTTTATTTATCAGTTGCAAAGTTATATTTTGCGGATGGGGTCTACGAACTTTGGAGTCCTACAAAGCGTTAACAGTGTAATACACGATACAGGCTAGTATCCTGACCTGCAGCCTGGGGGGGGGGGGGGGTTCAGAAGTAGTCCCTTTTAACAATTTTTTTTTATCATATTTAAGATAGATATCACAAAACCCAATTTTGGATTTGATTTGGAAAACTTGTCGATAATATTATCCACATCAATATTGATCTCAGGGTGGACAGATATTAAGGACTCATATCCAGATACTGTTTCTCGTGCAAAGACTGTGACGCAACCGATTCTTTCACAATTGAAGTAAATTACTGAGAGTGAGAGATTGCACCTTGAATCACATTCAAAGAAATAGGAGTAGAAGTGCCTGATATGTCACTGACTATTTCTTTTGATGGGATCATGTTTTTTTCTTTAAAAAAGTTTTCAATGGTCTTATCAGTCTTCTGCTTTCTCCTTTCGTTACTATTTCTACCTCCATCGTTAACTAGTGCAGCTAGTTTATTCTTCTTCTATAAATTAAAACTAAACGTGAAGTTAAATTAAACAACACTACTTGAATTAAAGCACAAGCAAAGCAACGGGAACTACCGCAGGCAGAGGAAAGCGAATGGTTTTTATTTTTATAGTCTTTCTGTAAAAATTGTGAAGAAAAATTGTAGAATCAATTTTAGTGTCATCAAATGTTCAAGTAAATTTCTAAGAACAAAATGCATGCTTTCCAATGCTTGTAAATATCTTTAACGACCCAGATCACCGTAGGCACCTGAATCAATACAACTCTTTGGAACCATTGTCTGCCGCCAGGAATGTATAAAAATTCTAAAGAAAGTTGAATGCTTCTGCTCCTGTCCGAAAGAGTGAACCACCAGAATCAATACACCAATTAGTTTGGACCGTTGTCGGTGAATAGTTATTCATTCAAATTCTTAAGAACAATTTGCAAGTGTAGTTCTAAGAAAAATTTAATGCTTTCCTACGAACGTAAAAATTTTGAACAACTCAGGCTTGAATCAGGGTCACTATGAAAAATCAAGCTATACTTTGATGATTGCATGGAACTAAAATTCTACTGGAAGAACCGTAAATCAAGATTCAGTAAGTCAGTTTGTATGCTTCTGTTACGAGTCCCACACCAAGTTATCCTGTAATCCAATTTATGTCGGAAAATCAGATAGGTAAAAAAAAAATTTATGATCGCTGACCAATTTCTTGGAAGAATCGGACACATGTTAGTGGATCTACATCCACCCTTACCTTCTTTCGGTTTTCCTGTCGCGCCCTTACGAGATAGGGGTTGGCCACCATAGACTTTTTTTTATTTAGAATCATATTCTGAATAAAATAGCATTTTTAATTTTTTCAAAAATTTTACCTCTTCCAAACCGCACGCATGGCAAATAGATTGTCACGCGTTCGGGGGTGTTTTTATTGTCTTTCACCCCTTTATTTTGGCCCTGAGAGGCTGCTTTTTTGCAACAATATTCCCAGGACCACCCTACACCAACCCTCAAAATTGCAGCTGGAAGCAAATTAAATGCGATCTTTAGCATTTTTTCGGCTTTTGACTGGACTACTAGGGTTCTACTGGAAGAACCGTAAAACAAAATTTTTTAACAAGGCTTAAATGCAATTTTGACGGGCAACGGCAAACAACGAAAAAATGCCGCTGTCAAACTTTTAAATGCACAGCGTCTTATGCGAATGCCCAAATTACGACGGGTGAGACGGTCAGCGGTCGACGAAGTTGCCATCGGGATTGATAATTTCTAATTTTTCCGTCGAAATTGTTGTGGCATTCATTTTTGTCAATTTCAAAACAATGAATTTTGATGAAAAATTGATTGAGAATGTGCGAAACCATACAATAATTTATGATATATGTACAAGACTCCAGTATACACGAATTGATAAAAAAGGCATGGTTTGGATGGATATTTCGAGGCGCTTGAATAGAAATGGTAAATTGGTGATATTTTTGGCATTTAGTTTAATTTTAATTTATTTAATTTCTGTATTTTAAATTTTTACATTGCAATTCTTTCAAAGTATTATAAAATATTCTCGATAAAAATCTGTTTCAAAACGCTCAAAACTAATAACAAATGAAATTTAAGTATCTTCTTCTTTCACAATCGCCGCTCACCGCCTGTCGTTGCAATTGTACACCGAATTATTCGACTACCTGTTTTGACAGCGAACTTCCCGCAGCCGTCTACCGTCGTAAAATCAGATAGGTAAAATAAAAATTATCTTAGACACAATAACACTTTTTGAGGCCAGCCTGTCCCTTTAACTCGGGAATTTTCATAGAAAGCCCGGAAAATCGGGAAAAATCAATTGATAATTTGGTACAAATTTGGTTAGTAATAAATCCGTTTCAGGAAAAATGCAGAGTTTTCCGATTATTCCGAAAAAAATTTCCGGAATTTTACGACTTTTCAGGAAAATTTTCCTGTAAAAATGGTTTCTAATTTATGCAGGATCAAGTTCCCTATCAACTAGCATCATTACTTTCTCTCCGACAATGATGAAAACTTGCAGAAAAAATCGAGGAAAATTCATGTAAAACGCTTTTCCGCAGTTTTTCCGACCAAGGAAGCGTTTGAGCGTTTTGCAACCTAAGACAAAATTGTAGAGCGAAATGAGTTGCATAAAGTTGCTCTTGTGGAAAATTCAATGGAAAACCGGAAAAGCGGAAAAATCATCAGAAAAGTTGTCATTGATATGATTAGTGATAAATCTGTTTCAGTAAAAGCGCAGAATTTTCCAATTTTTCTGGAATATTCGGAATTTTCCGACTTTTCCGGAAAATCTTCCGACAAAAAAGTTTTATAAGCTATGCGGAATTATTTTTTTTCCGTCCTACTGGCATCAATACTTTCTCTTCAACAATCATGAAAACTTGCATGAAAAATCGAGGAAAATTCATGTAAATTTTTAAAAAAAAATTCTTAGTAATAGGAAAAGTCTGTGGAAAACATGGAAAATCGGTAAAATTCAGTAACTCAGTGTCTTTTCAGCTGTCATAAAATTGTTTTAAAATATCTCCATGCAGCACATAATAACAATTTAGTTAACGTGAAAAAGGCAGAATATAAAATAAGTAAAAAACGAGTTTTCAAATAAAACTGAGGCCAAGCCGCATGAAAAAATAAACTTTTCTTCACACACAGAGATGGACTCAGATTTTATTCGCTGACAATCACCGATATATTTCAGTATGATCAATCAGAGGTAATAAGTGATTTGATTCATGAAGAGAAAGAATATTCAAGAGAAATGTCGCAATCAAAAAATCTGAGTCCCACCTCTGTGTGTGAAGAAAAGTATATTTTCTACTTTTTCTTGCGGCTTGGTCGCAGTTTTGTTTGAAAACTCGTTTTTTACTTATTTCATTAAACTCGAAATTGTGTACTTTTTCATAAACAACAAAAATATAAAAGCATCTTCATAACTGGGCTGCTAAGCATAACGTGCCATTTTCTAAACAATCAAATACTAAAATAAATATGTATTCCAAAATCACTTGCTATCCTGTGATAGGTATGATAGATGACTTTTCGACACTATATAAAAACACAAGAAAATTCTAAGAAATTTGTACACGTTTCAAGGACGAAGAGCTACGAGCGAATGACTACTACTCATGAGAAGACAAACAAACCATGCAAACCAAATCGTACCATACTAAAATCATCCTGTTAAACTACTTTTACAGCTCACTCATTCAATAAACCGCGAAGGTTAGGTGACGCTGGGGGGGGGGGAGGCATGACACCGTGCCCCTTTTTTTACGCACGTACCAATCCTGTTAAACTTTTGCAGCTCGCTCAATTAATAAACCGCGAGGGTTAAGTGGCGTTTAATGATGGAAGAAGGGTGGGTGGCGGGGGGGGGGGGGGGGTGAGACGTGACCCCCCCCCCCCCCTGCATTCGCACCTGACACGATACGAACCATGGGCCGAATTTTGTAACTCTGGGAGTTTGGGAGATGAGAATTTTTGTTTTACCCGATTAAAACTCCCTAACTCTTCGCGATTCTCTAAAATACTTGGGGAGTTAGGGAAAACGTGAGAAGTATCGCAATATAGAAGGATTGCTAACTCTGTGTGGGAGGGTCGTAGAATATTTGGGTTTTTTCCTTCGGATTTAGGGTTTAGAGTACAAAAATATAGATGAAAAATATTGTGGGTAGGGGCCTTTGGGGTTGGGGAGTCGTGGCACCCTTCATTAGGGGTTGGCCAAAATACGTCATGTTTGGTATCAAATTAAAGAGGGAGAAGCGGGTAATCGAGTGGTGTAGTTCTTTTTTTGATAATTTTAACTTCATAACTGAATTTTCCCGCCGAAAGACGGATTTTTTTCACTTGGGTCATATACACCCCAGTATACATATATATTTTGCATATATTTCTTCTGTTCTTTGTTGCACATTCATTAGTACTCTGTTGCGAACATTTTCCTACTGAAAAGTAAATTTCCACGACTTATAAGTTCTTCATAATGGTGAGTTGAAAATATATCCATTTTTGTACGAAAAAAACGGCCAATTTTTCATCTTAAGAAGGAATGATTCATTTCTTTTACATTTATCTCCAAAACTATTTAGCAGACTTAAAAACTAATTAAATATCTAATTAGGGGACAAAATGTAGATGCGATTTCATCCTACATACAAGCCTTAACGTGCATATTTAAAATTTTTATAGCATTCTTCTGTACTGGAAGACGACCAAATTGACCATTTTCGCGTGAATTACAATTTTTAGCGGGTACCTTGAGACACCAAAATCGTTATTGCTCTGTAAGTATTGCAAGGATTTCCATGAATTGTTCTTGCAATCATAGCCAGGATATGCAGTGAATTCATAATTCAATTTGAAAGTCCTAGGTACATTGGTACCTTCACAAAGGACAATAAAAGCAGACAATACTGTCAGTTGAGAAATATTTTTCTTACTTCTCCACAACTAACAAAGCCGAGAGTTTTTCCGAGTTGAATAGAGAGTTTGACAAAACTCAATACAAATTCCACGAGTTACAGAATTCCGAGTGGAGAGTTAAGTGGCAAAAGAACTCTCTTCTCCACAACTCCACAACTCTCCGAGTTAGTGAATCCGGCGCCAGAGGTATTTCACAACTTTTTTGCACGAACGAATACAGTTCACGTGATATTGTTAATCAAGATTTCGCTCAACATATCCTGCAATGACTCATGAGCTTGGAGTACATATTTCGAAACATAGTGAGATCGGATTGAGCTAATCAATCGAAGATTTATCGTCTATTGAAAACCTTCCCAGTGGTATCAAGCTACCAATGCTTCAATGTATGTCTGAAGGAATCTGACATGTGGAGTGAATAAAATTGAATCTCAGTCTCTGGAATGTAACACGCTTGTACATCTGTTTGGAAGTTAGTTCGTCAGTTAATTCGCAAATATTTGCTAACGGCAGGAAATGGCATACTTCTATCCAACACTGATGGAAGAATCAATTTGAAATTATTCCTTTTTTACAACTTGTATAGATCGCAACTGTCAGCCAGTTGAAAGAAAAATTATTTACGAATCTCTTAAGTTTCTAAGAAAGAAATTCATGTGGGTTGTTTAAGCGATCTGACACGAACAATTATTATTCTGTAGGAGGTGACTTGCGAAATGAATGATTTTCACATGAAGCTCTGTACACTTCTTGCTCTCATGCCAAATGTTGCACCTCAAAAGTAAAACTACTAATATAGTTTATTCATAAATACTTGTTCCCACCTGACCCATTCTTATTTTACCCTATCTTGATTCAAATACAAAATTACAGAATAAAGGTATCCCTAATGATCCACATATGTCGATCGGCTAATTGACTTTGTATGCGATTAGTGTGATTTTCTTGTTTAGTTTGTTCTCCATAAGTCACTATGTAAAATTAGCCGAGGTGATGTACGTCAATACTTAGATGTCAAAAGTTATTGGGCGTACCTTGGACTTGGTCCATGCAAACATTTTATAAGGTCTTTGCTTAAGCTATTTTTAACTAGCTACAAGGGATTTGTTTTTTTACTTATGTGCCTTTATTTCTTTCTTTTTAAAGTTTGAGTTTTTTTTCTTCTAGAAAATCGGTCATGTAACCACAAAATTGAGCAGGAAAGAATGTTAAAAGCAACTGGATTATCTTCAGAAAATTTTAAGTATGAATCATGATTTATATATATTTTCTTGTTAAAATGATAAAAACAACAACAAATATTTTAGATTTATTAGAAAAGGAAAAGTGGAAGGATATAAGGAAGAGCTATCAAGTGAGTGTGTCGCTTCACTTAAGAACTGGATCCAAGAAAGTGTAAAGAATACTGATTTCAATTTGTATGATTCTGTAGAATAAATGGAATTTATTGTTAATACATAACTAACATCAACTCACAATAATGTGAATACAGAAGCTAAATAATCTAATTACACAGATTGTTACTTTTTTTTATGTATTTATACGGTTTAAAGGAAATTGATTAATTTCTGCACATTTTAGACACAAGTATCCGAGCAAAATTTTACTGACTAAAATGTTTAAATAATGAGAATCTTGTAAATTATGTGTAATAGGAAATTATAAAATTATTTTAATTTTTTGTACTTTCTCTCGGAAGAAATTCTTTAACCACTATTGGGTACGAGCACAACGAGGCGAGCGAAGGCAAGGCGAGGCGATGCTAAGCAGTTGAGCGAGGCGAGGTGAAGATACATATCGGGGTAACGCGATCTGTTTCTTGGTAAGTCGGGAAGTAAGAGCATAAATTATGTTATCAGATTCTGAAGAAGAAATTTTGTGTTCGTCACTTAATGCAACTATATTGCATTTTTCACATAAATATTCTTTCCGCTGTTTTGCTAGCCATCCACCATATAAATACGAAAAATCTGGAATTTGGCGAATTTCGTCATCAGTAGGAAGATTTATGAAATGATGCTGGTAGATTCATCCTACACCTATATGAGAATGAGTATAAAAACCTTCGATATTATATTAAGGCATTTTCTGTTTCCCCGGTCCTTTCTGCAGTTTTGCTTGCATATGTGGGGTCACATTAACAAACGATTAGGATTTGCGGAATTCCATCATTCACATATATGATGATTTACAAACTGATCCTCATAGATTCTTCAAAGAAAAAAAATATAAGAATAAGCCAGCTATCAAAATTAGCGCGCTGTACCTCGCGAAGAAATGAAAAATTTCATTCTCGAGCGAAATATCTCGAGGTATCTCGGAACATCGCGCGTTTTCACAGCATTGTTATGAACACTTTCATAGTACAGCGTGCAACCAGTTTATTATTTAAAATCGCGATATTGCCTCCCCTCGCCGTAGCCAGAAAATTTAAAGAACATGAAAAACATAATGAGACGTGGATGGAAGGATGGATTTAAAAGATGTTGAGTAGCACGGTGGGAGGATTCTGGAACTTAGGCCACAGCAAGGCCCATTATTCACCCTCCGGACTCATTAGAATTGGCCCCCAAACCTACCTGCCTGATTCATGCAGTTCTACCAGGAATTGTGAGCCAAGGAATTTGTAACGCTTTTCGGAGATGGCCGGACAGCGACGCATGGAAAGAGTCACCATTTCGGGCTCCTCTCCGCATCCTCTACATCAGCATCAACAATTCTCATATTGTTTAGGTGACCCTAGAGAAAAGAGTGCCCAGTGAGAATTAATACAAGTGTTCTCAAAGTTGGCTTGCTTAGTACCAACATATTTTTCGTCAGATTTGGGTTAGGTTTACCCCACAGTTCCTTAGGAGTTCTTCCGAGGGACTATCTAGCCAATGGCGACTGCATTGGCAGTCAGCCCAGGCCGAAATTCTAGATGCAAGAATGTTTGGTAATGAGACATAAAACTAGATCCCTGGGAATGGAAAAACGTTTCACTGAATCATTTATATTATGCGTAGGTATATGAATTCGCATTCAATCGTGTATAAAGTGAAATTTTCTGAGCATGCTAACATTTTTTGTATTATTTATTTAATAAAAAGAGGCTCATTTTTTGTAAGTTTTTTTCTTGGTCAACTTTCATAATGAACATGTTTTCGCTAGAATCAACCATTAACGAAAAACGAAAAACAAACAGCAATCATTTTCAGTCCCACCAATTCATTGCTTTATTGTGATCAATATCTCAAAAACTTAATTTTTCAAAAAAAAAAAAAAAGTTCGTATAAGTTAAATTGTAAACAATTGCAGGAGCTATCAAATTTTTATCCTGCATTTTGTTCTAGCACAAACGAGAAGTGGATAATTAAAAAAAAAACAAAATTTCACGCCTTCTTCAAGATGACGGTCAATGCTGCACAATACAAAAATATCCCGTTAATATAAATTTTCACTCCACTCCACAACTACTTAAAAAATCGTCAAAAAATTAAAGCTCTCTTACAGAGTGGACTATAAAAAAAACACACAAACGCAAACATATCAAATATTTCAAAAAATTATTATTTATTTGGCTTAGAACAAAATCATATTTTCTCCAAGCTCTCACCGCACCGCCGCTATATCATATTTATTTTGAATGTTGGCATCATTGGAACAGCAGCAACAAGCTTTATGGCTGATTTACATTACTCGAACATGCGATTTTACTGACAAAGTGAGTGAGACGGTCTTATTACTTTGCACTATTAGAAAAAAAGGTAGAGGTGATCGACTGTCATAACATTTTTCCCACCACTGACATATATAACATGGACTGCCTGATTTGCTATTTCATATGGGTCAACTTTTTTTGGCAGGGTGTGACAATTATCTTAATTTCAAGTTTTACTTTTGCTTTAATATTCATATTAAAAGTTCAACAAATTACAGAAGCACTCGAAATTATTTCAATTCTTGAAAGCTTCTCTCCTACAACATCAAATATTTTTTAAAGTTGATTTTTAAAGAAATAAAATTAAGCAACTTTTGTCTACTTGCCCCTAAAAGTAGGTATGGGGGATAGAGAAAGGATTAGAAATATTGTATTGCCATCTATTTCTATTCTATATATTCGTTTGGAAAACCACTGAACTGAAACTAGACTATGGTATATTTTGTATAGAACTTATTATTTGTTGTTCCGCGGAATAAAGTAGTTAAACCAAAAAGAGACAGCTATAGAAGAGTGATCCCATAATAATGTCAATTAATGTAAGGAATTTCAGTAGTATCAGCAGTCCATTTTATATATGTCAGTGTTTCCCACTCTTTTATAGCGAACTGTCGCTTGTGACATTTCATCAAATTGTCAATTGCAAAAAATAATCAGATGTCAAAAATAGTTCAGGCGTTCAAAATCAGAGACTTGACTTCCAGTCATCTTAAGAAATTCAAATTGTATTACATTGAAAATTTACTTTGTACATCAAAAGTAGAGGAAATAGTTGTACTTGATTTATTAATTCAACTTGTTGAAGGAAAATATTATATCGAAGACACTACAGGAGTAGTACCATTGGATTTAAGCGAAGCTCGCTTTCAAGCTGGATTTTTTTGCGAAGGATGTTTTGTTTTAGCAGAAGGAAAGTACATAGATGGTGTTCTTCTTAAAGTTGCAGGCCTGGGATTTCCTCCTCCTGAACAAGCCAGTAGTAGCCGTGCATTTTTTGGAGTTCAAAATACTTGGGGTGGACCATCCGTCATCCGTTTAACACAACACAACATGGTTGCACCATTATAAATACAGTAAGTCTAAAATTTTTTTTTTAATATATAATTATTTAAACTACAATTTCAGGGATCCTTCATTAAAACGAAATTCTCGTTCAAAGTATATGTTCCTCCTACAAAAACTGTTGAGGATTCGGAAATACCTGACGAGGACAGTTAATATTTATGTTAGCTTCAATTTATATCTGTGAACTGATACTGTTGTCAAGAGTTTTTTTTTAATTTAGGTACTTTATGGAATAAACGCAAATAATTAGAAATCATTGCTTTTTTCACTAGATGTAATGTAATAATTCACCGTTGTTTAAATTATAATTAAGAGGAAAAAATTGCGTTTATTTATAGTACACCTCTAAATCTAAATATACATATCAAGCTTAATTGGGATGATAATATTTCTGTGCGATTAGAAAGTAGATCTTAAATATCTGGGTATAACCTGAAATATAAATAACATGCAGATGATATTATATGGGGAGACTCCGAAGTTTTGTTTTTTTTTCGAAGAATAAGTATTTTTTACAATACATAGGTTTTACCACACTTTTATATGCGAGATCTTAAGGAAAAGGAGCATTTCAGTAAATGTCTTATGAATTGATTGATGATTATATGTGTCACTTTCTATGATAGCCTTTCTCATGCATCGTGACCACAAGCAGTTTCATCAAAGGCAAATTTTGCGCAACCGGTGGACATTATTAGTACTGCATTTAATATTTAATAAAGCCACAGAATTTGATAATTGTATTTTTATTATTTCATTTAATATAAATAGAATCACGTGTCTGATACGAAGATCTTACTTTTGGCCAGACCACGACATTTCGGGTCTGATACGTGACTCATTTTAGGCATAGAAAGGGTTAAAGTGCAATGTAATCGACTTGTGGCTAACATTAGTGGAAATCATGTGCCTGTAGCTGGAGCACAGCCGAACAGGTTAGATTCAACCTGTGCTGTCTGTCATTAAACAAGGAAACTTTTGTACAAACCCAAGCAAATATATTTGATCTCGTTTGAATTTTAATCGAATTCGACATTAGACACATTTGACCTTACCTTAACAGGAAAAATGAATTGAATTGATTTTTATGTCCGAACAATATCTTAAAAGAACCAAAGTGGGTTTTTTTATTAGTTGTTTTCGGAATATCGTATGTGCTAATTTCATAATTGCTATTTTAAGGGAAGTCCACCGTAATTTTGGACAGGATTACTATTGAGATGTATCCTATGGTGGGAGAAGGAGAATATCAAGAATCACGGATTAACTACAAACGAAGTAATTTGATTAGATCTCACAATATTCCTCAGATACATCGCTCTGTACTGATAGAACTTTGGTACAGAGAATAGCCCAGTTAAAACAGTTACAACAGCTCATTTGCTTAAAAAAACCTAAAATTTCAGTATTTCGTGATTCTTAAGATATGCTTATTAAAATATAAGTTATAAAATTAATGGTAATTAATTTTTTAAAAAAAATTATAATAATTTTATAAAAAAATTAAAAATTTTTAACAATTTTTTAAAAAATTTATAAAAAAAATTTGTAATCATTTTTTAAAAAATGTTTAAACATTTTTAATAAACTTTGACACATTCCAGCTGATGTGCTGTGACTTTCCTCAAATATTTTTATTTTGTGTGCGTGTAAACAATTATATTCGTACACGCTTGTAGTTATATGTACGAGTTTGCTGCCATAATAGCATTTACTGCCATAAAATATACTTCTGGCTAGAACTTTTTATGGCTAATTATGGCAGTAAAAATTTGAATTTGACATTAAACTCAGTAAAATTTTGCTGGATTATTTTTTGTCCTTATCGTTCTAAAGTATTTTCAGATAAGGGGAAACTACTTACTCTGTTTTCTAGCAATGTTCGAGTAATGTAAATCAGCCATTAGTCTAAGTATATTTTTTTTACTATTCCAGTCGAGTTCTAAACTCTACTTAGAGAATTTTGATACAAGTTCAGGTAGCTTCAACAGTTAATATAAAAGATATTTCGATTTTTTTTGTAGTGTTGTAGCTTTCACCCATTTTAACCCAACTGGCATCACTCTTTTCGTTACAAAATGTTTTTCAATTTGTACGTTTTTTGTTCAAATATTCAAAGCCTTTTAATTAAGAAAAACCTACTTTGTTCTGTGTATTTTCGGTGCATCGGAAACATCACGTGCGGTAGTAAGATCGTACATTTTTATATGAACATAGGGAGGACGTAAACAAGATTCCAAAATTAAGGTGCACCGAAAATACACATAACGAAGTAAGTCTTTCTGAATCAAAATGCTTAGAGTATTTAAAAAAAAAAAAAAAAAAATTGAACGCAACGAAAAATATTAATTCGTCAAATTTTTTCGTCCAAACTTTTGGACGCAAGTATTTGACGAATTTTTATTTTTTGTCTTGAATGCGTTCAATTTAGCGTCAAATTTAGAAGTTACTTGGGAGATTGTTCTGTATAGCAACACCTCACCTGCAGCATACTGCCTGTCATTACGAAGCAAGGAAAACCCAGAAATTTCAAACTCATAGCAACTAATACTGGGGTGTAGCCACGTTTTAAAAGTACATATAGCACCAAAGCCACTTTTCCCAAAAATGTATTTAAACACTTCAAAGGATGATCGCAAACTCCTAGCATTAATATGACAGACTTTAATGTTCTAATTATGAGAACTAATAAAACCAGAGATCAGTTCCTGCTCATTTATGTTGTCAGAGCATGCAATACCACTAAAATGTGTCATACCACTTGAAAATAGTCATAAATACAAACTGTAAGAACAGAAATAAATAAGCATTAAAATCCAATACCAAAGAACAAATAGTATCATCTGAAAAAATTAACTGAAACAAAACTAAAAATAGAAAAAGGAAAATAAAGTAAAACATAATAATAATTCAAGTCTAAGTAAAATCAAAATGTCTATACTGTGAACAATAATCAGTACCTAATTCGACAATTCAACAATATTAGTTTTCAAACATAAATCTACAAAAGGTCAATGCAATGCTACGAGCTAAACAATGATTAAATGGATTTTAGATTGTTTACACTCAACACCTTTAATACTGTCATTATCACCATGTTTCTTTATAAAAACAGTTCCAAATTTTGTGAAGACAGAAGAAAGTTTACCATTTCTTTTCAGTTTATTTCTGTTAGGTTTAGTGAGACTCTCAGCGACGTAAACATCAGTATTACCAGTAAGAACAATATCAGTCAGCTTCGGTTTTGCTTTCTTTATACCGCTGATGAATGAAATTTTATCAGTTAGACTGAGAAATTTAACAATAATTATTGGCAGCCTAGTTTTCTTGTTATGTGATATGCTCGGCCTGAAGCTGGACGGCTGCTGGTGAACTGAATATTTAATGTAGTCAATATGCGCTTGGATAGAAGAACAGTTTTCAAGAGGTAGCATTGGTATTCCGGTGATGATAACGTCATATGCAAGATATTTTTCTTCTATAACAAGTCGACTCGATGATCAATAGCAGATGTTCGTTTTTTAACATCATCGATAGCACTTCTGTTAGCATCAACTTGTAGACTTATTCCAGATTTAAATTAGTTTTTGTAATATGTACAGTACCATGTTGCTCGTTTAAGAGTCCAATTTTAACAGATACTTCTCTTAATATAGAACTTTCACTGGATTTAATTAATGCAGCAATGCTTTCCAAGGTAAAAAATTAGCACGTGTTGTTGAAGCCGGTGGCCCCATATTGATTTAATTATATTAATTCAGAAAAAGATTATTCAAAGAAAATAGCGTTAATCGTGCACAAAGAATTAATCACATTAAATGAGCAATACTACAGCAAGAGCAGATCTACTTAGAACCGAAATAAGCAAACAGAAATTATTGAAAACTGTACTGTACAGACTATAAATTTGTTCACAGAGACCAGAGACAACCTACTCGCTTAACATCCAACACTGTACTTGTCTTAGAACCATCCGTCAAAATAGAAAAATCGAATGTGACGACCATCCGTTTTCCTTTCCAGTCACTCCTGGTGGACATCATTGTATTGACAGCCCCACGAAATGTCAAGATGGGTACTTGGTAGTATGTTTCTTTCCTGCAATCACTGCACTCTGTCTTCTGGATTATATTGGAGTGCCCAAAATTCTTCTCCATCCACTAACCCCCTGTCCTCAGCCTGACAGCACTAGTTGCCGCTGCACCACGTACGTAAAGTTAGCACCGCAACTACGTCTGATATAGTTCGGAGCTATCTCATAATTTGTCGTTAATTTGTCGTGAAAACCATAAATATAACGACAAATTCCAAGATGTAGAATTTTCCAATCCGATAAGTTTTGGCCGAGTTCCAGTGAGTTGCGGTGCTAACTTGACGTCAACTTAGCACCACATCCAGTTTCCTTTAGAAAAAAGGACACGACAAATTTATGGCTTTCACGATAAATTAACGACAAATTATGAGATAGCTCCGAACTATATCAGACGAAGTTGCGGTGCTAGCTTTACGTACGTCGCTACACCTTATATCAAGAAGAAAAGTGTAATCCTCGAAGGAAAATTAAGTATTAAGTGAGACGCCTTTTAGAAAAAGAGATAATTAAGGATAATAAATACACATTTTATGCTTGAATATCTCAAAATGCATTCCCATCAGTTTTCTTTGTTTTATTTTTAAATTAATGCACTTAATGTTAGTAAATAATTAAATTTTCACTGCTATTTTTGGAAAAAAATTGATCCTTGATCGCGTAGAACTTTTTTGCCAAGGACGTAATTTGTTTTCTTCTCAAATGTGACCTATTAACATTAAGCCAAACGTTAAACATTAAAACAAAAAGAAAAGAAAACAAAACTTCTTCCTAAACCCATTGAAAACCCAACTTAAAAATTTTACTATTTACTAACCACATTATGTGCATTAATATAGGAATTTTTAGTATGAAAAAATGAAAAGCGGAGTACTTTTATATAAGAAGTAGTACTGGAGTACGCTATTAGTTTTCGGAGTACAAACGACAGTATTTTTCGATCGCCTGAACGATATGGTATGTAAAAATGTGACGTTATGGGACGTTATGGTATCACAAGTTATATGAAGGATTAAAAAAAAATGATTAAAATAAATTATTTGGTAACAGCTTTAATAATAAAAATGGCAGCTAAGTGCAACAAACACTTTTTGTAAGCGATCCACATAAGCAATTACAGAAATTGTAATCCGTGCCTTATTGTGTTTATATTTTTATAGAATATTTTTAGTACAATCATCTGATGTTGTGACGCCCAAAATGGCCGACCGTGAATAATAATAATGATACCTTATAGTCATGTATACGTGATTTTTCCCAACTCGACGCGTTCAAAATTTCAATCTAACTCGAATTTTATGATAGTTCACAACTAATCTAAAGTGAAATCTCATGCTATAATTTTCCCATAAAAAGAAATGTTTTTCAAGATCATGTTGCTATAAAATATGATAAGAAATTTTTTTATGCCCAGTGTAGACATAGCTAAGCTGAACAATTAATTTGCTTTAATCTTTTGGGAACATACCGTAAAACGGGGTAGCTTTGGTACACTCCTTCAGTTTTTCTTTATCTCATTTGATTTTGCTTATACTGCGGTTTTAAATTAATTTGGCCTTTCTATTTGTAAATTTAGGCGGTGATTCTACTTCTTAGATAGACATTTCTTAAAAACGGCCTCTATTGTTTCCCCAAAGTTGCCCCGTCATGTGGGAAACTTTAGGACAGTAGGTACTATTTCTAGCTTTGAAATACCAGGATTTGTAGAAATTTTCACATCAGTTGTTTATTTATGACCATCTAATCTAGCATTTTTATAAAAATTTCCGATACAACAATGAAATCTCAACAACTGCTGTGTGAACCATTATTAACCGCAGACTGGATGACTGAGTGTCGAGCAAAAGCTTCTCAATAGTGCCGCAAATTAACACTACAGATTGGTGGTTAAGGTGGTGGTGATTGCGATGCAAATTGAAACAAAATTTTTATTATTATAAGATCGTTGAAATACAAATTGATTTTTCATAATTGTCCTTTGATTTGTGGAACCAAGTTTTGTTAGTTTTGTTTGGAGATTTCGTCCTTTTTTTCGCTTATGGTCAATGTAGCGTGACGCAGCTGTAATTGTTAAATTTAGCTAGATCCTTACGAAATAAGGATTTATATTATGATGGCATGCATTTTGTCCAGATATTATGAGAGACGTATACATGGTCGAGAGCAGCAAACAAATTCTGAATTCTTTCAGACCTTGTTTTATCAATGTAAGCCTGTCAGGAAAACCTTAATCCCATAAAAAGTTCTCAAGCATACAAAGGTTTTAGTTATTGGTGCTGGAACTAAAGCATTGCTACAGACAATACTAATCTGTCAATTTTGACTATTGGTAACACGTTTTACTATAATTTTATAGCAAATATTTATTAAATTATCTGTCAAAATGAAAAAATATAAAAATAGCGCTGAAGGGGCTATTTCCCCTTCACCACTCATCTCCCTCTGCTAGTATTTGGTTATATTGGTTGGTATTACACAATCGGCGTAAAGGCTTGTAGCACTTCATGAAGTGACTAAAAATTTCAGACACTTGGTGGAAGTTAAGCTCAAACTGTTACACTATCTGCCTCAATATCATGAAGTGCGTAAACTTTGTATGAAGTGCTAAGTTACGTCAAGTGTCTCCGACATATATAAACGCTGTCATAAAACCGAGCGATTTCAAAAGGCAAGCCTTCTTGGCATTTGTGTTCTGTTTCAAGATCCAAAAGAAAATTACAAGTTTAACACATTTTTCGGTTCGGAATAACTTCGCTTTATTTTCTAAATTATGGAGGCCCATCTTGGAAAAGTTGACTTAATTTGCTCATGAATTTTACTTTCCCATGTAAATAACTTTATTAAATTTTCGATGTAACATCAATATGACGACCATATGCCATATTATGATGCTTTTCGGTGGGGAACTGGAATATTTTCTCGTTTCTTTCCCACATCTAATTTTTTCGCACTTTCGAATTAGCCAAATTGACTCTTTTCCCATGTCAATTTGATAGTCGCGAGTACAGTTTTTAAGTTCGCTATTGTTGTGAAACAAGCGAAATTGTTTAAGTTTTTATTGCTAAATATTTGCAGTTTATTTGCACAGGCGAATAAACAAAACCTATGGGGAATTTGTTTTTCCAATCTTAACCAATAGAATTTCAGAAGGAGGTTGGCATTACTTAGGACTAATAAATGAAGTTTTAACTCACTTGAGTCCCCCGAATACATTCCTCAGGGGCACTTTTCCTGCCTGTAATAAAGTAAAATAATAAGAGTGTTACCAATTTTATTAATATTCCGTGAATATCATTAGATAAACAGATGATATACATACATAACGGAATGAGCCACTCTTACTGCACTTTGCTTACTGACGCCTTAATGTTATTTTTGGTATGTCTGTTTAATTAAAAGGGCAAATTTGCCTTGCTTAACTTACTTTAATTACAAATACGTCTACTTACAGCAAGCTTTGCGTTTTCAGCTTTCAAGAAATACTAAAAATTGTTGGGGTCTTCACCAGTTTTTTAAACTTTTTTTTTGCACTAAGTGGAACAGAAGCAATATCTTGCTTTCTTAGGTCCTTTCCAAACACATCCCTTAAGGGAATAATAAAATAAAAGTTTTACCGATTTCATTAATATTTCATTAATATCATAGGATAAACAATCACGTCCGTAAGTAATGAGCGACTTTTACCCCACTATAAGTACTTACAAAAAATTTGACATTTAAACTTTACAAAACTTTCCTTATCGACGCTTAATGCCATTTTGGGTACCACACCTGTTTAATTTAAAAGGCGCGTTCGCCATATTTCAGTAACTTTACGTCCATTGTGGTTCGTCCCTTTATTGGAAATTATTGTAGTTAATATTTCACAAATTATTTATTTATTTCAATTATAATTAATTTTTGTATTTCTTTTCATTTCAGATAACTTTGTTATACTGGACGTTTCTGATGATTACCCAGGTGCAATATAAGCAGGAACTATACAAGGAAGAATTAAATATTTGTTATTAAAGTTATCAATGCTCTCCATTTTCAGTTTTGTTGCACAACAGTCATTAATTGAAATAATTACAATTTCGAATAATTTGTCCGTGGACTGTTAATTGACGATTGATGGATTCTTTTGGTTAAATTCCCCATACAAAAAATGTATAAAATAAAATGGTATAAGTCATGAAGCTGCAAATACATATGTACATAATTGAGTTATATATGTCGGATAATTTCTTTAACTTGGATTTTTTTAATATCTGAAGAAAAAAGGATTCTAAGAAGAAATTTTTCGAAATACATATTGTACTAAAATTAACACCTTATGGTTGAAGTGGCGAGTAGCTTTAAAATCTTAAATAGAAACCATCATTTTTTATTGTAGGTTCGGCTCGTACGTCAGAAATGTGAAATTTTTATTCGAAACATCTTTTTTCGATTCATAATAGATGGCGCTGTAATCTATGAGAGTTAACTATTCCGATTTCATCAATTGAGAACCAATACATTCGACTCTGAAATACATTTGCATTAAAAAATACAAATTTTTTGTTTAAGTACTAGAAATCTTCAATTTGATATTGGCACTTCGTTTTCCAGAGGTCTCTATGTAGATTTAACCGTTCAAATTACCTTCAATGATGTAGGAGCTTGTAATATGATGTAATGTCTGTTATGTCGATTAGTTTGTATAAAACGACTCGTCAGAGAACAATACTTTACGAAAAAAATTCGAGTATCTTCGTATTTGTGCTCACTGACAATATATTACTCGATTTTGGAAACCATCACCATGAAGATCTTCATACAAAAACACATGATATGAATGATGTTTATGACGCTTTAAAATTTTTTTAAAACACTTCTCTGGGACAGTCCAGACCCGTGAGCTATTTCTCGTGTACTGACATGGAAATTATGAACCACTGAAGATAAACAACAATTTCATTATTACGGGTTCTTTCTTTATTTATGGTAAACGAACACTTCCTTCAGCAGTAAACTGCTTGATATTATGATAAAAACGAAGTGCGTAATCGCACCCTACCAGAAAAACTCTGAGCACACAGTACAAACTATAATCAATAAGGTACGCTAGGAGCATTTCGAATTTCTTCGATTGAAGCTCTACTAATATAGAAGGAGGTTTCCTGAATATAAAGTACAAAAGAAAAAAGTGCACCTAACCTAATTGCAAGAAGTTTGCTGGATCCGAAAAGACCACCTAGAAGGTCTCACACCCCGGAATCTCTCCACATTAGTTAAGTGCCTAGAATTAGTTTTAGAATTATGAAACTCTACACCTAACCCACCACCAGGCGATGATACCCAAGCCATACCCTACTCAATACTCATATCCTCTACATAAATATTTCTACTTAACAATGACTAAAACAAGAACGTAACGTCGACGGACGTGTACATAACATTTTTCCTGGAGATGGCGAGTCAATTGATCGAAGCAGAACTATGGTTCACCGACGCAAGCTGCTCACCAAACGGCGTTGGAGTGGCGGTGGTTAAAAATATTGACGGGAGCTGGCAAGAAGAGTACACCACCAAGCTATACGCAGATACAACGCCACAGCAGGCAGAACAACACGCAATTGCTGAAGCAATAAAAAAGGTCACACACAGCCAAGGAGTGATAACAATACGAGCTGACTCCAAAGCTTCCGTGGACTCCATCACAAACAACAAACACGACTGGCCTTTAATACAAGTCATTATAGAAACAATTTAAGAGGATCAAAAACTACTATTGCCTGGACATCGGAACACGCGGGGATAACCGGGAATGAAATAGCAGACCGTCTGGAAAAACATACAGCAACAAATCCTCATCGCCCAATCGCAGTCAAAGAAATTGATAGGCACAGACAGAACAAATGGGACAACAACTTCTTCCACACCCACTGGCCTTCAATTCAACATCCTGAATAAACAAGATATTCAACAGAAAACGGACAAGTAACTTGAAAAGACTCAGGCTAGGATACACAAGACTTACGCACGGACATATAATAGTTAGGACACTCCAAACCCTCTGGGCTAATTGAGTTCCTTAACAGTACAACACCTGATTTCCTCTTGCCCCATATCCAGACATTTCTTCAATTCCACAGATCACACAGTGATCCTAGGACCCTTCCAACTGGAAAGTTCCCCCCTATTTCGCCTCCTGAGACATCTTAATCCCCCATTCCCCATTTAAGCATAAGTTCGATAATAAGACTCAGAAAAAGTCCTATAAAGCAATTTAATAGTATTTTAATAGTTTTTACTATTATTTTTGGTCAATCGGATAGGTACCATTATAATAATAATATTAAATATATTGACATAATAGGGATTGTTCCCCATTTAATTAATGTGTTGTACCAATAAGAATAACAATGCCTCATATAAATAATTAATGATTTGTGCTATTATTTTTGATATTGAATAATTTTTCAAAAAGGTATAAGTCATAACTATTATATGATCCTCTTTAAAGTTCTCATATGAGATAAATAGTATACGTATATATATATATGATTTAGCCCTATGCGGACAAGAGTATCAAAGTAGCAGATGATGTGTTCAGCAGTTTCGTCGTATTCCATATACAAGCGGCAGGTCCCGCAATCGATCTTATCCATCTTTTTGAGATGATATCTGAGTGGGCAATGCCCAGTAAAGGAGACACATTATGAGCCTTATGGCCGGTTTCACAGTCAAAACTTAAGCCGCAGCGATGGCTTAAGCCAAGGCTTTATAAATATTTTGGGTTCACAGTCATGGCTCAAGTGACATCACTAGCTTAAGGCAAGTTTCACTTAAGCCCGTCATCTCCAAGGCTTAAACCTCAGATGTTGCTGTGAAACACATATGGGGATTATTGCTAAATATTATGTACTTTGCCTAAATATTATAATTTTTGTTATTAAACGAACGCGTACATATTTCAAAAGTAATACTACTAAGCTAAATTGAAATTTTCCAAGCGAAAAATAGTTATCTAGTTAGCAGTTTTGAGTACTGTCTGGCAGCTAGTGTCAGCATTCCATTTGACGTTTTAGGAAGAAACCAAACAAATTAAGACAAAAATGAGATATTTATCTGATGCAGAGAATATAAGCGACGAGGAAATGTATAAAATAATATTGCAAAGTGTGACCCGTGAAAAAATTATAAGAACGCGTTCGCAACATTTCGAGTAATGGGATGAGGTTGATTTTTATTATCGGTTGCGACTGTCGAAACATTCGGCTATGATGATTTTGGCACTGATACACTCGCATATGAAAAGCTCGACTGACTGGTAAACCCTGCGCACAGTTTAAACAAACGAGTAATAACAATATTTTATTTTGATGTCTTCTTCTTCTTCATCGGGATTCACAATGTCAATTTTCCTTTAAAAAGTCACAATTACCGCAGGGCTGACAACTTAGAATTTTTCATCTGCGATTTAACTAGGCCTCTGCTTACTGAGTACTGTGAAAATGAGTAGCCTTAAGTTCTGGGCTTATGCCACACGCGTGGTTTAGCTAAGCTCTGGCTTAAGCCTGGACTGTAAAACCGGCCATTAGAGGAACATTAACGCAGAATTGGTAGTTCTGGTATAATTCTTAAAACTTTATGTATATATACAGCTTCAAATCGAAAACACTATATATGTATTATAGCTTTTATATAATGCAGTAAAAAATGAAATTTCGGTTTTAGATTTTCGTTGAATAGTGACTGACATAAACAATTATGACATGATATATCAGATTATCTAATAGCTCAAAATCCCTTTCATTTAAATCAGGTAATAAAACCGAGTCAACAATTTATAATAAGGTAAGAAAAACCTCAGTACATTGTCTTTAGTAGGAACTAAATTACCAATCATCAATGGTAAGAAATACACAAAGGTTCCACTTCATTCCATTCAGATCAATATTATGTGTTAACCAATTCTTAGTTTCAGATTGCTCTTCAGCTAGAATTAATACAATTTGTAGCCAAAAAATAATATTGACAATCAAATACAAGGAAACGAAACCAACTGGCTAGGAATACGAAAAATGAATTTCATTATAATATGCTTGAATTATTACAAAAAAATTAAGTGCTAATTTATATGCTTTTTAAACAGGTGGCATTGGAAAAACGAAGAAAATTGATATTATTAAAATTAAAACCAACTTATGTATGCCTTTTCTGTATTTTTTCTTTTTCATGAATAATTACTGTTGCTTTAGGTAAAACTGGCGTCTTAAGTATATTTTCTGGATAATATGTTTTAATTCTAAGTTTGGCATTAACAGCTTTGTCAAAGAGCTTTCCAACGACATTTTTACAATGACCCCTATTTAAATTGTAATATTCCTATATATGTATATGTAAATTATAATTCAAATATAATAGGCAAATATATAGAAATAAGTAAAAAATGCAATGCAAAAGAGGAATTATACTTTTGAAGTTGACTTACAATATTTTCGGTTGTAAATTCCATTATTATAGCCTCAATGTAAGCTCGTATGTCCTTCTTTGTCATAATATTGATTTGATCAAATAAAATCGTCTACAATTTTTTTTACAATAATATCCCGGTGCTCTTTTTCGAGAATGCTATTAGTTTTGTAATAATTTAAAATGTTCCATTAATGGAAGATTTTAAAATCTATAAAAAAGATAAGCATTTCCTTGAAATCATTTTGATCTGTAGATTTTGAAAATGCTATTGATGAATATTTACATTGAATTTGATCCAACTTTGATAAAAGCTACTATTTGCAGAAACTGTTTCCGTCTATTTATAATAACAAATAAAAGTTTAAATAATAAATTCTGAACTTCTTCATGTATATAATGTGTATTTACGCTGGTATCCCTCAAGGTTCGGTTCTAGACCCTATTTTCTTCTCCCTCTATATAAATGACCTCCCATCTGTTGTGAATAGCGCTTCTGTGCATTTGTATGCCGATGACGTTCAGTTGTACCTTAGCAGACCCATAGGCCTGGTCGAGGGCTATATTGCTCGAATCAATGATGACCTACAGCACGTACACGAATGGGCAACGGGTAATGAGCTTGCCATTAACCCAAACAAGTCTTACTGTCTGCCGGTATATATAGAAACGTTTTCCTTATATCTCATTTGCCTTCAGTTCGGTTGAATAATTTCACGCTTGAGTATGTTGAGTCAGTTAACAATTTGGGCATTCTACTCAATTCGAAATTTAGTTGTTGCGACTACATCAGCGCTTTGATGGGGAAAATTTATGCCAGTCTTCGTCAACTTTCTAATTCCCCCAGTTGCCTGTCTGTGGATTTTCCCAGGAAATTGGCGTTGACTCTTATTCTCCCGCATTTTAACTATGGGAGCCTTATTTTTAGCAGGCTAGACTCAATTTGTCAAAGAAGTGTTACTGTAGCCTTTAACGACGTCATCCGTCATATTTATAAACTTTCTCGGAGCGCTCGTGTATCTGCTCTTGCTACGTCCCTACTCGCGGTAGCTCTGTAGAGGCCTATTTGACTCGTCGGAGGCTTATCTTCCTTCATAGGCTAATTTACACTAAATCCCCTGCATATCTCTCTGAAAGCCTACAGTTCTTGCACTCGAATAGAGGTCTTCAACTCCTTGTCCCGAGATGTACATCTAGATACGGTAAGCGCTCTTACTTCGTCCAAGCTGCCCGAAAATGGAACTCTCTTCCAAATTTAATTCAGCGCACAGGTTCCGGCCTGACCTTTGCTAACCTAGTCAAAGATTACCTTAACTAGTTATTAGATTGTGATTGGTATATTTCAGATCTTAAAATTCTTGTTGCATTGATTTAATTAATTCTTAATTTTATTAATTCATTTTTTTTGTCTTCTCTTTTGTTTTTAATTTCTTGTATTTTTATTTATTTACTTATTTTTTATTTTTGTTCTTTTCTTTGGCCCTTTTTCTCTAAGTTCTCTTTTTCTTTTTCATCTTCGGTTTTCCTTTTTTTGTTTTTTTTTCTCTATTTATTAATTTATTTATTTATTATTATATTTATTTTTATTATTATCTTATTTTTGCTTTAACTTTAATGTTACTTATGTTTTTTTTTCCACCTAATTATACGTCATAAGATTTTGTAATCTTCTGTACAAGGCCGAATAAATGTATTATATTGAATTGTTGTTTAAGCTTAACTCTTGTTCCTAGGATATTCACAGGAAAAATTTCATTTATATCAGCATTTATGATAATTTTCAAGATTTCCACATCCATCTTATAACCAAGAAAAGCTCATGCATTTGAAAGAAATTAGCAATTCCCTACTACAGATTACCTATAATTTTTACTACAATTTCCTTAAAAATAAATGCAATTATCGGCATTTAAATCCAATAGAATATTATACTAAAAAATTATCTAGAATTAGACAAAACACGACTAAGGGAAGGAACAAAACAAAATAATTAAATGCAATTTAAATCAAAACGGTTTTCACTTGATATTAAAATGCTATCGTTGTCCTAATATGAAAATCTCGTAAATTCGCTTTTTTAGGAAAATTAAAATTGTTATTTAGTCTGCAAGCCAATTGTTATTATAAAATATCTAACGAGATTTTCGGATTGGTGCAACTATACTTATAATATCAAGAATTGTACTTACATTTTAATGTATTAAAGATTTCTATACCAAATCCAAATTGATTGCAAATTAAATCTAACAATTCCTTATCATGTTGCACATTAATCTTCACAAAAATAATATTTTCGGAAACAGAATTTGTGTTGCGTTATTTTATTTGTTCCAAAAGAATTTCTAGATCACCTTCACTTTAATTTGCAATTGCATTTGATGAAACATTCATTCAACACTGTTTAATTTATTTCACTCATTGTTCTCGTTTACTGTTACTTCAAGTACTGATCTGATACGCATGGGCACAAGCTCAACAAAAGTACGCTTTACATATTGACAATTTATCGTACATATATTTAAATCTTGTCACTTTATATTTATATGTTTAACATTGAAACTATGGTTTATATTATTGTTACTATGAGACACAACAACGTGACACCATTAATTCCAAAATGCCCATTATTGAAAATATGTGTATGTGTATATTAACTTTATGGGATTTCATATTAGAAGAATAATAGTTTCGATGGTGTTAAGATAAAGTGATAAATATATTTAAAAATGCAAGATTCCTATTAAATTAATAAGATTTCTGATTATTTTTTACATTATTAAAACTAAAGGACACATATCACACAGTGTTACAGCGAAAATATACTTTTGACGAGACATAGTGTAGGTTGTAGGTCTAGTGGAACTAAAACTAGTGGCATACTAGAAATTTCTCATACACCCTCAAGATCTCATTTTAGACCAAAAAAAACCATTATTCGGTAGGTCTATGTATATAATAGTTTATAACTCCGCCATTTTTTATTCGAAGTCGAATTTGTTTGTGGTATATGAAAGATGAGAGATAACCTTTTGTAGCCATCTTTTTTTTCGTTGCAATAAAAAGTCACGAAGTTACAGTCGAAAACATTTCGAAATATACCATTTTTTACACATTTTTTCAACTTTGACAATAATTTGATTGCTTACTTTGCTGTACAATAGTTTTTTTTCTGTTCATATCACTAATAGCGAATTCAATTTCACGTCTAATGAGCATTTGCTAACCAAAATCGGTTGAAATTTGACTGAGTTATCAAATTTTTGCTCATTAAGCAGCTATATTTCCGTATAATATTGAACTACAGAGAAAGTTGAAGAAGCATTGCGCTTTAACCGCGAAAACTTTGAAAACGTAAAAAAAGGCAACAAATAACAACAACTAAAACAACAAATACAAATACAACAACTACAACTACAACAACAACAAATTCAAAAGCTGTTGTCAGCAACACCAACTTAGAATTAAATTTCATGATGCATGTCCAAACGTATGATATAGTAGTTTTGATGACAATTTTGTTTGGAATGTATTTTTGTTACTTTTGTGAGTGGAATAGCTTAGCTTAAATAAATATATAAATCTTTCCTTGTTCTCTTGTAAAGTTTAACACATACACAATTCCATACCTACCCAGTGTGCCAAATTCGAAATTTTTCAAAGTATTTTTAAAGAAAAATTAAGAAAATTCTGAAAAAATTTCGGATTCCTAAACTTTTTCCGATCAAATTCTTTGCGAGCAGAATAAGTAAATTTTTACAAAACCGCCAAAAGTGACCCTCAAATCAACGCGAAAAGAGTTCGTCTATTCTTATTAATTTCTTAATGATTTCCTAAAGAATTGTTAAAATTCTCATCTGTATTCCAATTAAAATTCTAAGAAATTCACACCAATTTCTCAAAAATAGTCCTCTCTAAAGGAAATTTCCAAATTTTCTAAAGAAAATTGTCAAGCTTCTTATCTGAATTTCGATTGAAATCCTAAAAGCACTTTCAAGGCGCTTTCACTCAAAAACAAGAACCAAAAAAATGTAAACCGAAAAACTCAATTTATTCCACTTTAAAACAAGATTTTTGCTCCAATGATTAATAAAATCCAAGGAAATACAATAATCTAAGAATTTTACTGAGAAAATAGAATATTTATTTCAGCTTTTTAAGAAAAACACAACTATTATGTTTTATCGGCCGAAAGCTTATGGTTTTATTAATAAAATTATTAGTTTATCCTATTTCCCATGATTTTATTAATTATTGAAGCAAAGATCTTGTTTTAAAGTGGATTAAATTGATTTTTTCAGTTAACATTGTTCGGCTCTTGTTTTTGATGTGAAAGTGCTCTAAGGAATTCATAATAAATTCTCATAAATATATATTAAAGCGTTTCGAACTGGTAGAAACCCAAAAGTGTTTTGAAAATGTTTTAAATAAGCAGTATTATTTTTAGTTTAGATATGTTTATTAAATAATAATGACGTTAAAACATTTTTAAGATTTGAGTTTTGTAAGTTCGGAAAATAAATAGATTGTAAAGATAAAACGGTAAATATATTTATATTTTGGACTTTTTTTTTAATTGAATTTTTTAATGCACTTGTTTCTGGTTAACTAAATCTGCCTTTTACATTATAAAATACTGGTTGCAGGCGTTTTTCTATGTCGTTCATAGATTGATTATGGATATGAAGTAAAAGCCGCTTCCGTAACAAAACAATTATATATAAATGTTTGACAATATTTAATTGTTATTTTCAAATACCTTTGAAAACGGAGACAATCAAAAATTTTGATATTTTAATATTTTACTCCAGTCCCATCCGTGTGAAATGCTTAGCAACTTCCGTCATCAAGATCTTGACCGATCTCTTCATGACGGTGGTCAGAGCTGACCCTCCAAGGGTCGGAAAAATGCTCTCTGGAAAATTATAATAATAAAACATTTTTCATGGTTAAGAAAAATTCCATGCGGACCATTGCTTCGGCAGCTTCTGTTTCTATTCCACTTATTTCCGAGACTTACAAGTCTTCTTTTGAAATTGTAGGCAACGAAGGAAGCATATCACTTAAGTTGAGGGTGTCTTTTGCGCTTTGTTCGAAGCCTTCATTTTCTCCTTCAAATAGAAGACTTCTCCCTCTAACTTTTGAATAGCGAGCAGCACAGAAAGATATTGGGCTCGATGCACTGGGTTTATTTGGGAATGGTGAAGTACGACAGCGTTTAGATGGCATATAGATCTTAAACAGCTTATTTCACTCGCCAATATTTCAGCCGTCTTGACATGCTCTGTACCACAAACTTATTCAAGCATTTAACAAAAGCACTGAAATATTTATTGATAACAATTCAACTATATATATTACTCACCTTTTCCAATTTTTAGAAAATCGTCATCCACTTTAAACTATTGATTGATTGATTGATTGAAAAAAAAAGGTGTGGGATCCCAAGGGGTGCCCCGAACGTAAGTTAAATCAAGGCCCATTGTTCACCCTCCAGACCCATGAGCAGTCGCCGGACGTTGTTATAAATTTAAGTACTTTCACTTAACTCTGAACACAAAATGATACTACAACTCAAGCTTAAGAAATGTTTCAGAAATGCTTTCAAAATTTAGAAAGAAATCAGTAAAAAATCCAAATTCAAACTTCTTTGAAGACTCTTTCTGAATTTTAATAGTTATCTCAATATCATTCCAAAACTTGAAAAGCTCTTTCGCACACTTTCCGATTTTGTTCTTACCATTCCGAAGTTCCGAATTTGTTACACTGCGTACTTAAAAAGTATCAACAGCTTAGTATATACCTGGGATTCTTACCGCCATATTATGAAAACTATACCCTCAATTTGTGAATGGGTACTGCACAATTTATCATAAAATATAAAAATAAGTTGGTAGACGCTGAATTTATTTTAATCAAAATAAAATCAATTTTCTTCTACATAAATTAAAAAAAAAACCGTTACAAATACCATACTTTTATTCCATTTTATAAGTACATTAAAAATACGTTTACGTGTCTCCGAAAGCGAAAGCAACTAATTGACATTGATTAATGGATTTTGAGATGAATGACTTTTCCGTACCCTTCTACATCCCACCGTTTTCGAAACTAATTGATTCAAAGGAATTTTTAATTTCTCCAATTTGAACGGGTGCTTGTTATAATTAGAACGGGTTAACATTGAATTGGTACATTTGTCTTCTTCGTTATATTAATATTCTTAGAGAGCATTCTTAATTTGAATTTGCAACTAGAGAGGTTCTATGTATTCTGAAAATAAAGTAAGTTGGTACATTATTCAGAATCGTAAAATACTATTCTATTCTCAACTTAAATAAAATTAGCTAAAATTATGATCGGACTCAATATATGAGTTCAATTCTGGAGAGTTGAAGGAACTCAAATTATATTATTGCTAATTTAAATGAGATATAATTGATCTTAATTTTACGAAATTCATCGAAAAAAATATTAAGTTAAACATTTATGTTCATTTAACTTTTCTAATTTTTTTTTTTTGTTTTTTTTTTCACAAACATTTCTTCTTTGGCTTTCTTTAATTATGATGCGGTGTTTGTGTATGCTCTCAAATTACGTGAATGCCCTTCAACGCTTTATGTTTCATACTTACGCTAGCCGGTAAGGAATTACTAGGAAAAAAGAAATCAGGTAGGTAACTGAGATATTAAAACGCGTACTAGGATTATACTAGGAATTAATTAAACTTGATCACACTCTTCACTCATTAAAATTTTGCAATCTACTTCGATGAATTTCACGAAATATGACAAAGCTTCATATCTTAAATTATCCGGAGCTTTGCTCGAGAATAAAGTTATTTCAGATCAACTAAAATTTCATAAAATTTCGAATTATATTTCAGAATTTCGAAAATTTTCGAACATCAACAAAATTTCGAAATTCGAACTCTATCAGCTGTGAAATCTTCAAATTATTAAACGGAATCGGGAAAAATAAGTAGGGAGACATTTTCCCCACCATATCCGACATACATATTATGAAATTGAGTAAACCCCCTATTTGGTTTTTTACAACAAAATTATCTTTCTTTTAAGACCGGTAGTCCGTAAATAGACATTTTCGAAAGTTAGATCCAAAAACTACCAATGGACGAATGTTCATAAATCTCAACACACTGGAGCTCTTTTAAAAGAATATTGGATGTAGGAAAAAATCTTTTTTTTTTGCCAAATAACATAAAATTGCCTTACCGTTTTTTTTTTTACTTTTCGACCCATTCAAGTTTAATTATTACAGGATTGACTCGGTTGGACTTTCCGTGATATTTCATGTTATTCTTAAGATATGTTGGTAGCTTTATTTTCAGTTTGATGAAAAGCCGAGTTTTAGCTGTTTGGTTATATCTTGGAAAGTTTTCGGGCTGGTTTAACTAATACAAATCTTATCTGATAAATAACACTTTGAGTTCTCTAAGTGTTTATAATTTAAATACAAAAACTCAATAAGTCGAGAAATGTTGGATCATCTAAAAATCATCTTCACAAAGTTAACAATCTGTGGGCACTTTCTGTAATATTTTGTAATTATTACTCCGGGTTGCTTGTGATTTCAATAATTATTTATTCTAAGGCATCTGTACAAAAACTGAACTTAAAACCTTGCTATCAATTCACCCACATAGTGAGTGGATTTAATGCACTGACAAAATGTCTAATCTACAACATTTGAAAGAAATAATCCTTTAAAAATAAATGTAAAAACTGGTTCTTTTGTATGAAAATCAATCACTCAATAGCTGCATGCATAGCCCTGTAAATGCATGGTTTAAGATCGGTTGAAAATATGGCTTTAACAAATAAGTCAAGAAAATCAGTTTATTTTCTCCTTGAGTCTAAGTGACCGATTGACCGATATGATTTTAAAACGGTGACTCAGGTATTTTAAGTCAGTGTACTGACCCGGTCAAAATGACCGAATCGCTCGCGACCGACCCATCACTAATAGAATTAATTTTTTTTTCTTTTTAGTTAGTCTTACTTTTATTTTTGTCACTATTCTCTTGTTTATCTCATGAATTGTATATTTCTTTTTCTTTTTAATATTATTAATGTTTTCTTCTTCTTACTTTTTTATTTACTCTTTATTGTTTAATCTGTATTATTGGACTTTTCTGCTAACTATCGTTATAACTTGACAAATAGATAAAATAAAAAATGCAGCGTGTAAAAGAAAAATCAGCCCCGCTGGACCAACCCGCTGGACCAACCTATACCACTCTGTACATAAATTCGAAATCATGCATTTTAACGGTATTGGGGGAAAAAGTCAGTTATAGAGTTTCTTATAGAAGAAAATATTGCATTTAATAGCACTCAGCACATACAGCCCAAATTGGACAACCCCAAAACCTCCAAAAATGAAATTTTTTTTACCCCATCGGAAAGTACCCGATTTATTCATTCTAAATCAGAAAACCTCATGTAAATCCATCCACGTTTACTACTTTAAAACTCTATCGTCACGAACAACGGCCCTGGATACACAAAGTTATTTAGTCAAAGGTTAGTTCTTTATTTAAAAGTTATTTAATAAAACGGGGGAAAAAGATAATTGGAAATTTATTCAGCCTTACAGGAAAAATGTTTCTGGAACAAGCTTTGGGTATAGTCCTATTTGCTGATAGGCAAATCTCCTTTGTGATAAATTAAGTAGGAAATATTACTTAATAATTCCTTCAATTAGACTTTCACAGTAATCTTAACTCTGTGGTGAATTATTTTACCTCATCGATAATATGCACATAGGAAATTCGAATGAAAATTATAAGGAAATATTTGAGAAGGCGATTAAGGCCGAAGAACATGGATGAAATCTTAAGATCTGCCTTTCTAGTAAGAAATTTGATCATAAAAATGTTTCTTTGCCATTATTAACAAGTGATTTTTTTAGACTTCACGTTATCCCTGCAGCTACTGAGCAAGTAGGTTTGAAGCAAACAACATATAAGAAATTCTCTAAATTCTTAAATGAGATGTCAGGAAAGGCCACTGGGATAGTGAAAATCATTTCTGTTGATTTTGATCATCCAAACAGTAATTTTATATCTAGTGACAAAACATCTGATGATAAAAGTGAAAATAGTGCAGCACAACTGTTTCTTGCAGTGCTGTTCAAATATCATAGGATTACAGCAACAACATGTGACTAAACACTGTCAATATTTCTGCAAAAACCGGTTTTCACAAAAGCGCGGGAACATTTTATGAGAGTAAAACGTGAAAACTCCACCCTTCTATATTATTTACGAAAGCAATTCTGTTTGGTTGCATGCAATCTGCCCTTTCACATTTTTTATCTTTATTCATAAAACTTTTAAAGAGAGTTTGATTTTCTTCTTTCATTCTTTTCTTGTCTTTTCTTGCCGTGTACATTTTATATGAAAAACACTCGGAAATCTCGCCTGATTCTTAAATTGTTGTTAAATTAACTTTGACTCTGCCTTGAAAGGTAACTGAAACATGAAATTTGTGTCAATATTGGTTTCTATTTTTCCTCTGATGTCTTATTGTAAAATAATTATGTAAAACATTTAATATGGCTTATAAAGAATGTTCAATCTACCGACGTGTTGTGATTCCCCCGATGTAAACACATTCCTAAAAAGACAAAATAAAAGAAACACAAAGAACCAAATTCTAAATGAAATCATCAAAAAATACTCATCTGATAGTTGGGAACTTCCTTCCTTTGGTCCAGCGATGTCTAAACACTCTAACAAGTACATTCAACACCTAAAACATACAAAATTATTATTATTTATAACAAAATTCTATAAAAATATCATCAACTTACCTAAAGTGTACATCCCTCTCATATATTTACATTTCGCAATGTCACATAGTGACATTACGTCAATTCATTTGATTTCGCCTCAGTCATCAAATCCAACAAACGTCGCTAGGGCAACACCGAGAGGCGAGAGCTCATAACTGGATGCGGCGGCTATAAAAGCCGTCGAGCCGCAGCAGAAATTCATTCTTGGTTCAGAGCTCATCTGATTCGGAGACTAATCAGAGTAACAAGTATAAAATTCCCAAACCTCATATAGAAGATTAATTCTATATTTCAGAGATTAATCTGAAAATCCTATCAATTCCAAAAATTCCATCCCACACCTAAGCAGAAGATTAATTCTGAGTAGAGATTAATCTGCAAAAAGATCCATCCCACACCTAAGCAGAAGATTAATTCTGCGCAGAGATTAATCTGCAATAATCCGTCCCACACCTAAGCAGAAGAATAATTCTGCTGCAGAGAATAATCTGCTACATCTCCTGCTCACATTTACAGAGGAATAACTCTGCTGCAGAGACTAATCTGCATTCTTCGTTATAGTAGCATATTGCTACATTTCTGCGCACGCTCAGAATACTGTCAGAGACCAATCTGACTAGTTGTACTGACAGAAGAATTTTACTGCTCTTGTGCCCTCACGCACTAGCAGCATCCATATTTTCCCCTTTTCTTTGTTTGATGACAGGATAATAATTCTGATCTTCTCTCCCTTTTTCAGAACGAGGAGAAAATTGGCAGCGCCTGAGCAGGATTTTGAATTTTAATTTTAATTTGTTTATTTCGTTCGGATTTTTATTGAATTTTTTTTATATTGAATTTTTAGTAGTTTGTAGGTTAGTTTTAGTAAATGAATTTGTGATATTAGTGTAAGCAATTGAATTATATATAATAAAATTTTATATTTGAATTCTTAAAAACTGAGTTGTTCATTAAAACCGGCACTCCCTCCCACGTCCGAGACTAGCTCTCACAAGAAAGTTTACTTTATCAACTTCTCATTTATTACTCCTATGTTACCCTTATACCTATGTTTTCTTTTAGCCCTCGAACTTGTCTATCCGTCAAAAAATTGTCTCGATACTCAGACTATATCCTATCTTTACGTCTTTTCGATATTTAGGGTGAAATTTCTTAATTTAGGGAAAAATGTCCTGTTTAAATCGAAATGAGTAGAATAAAATTATCCTTGACTTTGAAGATGAAATATCTTAACTACTAAACAGGGATTTTTGTCCTACTTTTGGGTATTTCGTTGAAGAAGACAAACCGTAGTAGGTATATGGGCATTTTGATAGTTAAACTAACTTTTAGGTCAATGAACGTAATTTAACAAAACAAGAAATTATCAAAAAAATTGCAAGATTTGAATGAATTAATTTTCTCCATAGTAAATAACTACATAGGCTTAGTGACAGATCCAAGGGTCCTGGGGATCATGACCCCCCCTTAAAAAAGTAAAAATTACTTAATTAATTGAGTTACTTGAAAAACATATTTTTTATATTTTTTTTTTTTTATTTATATAATTCAGCTTCAAAAAATTATATAAAATAAAAAAAATAAAAATTTATTTGTATGAATATTATTGTATGCATGTGATGTATGTGTATAGGTTTTCTAAGAATTTGAGTTTGGGACCCTAACTTGTAAACTGAGAGAGAGCTGTAAACAACAAATAAATAAGTGAGTTCGTCGAAATATTTAAATACTTTTAAATTAATTATTTGGGTTGATTAGTGATAAAAAGTGTTTTACCAAAGACAATATATTCAAAGATACTCAACAGAAATTCGAAAGATTTTATTAAAATCACTTTTCATCTTCCCGTCAATCATTTTTTCATTGTGGGCACCGCGACGTAAGAACTATGTTTGACACCAAAAATTGTACCCGCATGAAATAGCTTATCGAGCAGTACATATTATATATGCCATGTGGAAAACTGCAGTTTGCACTCTAAACTACTATTCTATTAAAAAAATGACTTTTTGTAAAAAAAATTATATTAAAAAATGACACATCATTCACACCGCTTAATGCGAAAACCTTCCTAATACGTCACTATAGTATTGCGGTGGCTAAGCTAAGCGACTTACGGCGCACATAGGAGTATTTGCACTGAAAAGTCGTCGGCCAAAATTATTTTTGTGTCCGAATGGCCTTCGATAAGGCGATCTATTATTTTATATATTATAAAAGAGATTTCGGTTTTCTAGCTGGATTAAAAAACCCGTTTTGCATTAAAAATATATTTATATTTGAAATGTGTACAAAATTATACAACATGTTGTTTTATTCCAATGATGTTGTCCAAGACTCTTCATCTAAATGTCCTCCATCTGAAAACTCTTCATGTGAGCATTTCTAGAGATTCTCTTTTAAATATCCTCCATTTTCTTGCAGTTGTAGGCCTCATGCTGGTTATAAGAGGATCAGAGCTTAACAAACGCCTGTTAAGATCATCCATATTGCAATCCTCTCTTGAAAACTTTCTCGCATAATTCAAGCGATATAAACAGAAATGTTTATTTCTGGCTTCTGCTGCTTCTTCCGATAACTGCCCAATTGGCAATATGGCATTTTCTATAACGATAGGGCGGTGTATCAGAATTTTATGTAGTGTGGGAGTCATAGGATACCATGAATACAAGGCTACATAAAGTTTGGCTGTATCCATGGCATAATCAGAAAATTTCTGGGTATCAATTTGAAATCCACTAGATAACGTTTCCAAAATGATTTTTAATCGATAAATCAATTTGATATCAATACCCCTGGTATTACCATCATTGGTATTTCCGTATCCAGGCTTTGGTACGTCCACAATGAGGCCCATATTGTTTTTGAACTCTTCTTGGATAACAGTTTTTCTTTGTTTAACAGTATTTTTATCATCCTCCGATCTAAGTTGCCATTTTTTGACGGACAATTTGTATGCTAAGTGAAGTATACGCTCTCAAAAAATCGGATTCGCGCATGTAAAATTGATAATCCAAAATGTAACGCACTTTCATCAATTTCTTTTGTTTTCGTCAAATCGTTGAAATCTCTCGATGTAGCTCCGCAGATGTAACATTTCATTGTCGATCTTGTATCAGTCGCTGCGTTACATACTTTGCCATCAACCATAGTGAAATTCAAAGTATGTTTCACTTCTATGGATCGTGATCGATTTCCTTGAATTTTCGTTTTGTTAAGTGAGTTGATTTTTGCCTGAATGTAGTTTATCTCTCTCTTCGTTACATCCATGGACTCTTTTGCAAATATTATTCTGATTGGTCGACAGTATCGAGGAGAAGATGGTGTAGGGTTTTGCCAAATTATTTTTCTGTGATCTGTACCGCAAATTACTCATAAAAAACGTACTAGAGAGCTCTGAAATATATTAGCGTCTGAATCTGAATTATTTTCAAATTTCTGTTTGTATTGCATTTGTTGAGATCCATCGCACCCCCACTTCGATACTAATTCTAATGAATTGCACTCATTTTCATTCAGAGTTTCTACTACTTCTTCCAAATAAATCAATAATCGTTCGGCAGTATGATCCAGCAAATCTTGCAGATTTACTTCAGCACAAGTATCCGTCACTGTGTACGACTCAGGAGCAGGGTAGCAACATTTTTTAGCCCTTTGCAATAAACTGTAACATTGGAATAGTTTTTTTCGCTCGTGGTGATGATTTCATACTGTCGCGCTGGACTATTGCAGCCCCATTTGATGTATTTTTTTGTTTTTGCTAAATTTAATTGCAGTAAGTTGACCCCCTTCCCCTAATTTCAATGTTAGATCCGCCCCTAGACTCAAGACTCTTAAACAAAATACTCGTCTCTGTACTGGCTTGATGCAAGTATACCTAGTGCAGGGTATGTAAAGAAAGAGGAGTGTAAGGGCTGAAAACGTGGTTATACTTAGCTATAACACAGCAATTTCGCTAATGAGAACCATTTTTAAGGGTTCATCAAGTTCCTATATATGTTCCTAGTTCACTGATCAATGCAAATAAATCTTAATATTTTCCCTTCTATTTTAAATTGTTTTTCTTAGAAAGGACTGTTCAGTAAAAACCATAAAATGTTTGATGTCATAATTTTTATATATTTTATTATATTTTTACGAAGAAGGTATGCAGATAAAGACAATATCTTTTCCTAATCACTTGACCCTTTTAATTAGTACAAACTCTTCAAAGTAAAATTTTAAGTTGTTTACCTATCTGTAGAACAAATTTTTAATTGTTTCAAAAAAGGATTTTATAAGTAGACAAACCATAAGGCTTTATATTGGCTTTATTTTCAACTTGAATTCTTGCCACTTCTGGTGGATGTCACAATTGTTCAGATATATTATATAATAATCCAGGTAAATCTAAGAATAAATTGATAATTTGTCATAAATACCATGCATTTCATTTTTATTTAATTTGATTCATTTACAAGAATACCAAATTGTGACCTAAGTAATGATTAAAAAGATGCCAGTTTTTCAGGAATCCGGCAATTTTTGAGCTGGAAGTGTCAGAAAGAAGATCTTGCCGTCTTTTATTGAAAGTGATCTTTCAAAGTTTTTGAACGTCTACCCAGGAACTGTTATATAGTTTCAGACATGTGTAAGGCTACGATATTTCTAAAATATAAATAAAAATAATCAGATAATACGTTTTTGAAAAAATTGAAAAAATGAAAAAATATGAAAAAATTGAAAAAATGAAAAAATGAAAAAATGAAAAAAATTAAAAAATGAAAAAAGAAAAAAGATATAGATAAAACAAAATTAAGTAAAAAAGATTAATATTAGGGCAACCGAGAAAAAGAAATAATAGAATTGTCACACGCAAGATTGACTTAGATGTACGATCTTCAGATATCAAAAAACACATTCAAGTGGATTTACGGACCTTAGCACGTAATATGAATCATTAAACAGGTTCGTATAATATCCTCACTATTAATTTAATATTTAATATCAGCCAGGCATAAGAACTGGAGTAATGACTAGAATAATATATATCCATTTATATGTATATGTAAGAATAATACATATTCTACACATATATAAAAAAAAATTTCGTGCGAAAAACACAAACTAGGGGGTGACCATTCACTCAAAAAATTAGTTAAAAACCACTGATGACGCTCTGTGGCAGGAGCAGAAAACGTTATGGTATTGCCAATAAAGCGCCTACACAGCAGATAGTGCAATACAATGTATTGCAAAAATAGGATATAATCGGCAGAGACATAAGCGACTAATATGCTAAAAGCCCACTTAAGTTGGTGGCCACCATCGTTACATTTATCGGGACGTGACGAGGGTGACACCAACGCCACAAATAAATTGAAATAGTTAATTCGGCGTTATTATGGAGCAGTCATGCACGCACACATATATAAGTGAAGTATATTTTGCATTTGCAACAATTTAGCATGATAAGACAACCACCCAAATTAGCCATGGCAACCTAATTAAAGTATTAATAACGGTCAATAAAAATACACACATAGAATGGACCATTTCTGGTTTACTTAGATTTGCAGTTGTTCACAAGTTTAAAATAATTTTATATCCAATAAAGAGCATTCGTATAAATAAATAAATGAAAAAATAATTTATTCAAATAAATTACAGGAATCTACATAAAAAATTGAAAAGATAAATATACGCAAATAAATACTTACACTTAGCTAATAACACAATAGTACACAAAATAAAAATAAATACATAACACAGTACACTGCATGAAAACACTTTATTAGTAACACAATAAAACTTAATAAAAGAAGAACACAATACAACACACTAATCCAAAAACACTTAGTCAATAACACAACATAGAACACAGAAAATAGAAGCAACATACAACACAAAAAATAGCAGAACACACCTAAATTATTAAAGACCTCCAAAATAGATCTATAAAACAAATGATAGGGGTTAGCAGAGCTCTGTTCGGGTATGACATTACCATGGGATACCAACAATAAAGTAGATTCAGTTCCCGCACAAAGCTCACGGTAAAGAAACCCTTTAGTAACGTGCGGGTGTTCACTGGTGGATAAACTCCAACAGGTGATGGTGGAGAATAGTGCATAGTAAATACATCTACGAATATATGTGGTAAGGGGCAACTGGCAAGACATAAAGCACTAATAATTTTTGCAATTTTTTCATCATTTTTTCATTTTTTCATTTTCTCATTTTTTTCAACAATTTTTTCATAATTTTTTCATTTTTTCATTTTCTCAATTTTTTCAACAATTTTTTCATCATTTTTTCATTTTTTCATTTTTTCATAAGTCAAATTTAAAAAAAGTTATATAAAGAAGAAAGGAATTTGACAGTGAAATGCAAAAAATTCCTTCATTATTCTCAAGGTATTCAGGTTCAAGTCGCTGGTGTTTTGGTAAAGGTTTAAATTAGTCTTCCGAATTCTTTTCCCAGACCCCACCTTTTATGGCACTTGTCATAAAGTCGGCCCCCGATGGTGCCAATTTCGCTCCTCCTCGCTTATAGTAAATTAACTGTAAAGAAAAGATGTCATTAAACCGAAACTATTTGACTATATTTAATTGGATTACCTTATCGTCATCAAACCTTTTGGAAATGTCTTCAGCAATAGCTTCAAAGTTCTAACGTCCAATGTTTTGCTTTCTTGTGATGTACCATGTCACACAACTGCATCTACAATAATTTTTCTGGATAAGTCATCAAACTTTGAAGATCTTTTAAATGACTGCAGGACGTAGGTACCCCCATTAGGAAATTCTTTCTATGCGTAACAAAGATTCTATATAAAAAAAACATTAAATACTCGCTTTTTTTAAAACCAAAAGGGCCTTACGAATTCTTCTTGGAATTTAAGAGTTTTTGACGTTATTGTTTTATCCGCTGATGCAGTGTCAAATTATGGCGATGGGCTTATGCCTTCACTATGCTGCAACCACTGGGAGACGAATGAATTAAAATCGCTATTTGTGGATGTAGTATCACATAACGAAGGTGTTGGTATACTCTAAAATAATCGTTTAGGTGTGTTTAAACTTTGCTTTATTGCTTTACAGTTTACATTGCTTGTTCTCCAACTATTTAGTTTTTGTCTAAACTCCACTTTCGCTCCTACAAAGTAATTTGAGAAAAGTTTCATTTAAGTCAGGTTCAGTGACACATTTCAATCTTTCCAATGTAATATCCAGATTTAGCAAAGGATATAATAATTTTTTTCACATTTTACATGAAATATGTTACATCCTAAAATTATGCCAGACATTCACTATCATATAGGTGGCCTTTTATTTTTATTAAGAAGTTAGGTCCGTTGCATGGAGTGCAAGATAAGAATGAAAACGATCACGACATCATTGTGAGAATTGATGGAAACTTAATCAATTACTAAGTGAAAAATTCTACACTATGAAACCGGAGAGAAATTCAAATATAAAACACTGTTGAATGAGAGTTGGTACTCCAGGCGGATAAACACAATCCCTTTTTTCACTTAAATTGCTCCATAAATTTCTGTCAATAAAATGTGAAAGCACTTACCTTTCAATGTTTCAAATAGGAAGGCAAAGCTCCAATCTTCCAATAATTCGTAGACACCTTCTGAAACTTTATCGAGTTCATCAAAATTTCTAATCACTTTATCACTTTCAATAACGTCGTTAACTGTTGTAATGGAATCAAAATTCCCTATACAAATTGTAAAAGGACATTTTGAAAGTCACTCGCGCACGTATTTCCAGAACAAATTCAGATACACAAATGATAGTAGAAACTATCAGAATCAGAAATCTGGTGACTTATGTTCCTAGAACTTTATACTTATAACTCCAACACTTTGTTACGAATATACGAATATACCTACAACATCAAATTTCTAAGAGCCGAACTCTGTTGGTACATATGTATCGCGTGGCATATTGCAATATTTCATATATGTACATGAATAAATTTCACTATACATATACAAAAACAATTGTCTATCCCTTACCATTTCCATTATAAATACGTAATAGGTACAGTTGGGTCAAATGAAAATACCCAAAACCTCGAGATCTGAGTTTCGGAAATTATTTTTCAGTAGGGTAACTACACTATGTACGTAGTATCCGGACAGCTCCTGTATTCGGACAATTTTCATTTTTATTTAATAAAAATAAGAAAAGTACACGCATTAGCGATTAGCCTTAGAGCTTCGTTAGAATTTTCTTTATTTGATCTTTTTAGACGCACATCCAAAATTTGGGTAACACACGTGTCGTTTTTGAGAAAATACTTATCAGTCTGTGTATGTACTTCACGTCAGCAAGTTCAACACTTTTTTTATGTAAAGTGCAATTAGTGCATTGGACATTAGAGAAAGTGAGATAAAATTATTAGGTATTGCTTTATTTAGTTTAACTGTCTTTGTATCGATTGAATATTGCATTTTATTAGTATTAAATCAAAAATATGAAATATGTTTTATTAACCCTTTTAGTGCCGAAAAACGATATATCGTTGTTGAGTGCACTGGCGAAAAGTGCCAACGACGATATATCGTTGTGCGTGAATCAGTATGCGCTTAGAGCTCAAAGGCAGCAGTTAGAAACTCAATTACTCTTGTGGTAGGCCTTTAATACTATTTACTATACCGTTATGGATGACTCAGAGTTAGTGGAACTGATAAACAATTTAGACGAAAATTTTAGCAGCTGTAGTGAGCCTGAAATTAGTGACAGTGATAATGAAATTTTTTTTTTACCGAGATATCAGCAACCACGTCAAAATATAAGTAGTGAGCGTGAAAATGATTCGTACATGAAACTGACAATTACTCATTTGATAATTTTTATGAAATCAGTGTAAATGAGGATACTCAATATAATTCTCGTCCAAAACATATGCCAACAAAAAATTCCGAACCAATAGCATATTTCAACTTATTTTTTACGGATGCATTCTTAGATAGCTTGAAAACTGAGACAAATCGCTATGCAAGACAATTTCTGAGCAATATTGAACCAGCAAATAAATCCAGAGTACAAGTATGGAAAAATACTACAATTGCAGAGATGAGGGCCTTCATTGCCGTTATTTTGGAAATGGGTATTATCCGAAAACCAACAATTTTCAGTTATTGGTCAAGAAACCATAGATATATGCCATGGTTTGGCAAAATGTTTTCAAGAAATAGGTTTCAACTAAATTTTGAAATTCTTCCATGTTGTAGACAACAACAATTTATCACCACGAAATAGTCATGATTATGATCCAGCATCTAAGCGTAGATGAATCGTTGATAGGTACAAAGTGTAGATCAGGCATGACGCAGTACTTACCAAATATAATTTCACAATTTAGCACAGATATATACATGTCCCGTACGTACCGCATTTCTTTTATACCACGGATTCCTCACTCAATTTCGAGAAATAAATTGTATGGGAGGAGAGCCGGAAAATGCACGGTGTGGACGGTAGGGGGGTTTTTGATTTTGGGTTCTTTTTATCCTAATACCATGCAACTTTCTTGCTATACACCCTATGAAGGTGACTTGCATCTCAGGTGATAGTAAACCGTCGACGGTTTCCAACAAATGCCCAACCCCCTTTCCGTCGGCAGTTATAGGACGTCAAAGTCAAAAAATTGCAAAATTTTGCAATTTCTTTTTCAATTTTAACGATTTTCCCGCTAAAAGCAAGATAAGGACAGCATTTTGTTGCAAGATTTCGAGACCTCCGAATGTTACCTTTCATTTAATCCTGCACATGTACCTACCTAAATGCTACTGTTTTTGAGATATTCCCGTTTTTATGATGCATAATTTTATGAATTTTGCAAATTTGAGTGGGATTGCATAAAATTAGGCGCGATTTCTATTATAAAGGTAACATTCCGGGGTCTTTAAATCTTTTCATAAAACTGTATAGTTATCATGCATTTTGGCGGGAAAATCGTTAAAATTGAAAAAGAAATTGCAAAATTTTGCAATTTTTTGACTTTGACGTCCCATAACTGCCGACGGAAAGCGGGTAGAGAGGTGGTTGGGCATTTGTTGGAAACCATAGAGGGTTTACTATCACCTTCATAGGGTGTATAATAAGAAAGTTACATGGTATTAGGATAAAAAGAACCCAAAATCAATAAACCACCCCCCCCACCGTCCACACCGTGCATTTTCCGGCTCTCCTCCCATACAATTTATTTCTCGAAATTGAGTGAGGAATCCGTGGTATAAAGGAAATGCGGTACGTACGGGACACCCTGTATACAGGGTGTTCCGTAAATGTCTTTAATCCTTTAAGGGGATGAAAGTAGAGGTCATTATCATTATCTGTGCTAAATTGTGAAATTATATGCATTAGCTTGCATTTCGATATGGTCAAACAAAAATATTTAGGGGTTATAAATTTTTGGGGGATGCCGTGTAGGCTCCTACTTGGCGATACTTACCGTTTCGTCCCAGCCGCAGAACTCATCAGAAGTTTTTCCTACTCAAACGTTTGTATTTATTGTTCATCCCACATTTATGTGTACTTTCTTCTCAGGCTTCCCGTTTCTCTATCACTGATCCCCGCAGTGCTGGATGTTGGCTGGTATCGGCGTGTTTAAACTCCCGAGCACACTATCGATGCTCAGTACCGTCATTGGAGCCTTGGTTCACTGTATAATGTGACCAATGGACATTATAAGCTATGTCCAAAGCTCCTGATTAGCGCCAGATTCGATATCGCTCTTTTCTTAGAGCTAAAAATTATTCAAATTTTGCAAAAAAAATTGCAAGTGCTAGTTTTTGTCATCTGCAATTTTTTGTACATTGATAGACAAGGCTTCTATTTTCAAAATAAAAATACAAAAAAATAGTACTAGAGGTCCCCTGTAGGAAAAAAAGAATACATTAGTCCCAGTACAGTGCTCCCATAAAGTTTAATTTGGGTATGTGGTTATTTTAAAAATTCATATCTCAAAAACGAAGCCGAATAGCACCGCAAGTTTTTTTACGTCGATAGATAAGATTTCTAGCTTCTAAATAAAAATTAAAAAAAAAGTGCTAGAAATCCTCTCTAGTGAATAATACTATTTTTTGAAAAAAATACTATTATTAACAATAAAAATTTTTCGTTCGGTGCTGATATTTTTTTTTATGAAAGGTAATATATATTATCCTTCGTTTGGAATTTGAATCATAGAAATCGGTTGCTCCGTTTTCGAGCTATAATTTTTTGAAAATGATAATTCATCGTAAAATCACGAAATTTCTAACCCCCCTAACGGGGGGTGGGAGGTATTAGGGCAAAATAAAAAATCATGGTTGAGCTATTGTGGTATTTCCTACAAACTGTGAAAGTTTCATCCAAATTGGCGATGGTCGGGCTCCAAGATGATCGGTTTCGTGTGGAATGGCTATTATTATTTTATTTTCATTTTAAATAGCTGAAAAATTAATATTTTTATTTTTATATAGGTTAATTCCGTTTTATATATTATATAATACACCATGTTCAAATAACAATGTGTTTTACTCATAAATGTTAATTCAAAAACTACCAACTTTTCAAAAAAAGAATTTCTCATTTCTAATAAGCATTATTTATATAATTTTCAACAAATGTTGAAATACCCAAATCATACGTTTCTTGTATTTTTAGTTCTCAACATGTTCCTTTTTCTTTTAAAACAAATTTTTTATCACCGTTTTTCTAACACTCTATAAATTATATAAATTCGGCTCGGCACTTTACGCACAACTTCAATTTTACGCTCGGCACTAAAAATTTTGGGATGTCCGGTAACTAAAACAGAAAAAAAAAACAATTTTGCTTAGTTTCCGGACAGGCTGTCCAGACACTGAAAGTATGCTGCAGACAGAAAAATGTTCCCCAATGGTAGCCTTTTCATAGTTGCGTCACTAAAGGATATTGTAAATAGCATCCCAGCGAAACTGTTTTTGAAAACAGAAAAAGAAGTAAGAAAATACCAGTGGCAGGCACCCTTTTCATAGACGGCCACAAGTAAACACTTGACGTTAGAGCTGAGTGAAAATTGCAAGGAAAAATTTTTATATATATTGCCACCAAACACCACTCATATGATGCAGTCAGCTGACGTCAATTGAAAAAATCGTTCGAGAATGGCAATCGAGAATGTTGGCTAACTTATAACAAAAAAAAACTTTCTGTCCTTTGTTGGAAACTGCAATCTTGCGAAATCTAAAAATTTGGAAACACCACAAAAATCATTTCAGGAAATGTGGGCTTTAAGCCTGAAACACATTCACTGCAGTAACTTCGACTTTGCAGTAGCCGTTGCAGTAAAGTCGACTTCACTGCACATGTGCGCTATTTGACATTTTCTGAAGTTTGTTTGCGGAGCAGTATAAAAATTTAAAAAAAATTTAATATCTAAAAAAATTGTAATAAGTAACATTTTTGTACAAAAATATGAACGAAATCGAATTCGTTATTGTTGTATGTGCTGCTTATTTAGCATACTTAAAAATAATTGACTTTGCATTTAATACGTGAACTATTTGGACACAAGAAATCAATACTGCTGAAGAGCGAGAGTTGCGAGGATTTTTTAATACAATTTTCAAAGTATTTAAAGCGAAAGATGACCTCAGATTGCGGAAAGTTGTAAGAATGGGTGCTACTCAATTCGATTTTCTTTTAAATTTATTGAAAGGGAAACTTCAAAAATGTTCCAATAGAGAACCCATAAGTGCAGAGTGCAGGCTTGCTCTAACTTTGTTGTACGTAATTACAAATATTAAATACTTCCATAAAACATTATGAGTTTTAAATTTTAGGTATTTGGCGCAAGGTGCACCAAGGCAAGTTTTAGCGTGGGCATTTAGGATGGGTGTTTCTACAGTTGCAGAAATATCTTTGGAAACTTGCGAGGCAATGTGGGAGGAACCCTCATCAACATATTTGGCCCCACCGTGCGAAGATGAATGGCGGAGAATAAGTGAAGATTTCTTTCTACATACTAATTTACCCAACTGCGTCGGAGCAATAGACGGAAAACATATAAATATAAAGTGCCCTCCTAATTCAGGTTCTCTTTATTTCAATTACAAGAAAGCACATAGTATAGTTTTACTAGCCATATGCGATGCAAATTATACTTTTACCTTGGTGGATATTGGAGCATTCGGAAACCAAAGTGATGGCGGTATTTTCTCAGCTTCTACCTTTGGTAAAAGAATTGCAAATCAAACAATGAACTTGCCACCACCAAGGCAGCTACCAGGTAGCGATATATTTTTACCGCAGTTTTTTGCCGCCGATGCAGCATTCCCCCTAAAATCAAATTTGATGCGACCATATCCAGAGATACTCTTGCCACCGCTGAAAGCAAATTTCAATAAGCAACTTTCTCGAGCACGTTGCAGGATTGAAAACACATTCGGGATCCTTTCTGCAAGATGGAGAATTCTTTTATCTACAATTTATTGCAATCCCGAGAATGTGTATAAAATAATTAAAGCTGCTGTGGTTCTACACAACTTTGTCAAATATCATGATGGTTCATACTGTCCCCAAAATTTTGCAGATCAATACAATGGAGATGTTGTAATTGAAGGACTTTGGAGAAAAGAAGTTAAACCTTTGCATAATATCCGCCGGTTCCAAACATCAAACTCTGCAAGATAAGCTTTTACTATAAGAGAAACTTTAGCTTAATATTTGTTAAGTAAGGAATTGTAAAAAAACGGAATTTCAGATTTATATTATATATTTTTTTTTCTAAAAAAGTTTCACATGTTTTGTTTAACTTATTTCTAATTAATTCTATAATATCCGACTGGATTTCGCACCATGTGCTGAAGTCAACATTCGCGTTGTCGACTTGTTTTGCGATACTTTTAAAAAAGAGTTCGACTGGAGTTGCACTTTCCCTACTTCCAACGAAAGATGTTGCATTGTCGAGGAAATTATTAAATTTCCAAGTCATTTACTTCAGAGTGACGTCCCGTTGGTTCCCAGTTTTGGGTTTTTGTCCAAACGATAACGGCAAGTTAGAGTTGGAACCTCTCAATCAGGCAGACGAGCTGGAATTTATTGCTTCCGAACTGCCAGCTTCTGGTGTTACATCCCGACATTTACGAGGAGTCGAAATTTGTTGAAAAAATTCTGTAGATTCGTCTATTATTAAATTTTCCCAGGTTGCATCGTTGGTTTCATCATCGGCCTCTTGTTCCTCTTCGTCGGGGTAATTGGTATCTGTTCTGTACAGAAAAAATAAACAACTCCCCATATTTATTATAATTGTCTTTACTTACTCCCTTTGGTAGGAAAAGTCTTTCAGGAACTTCAATCCCTCAAAATTGGTCGCACGCTTTACTTCCTGAAGGGAGTTTTGTTTTTTTAAATTCCCTTTGAAACCTATCGCGCAGGCTTCGCCACCTTGCTTTTATTTTGGCAACTGAAATAAACAAAATTAAGCAAAAATATCATTTTAAGCCGAATATTTTGATCTTACCCGGCTGATCTATTTCTTTGGAAACTTCCACTCATTTTTTTTCCTTATAAATCCGGTTTTTATGCCTAGCATCCGCTTGGTCGTATAAATACGGATGATTACGCATGGCATTTATTAATTTTTCTTCCATTTTTTTAGAGAATTATCGCAACACAATATACAGCCAGAATTGACGCTAACTAAAAAATGACAGATTGGAAACATTTTATTTTTCTTATTTTTCCAGCAATGCACTTTACAATTCTTTAAGTTATCAGTACTGTAAAAATTGCAGCAACTTTGAAATTTCTCAAAGTCGAAGTTGAAGTCGCATTCACTGCTGCTGCAACTGCATTTATTGTGCCAGCTTAAAGTTCAACCAATTAATGCCCAATCTACAATGCATGGTTAAACCACGTCGTCAAAACGATATGGATTTTTGTGTTTGCTTCCCACTCTTGCATTTGAAAATTTATGCTTGGAAAAATGTCCCTTCTCTCTCATTCATTTGACGACATGAGCACGAGCTTATATGTAGTAGTTAATCAGCAAAAACGATATAGTAATACCTCAGGTGTATTCAGCATAATTTGGAACCATGTAGGGGAATTTAGAACAAAACAGCTGTAAACTGGAACTTGTACTTTCAGTCTTGAAAACAATATTTTATATTATTCGACTTGTCCCAAGCAATTTCTTAGTTTACTAAGTTTACTAAATCATATTATAAATTATTGAACCCAGTTACTTCCTTTGATGTAATTCTGCAATGAAATCGAGGAAGCAATTCCATTTATGATAATTGACAGGTCAACAGCTGTTTAATTTGGCAGCTTACCACTACTTACATATTTCGTGTATTTATATGCATTCTTCAGCAAATGATATCGTTTTGACGACGTTGTTTAACCATGCATTGTAGATTGGCCATAAGATACCATGTGAAGTCGATGAATTCAAAGTTGAAGTCAAAGTTACTGCAGTGAATGTGTTTCAGGCTTTACCCTCACGAACCGAAAACAGTTGTTTTCAGTGAATGTGTGAAAAATGTTGAAAATTTTGCAGCCACTAGAAATGCTGATACACAAGCTACAATGTAAGAATCAATTCCAGTACAGAACTGGCACGCTGATATTGAGGTTATTGAGCTAATGGATCACAAGGTAAAAATGAGAAATATTCACGAAAATAAAGTTTTGGACATAATCAAGAAAGTCGGAGCATAAGCTTCGACAGAAGCGTTACCAGAACTACACTCTAAAAAATTTGTTTAAAATTAATCAAATTTTACTGCATTCTGTGTAGTAAATTTCCTACTGGAAAGTGCACAGCTGTTGAATCGTACTACAATGAATGTAGTAACCAGCGAAATCAGTAGTGATTTTCAACAAATGCGTAAAATTCAACAAAAAGTGTGTATAATTCAACAAAAACTGCGTAATATTAAAACAGAATGTTAAAAGTTATGTATAAATAAACAACTTTACACATTTCATGTTCATTAAGTAAATGAAGCTCAAAGAAGCAACGTGCGGTCCGAATAGTTTAAATTGCGTAAAAGGTTAGTTAAGTTTTCAGTGGCATTAAATAGTTTTTCGACATGATAAAATGTGATTTGTGTTCTTTTAAAACAACAAGTTTGCTTGCATACAATAAACATTTATGTATATATTCACAAAGGCCTTAAGTGTGGTGATTTTAAGTGCATGTGGTCGAATTGTTATAAGGTGTTCTCAAAGTATGAGTCGTATAGCACACATTGGCATAGAAAGCATTCAGATAAAGACCAGACTATTGTAAGTAATTTGTGTTTTCAATGTGACATTTGTTATTTTTCGTCAAAAAATGAGAAACAAGCGGTTTCACATTTAAAAACGCATATTGTAATTGGCGAAGAAGTAAAGTGCTGCATCAAGTTATTTAAAAATGTTGCCACTCTGCGTTCACATTTATTTAGGGGTCATAAAGAGGAATGTATTTATAAAGAAAATAAAGTGGAAATGAAATATAACAAGAGTCCAACTAAAATAATAGAAGCAAATTTAACAAATATAACAGTAAGTGATTGTCATAATGCGGACATATTCTGTGGAAATCGTTTTGCTATGTTATTTTCTAAATTATCGACGGAATTTAAAGTTTCGGGCGTGACACTAAATTTCATATTTCGTGAATTATGTCATATAATAGAACAAATTAAAGATGACTCAACAAACGCAATTAAAGAAAACTTACGGAAACATGGAGTTAAAATTGAAAATGAATAGCTGCGTGATCTTCGAAAAACGCATGCCCTAATGTTAGAACTCAGTTATTTTAAAAACTCTTTTAATCGCAGTAAATATTTCGATAGGGGAGAGTTTTACAATCCTCCTAGAAAGGTAATATTAGTTACAAATGACGAACATAAAATATGTTATTACTATTACATTCCTATAAATGATACTATAAAAATGCTATATCATGATAAAACCTTTGTTAAAGCATTTATTGATTCTAAGGAACAAAAAGAGTTTATATTATCAGATTATAATGATGGGTATACGTACAAATCTAATAACTTCTTTAAAAATGATTTGCGTATTGAAATTATGTTATATCAAGATGCTTTCGAGGTGTGTAATCCTTTGGGATCATCTAAAACCAAGCATAAGTTATTAGGAGTTTACTTCATAGTAGGTAATCTTAAAAAAACAATACAGGTGTTTAGTTAAAAATATTCAGTTGGTTTTGCTGTGTAAAGAAACTTATGTAAAACATTTTCTTCTTATAAAGGATTTAAAAGAATTGGAAACAAATGGCATTGAATTAATCGATCCTTTTTCTAATGAACGGAAAAATTTACACGGTTCTGTAGTTATTGTAGCTGGTGACAATCTAGGTAACCATCAGTTGGGAGGATTCACAGAAAACTTTAGTTGTTCTAAATATTTCTGCAGGTTCTGCTATCGCAGTCGAAATGTTCTGAAAAACTCTGATATTAATAGTGCTGTTTTGCGAACACCTACAAGCCATAAATGCGATATTGCCGAAATTCAAAGAAGTGGTGCGAATATAATAAAAGGCGTGAAAAGTGATTTTAAATGAGCTTTCAAATTTTCACATCTGCAATCCCGGGCTGGCACCTTGTATCGCTCACGATTTATTTGAAGGCATTATTCCCAAAGATTTAATGATAATTTCACATTATTTTGTTAGAAATAACATAATTTCATTTGAGTATCTCAATACTTATCTAAGCTCCTTAAGAAAAACTTTTAAACTAACAACCTCTTTTCCTAAAGTAAGCAGAGAAATGAAAAAGTTCCCAGGAAAGGCATATGAGATGTGGCAAGCTCTAACTCTCATGCCACTTATTCTTACAGACAAAATTACTGACTTTGAACAACCTGTTTGGAAATTATTTTCTTCTATGGTTGAAATGTGTCGCCTTATTTGTGCTGCTGAGATTTCTATTTCCTAAACACCATTTCGTATGTCATTATCCGCAATTAATCTGACAATTGGGACCATTAAGAGGAATTTGGACAATGTCCTTTGAATCGAAGCATCAATATTTCAAAGATCTTTGCAAGCGAACAAAAAACTTTAAAAACATAACATATTCTCTTTCTAAAAAACATCAAGAATTTCAAGCCTCTCTTGCCCACGACCGGTTCCACTTTAAGATATCCTCTGATAATATTCAAATTTTTTCTAAAGATATTTATAATGTTGATATTCCAGCTGACTTTATTTTTATTTCCAAAAACATTACGTATATGAATACGAAATATAAGGAAAATGATTACGTTTTAGTAAATGCCAATGAAATAGGGGAAATAAACGTATTACTTATAAGAGCCATATTTGTAAATCAGACATATGATAAGGCGTTCTTATATGGCTTAATATTAAATTTCTGGTACAATCAGTACACATAACACATCTTTGAAAATGTCCTTACACAAAAATCATATCTATGGGTCAGTTTGGAAAATATTCTGGTGAAGACACCAATAAATGTATTGCATAGAGGTGGTCGTTATTTTTACTCGCCACTCAATTCATTTGTTTACTAAATATTTTCAACAAACTTAACTTACGAATTAATTTTAATAAACTAATCTGAATAAATGCAAGCAGACTTGTAATATGTATACATATAATTGCCTTATTTGATAACTCTTTTGCAAGAACTCCAACTTCATTATCAAGCGTAAATACCGAATGCGTAAAACTTTTCCAAAATTTTAACATACCATGGGAAAAGATGCCGGTGGATATAAAAATGCATCTTTATAAATAAACAGAAGCTTGGTAAAAGGATCAATACTTTCGCCAACCTAATAGTGGATGAGCTTCGCGCTTTTTCCTTCTTCATTCCCATGCGTATTTTTCGGGTTATAGCTGAGCAAGCAGCAGCAAAATATCCCGATTCATTTATGGAACTGGATTCCTATAAGCAAGAGGTCGAAACTGTTTTGTTACCCCTCATCACTATTATGAGAAATAGGAACAATTTTTTAAATCGAGCGCACAATAAGAAAAAGGTATCCTCTGGTGATACTATTCATATTAAAGATAGAAAAAGAATCAAATTTTTAGAATCAAACTGTCATAACTGGCAGCCTTCTTCAGATCATAGTGAGGAGTTAAATATGAATGAAAAGAAACTATATATGCAGAAATTACTTACACAACCGAGTAACTTGGAGGAATGTCAGAAACAAATAAATAGTGATACAATATATGAAGGATTGCTACCTTTGCAACGCCTTTATTTGAATAACACTAAAGCAGTACCATCAATTTCTGATGTGAAAGAAAATTGGCCATATATATTCCTCAGGCAATGTTATTTAAACCACTTTTCGGAGCTTACAGGTGTCATATTTAATTCATCAAGCCACATTGAAGAAGAAAAATATAAGGCTAATACATTTTTTAAAAAATGTAAAATTTAAAAAAATATTAAAAACCTACAAAATCAAGACTGTGCGAAGAATATTTAATCAGTGCCATTGCTCACTATTTCCACGAGGATATTACTTTGTGTTACAAGAAATTCGAGGTAATTTCAGGACCTGGAATTGAATTAAAAAACAATTATTCTAATATATATTTTAATTTGATCTAGATGGGTACTAAGATGGAGCAAATTCATGAATCCATTCCTGTGTTAATTGGTATTGTAGGTAAATATTTGATTTATTATGCGACAAATAGTGTAATCTGGTATCTTTCATATTATATACTTATCTAATGTACGAAATCTAATAATTTTTTTAATTATATTTCTTTTAAAAGAAACATCACTGGATGAAAAGATGGCTTATGTATTTATTGAAAAAAATCAAGTTTCGACACATACAAACTTCTCAGTATGTGATTTGATGTTTGAATGCATTTGTTATTTCATTATATTTAATATTTTATACCCTAAAGAAATGTCACAATCTTTGGAATTTTACGTTAGATGCTTTTTGCATTATTGTCCCGTTAATGTTAGAGGCAAAAAGAAAAATATTAAGAAAATTTCGAAAATACAAAACCTAATTAAAAAAATTAAAGGGATCTGAGGTCTGTACTTCCAAATTAAAAAAAAGAATCAGGATTACGGAATATTTCTTAAGACAAAAGTATTATTTAATTATGAATTCCTTTACTTATGTTTATTATTGTCAACACTCACTGTATGTATACATGATAGCTAAAGAAGTTATTCAATTGCTGCATTATGTAAAGTAAATAGAATTCGAAAATATTTAAGTACATTTAATGAAAAAATGTTAAGTTATATCCTCCATTTAAAATATATACCTATTACTTAAAGATTTGCTTCTTAATTTTCCACACAATATATGTAAGTTCTTAATAAAATAATATAAAATGTTATTTTGTCTTTCCTTTTTCAAACGAATTTTAAGTCCTGTCTTTTTTTAAAAAAAAAAAAAGATATAATTTTAAGGTATTTTTGAATTTCAAAAGAATGAAAGTCTTAAAAATGGTTGAGGAAAATTAACCTTAATATTTATCACTATAAAAGTTCAATTTCGAGTAGAGGGAACGAATCCTTAAGAATTTATTAATTTTTTTAATATGTGAAAATTAAAAATGTCTATGCATGTAACGATCGATGTTATTTAGACAAAACAAGTCAGATATCCTGCACCTACCACTGGCAGAAGTGTAGTAGACCCCTTGATAAAAAACCAATGCTGTTCAGTCCACATACATAATCCCACGATGAGTCCTTGGTTCATCCCCAGATATATACCTAAAAAGATAAATAACAAAACACAAAGAATCTTATCTTACAATAATTTAAACAAAAAATACTTATCTGATATAAGGGAACTTCCTCCCTTTAATCCAACGCCGTCCTAAAACTTTCTCCACTATTTTTCACCTGAAAATAAACAAAAAACTCTTATAAATAACTAGTAAATAGAATAATTAACCAAAAACTTACCATTTCTTGACCCAAATCCTACTTCCCTCGGATTATTTACATTGACATGTCAAAAATGTCAACATATCACCATATGTTCTCGCCTTCGCCGCAGTCAGAGTTCAGTGCAGCGTTAAGTTTAACAAACCTTGAAAACGAGCGTTGCCAAGGCTACCCATCATGAAGCCAAAACGTAGCGGTTCGCTGCAGCTATAAAAAGGCGACGAGCTGCAGCAGAATCATCCATTCCCAATTCAGAATTTGATCTGAAACCATCAGAATTTACTCTGATTTTCCTAATCATCCAAACTAAATCTTGTTTCCATCCCACACCTAAGTAGGAATTTACTCCTACTGCAGAAATTTAATTCTGCAAATTCCATCCCACACCTAAGTAGGAATTTACTCCTACTGCAGAAATTTAATTCTGCTTATTTTTTCATCTCCCACCTGAGTAGGAATTTACTCCTACTGCAGAAATTTACTTCTGCATTAATCTCTATCAGGCATCTCAGTAGGAATTTACTCCTACTTATTTCATCTAAGCAGGAATCTACTCTTGCTGCAGAAATTTACTTCTGTCATTAATAATTATTTTTGTATTGCTGCTACCGTGCTTATACGTGTAGCACAAAACTTCTACTGTATTAATAGTGGATTTTCTCTCTCTCTTTTCAGAAATAAGGGGAGCAAATCTGTCTGGCAGTATTGTGTTAAAACTAGTGGATTTATATTGAATTGGTAGCTTAAGATAGTATAAGTTTTTGAATTCTTAATAGTAAGTTAGGTTAATTATAAAAAGTTGAATTTGTGATAATAGTTTGTAAGCAATATATTTTGAATTAAAATTTTTATATTTGAATTTACAACAGTTGAGTTATCCTTTAAAACCGGCATCCCCCTTTAGCTTGAGCACAGATCTCACAAATGCCTATTATTTGGCTTGGTCTTAACAGAATTATAGAAACATTTTGGAAGGTATTTCGATTGTGTATATTTACTCCTACTTTCAGATGATAGTACAGTGTGCAAATTTACTCCAAGACGAGTCGCAATTGAACTATTTGTATACTTTCGCTACATGCTAGGTTTTATGTCACACTTGAATTTTACTACATGTTTGATTTTACATAACTATTGAATTTTACACAACTGTTGAATTTTACACAACTGTTGAATTTTACATCACTGTTGAATTTTACATCAGTGTTAAATTTTACTGAATGTTTAATTTTACACCATTGTAGAATTTTCCTACATGTTGAAAATTACTACCGATGTAAATTTACTTGTATGTTGAAAACCACTACAATCAGTGTAGGCAACTAATTGCCTACATTTATTGTAGCGATTTTCAACAAAATTTTTTTAAGATTTTGATTCTAATTAAAAAAATTGAAACTATTTCTTCAGAACCTAGTCCTTCTTGTGTATCGTCAACGACTGGTCCTTCAATTCGATGCCGTATACAAAACAGTAATGAAAGAGGAACAAATTCTAAAAAAAGTCAGTTAAGAAGAAGAAGCAACATTTTAATTGAATTACAAAGCGATGTTGAAGATGACAATTCAAAAACAATGGTTGGGCTTGGGATTCTTGCACTAGGTGGTACTACCCCAAGTGCACTCCAATGTTTTCATTACCTTACGAGGAGCAAGCAAAGACTTCGTGTGCTAGAAATGTTAACAACAAAACTAATATGCGATAACTTTTTTGAGACTATTGTTTTTTTTTTTTGTTATCTACTTTATAATATTTTTAAAATTACTTAGGTATTTTTTTTTTCATTTTCATTATTACCAATTTGAACTATTTGTCTGCATAAATTCTTTAGTTTTTTTTTTTTTAGAGAAAAGTGCTTTAAAATGTGTTCATAATTCTTTCAATTAATAAAATGTATATAAGTAGTTTTATGAAAAAGCTCATTTGTGTTTATATTTAACAAAAAATGGGTAATAAATTTCTTCCAAAGAGCTTATGTCTGGACCCTGAAACTGTAGCGTCCGAATAATAAATGTTGGTGTTCGAATACTAGCTAAAAGCGAACTTTTTTTTTCAAACCCTAAAACTATAACAAAATATTACTAAATGACCTAAAAATATTTACTTGCAAATGTAATAAATAATAATAAAAAAAAATATATATTGCATACCTATTCTTAATAGCAATAAATGATTGAGCAAAAAAGTAAGATGAAACGTTAAGTGTGCGGGTACTAGTGTATTTACCCTATAGAATCGATTATTTGTGTGAGTAAAAACCCATTGTTAAGGCATGTTTTTTTTATACCCTAGATGAAATCTAAGGGATATACTAAGTTTGTCATTCCGTTTGTAACACCTCGAAATAATGATGGTAGAGCAAAATGGATTGGACACCCATTCATAATATTAAAAGTTATTTTGATTTTTGCATGTCCGTCTGTCCGTCCGTCCGTCCGTCCGTCCGTGCGCACGATAACTCGAGAACGCGTACACTGAAATTTTGTACATGGACTTTAAAAAAAAAAGTAAAATTAAGTTCGAAAATGAGACAAATCGGGCAACTCCTTCGTAGGGTTGCCATATAAAAATTTCGTTTTCCGCTATATTGCCTGAGAACACGTCGACGTAGAGAGGTGAAATGTACACGATGTTTTTACTACATTAGCAATTAAAATGTCTGAAATGGACTAAATCGGGCAACTCCTTCTTGGTGTTGCCATATAAAAATTTAGGTTTTTTACGTACGTTGAAAACGATAAGTCCAAGACATTTTTATTGTACTAAAAACCTCTGTAGAATACGAAATCCTATTAAATTGATTATAATCATTTTTTCTGTGCGACAAACCGTTCTAGAAATATATGCGAAAAACAACTTCAAAATCAAACTTGAATAGATCGGTGACCATACGAAATTTAATACGGGCATTCATCTAGGGTATCATAAGAATTGGTCTTAGACCAATTCTAGCTTTTTTACTTGTTTTAATTAAATTCGATTTACGGGTGTAAAATTTCATCTGATTGGTTGAGTTTTACATGTTTTTATGTAATCGTTTTAAAGGGTGCTCTAACGGTGATATACAGAACCACAATATTTTTTGTGGCACATGAAATGAAATAGCAAATCGTCCATTGTTATAAGTCAGTGTTCGAAACGAATCGAACTTGTATTCGCCCGAGTGGGCTGAAAAAGAAAAATTAAAAAAAGAAGAAGAAGAAGCGGTGCAGCTGATATGAAGGGAAAATCAGTTTAGTTTCCCCAAATCAATTGAACACTCAATGAATTTAAGTATTTGGCACCAGAAAATCTTAAAGTACACGTAAAATTCCCGAAATGTTAAGCTCTCTTGGATACAAGGAAGAGAACATTCAATAAATTAGGTATTATGCTACATTTTTTATGTAAACATATTTTCGTTTATATAATTCACACATTGTTTTTGCAAACAAGTCATATATTGTTTTTCAATATTTTGCTTGAGCTTGCCCAGCGCACCAATATAACTTCCGCACTATTTAATAGTATTAGCCAGAAGAAATGAGCTATTCAGATCATTCTAATGTTTTTAAAAGGGGGTGGTGTACTATCACGTATGGTGGGGAGTGGTGCTATACCCTATTCCCTACATTTTAGGGAAAACAACAAAAAAAAAGTTGTAAATTCCCTACTTTTAGGGAATATTCCCTAAAAAAAAAATTCCTACATATGAGGAAGAAAACCTTTCTACATTTTAGGTATAAAAAGCTAATCTACGTTTTCCAAGGTGGAGCTTTCCCAAATCTTATCAACAATTACCTAACCTTTGTGGCACAAATTCTTGCCACTGACTTTAGGATATTATTTTAACTATGTAGCGTAGTTACTATTTTCGTCGAGTACTTTTGGGGCGGATGACGACTAAGCTGAAACTGACGGGAAAGAGCCTAACCGACAGAGGCGAGAATGATTCATGTGGTATATAGTCCTTTGTCCTTCTAGATGTTCTGCGGAAGATTGAGCTGCTTAAAATGGCCCTTATCTGGGGCAGACGTGAGGAGCTGACAGCTTCGGTAAATGTACCCCAATCATCCATCAGTTAACTGCCGTAGCACCTGAAAAGAGAAGGGTTGTTAACATACGCCTTTTAAAATACTGCGACGAAAAAGAAAAATCCTTTGTTGCTGCGTGTTTTTGAACTCGTCCTCTTTATTATATTATTTATATATGTTCTGGTTCAAGACAAATATATATTCTTTCCAACGTTACAATTATAGTGTCTCTTAATCAAACTTAATCTGCCTCAATCTGAGATCAGACTGACTTTCATTATTTTTTATATATTTTACACGAAATCACAAACTACTAACTACACCTTTTCTAATTCGCAGTGGCTTTTGCTAAACTTAGCGCAAAACTTTATAACTGCGTGTGGGGGGTGGCCGTATAGTCGTTACCCCAGCGCAGTTGGCGACGTAAAGTCTCCACAAATTTTCAACATTTCTAGTTTTATTATTTTAATGCTAAAAGTAAGAAAATATGACCCCTTGAATTTAGTAGATATTATTCACTTGATAATGATACAAAACCAACCAAAAGTTGAATCAAAAATATGTTTTCTAGAAAATAATAAAAATTTACTTGCCGCAAAATCAACAGCTTTTTTACTTGATATTTATCAAAATTTTCTTACTATAAGTAAATTTTTAACTTTTTTTTAACCTGGATGAGAATTGGCACCTTGGTGGATGCAAAATGGCTTATGGCAGAAACACATCCAGGCCTCGAGGCTTCCTCGAGGTCTTGTCAAAATTTCCAACACGGGTTTTTAAATGATGCAACACAAAACCAAGCCAGCAGCTAGCCTCAAGGCCTAGCCGCAAAGCTCGCTTTGCTCAATGTTGAAAATTTTCCTCTCTCAGGCCTACTTCTGTCAGCAAATGTACTAGCAAAATTACAATGACAGCACCGAGCCTAGTGGTATCATTTTGTTTTCATTTCTCTGAGGCTAGCCTTGAGGCGAGCTGCGAGGAAGCCTGAGAGAGGCCAGGCCTGAGGCTTGCTTGGATGTGTTTCTGCCTTTAGACTCTAGACGTAAACTGGTGATTTCCGGATACACTGATATTTTCAATTATTATGCAGACTAGATAAATGTTTTGAGTTCTTAATTTAAATTAAAACATAAATAAGGTACTTGGGGAAAATAAGTTGCATGCACCGAAACAGAATGGAAAATGTTTCATTTTTGTAAATAAATAAGAAGGGGCGGAGTTTTCACGTTTTACTCTCATAAAATGCTCTCGCGCTTTTGTGAAAACCGGTTTTCATAAAATATTGATAATGTTAGGACACATGTTGTTGTTGTAAAAGGTCGAAAAGGACACATGTTGTTGCTGTAATCTTATGATATTTGAACAGCACGTGTTTCTGTTTACATACTTTTGCTATGAAGAGATTAAGTGGGAGAACTCATGGTGGATTCTCTGATATTTTCGGGAATAATGAGAATTTTATTTGAGAGGAATTTTACATCTCCTTTCAGCATCTGGGCCAAACCGAAATTTATCTTTTTCTTAAAAATGGGAGGTAGTGTGGCCCGAAGTACATTATTATGAATAGGTTGAAAGGATTTTTAGGGATTTAATAAGATTTTGTCGTTCGGGTAATCCTACGTTCTGTCGATTTTTGTTTTTAACTCGTTGTCTCAGTTGCACTACAATAGTGCATAAACAAGTTCTTTTCCCCCATTCATGCAAAAGACGAAAGTATATAAAATTACTTGTTTCATTCTAAAAAACACCAGAATTTTGCCCATTTTGCTCTACAGCTTCTTAACTTATTATTAGGTAAACTTTGGTAATAAGGCCTATACTGCCAAAATCAGGTTTAAAATGGAATAAGCACGTTGATATCTCTCTCGCATGCAGAGACAATAAGCAAACATGCGATGCCGGTCGAAGTGTTCGTTCCCTTCGCTCATGACCTCAGTTGCGTAGCAAGCTTTGTGCGAGGTGGATGTTATTGCGCAGTGGTATAAAATTTTTAGGAAGAAATTTGGTAATTTTTATCCCTTTTCATTACAATTTTGATTTGTGTTATTGAATTATACAATATATACAATACTAGTTGTCTATTTTACTAAGTACTTAATTGGTTAAAAACGGGAAAGTTATTTTTTTACCTAACGGCTAATAAGGCCTAATGAAAAAAATGGTAAACCTTATTACCATACACGTAGGCCTTGTTATCCTTTCCATGTATTTTTTTTAAATTAGTTTTAAATTGTGTTTATTATATAATTACAGATTCAATGATATGTCACCCCCTAAGAAAAAGCGTACTCTGTAGTCTCAAGATAGCCTATCGGCTGCTATAGCTGCAGTTCAAAGAGGTCAGTTATCTACCTATCAAGCAGCGGCGCGATATGGTGTACCTCGACGAACACTGAGAAATCATTTGACCAGTGGGAATATTACGAAAGAATTAGAAAGGAAATCCACATTAACGAAAGACCAGGAAGATGATTTTGTTAAAAGAATAATTAAATTTGCACAAATAGCCATTCCATTAACTCCAAAAGTTATTCGCAGACAAGCTTTTGTGTTTTTGTGAGAAGTATAACCAGTGCCGGCTCTAGCACTACTAGCGCCCTGATGCGAAACTCATTTTAGTCGCCCTTTTCTAGGAGGAGGATCTCTTGAATAATTTAATGATTTTTTTTGTCAAATTAATTAAATTGGTAATGTTACATATAAAAATAAAAACATATTAAAAAATTAATTATTCTTTTTAACTGAAGTACAGGTTTTATTTTGTTTGCATATTATTTTATTTTATTGGAACAAATATATTCTATAAAGATACAATGAACAACATTTAGAAAACAAAAACATAAAGTAATACAATATTCCCTAGATATTTACTTTTCTAGCTTTTAAACTTGCAAATTCATCAATTATACAATTTATTTGTAATTTATCGCATATATCACTTTCAATTGATATCATTGACATTCCAACTAATCTTTCTTGAGAAATGGTTGACCTTAGGTAGTTTTTAATTAGTTTAAGCTTCGAAAAAGATCTTTCTCCACTTGTAAGTGATACTGGTAAAGTTAAGAATATTTTCACAGCAATCACAAAATTTGGAAATATCGAATCCAGTACATTTGTATATATATATTTCAATATGGCTAGTGGGTTTTCATCACAGTCTTTCAAAAAATCCTTTGCTATTTTTATTTCATTAAACAATTCTGTTGAAGATATATCTTTTTTCTCGCTATCAGTAAGCATTATTTCTAAATCAGCACAACGTTTTTTTAATGTATTATCGTCCATTTTGTAAATTTCTTTAATATTATGTATAAATTCAAATGTTTCACTATATTTTGTGAGGAGGTTAAACCTTTCTTTTAAAGAGTTGATAGTAATATCTAAAATTGGCAGAAAAAATGATATTTTAAATTTAAGTTTCGGATCAACTGGTGTTTCGTCTACAGATTCATAATCAAAATGTTTTTTCTTTCTTCTGCGTAACGTATTATCTTTGAATTTCGTAGGTATATCCAAATCCACAGCTAAATTTTCTGCCGTTTCAAGAACAATATTAAAATTTTCATCGGATCTATATTCTTCAACAAATTCGCAACTGAAGAAACTTTTAAGTTTTGATTCGGATTTTGTAGCATTTTACTAACAACATTAACTTTACTTAAAATATCGTGCCAAATAATAATTGAACATATAAATTCATATTCTTTTATTTTGAAAGCCACAGCTTTAGCTTCGTGCTTTGTGTTATTATCTATTTCTACGTTTTCATAAATGTCAACCAAAGCATCTAACACTTCACCTGTTTCAAACCTAAGTGGACGAAGTGCATCGACTCTCGATTCCCACCTGGGGCCGGATTCACTAACTCGGAGAGTTTGGGAGTTTGGGAGATGATAATTTTCGTTTTCCTCGGTTAAAACTCCCTAACTCTCCATTCAAGATTCTCTATCATACTTGAAGAGTTAAAAAAAACGTGAGAAGTATCGAAAAATTGAAAGACGGATAACTCTGTGTGGGAGGGTCGTAGAGCATTGCGGTTTTTTCCTACGGATTTAGAGTCTAGAGTACAAAATCATAGGTGAACATTTTCTGAGGGTGGGGCTTTTGGGGATGGGGGGTCGTACTACCCCCCATTGGGGAATGTTCAAAATACGTCATGTTTGGTATCAAATTAAAGAGGGAGAAATGGGTAATCTAGTGGCGTAGTTTTTTTTTTGATCATTTTAACTTCATAACTGACTTTTTACCGTCGAAAGACGGATTTTTTGCGCGTGGATCATATACACCCCAGTTCCTACATTTTGCATATATTTCTTCCGTTCTTTGTTTCACATCCATTAGTGCTCTGTTGTGAACATTTTTCTCATAGAAAGTGAATTTCCACGACCTACCGGTTGTTCATAATAATGAGTTGAGTGTTTGTACCAGAAAACGGCCATTTTTTCATCTTAAAGGCACTTTCACATCGAAAATCGGATCCGAAAGACTTACACCGAAAAAATGAAAATTGTGCATTAATAATTAAACTTTACACCTTGCAAGACTTAAAAATAAACATAAAGGCTTTAAGCTGAAAGATTATCTTGGAAAAAATTTAATACGCATCAAATATAAAAAATAATACACATTTTCGTGTTTTGCTTTCCGTAAAACGAAATATCGGATAAAACTGTCAAACTCTACTAGGATTCCACACTGTGGATCTAATCGGACCGAACAAATTTTTCGGTGACACTTAACCTCATTATCCGCTTTGTTTATGTCAGCTTTTTTATGCAGAAGAAAATTTTGTAAGTTTTGCACTTAACTATGTACAATTAGAATATATATTTATACAATATTTACTTTTAGGATATGGAGAGAGATTTCGAAATCAAATTAATTTTAGAAGTCGAAGCACACAAGTGCTTATACGACAAGACAAGCCCCGAGTACAAGGACAGGTATAAAAAAACTAGGAGCTGGGAGGAGATTGCATACATACTTGGAAGAACTAGTAAGTTATTTTAGTAAAATGTCATGCCAGCAATTACATTACTTTATTCTTTAACAACAGAATGCAAAAAAAAATGGGAAAATCTAAGGGACTCATTTCGGGCATATTTTAAGGCTGAAAACAATGTTCGTAGTGGTTCGGGAATGACAAAGTGTACTAAAGTGGGTGCATTTTGAAGCCCTTAAGTTTTTAATTCCTTTTGTAAAAGTACCAAGGTAAGTTATTTACAAAATGTTATTGCCACAAATATCATCCAATCAAAATTTCAGCACTGTTGGAAATTATTATGAATATAAACCTAATATTGAAAATATTGACGTAAGTACAGAATCCACTAATAATTTGGAGCTTCCATCTACATCAGGAATGGATGAAGTACACACTAAAAAGAGGTTGGGAAAATCACAGAAGGCCGATGGAACTATATTGGAGATATTAAGTGCAATAGAAAATGTTCCGCCCGAAAAGGAAACTTCGGCTATCAGGAATTTTTTTATTTCTTTAGGGCAGCAGGCAGAGAGTCTTGATAGGAGACAACAGCTTAAGCTGCAAATGAAGTGTCTGCAAGCACTGGAGGATGTAGAGCTTCAACAAATGGAGTGTCTGCAAGCATTGGAGGATGTAGAGCTTCGACTGGCAGAATATGATCAGTGAACAGAGTTAGGAGAGGAATATAGATCTGAATTTGTTTTTTGTTTTTAAATGTTATTTTATTGAGAAAGGTTTTTATATGAGGAAAATAGAACTGATTTTGTTTTTGTTGGCAGGAATGCTATTTTATTTATACGTTACATTTATAATAAAATAAAGTACTTTTAAAATGTAAACTATTCTAAATCATTTTATGCTGAAAGTCTAAATCACCCTCTGTGATGCACCATTTCGAGAAAGCATTTCTAACACCCACTGCCTCAGATGCTGGTTTGTCATTTTTGTTCGAATTAGACAAGTTCATTTCTTCGTTGTCAGTGGTATCGACATTATTCATTCTTATGTAATTATGCAAGATACAGCAGGCTAAAATAATTTTATTTATTGTTGTACTTTGAACTTCTATTCTTTTTAATAGAATCCGCCAGGTATGGGCAAGTATTCCGAAGGCATTTTCGACAATACGGCGAGCTCTTGATAGTCTGAAATATAAGAATGTTGTGGAATAACAATATTGTACGATTAAATAATTAGCTGTCTCACCGGTAGTTGAAAATCCTTCTCTCCATAGTTAATTTATGTCCAGGATATGGAGTCAATAACGTCGGCTTAAGGGCAAATGCCTCATCTCCAATTATTACATATGGCATTGGCGGACTCAAAGTGCCGGGAAGTGGGCAATCAGCTGGTATGTGTAGGTTGCTCGGATTGTTTAACCAATCATTCCCAAACTTTGAGTGGCTGAATATGGCAGAATCCGAATTGGAACCATATGCACCTATATCCACCATTATAAATTTGTAATCAGCATCTACTACTGCCATTAATACTGTTGAGAAGCTTTTTTTATAATTGAAATATAAGCTTCCAGTATTATTGGGAGCAAATGTTAACACATGCTTCCCATCCACTGCTCCCAGGCAATTCGGGAAGTTCCATCTATCTAAGAAACGCTTAGCAATAGATTTCCATCCGGCGCTAGTTGGCTTTGGCATACATATATCCTGCATTTTTAAAATTATAGCATCGATGGTCTGGACAACGCATTTATGAACTGTAGATATTCCCATGCAAAATCGGATGGCCAAATCAGTATAGCTGACTCCAGTTGCAAGAAATCTAAAAGATAAATTACTTTAGTCCTGAAAAAGTTTTAAAAAGTGGGTACTCTATACCGTAATGTAAGCGCAAGTCTCTCTTTCGCTGATATTATATCACTCCTAAAGTTGTTCTTTTTAGGTGATATCTCCCATTTTATTAACATCAGGATGGCTTTAAACTTTTCTTTTGACATCCGAAAGTACTGAAAATACCTGAAGGGAAACTTTTCTAGGCTTTTTACTACAGTAAAAAACTCTCCATGGCTCCTCCTAATTTTATTTAAGGGGTGAACCCAATATTGTCTCATTTTATGTTTTTTCCAAATCCACCACTTAAGGGATAACATTAGAACGCGTTTCTTCGTATGATCCCTCATCATAACTCTTTTATGAAAATTAAATGTCACTTCTACCGATTATGACTTCTGTCACTTCTATCCGAAAAAAGTTTTCTGTTTTTGATGTGAAAGTAAAACCAAATTTTCGGTGTAGAATTTTTCGGTTTTCGGTTTTCGGTGTTCGATGTGAAAGTGCCTTAAGAAGGACTGATTTACTTCTTTTACAGTTATCTCCAAGACTATTTACCGGAATCAAAAACTATATAAATATAAAAATTAGGGGACAAAATGTAGATGCGATTTAATCCTACATACAAGCTTTAACGTGCATATCTAAAATTTTATATAGCATCTCTTCTGTACTGGAAGACGACCAAATTGACCATTTTCGCGTGAATTAAAATGTTTAGCGGGTACCTTGAACCTCCAAAATCCTTATTTCTCTGTAAGTATTGCAAGGATTTCCATAATTTGTTTTTGTAAACATAGCCAGGATATGCAGTGAACCCATAAATCAATTTGAAAATCCTAGGTACATTGGTACCTTCACAAATGACAATAAAAGCAGACAATACTGTCAGGTGAGAAATATTTTTCTTACTTCTCCACAACTAACACAGCCGAGAGTTTTGCCGAGTTGAATAGAGAGTTTGGTAAATCTCAATACAAATTCCACGAGTTACAGAATTCCGAGTGGAGAGTTAAGTGGCAAAAGAACTCTCCTCTCCAAAACTCCACAACTCTCCGAGTTAGTGAATCCGGCCCCTGGTCGACGAGGGCATACTACAAGAGAAATTTCTTGAGCAGCTGTTCAATACACCCTTATTCGCCAGTGTGTAAAAAACAACAGTGAACCACTACATCCTTATTCACCAGTGTGTAAAAAACATCGTGCCTGGTTATTGAAAAATGTAAACATTTCTACTTCACACAAAACAAGTATATTTCTCTTTGTCACACACATGCTGAATTTCCTTAAAGCTACATGCAATTCTTTCTTTCAAATATTAAAATCATTTTTTTATTTTATTTTTTCAAATGATGTCCTATTCTCGTGGGTAATCTCTTTCTATCGATCAGCTGTTCAAGAAATTTCTCTTGTAGTATGCCCTCGTCGCCCCTGGTTTTACTGTAATGTTAGTGTTTTTTTTTAAGAACTCCAACCGTTTTGTTGAAGCGCTAAAGAAATTATAAATTGCTTGAATAGTGCAAAAGAAACTAATTGATTCTGTATTAATTTTGGCTGCATCATTCACTACTAAATTAAGTGTATGTGCAGCACAAGGGACGAAAAATGCCGGTGAATTTAAATTCAAAATATGCTTTTGGACCCCATTATTTTTGCCCCGCATATTTGCGCCATTATCGTAAACTTGTCCACGTAAATTATTAATATTTAAACCTAATTCTTTCACTTTGTCAATAAGGTAAGTTGCTAAACCTTTTCCTGTGGAGTCAGATACTTAAAAAATCCCAAAAAATGTTCGTTTATTGTAACTTCATTATTTTCATCTTTATGGACAAATCTGGCTATAAAAGTCATTTGCTCGTTATGACTAATATCAGGTGTACAATCCAATATTAGAAAAAAATATTTGGCATTATTTATCATTTGAATAATATTTTCCAAAATTTTCGAAGAGACCAATGAAATTATTTCATTTTGTATATTTTTGCCTAAATAATGAACAGTTTGTGTCTCTTTTTTTTGTATCTTTGCTAAATGGTTTGCCATCACGATGTCAAATTTCGAAAAAAGTTCTACCAATTTTAAAAAATTGCCGTTATTTTTTTCATAAATAGTATCTGACGAGCCACGAAGAGCCAGGCATTGTCTGGCAAGATATTTTATGATTTCGACAATCCTCTCTAAAACCGCGTACCAATGTCTCTTTTCAATTGCGTATACTTTTTCGAGTTCAGCATCTATTGTAGTTAAGTTGTTCATTTTATTTTTTAATTGAGTCCACTTTAAAAAGCAATTAACATGTAATGTACCAACTTCATGAGCTGCAAGAGTTTTTTATAAATTTCTCCAGCAACTAAAACCATTTGTAATCAAATGTTGGTTTCCTTCATTTATAAATAGCTTACAGCAAAAACAAAAAACAACGTTTGTTGAACTTGAATAAACCAGCCATGTTCTTGGTATGATTTCATTATTAGGTAATTTACGATTATAAGAATAATTAGTAAAACTTCGGCCATTGTCATCACGAGGATAACTTTGTTTCCTTATCTGCATTGGTCCTTGTTCAATAATAATTTTTCGAATTTTATCGTTAATAAATTTTGGCCAAGTTGTGGGATCATTTGAATGAAAATCAGAAACATCACTTATACTTTCAGTTAAATGTAAAGACTGAAGCTCTTGGGTAGATGAAAATGCTACTTCTGTTTCTAAATTTATAGATTGTTGCTCATTTGTGGCTTTATTACTATCTTCAGCACTTATGCTTGTGCCATCTTCTAAAATATTTCGATCATCCGTAACTGTAGGTATTCTAAATTTCCTTCTTTTAAATATTTCTTAAGGCTTGTCTGATTTCTTTGTGCCTCAGTTTCTCTCTTCGCTTTTCGTTTTCGATTTTCACAGCCGGATAATTTTGTCTTCGAATTCATATTAGATAATCTAATATAATTTGTTCAAATTTTAAATTAAAGTTAAAAAATTAAATTTGTTAAAAAGTATATTTAAAGATAATTAAATGATTCCTACCGTACTATAATTGAATTCCGCAAAATCACCAAATTCACTACTAAATATATTAACTTTTTTACCAAAATAAGGAAACTGAACTGAATAAGAAAGAAAGCTATTTCAAAGTAAATTTGTACTTGTACCGTTTTGAAATGATTTTTTTTTTGCGAAATTTACTAAACAATATTTATGCACATTGAAAACTGAATATGTATATCTAGTAGGCGCGTAGTTTTTCAGCTAAAGGCTGAAACACAGTGCGAGCGTGAGCGCAGCCGGCGTTTGACAGTTCCTGTAGAATACATGAGAAGAAATTGGGCATGTTCCAATGGTGAAGTCGGCTGCGCCCACTGCGCTGAGGTTGCTCTAGCTTCTACTCTAGCGCAACTTTGAAACACAGTGCGAGCGCGAGCGCAGCCGGCGTTTGAGCTTTTGGCATTTGGTAACATGATTTTCGTTGCTTACAGCCAGCAGCTGATTTGAGTGTAGTGCAATTTCAGAAACTGGGGATATTTAAATGATTTAATAAATAAATAAAATAAATAAAAATGTCGCAAGAAAAATTGATTAGTTTGGTGCGAGATGCGGAGTTAATTTATAAATCAAATTAATTATTTCAATTAATTTATCAGTATCCATAATTTAAATTGACAACACATAAAAGTCAGAAAATAAAAGTAACAAGCACTACACTGTGTTAAAACGAAAGTTCACTACGAAGAGGTTATCAAACGCTCGCACTGTGTTAAGCTAAAGTTCACTACGCCGAAGTTATCAAACGCTCCCGCTGTGTTATGCTAAAATTCACTACGTCGAAGTTATCAAACTGAGCTCAAGCTGAGTCGAAGTCGTGTACGCCCGCACTGTGTTTCAGCCTTTAATTTTAACTACATATATTTGAAATAATGATTTTCTTTAAAAAAAAATATTTACAAATTTAGTAGGCGTGTAGTTGTTCAAGTAAACTTTGTTTTGGGGAAAAAAATGATTTAAAATGTTTTTTAAACAAATTTAATAAGAAAACCTAATTGTATTTAAAAAAAAGTTTAAGCGCCCTTTTAAGCGGCGCGCGCCCCGATGCTTTGCATCCGCTGCTTCCAGCTAGAGCCGGCCGTGAGTATAACATACCTAATAATTTCAATAAAGAAAAACGTCTCGCTGGAAGAGAACGGCTTACACTGTTTTTAAAAAGGAATCCTACTTTGACGAAACGTAAAGCACAATTTTTAAACCCAGCACGATCCCAGAAACTAAACAAAGTTATCGTATCCGAATATTTTAAAGAAGTTGAGAAGCTTTATGATGAACTACAGCTTCATGATCATCCTGAGCGTATTTACAACATGGACGAAAAGGGTTGCCGGCTTACTGTTCATAATCAGGCAATATTCATCGCTCAGCGAGGAGCCAAAGGAGTACATATGCAATGTAACTACACATAGTCGGATGTGTAAACGCCCTTGGAAATTCCATTCCATCAATGATCCTTTTTAAAGTTAAGAGAAAGAAACCTGAGTTCGATGACCATTTACCTACTGGATCAATTGTCAGAATGGCCCAAAAACGGAGCATGACTATACAGAGTTATTCGTGGATTTCATTAAACACTTGAGCAACTATAAAATCGCCGGTAAATGTCTCTTAATATTCAATGGTGCTAAGTGTCATTTGGACTTTAGTATAGTAGAAGAAGCCGAAAAGTATGCCATAGTACTTTATTGCTTACCTTCAAACACTACACATGAGCTCCAACCACTTGATAAAGCTTGCCATAGACCATTTGAACACTACTGGGATCAAAAAGTCGTACAGTATTTATATGAACATCGTGACAAAAAATTGACAAAAGCAAGATTCAATATAATTTTATCTACTAAAGTGTGGTCCAAATGTATGACCCACGAAAATATCACAAGCGGCTTCAGAGCTACAGGTCTTTACCCATTAAATGCAAATACCATACCAGAAATTGCTTTTGCTCCTTCTGTGTTAACTGAAATACAACAGCTTGCTTCTCCAAGTGAAGAAACTCATCGAATCTCTCCAATTGCGTCCACCAGTCAATTGCAAGTTACAAGACGTCCTGTAATATACAACACTATAGTTCTGACTCTTCCGATGCTTAATTACTGAACGAATTTATCCAGATGTCTTTCGTAAAAAGATCAGGGGGCCTATTCTTGCATTACGAATGGTTTTTACGAATTTGTTATATAACGATTGGTTGATAACGAATCGAATCCCCGTTCGTATTCTTGAACCTCATCGTTATAAAGTCGAAGTGGTGAAAAGGTTTTTCAACATAACGAGTGTGGTAAGATTAAATCTGTCAATTTACATATTGAATATTGTCAGCTGTTTCATATTTTTAAATATAATTTATAAAAAATGGCTAGCTTCAGTGAATTGTCATTATTGTTTGCGTCTGAAATCGCTAAAGAATCTATGGACTATCAATTAATCATTTCCTGCACCCTTAATTCACCGCTAAATAGAAAAAATGTTGCAGGAGGACCTCCACCAGTGCCATGCAAATATTTTTTTTGCCGCCGCAGATTTTCCTTTCACCACACATTTTAAATCCTGCTAACTCTGGAAATTTTCTATTAGCTTTGGTTTGAATATAATATAAAAAAAAACTTTTCTAGTTCTTTTGCGCTTCGGGTATGGAAATTAATACTGATTTTACTTTGCCACAATTCCGTGGCATTTTTTGAACTGAACTGAAAGAGTTATCATATTTGTCAAATTTCAGTTTCGGGTTTTCTTCTAAAAACTCGTAGTTTAGTTTTTTGAGCATATGAAATTTTCGCACATCTTTTATCTCCCATTATCACCCGTAAAGTAGCAGTTGATTCACTCTTCGTTTGGCATAACGAATGGTTGAACCCACTCGTTAAATAACGAAGGGTTTGCGTTCAGTATATAACGAATACCATTCCGAATGATTTTGACAGTATAACGAATACACAATTTGTTGCCTTCGTTATTCAAGAATAGGCCCCCAGGTCGAATTTACAGTTCATCATCTGACTCTAAAGATATGAGAATGCAATTCCTGTTCGTTCTTCACAAGAACAGATTTGCCCACCAGATAAGGATGGTAAAGTATCTTTAATAAACCTTAACCAAAACTCACAATTCAAATAAGTAATGCCAACATCGGATTATTCAGTCATTAAATACAAACCGAGAAGAAATGCTTTAAATTATAAAGGACCTATTTAAAAATAACGCAACGGGGAGACAAATGAAACAGAGCGATCAGAAAAAAGCCAAAAATATAAACCGAAATAATGAAGGAATATCGAAAGAAAAGAAACAGGGCGATAAGAAATCGAAGAAAAAGAAAAGAGAGAATCTTGAGAAGTCGCAAGATAGTTGGTGTTGTCATGGTTGTGGTCAACATCGAGTATAGCTGACATGAGACCATGCGCACAATATTCGATATATTATCATGAAGAGTGTGTTGGTCTTACTAAAAATGATAAAGATAAATTTTTATGCCCCAACGGCTGCGATTAGAGCACTGACTTATAACAATGGACTGAAAGATTTGCTATTTCATGTGGCACAAAAAATATTGTGTTTGTGTATATCACCGTTAGAGCACCCTTTAAAACGATTACATAAAAAACATGTAAAACTCAACCAATCAGATGAAATTTTACACCCGTAAATCGAATTTAATTAAAAAAATATATTTTCTTGTGCCCAAGTGGTATTTTAATCGCTTATAAGGAATTAAACTCATTCCGACTTTAATTTTCAAAAGTTATTCTTAACTGAATCCTGCTTATGGGCAAGAGAGACGGAGCATGGTAAACACTATCTTTACCTTATTCCTTCTGCGGTGATTGCATCTGTAGCCAACATAAAAACATCAAATGGCATAAGCAAACGTTCCAGAATGCAATATTTTGTGTTGGTAGCTCCAACTCTGCCATAGGGCGAAAGAGAGAACTATAAAACTTGTGCCATGCTTTCCTATAGCAAAATGACAATACGCTCAGTCCATTGTTTTAAGTCAGTGGATTAGAGGCATTAATGACTGAGCAAATAAGTTCCTCTCCAAAAGGCAATTTTAATTAGAATTAAATTTCAGAAATTCTGAGTTTAAGTTTAAAGGCCTTATTAAACTACCGCCGTATAAGAAAGCCTAAAGTACTTGTTTTTTTGTATGTTAATTTTTTATATTTAGTCTGAGAAGAAATGTTAATTTTTTTTATATTCCTTTATATATGCAATAAAGCAAAGTTTATTATTCAAAACGTCTTTTATTGTATTAAACTATATTTCCTGAAAAAATATAGTTTTTAAATAAGGTAGGCCTTATTTGCCTTCGGTACCTTATTTAGCTTACTATTGTACAGCAAAAGTTTAAACATCGACATTAAGTAAATTCTACTAAAAACCCTTCTTCTTGTACAGATGTAATTTCCTTAAATGGACGCGAATTGGTGCGTTTATCCTATATCATCTAATGATATGTCTCGAAAAGGATGAAACATCGAAGCACGTCCTATGCGTATGCAAGGCCATTGCACATTGTCGTAGATTCCGTTCTTTTGGCTTATAGGGTAAACGCACCTATTACCGGCCTTCACTAGTTCCCGGCCACGCTAGCAAAACATCAATCCATCAACTTACACATTATGATCCTTTGAAATGTCTCCTTAAAACAACTGGTTTGTTGTCTAAGTACTACAAAAGGTTTGACAATATATTACTCACTCCTGAGAGTGCAGTTTACATTTTATTTCAAGTCTACCCTTTGCAATGCGCGGGAGTGAGCTTCTCGTCTTAATTGTGCTTAAGTGACGCGCGACTTTTATTGCATATAAGTAGCATTTTATTTCAAAAATAAGTTATTTAGGTGTATATATCTATAGGAAATACGTGTAAAGTTAATAAATTGGTCGGAAAGTAACGAAAAATTACGTAGTAATAGCAAAATTATCCTGGCCGGTTTTTGAAACAGTTTTCTGCTGAATTTTTAATAACCAGCCACAAATGGCCGGAGTCTAGATATCATTGTATTATATACCGGCCAATAATTTAAAGAAGGAAAATAACTTATTAGTACAATTATAATGAATATTTTTTTAGAAAATCGGAAGGTTATTTTATTAATAAACGGAATTACTTGATATATAAAATTAACGTTATAATAAAATCCCTTGGTTCTTTGAGAGACACTTTCTTTCAAAGATATCATCTTGACAGGATAACGAAAAATTTTTTTTTTAATTAAATAAACTCCAGGCTATTGTAGTAGTTTACATTACAGTCATTTAAATTATAAAGTAAAATATAAAATAAATGCTTTATGGAGTTGTGTCGTCATTTTATAAATGAGTTAAAGTTGTGGCCTGTATTTAACGCAGCTTTTGCTTGGAAGTATTTATTTACGGCCACAGTACAAATTTCGTAGTTGGAATGCAGTTGTTAGCTGATTTGTTTTTCTTTCAACATGATGTCTTCAAAATCGAGATCATACATGGAAGGTAGTCTTAAACAGCTTTAGATAGCATTTGGATAGAGGGAAGGTCAATAAGGGAAGGTAGCAGAAAATTCGGGGTGCGAAGAACTACACTACAGGATAAGCTAAGTGGAAAACTTCCTGAAGAGATTTCGACTCCTGGCTACTATCCTTACTACTTTAGAAGAAGAAAAAATAGTGAAATGGTGTATCAATTTGACCAAATGTGGGTTTCCCATTAAGAGAGAAGGTCTACTGGACACAGTACAGAAGATAATGAGGACGATGGCCAGAAAACTTAAGAATGGACGACCAGGCAGAACATGGTTCGATTCATTTGTAAAAAGACATCCTGAAATTGTACAGCATATACCGGAAAGCATCACCAAGGGGAGGCCTGTGATTACAGAGGCGTCAGTTAGATCATGGCTCAAACAATTGAAACATTATTTGAAATCAATCGAAGCTGAAAACATACTAAATGATCCCAGAAGAATTTTAAATGGGGATGAAACTGGGTTCAGCTTATGTCCTAAAACTGGACGGGTATTGGCTTTAAAAGGATACCGCAACGTATAAGACATCAAGCCAGGTAATGAAAAGATACTATTACCGTGTTATTTACCTTCAACGTAAACGGAGAGGTCATTACACCTTGCGTAGTTTTCCCCACCCAAAGATGTGATTAACAGCATTCCGTCCAATTGGTACCTAGGATTGTCCGATTGTTGATGGATGAACGGAAACATATTTTTGGAGTACGTTGCTAATGGGTTAGTTAAATGGCTGAAAGATAATAAGGTTCAAAGACCAATTATATTATTTGTAGACGGACATAAATCCCATTTAACACTGGAGTTAGGCCAATATTGTCATGATAATGAAACTATCTTATATGCCTTACCACCCAACATAACGTACATTATGCAGCTATGTGCATTATGCCGATGTAAGCGTATTCAGACCGTTAAAGTCAGTGTAGAGAAAAACTGTGTCAACTTGGCTGTAGACCTTTGCCAAGAAGTGTTGAAATGTAACGAAACTAACATTCTGTTCTCTACCAGAAACAACGGTGTTAAGATTGGTAACACTTCCAGAAACTATTCGTAATGGCTTTAGAAAATGCGGATTATATCCAGTCAACCCAGATGCCATTGATTACACAAAGTGTGTCCGAGATTTCATTGCCGAAGAAATAAGATAGAACGTATCACCTGAAGAAGGTTCAGATCGCTATGATGCTGCTGCTGCAAAAGTCATAAAATATATTGGGCCAAATTTACGGCTATAAATGTAGACATGTTATTGGAAGAAATTGAAAAAGCCAAAGTGGTACCTTCAAGCGCTGCGGACGAGTATCCGATATCTGATCGAACCGTTTTAGACGCTTTAGAAGACCTCGGCACCGGAGTGTATGACTTCGAAAACCAAAATGTTCTGGACAGCAGTTTTCAGATGTGTGAAACTTCCCAGTGCTTTACTGGTCCAAACATGTGAGGCGAATTTGTCTCCAGGTCCTATATCGGAATCTGTATCACCGATTTTAACATCTTCACAAAAAAACATGCAAGTCCTAAGGCGTCAACATCGAAAATTAGTGCATACCTTGGGTCACCAACACTGTCAACTAGTCGAATTGCGTCGCATTCTAGTACTCCTTCTCTTCAAAACAGGCTGTATTCAAGAGAATGCTCCCCGAGTGTGAATAAGCATTTGTCCATTCCTTCCAGCAAACATATTTTTTCCAAACAAAAGAGAAAGAAAGGTCAGAAAATGCCAAGTGCAATATCTTCCATAGATTGGAGAAAAATTATTATTACGAACGAAAATGAAAAGAAAGATAAGCTTGAAGCTACTAAGAAGAGAAGAAAAGAGAGGTTGATGAAAAGGGAAAAGCAAGAATTAAAAAAATTAAAGAAACGGCCAAAGACAATTCAAAAACGCGCAAATTGTGACGATGAACTGATATGTGACGTAGGAAATGATGACTTGAAGAACATTGGCTGCAGCAAATGTCCTAAAATGTACGGAGTTCAACAACGTTGAAGTAGCCTTCAATTCTACTTTTTATCGTCAAGACTATCTAAAATAAATGTACCTGCTTGCCTTTATTTTGTTTAAAAAAAAATATAACAATAAGGATCTTTAAATATCTATATATATATTTATTCCCTGTTTAAGAAAATATCTTTTAATCAACTGAATTCCTATATTTTTTCGTGCTTTACTTTAAGAAAATGAACTTGCTTTTCCTGAATAATATATTTTGATACTTTTAATTTTAGTCTTTTCTTTGCATTTTGAAAAATATTTGACTTTTCCTTCTGGCCGGTAATAGACGCGCTCTTGGGCGGAAATAGAATTTTCGTGGCCGAAATCTAACGAAAGTGATGTTTTGTATACTATTTGATTAGAATAATGTTTTAGAAAGTAAATATACAAAAAAAATCACAGAAATAGATAAAAGAGAAGTATACTTATTCATTTAAAATATAACATGTTTCACCAAAGCAAACTCCACCATTATACAAAGGATCGATTAAAAAAAAAGTGTTAGTTGGCCGGTAATAGGTACATTTACCCTACCTACTTCTTAAAACCTGCCGACTTCGAAAAAACGTCACCCAAAAAAACAAATACAGCTCTTCCTAGGAAATGTGAGATTGTTGGAGGAACTATAAAAAAAAACGGAGCACAATAAGCCAATGAACGGCTGCAGTGCAAAGCCCACTCACCGACCGCGCTTAATCAACCCTTAAATCTAAAAAAAAAAAAACTAGCCTACCCGGGTACTGGTACATTTACCTTACCCTAAGTACACGATATCTACCTGTACTAAAAAAAAAAAAAAAAAAAAATTATTATACCAACCTACAAACGAAAAAGCTCAATTGTTTTGTAATAATTAAAAAATAAAGACATGGCACCCGTGTCAAAACGGTAATCAACAGATGTTCACAAATGCATATACCTACTTACATACAAAATATATATACATATATAAGTACCTACCTATATCCAGAAATTTCGGGAAAATATTGTGCCACTTTTTATCACTTCCCGCAAAACACACACTCGTTGAGGGCAATCGGTATATAAATGACCGCGCGCATATTTCACATGATGAGGTCGCCTAGAAAGAAACGAAACACACAAAAATCCTCCATTCATATTAAGCCTGAACCTAGATAATCTGGAATTTTCCTAAAGGTAAAAGAGGTATAGGCAGGTATAGGTACGTTGCAATACATACATTAGATTGCAAGAAACCTTATCATCGGATCGCAATCCATAGACATTTTCTTCTTGTTCTCCCTGTTTTCATTTTAATTCAAAACAAAACAAAACAACGGTGATATGCGCGTTGAGTTTGTGTGCATTTTAACATAAACTTTGTATTTTTTTTCCCTTAAATAAAAATATCCCCGCCCACTTTTTATTAAGGCGGAGAACAACAAATATAAGGTCACTGATTGGCCATGAATTCATTAAGAAGGGGAAAAACACGAAGGCGCCGATGCCGATTCTCGAAGTTTTCCGACTGGTTGGTTTGTTGGTTGATTTCTTATCTTCGCTTTGCCCGGCAAAGTGTTTGCCAACGAATCGAATCCAAGTATAGTGGCGATGTCAGGCTGCCTTTTCATTCGTGTGTTATACGTCGGCACGTGTAGAATACGACGGTTTGCATTCCGCTAATCTTCTTCTGTATTCGAACGGTAATTCGCAGGTTGGCGTGCTATGGTGGTTTTTTGATAAATTGTTCAGTGCGCGAATATTTATGATTAAAAAAGAAATCGAGTTCAGTGGCAACAACAACAACAACAACATTTTTTGTGTCTTAATAATAATAATCAAAAAAGTTTTTTTTTTCTGTGCTAACGGATTGCTACAATTCAAATCGAAGTGAGTTCGATTATTAATATTGTTTTTGTTTTTTTGTGCAGTGTCCGTTAGATTATTTGCATTTTATTAAGTGACGTAGGTAGATAATTAAGAAGAAGAAGAAAAAAAATGAATAAAACACGCATCATCAACAGATGTGATGAAAATTGTTCTTAAGTTGACACCCCGAAACCCCAACAAAGTGTAATTCACCCGTAATCGCAACACTCTCTCAAGTGCTAATGAATATCAAATAATTATACGACGATCAAAAACGTTCATTTAGTGTTCGTAAAATTGGAGATTTTAGTGGATGTTTGTGTATTTAACTCTACAAAAGCAAAGCAAAGAAGAAAAAAAAATCGTCATCGAATTCAATTTCAAAGAGTGGTTAATAGAAAATCATTTAAAATCGGTGCGATTTTTCGGACATTTTTATCGTCATTGCGGATATTTTAGACGATCGAGAAAAGAAGAAAGCCTGTACGTGCGCGGTGTTGTTCAAATAGAAAATTTCTCAATTTAGTGCGCGATCCAAAACAGTGATCAACAGACAAACATAACGGTAAAATGATGGATTGCAGTCGAGGCGAATCGGATTTGGGAGATGACTCACCACTGGTAAGAAAACACACCACCATTCACCAATAATAATAATGATGAATAAACAATATTTAGGTATATGAAATATTTCCTCATGTTGGTATATACCTGAATATATACAGAAATTACACAGGGATTTTGTATGATAGGCTCCATCTTATAAGATAGAGGTATGTTTCAATATTTACCCAACGCGAGACGTTTGATTTGCGGTTTATTTTAAAGTAAACATTTCGTCGCGAAAATAATGATTTCTACAGAAAGTACCTACACGAACAGGATAGTCGTCGTCGTCGTCAACAATATCAATTTTGAGGTGATCGATAGTTTGCTTGATTGCAAATGAATCTTTGCTAATTAAGTATTTCGTCATGTAAACTACTATGTATAACAGATGGAGTAGGAGGAAAAAAAAAACAATTTATCGTTCCAGTAGTAGAAGTGATTGTAGGTATTTACATATACAACGATGCCATACCCAGCTGGAAACGGAAGCATTTCGGATGCATTCCAAACACATTCTGCAAAAGGCATGGAAGCAATACGCTCTGATACCCAGTCCATTTCTTTTAATGCATTGACGTTATACTACAACGGGAAGGTAATATACCTTACCTCTGCATGACCTGTAAGTTAAAAGGAAGCCGTTCTTTGGAAGGTGAAGGGAAGCATTCATTGCCTTTCAATTTTGTGGAAGCATTAATTCTGCCATATCAGGAAGGTGTTCGGAAGAGTTCTTTCTGTTTTCGCAAGAGAGGTAAAGCGATGAATTCTTAATACTTTCTTAGAAAAGTATGAAAGAGTGTGTGTAACCCAACAAATATTGTCTGGTCAATAGTACCTACATACAATTGACCTTCCTTTGTACTGAAATTGAAAAGTGGTCAAAACAAAATTTTTGGTTATTTCGAATATCTTTTTGACGTCGACAATGTATACCACCTGAAACACGTCTTCAGACGGAAATAATATTAGCCACCAAATAAATATTAATACAAACGGAAGTCTAGTTTAAGGCCGTTGTCACATCGAAAAACGAAAACGCTTAATAAAAAAAACTCACTTTTCCACCCTGGAACGACGAATATTTTCAATGGAACAATAGAAGTAAACGGTAGGAAAATTCTTATATTTTTATTATTCGGAAGAAATTATTAATTTTTTACATTGTTTACCGAAAAAAATCATTTTTCAATGTTTTCGTTGAATTTTCGTTCACAAAAACATTGAAATGAGAGCTTCTCACGAGAAACATGTACGAAATCAATAATTTTTTGCGATTAGTTAAAGGATATGAAATTTTCTACCTTTTTATCAGTGTTGGACAAAATGTAATCTGATTTTTTATTAACAATTACAATTAATCATGTAATCTGTAATCAGATTACTTTGTAACAGATAACACCCTCTACACAGTAAAAAATAATTCCCTAAAGTGAGTGGTAACAATTTGTGCCAAACAGGTTCGGCATTTGTCGATAAGATTAGAGAAAGCTCCACCTTGGAAAACTAAGATTAGGTTTTTATCCCTAAAATGTAGGTAGGTTTTTCTCCCTCAAATGTAAGGAATTTTGGTTTTTCCCCCTAAAATGTAGGGAATTTTCATATTTTTTTATGTTTTTCCCTACTGTCCAGGAGGTCTTTATACACAGTAAAAAATAATTCCCTAAAGTGAGTGGCAACAATTTGTGCCAAACAGGTTAGGCATTTGTCGATAAGATTAGCGAAAGCTTCACCTTGGAAAACTAAGATTAGGTTTTTATCCCTAAAATGTAGGTAGGTTTTTCTCCCTCAAATGTAAGGAATTTTGGTTTTTCCCCCTAAAATGTAGGGAATTTTCATATTTTTTTATGTTTTTCCCTACTGTCCAGGAGGTCTTTATACACAGTAAAAAATAATTTCCTAAAGTGAGTGGTAACAATTTGTGCCACAAAGGTGGTGCGCTGGGCATGCTCAAACAAAATATTGAAAAACAATGATTTGACTTGTTTTCAAAAACAATGTGTGAATTATATAAACGAAAATATATTTCCATAAAAAATGTATCATAATACCTAATTTATTGAATGTTCTCTTCCTCATATCCAAAAGAGCTAACATTTCGGGAATTTTACGTGCTTTATAGTTTTTCTAGAGCCAAATACCTAAATTCATTGAATGTTCCATTGATTTGAGGAAATTAAACTGGTTTTCCCTTTCTATCAGAGAAAATTACATTTATTTTTAAGGTGTAGAATAGTCCTCTAATATTTTTACAGTGTAGGGACGAAAGAATAAATGAAATTTAACGTGAACTAAATGAGCTCCATGAGTCTGCGGTAGGTATAAAGTTTCCGAAATTTAAAAAGTTATCTTTGAAAACATGTTGTTTAACCCTATTTTTATTAGTCACAGAAAAAAAAAATATTAGAGTCCACTTTCTATACAACAAGCAAAAAATTACAAAATTAAATTTAGTCTTTTCTTTCTTGCTGTGAAGTTGAAATTATCCGTCTGTGGAATGATCTCCCCGTCAGAATGCAAGCGGCTGGTACCATCAATGCATTTAAAAAACTCGTTAAAACGCACATAATATAGCTCTTTTTTCACACTATTTTCTTCTTCTCCGCAAGAGAATGCTAGTTAGTTGATATTTGATAGTACACATAATTATTTTTTTTTTCTATTTTCTTTAATGTCATACTTGAATTGTCATGCCTACTTATTTTTTTACCTTTTTTTTACTGTTTGAATTTCGATGTATATCATTCTAACTACACTACAATAGTTGTACTACTCAATAAGATTTCAATTTTGTGTATGTTACCGAAATAAATTTCATTCTATTCTATTCTAAACTAAATTCATTTCAATTCCTGTTTTCAACCTCGTCAATGTGGAAAACATTGTCTCAGCTATTTCGGTTGAAACTGGGCTGAGTATAGCTAGGAAACAAATTTGAGTAAGGCCGATGGATAGCTAATTTCTTCAATAAAAAACAACTGACTATTTTTCATGTGGAGAAAACTTGTTAGATTTTTTTGCGGGTCCAAAAATGTAATATAAAAAAAATAATTAAAATTTATTTTATTTTTTAAGGTACTTTAAGTTATATTTATAGAAATACATCTAAAATGCCATAAAAAGTAAAACAAATAATTTTTTAAGATATTAAGCTATATTATAATTAAATACAATAAAAGTTGTTGTTTTAGCGACGAAAAACAAATTAGGCTTAGATTTAATATTCCCTTTAAAATGTGAACAAAATATAAATACCACTGCCATGAAGGTACGGTGAACCATCTACTGATGTGCTTATGTATATAAATACATACATAATGGACTGCTTATTGTAAGAATTGCTACAACCATAGAGTGGGTTAGAGTCCCTAAAATCCACCCCATATATACGGCCTTGATTACAAGTTAATCTGATTACACATTAATCGATTACATTTTAATCCCACTACATGTTAATACATTTAAGATATTTGTATTCTAATTCCTCATAAAACTCCCTAAAACTAATTTCATACGAGAACAATACAATTTTCTTTCAATTAATTTCATTATATTATTAATTATTTTTAAGTAATCTACAAAGTAATCTGTTACAATGTAATTACAAATATAATTTAATTAGATTACTTGGTAATTTCACTAAAATGTAATGGAATTATTAATTAAATTACACTGGAATCAGATTACGTCCAACACTGCTTTTCAGTATAAAAATTGATTGCAAATATTCGCTGGTGCAGGGTGGAAAAGTAAGTTTTTCCATTCAGCATTTTCGTCTTTCGATGTACCGACCAATTACAAATATGAGTTTCTAGGACACAGCATTAAGTCAAACTCATCGACTTAATATGTGGCATCGAGAAAGTTTGACAAAAATCAAATGCTTGTTCAAAACGAGCTAAAAATTCCATTTTCCCCATGCTTTTCGCAACTTATCATATTCGTGAGTTTTATCACTGTATGGCTGCACACTGTAATTTAAAGTACATTTACGCTAAAGTAATGGTCCAAATAGCATAATATTTTCGAATGGATTCCTATAGATACATAGGTGCATAAATTTGGAAATACCGTATGTTGTAAATTTTATTTCTGTAGGTATTATTTTGTTATAATAAGCGATTTTATTTTGAATACGTTCATGGGAATGTTTGAGCCACATTTTAATGTGCTCATTGATGTCCGTCTGAGTATAGCTTCTGAATTATTTTTTTGTGATGGATGAATGTTTACATATAGTCTGCGAACTTCAACATCTTTTGGAGTCCCATCCACGAGAATTCCTCTAGTTACATTGCCAGTTGATAGCTGCTTCATACATTTCCTAACGGAGGAGCATCCGACCCCCTTGCCCCCGATTTACCGCAGTTTTTCCACATTTAAATGTGAATTAAAGTGTATTTCACAATTATGAAATTTTTATTTTATCTTAGCAATTGTTGTTTCTCAATTTCGTCCATAGAGTCTATTTGCAATTTAGAGAGATCCTCCGATAAAGTTAGTGGAATTTTAGGAAGTATATGAAAGCACTCACAAAAACAATTGTTGCCCTTACTGCTGTTTGAACAAGACTAAAGAAGCGTTTCCAACGGAAGAATAGAGTGGAGTCACCAGATTGCATTGTCTCTCCTTGTCTCAAACTTGCACTCTAATATAAATTGTTCACGGTTCCCACCAGAGTGGATTTTACAGAATAGCGTTAGATTTGATAAATTCCTAATCTCACGTTGGTGAGATGATGAGAGAAAATGCAATCTGGTAACTCCACTCTACTCTGCCATTGTAAACGCTCCTTAATTCAAGTTTTGAGTGCCCGTCCTTGCACGAAGCTACAAAGAATCGAGAAATGACGTCAAAATGACGACAAGCAGCGCCACGTTCAAATGCAGTCAAAAACTGACAAGCAATAGATAACACGTGCCTATGCAATAGCACAAAATAGCTGGCCATACACGAGAGGAATTTTGTACGGATTTGATCCGCGGACCAGGTCCTCTGTCGCCCCTTAACGTGGCGGATCTGATGTGCGGGACCAGTCCGCGGATATATTCGCTTTTCAATATATCAGGTCCGTGGTAAAATTAACTGCATGTATTTCTATTGTTTTTTCTTCTTGCTTGTTTGAAAGATCTGGGGACTTTCATGCCGGATCAGTCTTATAAAATGGCACCTAGGAGCAAGAAACAAATCGCTGTAGTGGCTGCAGGTATTTCTGTTTTAAATTAGAATACGGTTATAAAAAATAAGGAAAGATCAAAATGGGTTAAAAAGTGGTTAAGTGAAAAAAATATTTTTGGACATATGAAATTAATTAAAGAGCTCCGTACAAATGAGCCAGATGATTTCAAAAATTATCGACGCATGAGTAAGACAGATTTTGACCTATTGTTCTGTACATAAATTCTTTGATAATTATTACCATAAGGATGGTGTATACAGATCTTCTGCCCCTGCTCAACTTCTCCTGGAAGATTCAATTTTATTTTTTTATTTCCGTATTGCTCTTTAAATTTTGTATCTTTTCTTTTACTAACTTAACATCTGCTTCCGGATAGTCTTTCTTTAAAAAACTCACAATTTCTTCATACGCCACGTTTTTTAAAATTTTATTTTTATAATTTCTGCTCTTAATTTGGCAAAGACATGGGTCTTTCTTTATACATGCTAATAAATTTTGCCGAAATTGGTTTTACCACTCCATTTTAAATTTTTTTTATATATCTAAACTGGAAAGCCCGCAGAATTCTTACTACATCAACTGCACTGTTAATGGCCTATGACGGCCTTGAATCAACGGAACCGTTCCACGAAGGAACTGTACCGCGGAACTGATTCACTCGTTTTGCTCACTAACATGCGGAATTGGTCCGCGGAACAGGGCCTCAACGGATCAGATCCGTCGAAAATTCCTCTCGTGTATAGCCAGCTAATGACGACAAAAAGGCTGCAAAATTAAGATATCAAAAAGAGATTAAAAACAATGGAAAAATTTGTAATATTAGGCTCTCTAGAGTGTCAACTAGGATTACGTTTAAAAGACAGCAAAAAGTTGGTTAAATCTAGGTTCCATTTTGAGTAATCAAAGACGTTCTTTCTGTCATTCTGTGATCACATTCCGATTGCATTATTTAAACTTATACCAACTTGAATTCCTGAAAGACGTCACATATGTAGACTTAAAAAAAGTGCCAGTCAAAACGAAATCTAAATTTGACGGAAACTAAACTCGATGGTCTAATATTGACTTAAAAATGACGTCGCTGGAAATGGGTTAATCAGGGGCGAATTTGATAACTTGGCCGCCCTAGGCCTATGGAATATTGCCGGCCCTCTACTCCCTGTAAAACACAACACGAAAAGTGGCAGCGAAAATACCAAATAACCCAGTACTAATATAGTCTGTAGAGGAGCAACATTAAAATTTTAAGCTGGCAATTTTTTGTCTTTATTATACTGAAATTCATTGGAAAAAAAATATTTTTTTCCCCAATGAATTTACAAAATGCATTGAGATGCAGAAAAAAATATCGAACTTTTCGACCCAGCGATCAGAGAGATCTCATCAGTGTGGTATCTCTGAACGCCTTCCACAGAAGTTCAATGATAGAGGTCACCCAATTGCCCATATAAATACTTTTTAACAAAAGCAAGTGTGAATTATATGGTAGCAAGTTTTCTCATTGCAATTTTCAAATTAGGTGATTAATCCCCTTGTTACCGTATGGCACTCGGATAACCCAAGTAAAACTGGAAAATTTTCGTTTTTATTATACTGAAATTCATTGGAAAAAAAATTAAAATGATTCGCTTGAACTTGGAGTAAACTACTTAGTAAGCAAAGATCCAGTTCGATGATCCAAAATTCTCATAATTGTAATCTCCATATGCGTAAATTTCTTTTTCGAGGTGCTTTTTGGACACATTTTTGAATTTTTAAACGTTGACGTATGGGTTGGCGCGACTACTAAAAAAAAATCTCACCCAGTTTTGTCGCCCTCCTAAATTTACCACCCTAGGCCCGGGCCTACTCGGCCTATAGGGAAATCTGCCCCTGGGGTCAATAATAAGTCAATAATAAACAAAATATCGATGAACATGTCTGTCCTAGTTTCGTAGAAAACTGACGTCTAAATGACGTCGAAATGAGCGAGGAATTCATAATCTATTTTCAGTTAAAAAATGACGTTCTATAAATCAGATAAGTCTTAAAATATTTGTTGGGTGAAGAGAATGGAGATGTTGCAAATAAAACCAGAAACTGTTAATAGCAAATAATTACCAAAATATCTATTTCATTCACACAGTTATTTATTACAAAGGTTGTCAGTTATTACAAAACTATATTTAAATTAATTTAAAGTAATTTCAACAGAATAATATTTTTTTCGCACGCACATTATTTATAAAACAATGCTATCATTTATTACGACAATAAACAAGTCTTCACTTATTCGAATCTCGTACTTACATAACTGAAAATAATTCTAGTTCTTCTAAAATAATGCACAAATCAGAATATTTCTGTTCTTAGAAAAACAATGAAACTATATGCCTCATTTCGACCTGCACGCACTCCCTCCAACTAGTCTCTGCCGCATAAATTTCTATCTATTTGTCGATAACAACACAAATGAAGATATCCATTCATTACCTCTGCCTTCTCTAAGTATGTATTCCCTGAACGGTCCATAGAATGGTCAAAAAATACGACACATCAATATATTACGTCTGCCTTCCTAAACCAGGTCAATGTAAATTCCTGTACTCATTACTAATGCATTCCAGGTAATCTTGACAGTAAGCTTTGTTTAATTGGAAGTATTTTCGTTCTTCTTTCAGCTGTGAGCCAGCAATATTAAAAGTCTTCACAGATATAAAGTCTGTTTGAAGCAAGAATGAGTTTAGCGCCTTAGTTCTTCTCGATTTTCGATTTCTCAAAGGCCTTCGACAGCGTTAATCATAGTTTACTTCTACAAAAGCTCTACATCAGGTTTGGGTTCAGTTCTTCTGCCATTACGTTGGTTAGAGAGTTTTTATCTGATCGTAAGCAGCGAGTTAAGATAGGACAAGCAGTCTCTGGTTCGTTACCCATTCTCTGTGGTGTTCCTCAAGGATCAATACTAGGCCCTTTATTGTTTAGCCTATTTATAAATTTTCTCCCACAAGTGTTAGAAGATGCAAAAGTACATCTATATCCCGTCGATGTGCAATTATATCTTAGTAGGCCTATAGGACATCTTGAAGACTGTATTTCGCGAATGAATTCTGAGCTAAATAGAATAAGCGATTGGTCGTTATTAAATTGGCTATTGCTCAACCCTGCTAAATCGAAGTGCATTGCCTTTTAGGCCTCATCCCTAGATATCTGCCAATAATTTTAAACAGCGTAATACCCTAGACACACGGGATATATCAATGATCATTGACGGAGAAATGATCATTGCATAGCTCGTGTGTCACTGCATCATTGGCGCAATGGTCATTCGTTTCGTCATTGCACCAATTACGTCCCCACAAGCTCATTCGTTTGCAATTATGCATTGCTCGTCATTTCTTTTAGCGATAAGCGCACTTTCAGCGGTGAGGAACTACAAATTATTTGAAAAATCAGCTGATTTTCTAGCCATCACTGTCAGATGTCATTTGTGAAATTGGCTGATACATTTTTCAAAATAAATTTTGCATGTTTCCCAAATTATTGAGTTCTTTAAAAAAATTTCATACATTATAAATGGAAAAAGAGACGAAGAGACAAGCAAGATTGTGGAAAACTGCTGAAAATTATAAGTTGTGCGAGCTGTAGTGCATTTATATAAAAGATCTGAGAAAGGCATGAAGAAATAGCCACATATACGTGGATATGTCTGTGAAATTTAAGGATATGGGAGTAATCGCCAGTATGCACAATTGACACATTTAATGGATCAAATCTAGTTTGTCAAATCTAATTACGTGAAGACCGTCATTGCCATGTGCCACCCCAAAACAGGAATGATCATTGGTCCAATTACGTAATTGAACCAATGATCATTGATCTGTCCCGTGTGTCTAGGGTATTATACTGCCGCTACATAATAGGGTTAATAATCTTGGGATTGTTCTAAATAGTGTGATTAAGTGTTGCGATAACGTTAATATGGTGATCAGGTGTATGCTAGACTGCGTAGGTTATGGCTTCCAGCGAGTATTTTGCCAAGAAAAATTCATATATGAAGCTTGTGAAAACATTAATAATTCCGTACTTTACTTTTGGCAGCGCAGTTTTCCCAAAATTAGATAGTGTATGTGCCCGTAAGATTCAGGTTTCCTTCAATGATTGTGTCCACTTCATTTCTGGTATCTGTGGATTTGACCATGTCCCACCATATAGAGCCCAACTGCTTGGTTGCTCCCTGAATTCTTACCTTAATCAACGAGCATTATTTCTTTAGTTATTAGTTTTATTTTATTTTATTTATTATTAGCATCATTATAATTTTGTCTACTTATGATTTATCTTTAATTATTGAATTCTTGATATATGCCTTTGAGTGTTACATTTCTAGCTCCGATTAATCTTAGAGTACAAACAAAAGATAGTAAATCTTGTGTAACAAATTATTATTATTATTCTAGAATAGCAATATCATTCGGTTGTAGTGCTCTTCTAGGATATCTATTCTTACTTTAAACTAAAAATCTGATATATTTAGTGCTGCTACCTGTTGTTTATAATTTAAAGCTAGATGATTTGTGATATACTTAAATCCTTTATTAAGGTACCTACAAACAAAACAATAAATAAGTCCATTTTAAACCTTTACTGTTTGAAAAAACTAACATTGGTCCAAGGCAGAGCTGGGAAAGTACGGAAGAAAAAGTACTTAAGTACAAGTATCGAAGACGTAAGTAGAAGTACCGTATATATGAAAAGTACTTGTAACGAAGTACTAAGTCTATAAAAAGTGCTGAGTACTTTTTGAAGTACTTTTTAAAGTACTTTTTTAGAATCTTTGTACGTTGTCAGTATAATAATGAAGTTTATAGAGTTCAGTTAATAGATATTAAATAATAAATACCTTTTGAAAAGTATAATATGTATAGTAACAAGTGGTTACTATATTTATAGTTTTTTATAGTTTTCGCCGCTGCACGTAGAGTAAAACGTTCACCTATCATTGCTACTACACTCATAAAAACTATTAAAGGTCCGCCGAAGCACCCATTGTCGACTTCATAATGCATAAAAATTCTAAGGAAAAAATTTTCAGTAAGTTTCTAGTAAAAACTGAAGCCTACCTACATCAGGTCGAGGCATCGTTGATTTTATATTGGAGCGAGGCATTGCTTGCTTACCCTTGGTTATGTCATCAAGTTGAAGCATCGTAGATTTTATATTTGAACGAGACGTTACTGGTTTTTGTTTTACTTACCCAGTCTTGTTTGTATGTTAATAGTTTGTCTAAAATTCTGCCTTGACGCGTGAGTGCGGCACATGTTTTAACAGTTCTTTGCGTGCTTTAAATCTCAACATAAAAGGAGTTGGTCCAATGAGGTTTATGTATCGAATCAGCCCAACAGAATTTCATTCGTTATTTAAACATTTAACACATTTTATAAGTTACATTAGAATGTTTTTTGCATATGAATGCACAATATTGATTGCATCTGTTGGGAGTAGGGTCGTTTCCAGAGTAGTGGCCGACAACTTAACGATCATTTCTAGTTTATATTAATATAAATTGGTTCCCATTAAAGTTATTTTAAATTAACTATGGGTTGGTGTTTGTCATTCAATATACCTTTTTCTGTAAAAATAAATCGGAAAATAGTATAATTTTTGAAAAAACGTAACAAATCCACTTTTGCCCCGTTGTTGACTACGCTCATCCTACTGTAAAAAATTTAGTATAAATTTACTAATAAAATAATAGTTACCTCGTATTATTTTAGTAAATTTATATCAATGCAATTTTTTACTAATTCATAGAATTTTTATTTTTACTCTAAAGACGTAATAAATTTTACAAAATTGAGTAAGTAAATTTTTTTACAATTTTACTCTACAATTTCTGTCTTTTCGCAATTCCGATTACATAAATAGCGGACTCTTTCAGGGTCATTAGAATTTTAATGTTTTCTAAATATGTAAATGTTTTCTAAACGTTAATTTATTACTAAAAACTTTCAAGCAGTTTTTCACCGGGCAAGTAACTATTTTCTGAAAATTAAGGTGACGAACTACATACATGAAAAATTACCACATTTGTTGTACTAATTTTTTTATTTACACTTCAAGCGTGTGTAGCTATCAATTTAAAATGTAATTAAAAGACAACAAATGTAGTAAAAATTTACTTACTATTAAGATTGTAATATGTTTACATGAATTTTTTAGAGTGTATATCCGCCCAGGAGGTCTCCAGTGTTCGACCATTAAACTTTAGGTTGACTTAATTGAATTACTGAACAAACCTAAAGGATATAAATGACTTGAAATTGAGACTACAAATAAAAAAAATGTTTTTCGAAATAACAATTATAGATTTTTAAACGGTAAAATATTGCAAAAAATTAGTAGGTATTAGAAATAATAAAATAAAAGTAATTGGGTAATTCATAACACAAAAAAAATCATTTTTTTTTTAAAGTAAAATGTAAAATTTTAAAAATTCACATAACAGGTATACCCAATTATCAATACATGAAATATATAGCTTCGTAAATAGCTTATCTGAGGTCATAGGTTTTTCCATCGATCCTCTTATATAGTGCGTACATAAGGATCTTAAAAAATAAAAACAATGAATCAATTACAGCAAATAAAATCTTGATTTTCAGCTTCATTGAATGGCATTCCTGAGAAACGAGTACATTTCAAATAATACCACTTTTCACATTTATCGAAACCTATATTTTTATATTCGACCTTCACTGACATCAGTATCTAAAACATCCTTGCACTCATGGCACTGAATCTTGGAAGTTAGCTTTTCTGAATTTCTCTCACATATTTTAGGTGCGTTTTTTTCCTTCCTTCGCGTGTTTGCCCGCTTCAAAAATGTTGGTTTTTCCTTTTTTTTATTTCATCTGATATTTCCCACTTCAAACTGTTTTTATAACCTAAATGAAATCTATAGGGTATATTATGTTTCTAATTCCGTTTGTAATACCTCGAAATAATAGTGGTAAACAAATCGGGCAACTCCTACGTGGAGTTGCCATACAAAAATTTCGTTTTCCACTATCTATATGGACACTGCCTGAGAACGCGTCGACATAGACAGCTGAAATTTGGTACGTGGTGTTTTTATAGTAATAAAAAATAAAATTACAAAAATGAACTAAATCGGGCAACCTTCTTGGTGTTGCCATATACAAATTTAGCTTTTTTACATATACTGTGAAAACGATCACTCCTAGACATTTTTATTGTACTAAAAACTTCGTCAGAATTCGAAATCCTATAAAATTGGTTATAATCATTTTGTCTGTTCGACGAGCCGTTCCAGAAATAAATATATGCGAAAAACCACTTTACAAATCAAACTTGCATATGTATATCGGTGACCATACGAAATTGACTTTATACGGGCATTCATCTAAGGCCGTGATTCCCAAAGTGGTCTATATCGACCCCCAGGTGTCGACATCGAGTTGCACGGGGTCCATGTCATGTGACCATACGAAATTTTATACGGGCATTCATCTGGGGCCGTGATTCCCAAAGTGGTCTATATCGACCCCCAGGTGTCGACATCGAGTTGCACGGGGTCCATGTCATGTGACCACACGAAATTTTATACGGGCATTCATCTGGGGCCGTGATTCCCAAAGTGGTCTATATCGACCCCCAGATGTCGACAAGGAGTTGCAAGGGGTCCATGGCATGTGACCATACGAAATTTTTATACGGGCATTCATCTAGGGCCGTGATTGCCAAAGTGGTCTATATCGACCCCCAGGTGTCGACAACGAGTTGCAAGGGGACCATGGCATGTGACCATACGAAATTTTTATACGGGCATTCATCTAGGGCCGTGATTTCCAAAGTGGTCTATATCGACCCCCAGGTGTCGAAAACGAGTTGCAAAGGGTCCATATCATGTGACTATACGAAATTTTATACGGGCATTCATCTAGGGCCGTGATTCCCAAAGTGGTCTATATCGACCCCCAGAAAACGAGTTGCACTGGGTCCATGTCATGTGACCATACGAAATTTTATACGGGCATTCATCTAGGGCCGTGATTCCCAAAGTGGTATATATCGACCCCCAGGTGTCGACAACGAGTTGCACGGGGTCCATGTCATGTGACCATATGAAATTTTATACGGACATTCATCTAGGGCCGTGATTCCCAAAGTGGTCTATATCGACCCCCAGGTGTCGAAAACGAGTTGCAAAGGGTCCATATCATGTGACTATACGAAATTTTATACGGGCATTCATCTAGGGCCGTGATTCCCAAAGTGGTCTATATCGACCCCCAGAAAACGAGTTGCAAAGGGTCCATGTCATGTGACCATACGAAATTTTATACGTACATTCATCTAGGGCCGTGATTCCCAAAGTGGTATATATCGACCCCCAGGTGTCGACAACGAGTTGCACGGGGTCCATGTCATGTGACCATACGAAATTTTATACGTACATTCATCTAGGGCCGTGATTCCCAAAGTGGTCTATATCGACCCCCAGGTGTCGACAACGAGCTGCACGGGGTCCATGTCATGTGACCATACGAAATTTTATACGGGCATTCATCTAGGACCGTGATTCCCAAAGTGGTCTATATCGACCCCTAGGTGTCGACAACGAGTTGCAAGGGGTCGATGTCAGCGAAAAATATAATTGGGGGTCCATGAGATGTAAACGGGGGTCAACGATAGTGGATCTCATTTAAGCAGATCGTGACTTTAATTTTGGCTTTCCATGAATGGTATAATCCACATACTCAGGTACGTATTTACTTAAATTATAAAACTACTTATGAAGTAAAAATTCTTAAAACATAAATGCATTTGATATCATTAAAGGAATTCCTTTAACCAAAAACACAGTTGAAAGACGTATTGATAAAATGAGTGAAAGCTTCTTGTGTAATTATTTTCAAACGACCTATTTCTCTATACAGCTGGACGAGTCAACTTTACCTGGCAATGAAGCATTATTTTTGGCCTATGTTCGTTATTATGGATCAAGAAATCCGAAAAGAACTACTCTTCGCGAGATCTTTCACAACCGACACTAAATGCGAATCAATATTTAATGTTTTGAAGGATTACTTCACGGAAAAACAATTCCTTTATGCTATGGTTGGGCGTTATCGTGGATTTATAACCTATATAAAACAAAATGTACCAGGGGTGTTAGTAACATCGACAACATTTAGTTGCTAAAAATCTGAATGTTAGATTGCATGAATCTCTTCAATTTGTCTTTAATGCAGTAAAACAAATCCGAAAAAACGCATTGAATACGCGGTTGTTTGCGCAGTTGTATGAAGAAAATGTCGAGAACTTTCATCAATTACTCCTTGACAATGAAGTACGCTGGCTGTCGAAAGGCTTATGTTTGATTGCACTTTTTGAGACTATTTTAGTGTTTGTGGATTCTAAAGAACCAAGTTGAAAAGAAAATATAATCAAAAGGATACCAGACATTACCTACTTAACAGATTTGTTTACTAAATTTAATGAGGTTAACTTGCAGTTACAAGATGACAGTTTAAATTTGATAAAAAAAAAGTTCATCATTTCAGCGTTCAGAATTAAGCTAATGAAGCAAAACTTTGGACAAATTGCCAGGAAGACGACGTTTCAACCTACGTTCAACATTTACATAAATGCCCTCTATTCAGATTTTGAAACTAGATTTGGGGATGTTTTGACTATGGCAATACCACAGTGGATATGGATTGACTGGTGACATTAAAGACATGGTTCGGATGTCATATTACATGAGGAATAAGCACTACCGAATAGCTTAAGGTACAGTTTAGAAACGGATATCAACAAATCTGGCTTCAAAAAGACATACTTGTCACTTATCCTTATTATGGAATATCAACAGAAAGTTTTTAATTACATTTTCATCCTCATATCTAGTGGAAGGGGTTTCAGCGCGGTTCCCAATCTCTTAACAAAACAAAAAAAAAAGAAACAGACTGGACATCATTAACCGAGAAGATCTGAGATTAAACCTCTAAACACGGAGAGAATAATTTACTGATATTAAGCAAATGTAGATAAAAATCAAAGTAAAAAAGCTGTTGATTTTGCGCCAAGTAAATTTTTATTATTTTCTAGAAAACATTTTCTTGATTCAACTTTTGAGTGCTTGTATCATTATCAAGTAAATTAACCTAAATTCAAGCGGTCATATTTCCTTACTTCTAGCATTAATAGAATAAAACTAGACATGTTGAAAATTCATACTGATGCTAGCTTTCCTATATTCAGAAAACCTTTATGCCAGTTTCCAGCGACCTGTTTACTTGAATTAAACATTAAAAAATTAATATAAGTAAATGAAATGTCTATAACTATCTTATTTTGCCAATAAATTGAATTTCAGTTTTACCATAAAACGAATAGATCAAGAAAACTAATTCTAGATTTAATTTATTGTAGTAGTATACACGTGTATTAATTTGCTTTATGAGAGAATCTTTATGCTTCATGCAGGCAGGAATGTATATTTGAGCAAAGCTTTTAATTAATGAATCTATCAAATTATTTATCATTTATTGCTAAAAAAAAAAATCGTGGAAAAATCTAGAAATAAAAACCAGTTGTTTCCATATAAATTGTAATCAATTTATTCAGTATACCTAATTATATTAAAAAAATATGTATATTTTAAAATTAAATAAATTTATTAAATAACGATTTTTTTTTTCAAATTATTAACTTCAAAAACTTGTTCACCATGTGCTAAAGTGTGTAGTTGAAATGGTTTATGCAAAAGGCTTTCTATGTTGGAGCAATAGTATTGTGAATTTTCATTACCAACAATAAAACAATTAAAATGAGCATCTCTTCTAAGTATGTCTACGCCCTTTAAAACTAAAAATACTGCATTGGTGAAAACTAATATATCAATTATTTTAAACAGTTTTTCATTTTTTATTAAATAAAAGTTATTTTTATAATCTGTGCCTCGATATACAGTTTGTAAGTGGAATATAGCCGTCCAGAAGGGTATTTTCCTGTTTTGCCATAATATGTTTCCTAAAATTGTATTTCTATTACTTAAAATTCAAAAGTACGTAATGTTAGTAGAGTTAAGTTACCTTACGTTATTTGTTGAATTTTGTTCATATTTGACTTGTTATTTCTTTAAAATTATCTTCGTGTAAAAATATGTTTTGGTCCACGTAATGCTTAACTATGTCCTAAACTAACTATGTTCTAAATAGTAGGCAAGATCCTTAAAATAATTAAATAGAGAAATTAATATATGTAATATACATACAAAATCTTTTAACCTTGGCGGTAATTTAGTGCAGAGCGATGAAGTTGTAGATGAAGACACTGAGGTTATTGTAGAAGAAGCGGATGATTGGGATGTTGATACACAATTATAAATTTTTTGCAACCAAGCTTCCACGGGATCCATATTCCAAACTTTCAGTATATCCCTTTGATTTACATTAATTAATGGAAATTAAAACAATTTTATTAAATTTACATTAGCAACTCGCCACTTGCATAATTTTTCTCGGAATTGTATTAAATTTCCGGAACAGGTTTACTTTAGGAGCACTAGCTCAGATTTTACTCACAAATATGCACGAATATCCAATTTTGATTTGGTGCTCACGTTTCCGAGATATTTAAGTTTAAAAATCGCGAAATTTGCACTGCAATTTGACATTTTTGCAATTATTTAACTCTTCTTCTTCTTCTTCTTCTTCTTCTTCTTCTTCTTTTTAGTATTAAAAAGAGGCAGTGGTAGGTATATACATAGTTAGAATGGAATAGGAAAACATTTTATAAAACAAACACACTAATAAAAATTTGAACCTTTCAATTTGCTGTAAAGGCACGTTAAATTCCATTCTTCTAAAATCTGATACAGAGCATCCGGATGGTCATTAAGCGTTCCCAAATTAATGAAACTTGCGACGAAACTGTGATCTTCCATTTTATAACGGGGTAAAGTAGGGTGAAGTAGTGGCAGCAACGGTGCACAAATGTGCTCACTTGTTTTCAAAAACATCAGTCAATACTGATCGCTACTAAAATAAATGTAAGCAGTTGAAAACTAATTTTTCTTGTGTGTTCTCACACATTCTTAAATGTTTTCTATTGTTGCCCACTGACACGTGTATATTTTTGAAAGTAATGTATAACAACAGTAAATTAACCGTTTGTTTTTATCCCAACAGCAACAAACCTATGTCATTCATTTATTGAAATTAAGAAAATTATTCCTGAAATTTACTAAACGTTTGCTAAATTCTATTTATTTGTATGATGTTTATTGAGTTCTAGCAAATAATGATTGATTCTAACATTTAAGTTTAAATTTTTACCATATTTTCACACAGAAAGGGATATTTAATAAATTATTGATTAAGTTCTGTATTCGAGAAGAATTTGATAGTTTTTAGTAAATTAGAATAAATTTTGAAAACTTCATCTTTCTCGATACTAGACAACAATTTTTAATATTAAGAAAATTTTGATTAAATTGATCATTTTTTGAATTGATTTTAACAAAAAGGGTTTTCACTGTGTTTAATAAATCGAAGATTTAATGTTAGTAAAAAATTCTTTCCGTGAATTGATGCCAAATGTTGAAAATTTATTATTAAACGTCAGGTTCATCCTCCCCCTCCCCCCCCACCCTACTAGAAGCAATTTTATGTAACTAAAGTTTAATTTGGTTCGTTTTAATTTGAATTTAATTAATAAATGTAAAAAACTTACATGCGTTTTTTAAAGTTTTCACACTACAGTTAGAAAATAAAATTTTTCAATGTTGTCAAAAACACATTTGAAGTAGAATGAATTTGCAAAAAAATCAATATCAGGTAAACAAGGGTACCCAAAACCGAAAAACACGGCATGTTTGGGGACCTCTGATCTGATCTAATAATTGGTCTTAGACCAATTCTAGCTTTCTTACTTGTTATTTATAAAGAATTCTTTCCAAGCACGCGCTTGAAATTGACTTAGGTGCACTTTCTTCATTAGAAAGGGTCTTACATTTTTTTTGTAATTATTTTACTTGTGTAGGCTAAATATCTATCAAAGGTTGAAGACGGGCCTGGACAGTTATTATAATAAAACATAAACGATGAAGGATTGGAGCAGTCAGATGAGTCAATATTTTCTGTGACAAAAAAAAAGAGAATCCTGAGTCCTCGTCTATGATTCCTATACAAGCTATAAGCAAATTCTATAACCTTGAGCAAAACGATTATTGATATGAGAATTATTATCTGTGTATTTTCTACATTCACCGTATCTTCGATAATATTGTTTATTACCTGTCCGTTATTATCTGAACTTTTTGACTGTGTCTTACCCATTCTTTCAATGCAAGGCAACTAGGGTAAAAATAAAGCGAAGTCAAGTCCCATATTAATTTTTGCAAAAATTTATTTTTTGTATTTTATTTTATTTATTATATTTTTTTTTGTATTTTATTATTACATTATGTTATTATTTTCTTTTTATTATGTTTCGTCTTTTTTTGTTTTTCTTAATCTGACCAGCTTTTGGAACTTCCGCTTTTCTTCTTCTGTTGACAACGTCTCTGCTAGAAGTTTGTAGTAGTTGAGATCACGTCTTACTTTGTTTCGTGTGCTCTTCCTCTGGTGTGTATTTTCTTCTCTTGCTGATTTCGTTGTGTTTTCTAGTTCTTCCTATACTCTCCCAGAGTTAGCTTCCGAAAACCGTTTTCAAGATCTCACAAAAATTTGTCTTGGGTAATGGCCGCCCAATATTTTGTGGCGTACTCTGCCATTCCCTGATGGTCTTCTTGTAGTCAGACTTGAGAGCTTTAAAGGCTCCTGGCTGGAGGATATGCATTGTATTAGGAAGGAGAGCATATAAAATTAGTGCATTGTTGCTGTAAAATTCCCTCAACTCCATCGAGAAATGTGATTTGTCTCCATCTACTAAAAATAAAATTGGACTCCTGATATTATTTCTATTTAGCCAGTCGTGGAAACCATTACCAACATACTCATAAAATGTTCCCGTCCTCATACATCCGGTTTCAAATCTCCCAAGTATCCAATCGTCCAGCATACTGTTCACTAGTTTTGCAGGTGGTCGAACGTACGGAAATATGTACTACCATTGGTGGCAATGTTTCACCACATGCGGCGAAGCTCAAAAGGACAGTTAGGATCTCTTTCTCATTTCCCGATGTAACTTGGAATACGTTGCGGTAACATTTCGGGGCAACTTTTGGAGTCATGCTAAATGCTGTTTCGTCAGCACTGAAAATTCTTGTTGCAACTAATAAAATATCTTCACTGTTTCCAGATATTAGAAAATCTTTAAGGTCCTTGAACCATTTACGAATTTCCTTTTCTGTTATATAGTAGACCTAGCATTGAAAATTGGTTCAGGTGTGCGTAAGGCTAACTCCGGGTATATTTTAAGGAAAGAATAATAACATTTCTTTCCCTGGCCTGTTATCTTAAAAAGGTGTCGTTCTTTCTTCATCACTAATAATTTTTTCAACAACATTTAGTAGTTCCTTCTGTTTTAGAGGAAATCCGCATTTAGCCATTTTTATTAAACAATCTACAGGACAGTTTTCGGAACCATTTTTCCAACTCAATCAGAAATCCGGCCAGTAATTTTGTCCAGTAGAGTAGATTTTCGAACACCATACTCCCTACTTGCCTGCCGGATCTCTATTTTTCACTCTCTAATTAATTTTAGAGCTTCTGCTAGCGCAGATTCGCTATACCGATGAATCGTACGCTTCATATCTTTCAAAATAAATTGAAATTAAAAAAAAATTAAAATTTTGTGACTGAAACGGAGTGTGGTCGAATAAAGGAAAAAACTGAATTAACTGTTTCCTATTGTCGACCACTTGATAAAACGGTGGACGACTACTGGAAATACGACGTATTTTATAAATTCTTTATGGAAAATGCCACTTTATGCATATAATATTCAAATTTAATTGCTTTAACATAAAAATAAAAAATAAAAAATTAGTTTCCGTCCATGTGTCGTTGAACTTAGGGAACTAAGCAAATTTTGGTTTTCTTTCTCTGACGACACATAGTCCAGTCAATATGAACTAAAGGTCTTTGCCCTATAAAATGTGGGGTAGTTGTGATTTTTATATATGTTATTCAGTTCCGGGCCCCGATGAAAAATCCAAGGTTAAACCCTTGAGGGGGGGCCGCGCGGTCGCCATCTTGGATAAAAGGTACTAAAAATTGGTTTTTTCAAAATAATTCCTCAACGGTTGATCCTACGACAAAAAATTTAAGGAGACTAAAGTCCCTACATTTTTTGTACAAACACTTTTTTTGTAAGTCTAATGTGTACGAGTTACATTGGCGGAAACGTGAACATTCTTCCAAAAAAATGTATATATATAGTACCCTTTATACAGGGTGTTTCGTTCATGGTGGTCTATAGGACAGGAGGTGATAGTAGTCACCTGGTCACACAAAAATTGTATGGCAAGGAGAACGGCATCTCAACCGTTTCGGAGTTACAGGGTGATTAAGAAAATTTGATAGTCTTTCACAAAATACCTTGTATTTTAAAAAGTACAGAGTGTACGGCCACTTACAGAGTCCATTGTATGCAGAACTTCACCTTTCCAACGACTGCTCGACCAGCCCCGTTTCAGGCTCTTCGGTGGATCTTCTCCTTCGAAACACTACCTTGCGCAGATTTCACTACTGAATTCGCTTCGAATGTTCTTGGGCATAATTTTCGCGACGCGTTATCTCCTCATTGACTTCTTCCAAGAAATGCCTTCGCTTGAATCGTTTCTTTGATTGCCATCTATGTCTGTCTTTCCAAATGATCTCACATGTTCGAAGCTACAGGCCATTAGTTAGTCTTTCGCTTACATGTATATGTACGTTCGAATTAAGTAGTTGGTCTATCCCCACTTCTGATTTCGTTGAATTATAAAATTCTTATTTGGCTTTTTCTGCTGATCCGATGATATGAGCCGATCGTGGTGAAAAGTACCTTAGTACGTATAGTAATAAAACGATTCTGTTTTTCGTACATACCTAATCTACAAAGTAATGTTGCGGTTATATTCGAAGAAAAATTCACTGGAGTAAATTGGTTTATTCTTGAGTTTTAAAACTTGAAGTAGAAGAGACGACGTATTTTTCCGAACTGTTAATTACAATTATAAGCTTCCGTCGTATAAGTTCAACTCCTAAAGGTGAAAAAGCTACACAGCGAGTGACTTTGGGCTTCCAGTCAGGGACCATTTTTTTGGTCTCTGGAGACCTAGTGACTCGTGTTCGTATATATACTTTGGAGACGCAAAAAGTCTCTAAAGAGACCAAATTCTCTCTAGAGATTTTTTGGTCTCCGAACTTTGTTCATTTATCGTCTCCAGGTCTCCGGATATGTCTTAATCGATGCCTTATGATACTCGGAGCATATTTTATTCACAATACTTATTTCTATCTAGCGGGGGAACGCTTTGGCGGTCGGATGTATCTTGAGCGACTTTCTTGGGTGAAAAGTGAACTTTTCTACTTCTCGTGATTGTGCGTCGTGAAAAATGACTTCCTATGAGCAAAATGTTCATAACAAAGCACAAATGGCCATGGAAGAAAGAACTGCAAAAATATATGCCAAATGTAGTAGCTGGGGTGTATGTGACCCAAATGCAAGAAAATGGGGTTTCCGGCGCATAAGACGCCCCCGAGAAAGTTTTCTGAATCAGACAAAAAAACACCACTCGTTAGTACTCGGCGAGACCTTTAATTCGATATGCAACATGCGGTATTGGAACCTATCCCCCCCTCGCCGGGGGTTCCTACCGCCACACTAAAAGTATGCAGACAAAAAATTTCTTCTACGAATTGTAGCTGCTAATGAGCTAAGGCGAATAGTGAAACCAGTTTTCCGATCGGACATAACACTATCGAGTTAGAACCGATCTAAGGTGCGAAAAATCGAGTACCTCAGTTCGAATAAAAAAGATCTAAATACTAGACAGGTGAGTATTGTGTTGGCTATAAATAGCCATTTAAGGATCCGAGCATAGGACGTAAGGAATTCGGTTCTGTACTAGATTTTGCAAAATGTATTAGATCACTTCGACCACCCTCCCCAGCTTTCTCCGCTGAATTGAAATAAACATTGCTAATAAAATATGTTCACAGTATCATAATGCATCGTTTAAGACATCTCTCATGGCTGGAGGTTCCGGGCCTGAAATGGGCATTCCCATTTTATCACCAAGGATATATTATTTTCAGGCCCATCCGCGCGGGGGGAGGGTGGGTTAAACTCCTCTCATGGCTTGAAAAAAGTTCTTTGTGTTAACTTCGGAGTGATAAATCGAGCGATTCACAGCCACATATTAATTCTGAAGTAGTGATTGCAAACAATTTTTAGTAAATTAATTTTTATTTGAATGGAATTTTATTGTTATAGAACTGTTTTATATTTTAATATAATACTAATACTTTTTAAATTAGACACATCTTTTAAAATTAACAGTTAGATTCCTGTTTCATTCCTTTTGCACACAATACAAAATCTAGACTGGCATATCATAAATATTTTCAAAAACCATATAAAAAACTACTCTGAATATGTAACAAAAATTTTTTTAATGAAATAATTTTAATTGTGGAGTGATACGAGAAGAATGAGGGAGTGCGGGTATAAAAAATAATTAAGCAATATAATTATAGTGTGAGAAATATATAAGCCGCCACAGATCTTCAAACTATACCTTGATCTGTTCATTACTCCTCTAGAGGGCTGTCTTTTTCCCGGAGCAAATGAAAATTTTAGATGACACAGCGTGTGGACAATTCTTCGAAACTTATTAATTAATTAAAGTATTTAAGTTTATGTAGTTCTCTATCTCAATATCTGATTTTTTTAAACTTTTTCACTTTTCCCCATAATATAAAAGTATTAATAATTTTTAAGATAATTTATGACAATCTCTTGATTGAAAATTAACAAAGATCTCTGGAGAAAATTCCTATCATCTGAATTTGGTTATTTTAAAAACGTCAAACTTTGATAATATAATCCAGGTGAAGCAACCGCCTTCCCCTCCTCACAAATGGATACGCTTCCGCTTAGACGTCTCCTCGGCAGCGGCACAATGGAGTATTATTATTTCTTTTGCTTCAATATTTACCTGTATATTTTTGAGTAAACCTAATGCTCCACGTTCGCATTTGCGTGAGTATACGCGTCGTTGTGTTTGTGTGTAATGATCAAAGGCCGGGGGCCTTATTGAATAAATCACTGGAATTCGTAATCGGATTCATTTTGACGTTATTATACATAAATTATTGAATTTTTTATTGAAAATAGAAAGGGCGCTAGAGTTTAACTCTTTCGAGACCCTTATAAAACCTATAGATCTATGTGGGCTCGAAAGAGCAGGTCTCAATCCCTTTTTCTATTTAATTAGAATGAAATGCTCAAAATCATTTTAATTGTGAAGAAAATCCATTTTCCTTCAAGTAATTCATAATTACATTAAAAAAAATGCTTTATATGATCTACCATCAACGTTTGGCTACCTGAGTTCATGGTAATGTACATAGACAGCAGGCAGTTTAGGGTTTCATTGGTGTGCTGATGAGATCGCCCTGTGCTGCTGACCGAAACACAGAATATACTCTCACAATTTGTTTATGAAATTTTTTATAGTTAACATTTCAAATCAAATTTATGAATATAATACACAGGTGTTTCCTCCTAGGAGGTCAATAGAGCAGAATGTTATAGTACTCATCTGGACAGACCAAATATTGTATGCCACGGAGGGGGCATATCAACCGTTTAGGAGTTACAGAAAAAGTTTTACACAAATAATCCTGTATCTTAAAAACTACAGGACGTACGGTCACAGTTAAGAGCTCATTAGCTCAAAACCTATTCTCAAAAATAGTTTGTTCCCTCAAACAAGTCATTTAAAAAAAAAAATATCGGGTAATTTCAGTATGACCTGAATAGATTTTGAGGTTATATAAAAAAAATATGTCAAAGTAAAAAAAAAGGTAACAGAATCCGAAATTTTTAGTTTAGACAATCATAGTTTTTGAGGGTAGAGGGGTATGGGTCTGGTTGAGCAGTCGTTGGAAAGGCCATGAAGTTCTGCATATAACGAAGTCTTAACTGTAACCATACGTCCTGTACTTTTTAAGATACAGGGTGTTTTGTGAAAAACTAGCTTTTCCTCTTATTGATGTACCACCCCCCCCCCCCTCCATATAATTTTTGGTTTTCTAAGTGAGTACTATCACCTTCTGCTCTATTGACCTCCTAGGGGGAAACAAATAAGTATACTTAGATGCAGCCCCCTCCCGCCTGATAATTATCCTGCCGGCCCCAATGACAAGGTTACTTAAAGACAAAGTTAGGACACAGAAGAGTTTTCCGATTGTTTTACATTTAAAATGTATACGGCAAGAAAAGGAAAAAAAGAAGAAGAAAAAATTAAAAAATCAAACTCTCTTTAAAACTTTTATGAATAAGGATAAAAACTGTGAAAGCGCAAATTGGATGCAACGAAACAGAATGGCAAATGTTTCATTTTCTTAAATAAATGAGAAGAGGCGGAGTTTTCACGTTTTACTCTCATAAAATCCTCCCGTGCTTTTGTGAAAACAGGTTTTTCTGAAATATTGAGAGAATTGGCCAATGTTTTTTATAGCATGGCCAATGTTTGTTAGTGTAATTTCTATGCTAATTGAGCAGCACGTGCTTCTGTTTACATTCGTTTTGCTCTGAAGAGATTAAGTGGGAGAAACTCATGCTGGATTCTCTGATTTTTGCGAGAAAAATGAGAATTTCATTCGACATAAATTTTACATCTCCTTCAGTACCTTGGCCAAAGCGAAATTTATCTTTTTCTTAAAAAGGTGAGGTAGTGTTACCCGATGTACATCATTATGAATAGTTTGAAAGGATTTTGAAGATATTCAATAAGATTTTGTAGTTTGGGTAATCCTACGTTCTCTCGATTTTTGTTTTTTTAACTCGTTGTCTCAGTTGCACCACAATAGTGCATGCCAAGTTATTTTTCGCCATTCATGCAAAAAAGGAAAGTACATATATGAAATTACCTGTTTCTGCTTATTTAGTTATCTTTACCCATGTTATTTATACAGAGTTATGTAAAGCCTTCGACAAGTTATTTTACTCCATAATACTGTGTAAAATAGAAAAGTATTTCTAAAATGGTCGGAGTCTTATTTAGAAAACAGAACATATACCAAATCTATTTCTGCCATTCCATCTCTGAAGTCTTGAAGACCTCGTCAAGGGAGTCACTTAGGCCTGTTGTTTTTTTATTCTATCTGTTGACGATATTGTCTCTGTTGTGCATCACTGATTTATGCTGACGACTTTAAGGTTTTCTCTCTTATTAAATCTGTTAACGATTGTGAACAGGAACAAGGTGACCTTCATAAATTTTACGATTGATGCAAAAGCAATAATTTAGTGCTTAATATCAACAAATATGAGGTTATGACTTTCAATAGGAATCAGAAGCCAATCACTATTTTCTCTGCGGGTCTTGTCTCTTACTTGGGTGTCAAATGTGACCAGAGATTGTATTTTATCTCCCACATAAACTACATGGTATCAAAAAGCAGTTCTACGCTAGGCTTGTATACTTGCTTTGTGAGTTCACTTCTTGAATACGCTAACTTCGTCTGATCTGAATTTGGAGGCACATCGAGTTTGTCCAGCGGAGCTCTTTTCGCTTTGCTCTCATTACTGTTTAAATTATATAATAAAAAAAAAAAAAAAACAAAAAAAAAACTATAAATAAACACGAACGATTTTCGGAACTTGTATGCCATTTGAAATCACCTTCAGTTCCCATTTGATTCGAATATATAATTTTTGCCGCCTTTTCTCACTTTCCTGCATACCTATGTAGATTGAGTTGTAAAATAACCCCTAGAAACGGTAAAAAACATTTTAAATCAATCAAATTTAATTGAGTTAAGTTTGACTTTAATATGACCGTTATGCGTTTATAATTATTCACTTAAACACAACGATCTCGACACAGATCTAATCCAAATGCAGTGCAGCGAGTGTTATGATGGCAGGCAGCTAGACATTCAATATGTTCAAAAATTTCTCTTGTCAACAAACACGTGCTCAGCGCCAACAAATAAATTAAGAAAATCCAATAAGCCACCCAGAAATATTTACACAAACATTCTCAGGTAGAAAGAATTAAAAACCTGAAATCACCTGAACCGACCGACCGGACGGACTGATGCGATGCGATGGATGGTGGTTGTAGATAAAAAACGTCACTGACAGACAACATTTTATAAACCTAGTAAAAAGCCAATAAATGGTCGATTTCACACGATGCAGCGATGCAACAACGGTAGTATATAGGTAAACGTATAGGTAGGTAGGTATCTTATCGATGAAATTTTATCTTGAATCGATCCACTATGATGACCGGCAAGAAACGGGCCTCGGTAGCTGAGTTTTATGCGATCTTGTATATGTATAGAAAAAAAAAAGAAAAAAAAAGAAAAGAAAGGCGCCTTGTGTCGTGCGCTCTTAGATCTCACCATTTTATGAAGGAGAAAAAGTAGCCGCGCGACTTTACAATCGATCCGACATGATCACCTGAGTTTGGGCCAGTAGTGATCCTCCTCGTCGGTGGTGTGTCTTTCTACTATAGAATTTGATAATAGCGCGGTGTTTGTGAGTGAGTTTGAGGTGGCGAGAAGATTTACTGTGGGGAAATCTGATTTTGACGGATAGCACGTGTTGCACAACATCCATCAGGAAGGCCATATAGGACAGTTTATTTCAGGTTAGCACAGATCGATTTTTAGCACCCATTGATACTTTTGTTCCGCTCAGAGTTTTTCTAGGAGTTATTTTTTTTTCCATTCAATTTAATTTTTCCCGTTTCATAAGATACTTTACCAGCGAATCACTCAATTATATCTGCTGGACGACAACGACAACAACGACGACGACGACGTCTCGATTTAGCAATTTTCGATTAGACGGGAAAGGGGAAATAATTGGCTGGCCTGATTCGAGTAGATCTACTCTCGAGATCGAGACAAGTTTATTTTGTTTCTCATTTTTGTGGTGGTGTAGTAGATAGGTAGTTGGTATAGGTAGCTCAGGCTAAGTAAACATATGATCTTTGTAAAGTTAACGGTAAGTGCCCGTAGTAGTATTAGTTATATAGCACTAAATTGATTAATTGTCTTCGGAAAAAGATTCTCATTCACTGGGATTTCTTGTTTTGGTATTTTTGTGTTGTTGTTGTTGTTTTTGCAAATAAACTGTGGAACACGATGAGATGGATCGTGGATGTTGATTAACACTTGTGTATTGTGCAGTGTTGTCACTTTTATCGCTTTTGAGTAGTAGTCTAAAATCAGTGAATACGATCTAATGATTTTTTTGAAATGATGATATTTATCACAAGGTAACGGTTACGTTGGATTTTGTAATTGATGTCAAGTTTGGAATCTTTTTTTTTTTTTGCTAATAGTAATATAATATCTACACATACGTATTTATGGATTGTGCATAACTAGCAACGGTACATTAATTTCACGAATTCGCTTCAAATAATTGTAGTAATCACGATAGCGACAGGTATTTCACAAAATTACAGTTGGAATTCCAAAGCATGAAAATTGTAGGTATATTTTTACTTTATCAATTCTGACGTTTCTGTAAATGCATTGTACCTAGCTTAATTAGGTATGGCATGTAAAACAATTGAAGATTTATGCTTTACATAATTTAAACTATACAAAAAATCATAGAAATAGATTTGTAAATGTTCATGAAAGCGTAGGTAAGCATGCGTTTTGGATATTTTATATGTGCAATGATGTCTTCTGATATTGTAAACTGATACTTACTTACAGATTATTACTATACTATTATGAGTATGGGGGGAGACGGAGACCGTCTTCAAAGCACTGCGACCTAATGGTTCTCTTGTGATATGCCATTGCTATTTTCGCTCGTTTTAGGCAGGTGTTAGGGTCATTAAGATCTGTTTTCCAGACGTCTGATGGGATTAGAAAACATTTGTTCAGACATTGGACTATCTTTGCCTACAAAGTCCTGCGCATTTGCAGAGTACTTGTTCTGCCGATCCTACCTCTTCGTTGTAGAATCGGCAACTGTCGTCTGTGGTCTTATCCATTTTCTTAAGCATGTGTTCTTAAGTGGGCAATAGCCAGTCATGATCCCAATGCATAGCCTGTTCTAGAGCTTACCACAGTTGATGACTTTTTTTAAGTTAATGAACTTCTTCGTGTGGCTTAGTTCAGGAAGGTTCTAGAATTATAAATGGCGAGTCTTTTCTGTTTTGGACATTATTTCTACTTCTAGTTGGTTTTTTCTAAGGCCGCTCCTTTCATACTAAGTACTCTGCTGTCTCATTATCTTCATGCCCCAAGTGCCCTGGTGCCCATCTAAGGATTACTTTAATATCCTTTGAATCTAAGGATTACTTTAATATCCTTTGATAGTACCTAAGTCTAGAACATTCTATAGTCCGAAACCAGCTTTGATGTAAAGGAATTGATGTTTAGTGCCCTTATCACGGTTTGGATATTGAAAGAGAATTCGTTTGAAAATTAAATCCTTTGTTTACAAGAGCCAAATTGATAGGCACTGAATAGGAACTCTTACTTTATGGGCATATCTGACAGCACACAGTGGAAGCAGCTCCTTTATCAAAACATTTGCAGGCACTGACTAGAAATTCTGACTGACTTTGTTGGGACTTATCTAGAAACATATATAGGCATCAAATAAAATCTTTACCTGGCGGGTATAACTTCAAGGCATAAGGGCTTATTTACGAGCGCGATTTATCGCATGCGCATGAACATGCATACTCTTTCTACATTTCGTGCGATACAAAAATTTATCGCAGCAATGCTCTTAGTGTGCTGCGATTTTCACCCTAACCTCAACATTTATGTTTGTTTACATATGTAATTGGATGCTAAAGTTCCGCAGTGATGTCGAAATTTACTATAATATGTAGATGTATCAATATAAAAATATAAATATATGTAAATTATACACTAATATCTTCTTGCCACTACAAAACTAAACAAATTAAGTAGTAGCCGCTGTCAACCTTGCGAACGTATATCGCGCGATAAAAACCAGCCGTAAATAGAGATAGATCTATAGGAAGAACAGGAAGTCAGTAAAATATCGCACGTTATCACATCACGCTTGTGAACAGGAGTTAAATTGGAAACAATGCCTATGGGTTAGCCTGAATTGGCACAAATTAAATAAATTGCCTTGTTGATCTATAAAATGTATCAAAATGGCGATGTGAGATTTTGAAAAATTTCCTAGTGTTTTGAGATGCAAAAACCTCTATATGTCTTTAAAAATACGTCCCACTTTAATCTACCACTATTTTGAAATTAATTATTAATAATTTTTTCTAAAAAATTCTTCACTGAATTTTGAAAAAAAAAATGATAAAATATCAAAATTTTTAAAGATTTTGAAGGCGCTTCAGTAATTTGGAAGTATCGGGCATTTGAAAATTCAGCATGAATTCCTCTACAAATGTGTTCCATTGAGTAAATACTGTTGGTAGACAATCAATTCAAAACCCAAACTAATTATCGCAATTTCTTCGCTACCTCTTCTTTTCACGAACAGATCCCACTTCTGAATTTTCAATATGGAATGGATATAGGGTAAAAATATTTTAAAAGAAACGAAAATGTTTTAAACCGAATTTAATTTATTTAGAAAACAAGACGGCGTTTTAATAACCGAGAAACAATTAAACATCACCGGTGTCAAGGAAGGAAAAACAATGAATACCCGATAACGGTTGAGGCATTCTACAATCCAATAGTATTTTTGAAATCACGTTGAACTTGTTACTTTTGTAATTTATCGTTGCCAGGTAACCTGTCATATTTAGTATTTTTTATTATTTATTTTTATTATTTTTTTTAGTATTCTTTCTTAAGAGTTATTTTATATTTTAATATAATTACCAACGTATTATTTAACCTTTTATTAAGTACATGTATGAAAAGTCTCTAGTGATATACACCAAAGGTCTCTGTTGGGAAAATTTAATTTCCTTTGTAAGTTTTCACCTAGCTGAAAAACAAAAAACAGATTTTGTTATATTATAGATATAATGACATGTGTTTTATAACTATTTCAAAGATGTCTGTAACCATGACCATTGTGCGTAAAAATGTGTTAGTTGGTCACTTGCATGTGGATATTTTACGTTCTTTAGATGCTCTCATAAGCTGACGTTCATACATAGCCACCTGTGAATCTGGGACATTTTTAGAATAAACCAGGAAATATGAGTTAATTCTAAGCCTTACTTCTTGAATTTAAGTTTTCAACGCAATTGTAATTCGGACGGGATCTCGAAATTTATATTGAAACTTGGATTGTTCAAGTATTGCTTTCAAGCCTTAGAACAAATTTTGAGTCATAGAAAGGGGGATTATGTTTTTTTTACTCTTTCGAGACCCATATAGAGTCTGCAGGCAAATTTTTCAACCTACTACATTAAGCAGAGAATTAAATGATAAATACCAAGGTACTATCAGTTTTTTGGCTTACAGCTTTCATGAAGAAATTCTGAGAGTATACTGTATGGATATGTTTCGATTAGCAGTACAGGGCGATCTCATCAGGACAGAAATGAAACCTTGAACTTCCTGCTGTCTACACTACAGTTCAGTGTACTGGGGCTGGATTCCGCAACTGTGAAGAATCGAAAAACTCTCAGTGAGCGCAAGTGTACACTTTTCAATTTCAAGCGATTCAGTAAGTAGCGGTGTACACTTAAGTGCTGAATGAAAATTTTTCTGTGCTGAATGTGTTTTGAATTGTTATTTGAAACTATCAGTGAGAAAATATTTTTTTTTAAAAAAGTTAATTTTAGTTATAACAAATGAGTATGAATTCGCTAGTATTAAGGCGAAGAGAAAGGTAAAGACAAATTCAATAATCTATTATGTTTGAAAATTTTTAAACATTCTAGACAGAATTTGATTATAGTAGGTAAGCATCTGTGTGTACAATTTTTAGACAAAATTAATCCGTTATTTTATACAACGGAGCGTATTTCTGGAATTCCTGTACATTTGAGATTTCTATGCGTATTGCGTTTTTTTGCTACGGGAAGTTTTCAACGAGCGATTGGGCAAGATTTTATGTCTTGCATGTCACAAATGTCTGTGAGCCGAAGCATACATGAAGTTGCAGACATTATAGACATTATCAATGAAGTCTCTAATCAATGTTTACTTTCCTGGGCAGCAAGATGAAAGTGCCATCAAACAGGACTTTTACCAACTAGTATCGTTCTCGGGAATCGTGGGTCTAATTGATGGAAGTCACATCAAAATTAATTCCCCAAGCAGCGACGTAGAGCACATGTATTATTGCCGCAAGGGCGGTCACTCAATAAATGTCCTAATAGTCTGCGCATGACGCTTATATATGGCACCGTTCTGCATTACAGGAACATTTAAGAAAGAAACATTCTCGTGGAGAACGAAATTTCTGGCTTTTGGGAGACAGTGGCTTCCCTCTTCCAACCCTGGCTAATTACACCTATTAATTCATCGTCTAATCAAGGAGAAGAACGGTTTAATATTGCCCATAAAAAAATACGTTGTATTGGAATTTTAAAAAGTAGATTCCGGTGTTTATCGAAAGACAGAGTACTATGTTATGATCCTGTAAAAGCAGGACGAATTATTAATGCCTGTATTGTTTTATATAATGTCTTGCTTAAAGCGAACGTACCACTGCTTGAACTAACAGAGGAAGCTTAAGGGCAAACTAATGAAGATCATATTATGATTGACGATGAAAGCGATGATAATACGTTATTAGAAGAAAGTATTCGTCAAATAATTGTTGACAACAATTTTACTCATTTTTAATATCTTTTATTATATGGAAAAAACAACCGTAAAAATGTATTGAAAAAATTATTATTATTATAATTTTTTTTTTTAACTTCAATTTTTAAATTTTTACAACCAATTCTTTTTTTCTGACTTGCGCCACTCTTCTTCAGCCTCGAATTTTCTTTGTTGCAATTCGTAATTTTTTTTTATATACTACAATTTTTCTTCCTCTATTTTAACTAGCTTTTCCTCCAATAACGGCTTTTTCCCAGAAGGTTGCCGCTGCCTTTTCCTGGGAGCCGTTACATTCCCGCGCGGGGGGAGGTTTTCCTGAGCTCTCACCTACTGGTGTCTCCTCTAGAAGCCATACCTCAACCATTTGCCCCGTCGTAATGTTCTATAAATATTTTAAAATATAAATAAAATGTGTTTTTCATTAGAAATAAAATGTTTGAAAAAAGCTGTTAGCAATACTTACATCCGCGGTATTAAACAACTCTTCTACTTCTTTGTTACCATGGACAACAGCTGGGACCATAAGCTGGAGCACTCTTTTTTCAAAATCCGTTAGGAGCTTAATGTTTTTGGGACCATTCACCCCACTTCTCTCAAAAGCCGCTTTGAGAAGCGCATCTCTTTCCTTAACGTTAATTCTAAAATAAAAAAACAAAATGTTTAATTACGAGTATACCGAAGTAATTTCAAAAAACTCACTCACTTTTGATCGCACCAAAACTTTCTCCACTTAGGTCCATCCTTAATAGATCCCCTGAGCTATTTAGTTTATCTACTAATTCAGACCATTTTGTTGCCCTTGTATGGGCTCCATCAATCGATTCGAATCTGAAATGGAAAATTTTTAATTTCAAAAATGAAAAATTAAATTAGAATAAAATTATCAAAATGCCATTAACATAATGTTATATAAGTTTCTGCAATTCCTCGTTAAAAGAAAAAGGGAAGAAGAAATCTTACCTGTCGTCTGCAAATTCTACGTCAATTTCCATAAAATTAACTAATTAGAGAAATTTTCCAGCCCGAAAAATATTCCGTTTTCTCCTTTTCCTCGTCTAGATCGATTTCATGCAAGCCGTTAGAAAGATCCAGTGTGCTGGAAATTATTTTGAGTCGTTAAATTGATGTAAAATTCATTTGATATTTGGAAGTATATAGGCGTCAGAGAGTGTGATGCTATCAAAATATTTGTTTTTTTTGTTAATTTATAATGTAGAAGTTAATTTCTTAACAGAATCCCACCCCTGCCACCATTTATTATAATACGGAATCCAAAAGAGTATTTTTTTCTTCGCTTCTTTTGAACAGGGGTGATATAACTGTCATTTTGTGACAGTTTCATGCTGAGAAGGAGCTACCGCATTCGAAATCTTACTAAAAAGTGTTATCTACGATTTGCAAGTAGTCCCCTAATAAGATTGCGTGTTATTCACAATATTTAAGAAATATCGTGACAAATTTCATACGGTTAAGAAAGTTAGTTAGTTCTGTGAAAACTGTTTTGGACAATTTTTAACTGTAGGATTTTACAACGCCAGTGATATCCATTAGAAAGGCTCAGTTATGTAGGCTTTTGCTTTTGTAAAAAAAAAAAAACAAAAATTATATCAGCCTGAAATTTAACAATACCGAAACGAAAATTAAAAATAAAAATTAAAAAAATAAATAGGCCCCATATAAACAAAAGGGAGTGAAGAATAATTTCCCGAAAGAACCTCACAACTGATGGGCTGATGTTTCGCTTAATGCCATTTTGATAAGCTTATTTTCAGAGAGAATGCTTTTTTAGGCCCCTGGTAAACAAACTGGCATCCTGGTGCTAAAGAAACGGATCGCGCAAGTAGTACCAGCGTCGTAGTTGCTCTTCTTACAGCTGTCAAGTCGACAAAGGGAGGACTTGGTACAGGACTCCAACCTCCTTCCCGGAATAGCACCCGTTCAGAGGGACAGTCTGGTCTGAAGAGCTGCACTCGTCCACCAGATCGAGGTTACAGCATCACCTCTTACGGAAGTCAAGTCGCCGTTAAGAGGACTTGACGCTTTCAAAATGTTGACAGATCCACAAATTGGTCAGTTCCAATCTGGCTGCTTATCGAGCAAGTTATAGACCAGTAGCCAGGTATTTAAGCCATCACAGTTTCCTGCTACAAGTAGGTACATATTAAACCCACACAGTTTCCAGAGTTAAGCAGGCATTCAAGAGATATCACAGTTTCCTGCTTCTAGCAGACATTCAAACAACCACAGATCATTCTTCAGCAGACCTTTTATCTATACAGGGCAACTCCCTCCTATAGAAGACGTAGCAATTGTGTACACATTAGCGCAACAAAACTTAGCAACCGCCAAAGATTTTAACTCCATTGGAGTCAAGCTGAATATGTGAATGTATCTGAAATTATTGATGGTTAGTTTTATGATGGTCATAATTGTTATATTCAATAAATTATACACACATTATGAAGGGGTTTCGTTCGCAAGATCCTTATTTTTGTAAAATACATACTTATGATTATCCTATTTACGACCTTTTTTTTTTGTGGCACTTCTTCTCCTCAAAAGGAAGAACACAGAGTACGTCTTATTGCAAATTTGATAAGATATGATTAACGTTTTTATTTATTTTTAAGAGTTTCACTTAAGAGCAATTAAAGACTTCATTACACGCAGTTTTTCATTCACTAATAACGCTGCAACATGCATTCATCCATCATTTAGAGATTCACGAATTTTGAGCAATTACGGATAATTTTATTAAAGGATGCAATTAGACTCCTCGGTGGTAAATTGCAGGTCTTTTAATTAACAAAAACGAGATACAATTAATCTGAAATGGTCATAAATCTACTTCTGTGGTCTGAATTTATACATATGTATGTACAAACATATAAAATATATGTATATAGATGAGGTGCGTTTAATGTATTCAGCACCTCAGACGCAGCTATTATACAACTATTTGGTCACGCTACCGACCGACGCAACCATTACGGGATTGCCAACATTAGCAGCATATTAATATTTTTTTTTGTTGTTGTTGTTTGTATTCATATTTAGCACAACATGATTGCAATTGAAATATGTCTGTTGCATTTCTTTCTATCAAATACATGAACATGTGGAAATTGCCTACTTACTTCACCGCACCCACGATTCTGTGATATAAAAATAGCTTTAATTACAAACGTGTAAAAATGTGTAATTATTTAATTGCATTTCCTTGGTTGTATGCACTTACGTAGACTGTGTTATATTTATGCAACCAATTAAAATTTATATTATGTTGAGCCGTATAACGTTTAAGCTATAAAATTATTGTTACATTATTATAGCTTTGACAAAAGAAGAATACTCCTCCGTCTAGACAATATTGTTTGTTAAGTTACATGCTACAGGCAGTCTAGGCTCAAAAATAAAATAGAAATTAAATTTAAATTTAGAGCGACCAAAATCAGATTAACAGAATTAAATAGTTGAAGTATACTATTTAGTTGAAAAGAATTAGTTCATAAATTCTTTTGTAGATGGCGACACAAGTGACATAGCACAAGATTTTGTGTGAGCGTGTGTTTGGAGTGAAAGCTTTATTAAGACGACAGAAAGGTATTCCCAAGGGATTTTTCTTTTTATAACCTATATGAGAAATCATAGGATATACAAAGTTGTCATTTCATTTGTAACGCATAGAAATAATTATGGTAGAGTAGAATGTATTGGTCACCCCACGTATAATATTAAAATTAATTTTGATTTTTTCATGTCCGTCTGTCCGTCCGCATGATAACTCGAGAACGCGTTTACTTAGAGATCTGAAATTTTGCACAAGATCTTTTTTAACCAAATTTTAGATTTAAATTCAAAAATGTGATAAAATCAGGTAACTCCTTCGTAGGTTTCCGTACACAAATTTCGTCTCCCTATATATTTGGACAGAGCCTGAGAGCGCGTCGATGCAACAGAAATTTCGTACACGGCATTTTTATAAAAATAGTAAATGCAATTTCAAAAATGGGATAAGTCAGGCAACCGCTTGGTGTTGCCATAAAAAAAATTTAGGTTTTTTACGTATAAAGTAAAATCGATCAGTTCTAGATGTTTTTACTGTCCGACAAACAACTGTACAGATCAGGGTACGAAAGTGCTTATACGCTAGCGGCTCCTTAAGAGAGTCGCAGCTCCTTGAATGCTCGAGAGCAAGAGCCATTTTGTTTACAAGTGTCTCTCGCACACCCAATGAGCAAGAGCAAAAAAAATTACTTAAAGGGTCTCGCTCGCGAGCCCGAACCGTCGTCATATCACTGTGAGTTTCGCTTCCTATTTGCTCACACAAATGAAGCAAGCTCTTTGCGGATGAACAATTAAAAAAAAAAGTGATATGTGCTTGTGCTATTTCATTGTGAAGTGAAGATTGTTTTGGGTGACTTTATTGTTTCTGAGTAATTGAAATATGATCATTTGAGAAAGGGATCGATTACTTGTCCACAATGAAACCGAAGACTCCCTAAGGATATCATTTTTATGATGAGAAACCGGAGCGGTATAATGGCTCGCGAGCGAGCTCGAGTGAATTAAACGGATCGGGCTAGCCCTAGCGAGCAAGTAGGTTTAAGTAATTGTTTTGTTCGGCTCAGGTTTTCGAGCGAGAGCGTTTAAGTTAAAATCTTTTGGCTCAGACTCGCGAGCAGGAGTAATATTACAAAGATCTTTTCTAGAGCGCTCTTTCGAAAGACGCTCACGTAGAGCATTTTCGTATTCTGCTACAAATAGAAGCGATAAAACCTTTTGAACAATCAAACTTGTGACTATGCGAAATAACATAAGGACATTCATCTAGCGTATCGTAAGTCTGGGTCTTAGAACAATTCTAGCTTTTTTCTTGTATTTTTAGCAAGCTAGCACAGTAAGCCGCCTTGACCTATGTGCTTAGGATGTATGGTCCCTTGCCTGTTAATGATTTCAATACTATACTCACGAAACGGTCATTTATCTGAATATTCTTACTTTCTATTTAAAACTTTATTTAAAATTAAAAAAAAAAAAATCCATGAAACTTAAAAGGGTGTTTGTGGCGCCGTTATATCAACGTAAATTTCATTTTGAATAAATTTCCCGCTTTCCCTTCTCTGGTGTAGGTACAGCCCATCGTTGTTTTCATTCTAGACTTTTAGCCTGCTCAATAAATTTTCATCTTCAAAGCAGCTACTTTGGAAAGGTCATCACGCGATTCCATAAATTTAATAACATTTTCGATAATGACTCACCTGGGGGTGATTCTGATCTCTTTGTCTCTTAGGCGTATATTTTAGTCACATATTTTGACATTTCACCTCAAATTTGTCGTACTTTTATATTCACCATATTCATTTTAACTTATCCTTTTCATCAACCACAAAATAAACTAAAATGAACTTGCAATGAATAAACGTCAGAATATACGCCCAAAAGTACGACAAAGTAGTCAACTGCTTTCGAGGTTGTGACAAAAACTTGTAAACTATGGTAAATGGATATTCTACACCTAATTAGAGCAATACAAGTGCTTAAATTCGAAAAATATTTTTGAATTTGTCCTGTGAAGTGTCATTTTCAGTTCATTTTTCGTAATGGAAGGCTTGCTGAGCTGAATAATAATACAAAAGCAGCAGTGGAATAGTTCATTTTTATTTGTCATATAGTCTGACATTAAAGTACGACAAAAGATCAGAATTACCCCTCAGGACTTAGTTTCATTGCGTTATTTGTACTTGTTATCAGAGAAGGCGAAGCTGTGCATTCCTCCAAGTAAGAACGCACCTGGGTCATTCCATATTAAATAGGCAACAGGTGTGGCATGACCATCATCAATTTTGTTGAAATTTTACATACTTGGAGGGTTTGTGAAAACAAAAATTAAAATTAAAAATTTTCCTTTGGCGTGTTTTTTGATAAATATAGTAGTTAAAAAAAACCGAATTAAAAATCCGAAATTTTAAATTTGAACTACAATTTCAAAATGGAGAAGAGGAGGGGTAAAATTTGTACACCATTGGAGAGGTCCAAAGATTTTCAATTTACAAAATTTTAAATCATCATCATACAGCACGTTTACATGAATACTTAAAGTATACTTGAAGTATGCTTGTAGTAATAAAAATATCATGAAAAGACTCATTCATCGCGTAAATTTCAACTTAAATAATTGGAGAAGTACTCAAGTATTTATGTAAACGTACTGATTGACTCCAACGTTAAGAATTTACAGGGCGATATATAAAAACACACCAAAATATTTTTAAATCCCGTTATCTCGAAAACCGTAGGAATTTTCCCCCACCTCCCATGCAATTTTTTGTTTGTCTAAGCATGGTCTATCCATAGCCTTCACATGTAAGATCATATACGGGACACCCTGTAAAAAACAATTTTTTTTATTTGTAAGTAGTTATAGATGTATTTTGGTGAAGTTTTCTTGAGTTTTTACTGCTTGATCCCGTTGAGATTTCTAGTTAACATTTTAGTATGTTTTAGTAGAAAATATATGGTATAAAACATATGGTATAAAACATATGGTATAAAACATCAAAAGTACGTTTTGAAGGATATTCAAGAATAAAAGATAAAATCCTTATCCTTAATGTACTTTTTCCCGTATATTTTTAAGATTTTTCTTAGATAGCTTGAGATCTTTCAAATGAGCCATATTTCTCTGTCCTAGCATAAATAGAAAAATTTATATAAATTTCTAAAAAAGATCAGGACAGTATTTTTGCGAAATTTTGAAAATGCCATAACTCGCGAAATACGCATTGTAGAAGATAAATTTGTAATTCGTACTTTTGTTTTCACAAACACTCCAAATATGTAAAATTTCAAAGAAATGGGTGATGGTCATGTCACAGTTTTCGTAATTTTGATCGATTTGCTATGGAAAGACCCACCATAGGCTTTTTCAAGGGAAAATGGGGAATTTGAGCAAAACTCCGTGTTTAAAAGTTCGCACAGTAATTATTGCAACAAATAAAAATAAAAATTACTCAAATTACAAGCCGAGCACAAACACTAATGTATTAATGTTAGGCTCAAGAAGCAAAATACTCTCTATATGTGAGAGAGCCATCAGTAATCATCAATGATAGCCAATTGAAATGATTTCATCATCAAACTATATTTCCTCTGGTTAAAATGGTGATCGATAATGATCGACCGTCAACCTGCAGTTCTGTTACCATATCCAAAACTACATTTGTCGTGACGATGCCAATTACATGTGATTTCAGACGACGCCTTATGCAGTTAAAGGTTCTTCTAATTTCGATTAAAACTCTAGCAATAGCGATTTTCATTTCAATGCATTTTTCACATAAATTTTGAGTAATAAAAGGCTAGCCAGTATGGATGAAAACGAAAACGCATCTTTCTCTACTGCACCAATGCTAAATTAAGCTTCATGAGAATAGTTTGAGCTTAGATCTACCATAGAAGCAATGATTCAATTCTATAAAATCGTAGAAAAAACAAAAAAACAGTCTTCTTCTGTTGAAGAAGTTTTCGTTGTGTTCATTGTCACCACATAAGTGCACATCAGGTCACCTTCTCTATATATGTTTTGCATCAAACTCAATAAATCCCATCTGTAACTGGATCTTAAAAGTCTGAGAAGGTTACACTCATCCATTTCACTTACATAAGATTAATCACCTTGGTAGCAATATTGACCAGTCTCTGCTGGTGTGCCTGTTCTTTCCTTCAACTCTATGCCTTTTTTTCATTGCCAGATTGTAGCCTAGGTATAGTGAATTGGCATTAGAAGCATACAAGCCTTCCTCTTCGACCCCATATAGGAAAAATCGGGCTAATTGATCCTCAAATAACTATTCAGTGCTGTAAGAAGTTCTCCACCAATGTCCGTAAATGATTATCTTTAAAATTAACTTCACTAGAAATTGGAAAATATGTAAAGTATGCGTATGCGATCGGAGTTAAAGAATTTTTTAAACTTCGTTTATATACCTATTCCTGTGGCCGAAAAAATTCTACACCTTACTTTTTCATCAATGGAAACCATCGACACAAAAAGTCAACTGTTCTGAAATAACATTCACGCTTAATTGGTATTTTTCTTGCATTACGTCGTATAAGGTCTTTTCCATCGCAATTGAGACTTTACTTGTGGGAATCGTAGCTACTTTCATTTGCACTTTAGTGCCCTGACCAACTAGACCACCTTGCCCAATTCTCTGCTTAACTTTTACTTTTCCATTGAATGAAAATTATCGATCGCATATGTCAGCGTGTATGATAGAAGCAAATCGAATCCCCGTAAACGTTAAAGTCAGATCTTGTTAAATCTTCATCATCAAACTCCTCTTCTTAATTTAATTAATTACAAAACGTTTACTGGAAAAATTGACATGGAAATGAAGAAAAAATATAACAACAATTCTTAATATCGATGCGAAAAACCAGTGGTAATGGAACACAATATAACGAGAATAAAAAAATAGATGTGGACATTTATTATGACTTCACAAAGCACTAAACCCGTTATGTAAATAATATGAATAAAATTAAATCTTGTAAATTCTAATATAACACGAATTAGTGGTTGCAACGCCATCTAACAACAGAAACAAGCACTAAAACACACAAAATAAAACGGTTTAAGATCTTCTTCATCCTTCAGTCCATAATTTATCGTGTCAGATGTTAAAAAGTGTTTCATAATAAATAAATTTCCGTTATTAGTTTTTTTTTACCAGCTGTTTAAATGGTAGTTTTTGTTAAGCGTGCAATTAAGAGGTGGTGTATAGCAGGTTCAATCAAATTAGACTTTCGCTCAGCATTTGAAAACGATGCGAACGAGCAACATAGAACCCAAATAAGCGGTTGCATTGCTTGCGACTTGAGCGATTTACGCGATTTTAGCGATTTCAACGATTGCAACTCGACGCATAGAATTAGATGAGGTGGTGGGTATTACATTTCTTATCTAGTCGCTCTTTTCGCTAGTGTTACTGAAATCATTAATGTCGTTGTTCTGTGAGTTTCAGCGATTTAACTTGCTTAAAGCGATTTTTGGAACGATCAATTAATTAAAAATTTAATTATTTATACTGGAAAAAATGGATGTGGAAAAATCGATTTTCGCGAACAAAGACCTTTTGTGAGATACGAAGCTCAATTTATAGCACAGCATGGGGTTTAAGAAAAAATGTATCTGAAAATTACATCATCTTTCTTTAATTAGGACTTCTAAAGTTTGAGTACTTTACTATGTGAGCAGATATCTTGATAACTTTACGGGATGATCTTGTAAAATTCCCCGTCTTCTTCCCCTTTTTTATACACGGTGTTTCCTCCATTGGGAAGGAGCTGATAGTACTCACCTAGATAAACCCTTACAGGGTGATTAAGAAAATTCTGAGTATTTTACAAAACACCATGTATCTTATAAAACACAGGGTGTACGGTCACCACCTGTCCAATGATTGCTCAACCAGCACCATACTCGCCTCTCCTCTCCGGAGTAATAATGGTGGTCTAAAATAAAAATTTCGGATTTTCTTAACTGTTTTATTATTTTGACCTCGATTTTTTACAAAAAGCTGACTAATATGACCTTTTTTTTATAAAAACTGTAAACTATGGAGTCTCCTCTTTAAGTTGACCTTTGTACTAACTGTAACCGTTAAAGAATTATTAGCTCTTAAGCTATGGAGCTCGAGTGACTGAAAACACGTCCTTTGAAAAATATCGTATAATTTCGGCATGACCTCAATAGATTATGAACTAATAATTTTTTAATGGCTATACAGTTAGGATATTGGTGTAATATGTCAATTCTCAAAATTCGAAACTCGTCATATAACTAACATTAATATTATTGAGAAATTTCGCGAAAATCGTATTTGCAAAATTTCACTTTGCAAATAAATTTTTGGCCCTTTTTTGCCAAAATCCAATTTCGAAAGACTTGCTTTTTCGGTGAATTGTGGCATTATAATGATATAACAAGAAAGTACCATGAAGGAGCTAATTAAGGACTTTATATACCATATAACTTTTGACTACCAGTAGGTATCGATCTTCTTAATTCTTTACAAGTATCTTCCTTTACTTAATGCCACTATTTTATACTATTATCAGAATTATGTGCTTATCACATCTTAATAGACTTAATAACCATTCAGAAACTACCCAAGAACTATTTTAACATTTATTTTAGTTATTTACTTTACTATTTTACAAGCTCATGAATATTTAGAAGCAACATTTACTGTTGGGTCATTCCACGGAAAATTGACCATTTTTTTGTAAATTTCTGAATTGACCAATTTAGATTTTTATAAAATTTTGTAAAAATAAAAATATTGAATCAAGTTCTATCGTAACATATTTTTGATGGAGATAACGGTATTTGAATTTTTAAGAAAATGGAAAATTTCACTTAGTGGAGGGAACTTCAAAAATTCATATCTCAGGCTGTACTCATCACAGCTCCATGAAATAAGTTTTAATGTTTTAAGAAAGTCTTACGATATTTGTGAAAAATAAAACCAGGTTAGTTGTTATAATTTCTTATTTAATGATAAAAAATATATCCATTATCCTTGAATATCTGAAAAAGCGATCAATTTTTTTTTTATTTTAATCCTTTGTAGAAATTGGAGTAACTGTAAAAAGCAGAAACTATAATTCTTTACAATTTAGATGCAATTAATTTTTAAAGATTCATACTTCAAGCATTTTTAGTATAAATGTGTTTTGAAAGATTTTTGCTGGATGTGCGTATTTTTTAAATTTAAAGATTTGTTAGAAAGGGAAGCAGGAATATAAGTATAAAACAAAATAATAACCGAAATAGTATTTGTTTGTTTTTATTTCGGAATAATGATGATATCTTTTATTTTAGAACTCCTCGAAATGTGGGTTTTGTTTATACGCTAGATGAAATCTCTAGTTTTAGCTTTGATAAGCTAGTTAGAGTTTGTGAAAAAATTATCTGTGGTTTCTTTTAATTTAAGTAGAAAGAGTTGATTGGAGTTGTGGAAATAGAAGTAGCTGTTTTTTTTTCAATGGTTTAAAAAGTTTGATATGTGGCAATCCATTTCCAAAGCCTGGTCATTTAAATTACCGAAGAAATTTGAGGATGGTGCGAGGATCTATAGCGAAAAAAGCAAGCACCTTGCAAAAGAACATGGAATATTGTTGTTCAGTTCACGCAAGAGAAAATATTTTTACGGCTTGCGGATAGCTTTTATTTTTCAAACGATATTAGCAGCATTATGCCAGGAAAAAGATTTCGTAGTAGTAAAAGTCGGCGGTCAAAAGAAACATGTTCAAAAAAGACTTGTACCTACTAGGTAATCTTAAGGAAATATATTCTATTTTCAAGGACAGACATCCAGATACAAAAAAACAGAGTTTGTTGAAATTCGCATCTCTTCGTCCTAAGAACAACTGCGTATTAGCCGGAGCTTCTGGTACATATTCTGTTTGTATTTTCACCATCCTTGCCTTGGATGTGAGACCAATTGGCATTTCTTTGCGACTTGGAACCCTTAAACGTTTGGCTTCAAAAGCGAGTTTGCATCGCCCCTACAAGGATTAAATGACTCCACACCAACTTTACGAATGGGCTATTCAAAATATGTATGAGCAACGTGAACTTCGATTTTGTGTCCACTGAAGAATATGCCCAGCAATAAGCTGTATTAAAGTAAAGATTTTCAATGGCTCAAAACTTACCAAAGACACAATAGCTGTAGTCTGTAATACCAGTTCGGCCTTGAGTGACATATATTAAACGTTTTGCTTTTGCGAATAAATGGACTCATTCATCGAGGACACTACAGGATTTATTGCATATATAAGGAAAGTAACACGTGGTGTGTGTGGTGCTTAATTTCCAGTAACGAGGTGATTGGAGTAAAAGTAACACGACTTAATCCATCAGGACCAGCCACGACATTTACCTATCCCAATACTCTGATCATCGAAATCACTCCACAGTCTTCAGTGCATTGTAAAGTAAATCTATTAATAGAAACCGGAAATAGTTATATTTAAGACGCGTCGTTTCGATGGTAGGGGGGGGGGGGGGCTTTAAGATTTTGAGCATTTCTTCCACTTTACACACTATAACATTCTCGATATACACTCTATCAAGGTGGGATCCAGCTTTCCAATAAATGCCCAATCAGCTTTCCTTTCCGTCAAAGTAAAAAAATTGGAAAAAAAATCATAATTTTCCCGCCAAAATGCATGATAACTATACAGTTTTTTTTTTACAAGATCAGAAATCCCGGAATGTAACCTTTAGTTTGACTATGAACATGCACCTACCTAGATGTAACCGTTTTTGAGATATTTCCGTGATTCATAATTTCATTAATTTTGCTACTGACGATGGTAAACGCGCCTAATATTATGCAAAATTAGCAAAGTTAATGAAATTATGAATCATAAAAACGGGAATATCTCAAAAACGGTTGCATTTAGGCAAGTATGTACATGTGCTTAGCCAAATTAAAGGTAACATTCCGGGGTTTCTAAATCTTGTAATAAAACTGTATAGTTATGATGAATTTTGGCTGGAAAATCGTTAAAATTTGAAAAAATTAGGATTTTTTTTTCCAATTTTTTGAATTTGACGTCCTACAACTTCCGACCGAAGATGACAGGAAGGCTGATTGGGCATTCATGGGAAAGTTGAGACGGTTTGCTATCATCTGATATGAATTCCACCATGATAGAGTTATATCAAGAAAAATACATGGTGTAAAGTGGAAGAGACTAAAAATCTTAAACCCACCTACCCCCGAAAGTAGGCATCTCCCCCCCCCCCCCCCCCCACCCTTCACTATAAAATTTTTTCCTTGTCTCCACCACAGCTATCACACCCTAGGTGCACCTATTATGAAACACCCTGTATAGATCAATTTTCTGTATCAACAGGATTCCATGGAATTCTTGTATTAATTGGAACTACCATTCTATTAATTTGTATTATTCGACATATCAAATTTCGCTTATCTAAGAAAAAGTAATTTTATTTTATTAACAAAACAACAATTACCATTTAAATTTATTTTTGCGTACTATGCGCGCGGTTCGCAAAAATAAATCTAAATGCTAATTATTGTTTTTCTAAATATATGTTTGTTAAGAGCCTGTTTGCCAAACGTCCTTGCGAAAGGTGTTTTTTTTTGCAAAACGCTTTTTATGTTAATTAAGCTTTTGTCAGAAGTATTTTTTGTTAAATGGCTTTAGGGAAAGTGTCTTTTTGAAAAATGTATTTCGTCCAACTGAAAATAGTTTATTCGCTTGAAATCACCCGCAATATAACGTCTTAATGCGTTAAAAACAAATACATAAAAAAATAAATTTTTTGTAGCGCTACATTCAAATTAACCTCAATTTTTTGTTTGTTTTATCATCTGATTTCATTTTTAAATTTTAATTTTATTCCATAGATGAGTTTGAACGAGAAACAAATTTCCTGCAAAAAACAATTAAGATTAGAAATATGTATTCAAAAATATCGCAATGTAACCAGACCGCACTGACTGCGTCATCTCTGGTCGCATTTGTCATATATTTTTCAATGTAAATTCATCTTTATACATACTTACTTGCTTGAAAAAAGGATTCTAAAACTTTCAAACTTGAACTACAATAAAAAAAAACTTCAATCCAGTTTCGAAGTACAATGACAATTTTACGACACTCTTCTCCCTTTTACAAAGAGAACTGTGTATTGCGGCAGTGTTTTGTGTTTATTTTAAGTTTCGTTTCGTTTCCTCCTTTTCCCGCAAACCAACCGCATTCTGAAGTGGATATATACATAAATAGTTTTGCAATCGGTTTTCTCATAAAAGTCATTGGTTAAAGGAGAATTTAAATTAACGTTGACATACCCTCATATCTCATGACCCACCACAAATGATTTTAAGGGAAGTATTACGAGCGACATATAACAGTAAAGGATAATTTTGCGGTTTCGGTGGGCCTTACATTGTCAAAATGTCAAGTGGTCATTGATATAAATTTCGTTATCATTAACAAGAACCCGTTTATCATTAGTTGTGTTCAATTTATACATTATGCAGGGATCAATATCAAAGCTGCCAAATTCAATTTACTCGCCCCCGCATTGATTTTGCTGGAACGATAACAAGAGACGTTTTTGACACCAGCATAATTTCAAATTGAATACGCACTCATACATAGAAAATTCTAGACATTTCTGAATAAATTATGGAATTAAATTAGGAAATTTTAGATTAAGATTGTGGAAAATTTTTGATAGAAATTTTCCGGGAGATTCTGGTTTTTGAATAAGAAAATAAGTTTGGTATTTTCGATTTTTTAATTCCTTGTAACTAGAATTTACTAAAACTTTCATTATATTTTAGTTTGGCTGTTAATTTTTTTGAGACCGTAGGTAGTCTAATATTTCTCACAAAGCCGTAGGTACATCTAGATTTTGTAGAGCTTATGTTTACAGTTTTTTTAAAGCTTTTCCTCACTCATTTTTCTGTTTTGTGTTTTTTTTTCTTTTTTAATTCCACTGGATTTTCTGCACCTTTGGAACAATTTTTCTTTAATTTTACATTAATTTGAGCGAAATACTTTCCCATCGGGTGGGTGTAATTATGGCACGTTTGGAGGACTCTGTATTTTCTGCATTCAGTTGTTATTATTCTTTTTGTTATACATAAGTATACAAAAACTCAGCTTTCATGTGAATTAAAGTTTATTTCTAGATTTGCTAACGCTAAAAGGAATTAGTCCCCCGAATCCAGCAAGATTTACAGGAAAACTTCCTGGACAGAACTAGAGAAATTTTCGGAACCAGATCTGGATCATCTAATTTGGAATCGATTCCGCGGACCCGTTCCATCGTTCTTTTCATAATCCAATTCAAAGAAAGATGAGAGTTATAACGTATAACATTTTCGATTCCTTTTATCATTAATAAATAAAAAGATTACTTTTTTGGACTTTTTAGCGGGTTAAACTTAATTTTGTTCAAGAAAGAATTTTTTGGGATTCTGCGGTATATAGCAAAAGCTAAATAATGTTCTAATTTGTTATTTCATCACACAACCCATTAATTTTTGGTGACGAGTTTCAAGTCTTGGTTTGACTCATCAACATGTCCCAAATAGCGAAATTGGGTGATTTGAAAAACTAATGAAAAAATGAAAGAAAGAAGAAAGAAATGAAAAGTTTGAGAAAAATAGAAAAAACAATTTTTTTATTTATTAAAAAAATTTTAAAATTTTTTTAAACAAACAGATTCATTCGAAGCGAATCGAACCATGGCGTATACAGGTTCGATTCGCTTCGAATGAATCTGCTTCTTTAAAAAAAATTTTAAAATTTAATTTTTTAAAAAAATTTTAAATTTTTTTTTAAAGAAACAGATTCATTCGAAGCGAATCGAACCATGGCGTATACAGGTTCGATTCGCTTCGAATGCATCTGCTTCTTTAAAAAAAAATTTTAAATTTAATTTTTTAAAAAAATTTTAAATTTTTTTTTAAAGAAACAGATTCATTCGAAGCGAATCGAACCATGGCGTATACAGATTCGATCCGCTTCGAATGAATCTGTTTCTATAAAAAAAAATTTTAAATTTTTTTAATAAATAAAAAAAATTGTTTTTTTCTATTTTTCTCAAACTTTTCATTTCTTTCTTCTTTCTTTCATTTTTTCATTTGTTTTTCAAATCACCCAATTTCGCTATTTGGGACCTGTTGATGAGTCAAACCAAGACTTGAAACTTGTCACCAAAAATTAATGAGTTGTGTGATGAAATAACAAATTAGAAAATTTTTTAGCTTTTGCTATATACCGGAGAATCCCAAAAAATTCTTTCTTGAACAAAATTAATTTTATCATTAAGTACCTACGTGGACAAGCTTTGGAAAAAAACCTTTCACATGGTACTGAAGTTTCTGGTATATACAAAGTCTGGTTTTTACTAATTGTAACAGAAATTAAACGTAAAAATAGTGCGCCTCAGTTTTACCAACAAATAAAAAAAACACAAATCCAGCCGGTGCGGAGTAACTCTCCAACTTGATCTTATACAATTAATAAAGGCGGGATGACAGAGGCGATGTGCACTTTTGCATTCCATTTTCCATATAATAACTTATAACTCCGTCATTTTTTATTCGATGTCGAATTTTGATTTCACAGTTTTCACGGCTAAAACTCAGTACTTAGGTACTTCTTCAATTTTCACTTTTAATATTATACGAAAATGTAGCTGCTTAACGATGAAAAATTCAATAAAACAGTCAAATTTCAACCGATTTTAGTTAACAAATGTTCATTAGATGCGGAATGGAATTCGCTATTCATAATATGTACAGAAGAGAAAAAATATCATAGAGTAAAGTATGCCATCAAAGGTGAAGAAAATCTGTAAAAAATGGTAAACTTCGAAATGTTTTCGACTGTGACTTTTTATCGCATCGAAATAAGGAACATATTATTATAAAGGTCTTCTTTCATAAACTGCATCGAATAAAAGTGGCGGAGTTATAAATTATTATGTTATACATGGTCCTATCCAATAACGGTATTTTTTGTCTAAAATGAGATTTTAGGGTGTATGAGAAATTTCTTTTATACCACTACTTTTAGTTCTACTTCTTAGACTTACAACGTCGTGAAAAATATATTATCACTGTTATACAGTATTATGGACCTGTTCCGATCATTCCTTGTATGAACCCGTTCAGAATTGATCCGTTCGTTCAGGACCGACACATCTCTACTGGACACTCGATTTCAAAATTATATTCCTATACTAACACACAACAATGCTACCTAGGATGACTAGCATATACCACAACTTCCTCTTCCATATTCGCTTGGGATATCTACTTTACTTACGCCAGTATTTGTTACTAGCTAAAGTTACACGTTCTTAGAACGGAATTCTACTTTTAACTTTTTTTAAATTTTTTTATTTATTTTTTCATAAAAAAAGCCTTGCTGGGATTCGAACTTGTTACAGATGAAGTCTGCGCTTTTCTATATAATTCTTATTTCTCATCAAGGTCGTATATAGGAGTGGTGTTTCCAGGGTCCCCCCCTCCCCTCCCAATCTTCCAAATGACCGAAAGAAATCAAAAGAATTATAATATAAAAAAATTATCACATAGAGATTATCTACGAAGTTTGCTTTCATTTTAGTACATTTTAAGGATCGATTTAAATGTTTTCTTTCGTTTATTAACGTGTAGAGGAGGAGTTATAAAAAAAAGTATGGAAAAGTACCCAAACTGCAACTTTGTTAAAAACAAGAAGAAGAAGTGTGGAATGACATTTGAGAATTGAATTTAGTTTATGCAGGGTGATACGTAAAAATGTGTTCCAACATGTGCCAATCGATTCCTTACAGTATTGTGATCAACTTTCACGATGAGCAATTATTCCGTAAGACCCCCTTTAACCCCCCTTAACGGATAAAGATATTTGGGTACGTTTTCATTGATCACCCTATAACTTCTGAACGTTACACCTTATGATGATGATTTAAATTTTCGTTGGACCTTTCTAATGGTCTATATCCTAAAAGTAACCCTTTCTGCGTTATTTGCCCTTTATATTCAACATATCCAGAAAGAATAGCTGAAAACGGTCATTTCCAAAAGATACCTAATTACCTAATTAAACGATTGACTATCTACCAAGGTCTAAATTATCATCATTGGGTGTAACGTTCAGATGTTACAGTGTGGTCAATGAAACCATACCCAAATATCTTTACCCGTTAAAAATGATATGAAGAAGGGGTTTAACGGAAAAGTTGCTCATCGTGAACGTTGATCACAACACTGTAAGAAATCAATTGGCTTATGTTGAAACACATTTTTACAAATCACCCTGTATATAGTTTTCGAAAAGTGGACAATTTAGCCCATGATCTGATTTAGATTTTAGTGAAGATGCTATAGAAACGGAAGTAAGCCAGGACAGCAATGTAGCGCATGCTGAATCCATTGCAAATCCTGTTGCAAAGGCCTTACGCGATTCAGAGTAATGTGGCAGCGAGACGCGACTATTCCAAATCAGAATTCGCTCACGTTTAAGCTTTTGCTCAATTGATTTTACTGTTTCACAGTGCTGGTTCAGGTGTTGAACTTAGTTTAAAATTGACTTGCACTTACGCCACCAGATTTGGCAACTTAAGCCAAAGCTCAGGGTATAAGTGAGAAAAAAGTCATTCTTTTTGGAACAGTTCCCGTTTATTTATTGATTGCTGTCATTTGTTTCAATTATATAAAAAAAAACACACAAATTAGTACAAAAAGAGAGCTCATTGCATCACATCTGGGTACTCCAAAATTCTAGTAAACTTAGTTCAGCTGAGCTGAGTATAAAAACAAACTGTGAAACAGTTTTGATTTGAGCTATAGCTTAAACTTACTACACCTACTTTCATCTGAGCAAAAGCTTAAGCGACACTGTGAAACCGGGCATTAGTTTTAAAACTTGTTTTTATTTACATTGTGTTATTTTTTTTTTTGTAAAAACTTTTAAGGAAAGTAAAAAAAGTATTAAAGTAAAGGGAACTTTCCTTATGATAGCTGTCAGTTTACCTTAAAAAAAGTTGCAATAGGAAAAACTTCGGGTTAATTCATTTATAAGGGGAATTTGTGATATATGCAAAATTCATGTAATTTTTTTGGACAAATAAGTCAACAAACAGAATATGTGTAAGTTCAAATTCATTCTAATACATTGTCTTAAAAATAAGTACACTACGCGAACAGGCCTAATTTGTTGGAAGTAGTATTCCGTGAACAATGTACATAATTTGCAAAATGTGTCCAAAAACGTTAACTTGCTTGCTATAAGCTTTTTTCCATCCACTTTGTGATTCCCAGCAAATCTGAGCCGTGGCCAGTTTTAGTAGTTATTATACTGAATTTTATATCTCGCTGAAAAAGAAATGAAAAATTTCTCCGGTTTCAATTGCATATTTCTTAACTTTTTACACCCCAGGATACTTTTTTTGATATAATGTGACGTAAAAAACAAATTTACTTTCTTTAGCATTTTCGTACGCATCATCACATCTGTATGGCAAGGGAAAAATATCCTTGGTGACATATCTTTATTTTAACTGAATTGCATTGGAGTACCGCAAGGTTCAATTCTTACACTTGTCTATTTTTCATGGTATTTTTCGATGTACATGTATGTGAAAAAAAATATGTTTATTCCCTTGCTTTTTTGCCGTAATTGCTTTCAATTATTTTTCGATTTTTATTGATTCGAAGAACACAATTATTTTGCTTCCATAAGAACTCAGCAAATAATTTCGATCTCGAAATGAATTTATGATCTGTGTATGTAGATATTTTCAAAATAAACGTACAACATCGACGAAATCAAAATAAACTTCGTTTTCTCGTGAAATCAAATTGTTTTTTTCCCCGTCTAATTTTGTATTAGTGAATGAAGCGATATCTGTACAGAGAAACAACTGAAAATGAATGGATAAGAATATTTAATTGAAGCCAAATTTTACGACCAGGTACCTATTCCAAGATTCGAACATAAAAGCAAGGCAAAAGCAGATACGAGTAAAAGAAAAGTGTCTACATATATACATATGCACATATATATGTATAGAAGTAATCGGCATATGAGCGTGCAAGAAAAGACCAAGCAAAACATGAATGGGCGTTATGGGCACCTTTTATCAATTGCAATATTCTCTTCATTCATCTCGGCCGGGATCAATGCAAGCCGTTAAATTTTCATCTTAAAAACATCTTTCAGCTCGCTCTGACTCGAAGTTGGGGACACGTTTGGATGCGATCCGACGACCCAATCTCCTACAATTTCCGCCGGTAAGGAAGTACTGCATTAAAACTTCGAGAAGCCTCGCTTACCATTTTAATTTCACGGTTCGAACTGATTCGCAGCACCATAGCCACCATATAGTGCTACCAAAACACACATACACAATTCCGCAACAAAAGCACAGCGGATAGCCACCTACCTATATGGATGAAGTATTTATGCAAGTCCCCAATTTCTTTCCCTCCAGATGGCACACCCATGGCTATACCACCAATAGTTGCGATCACAGGCAATTACCAGCTTGTAAAGTTTTTGTGAAATTTATAAGGAAAACATCGATCTGTGGCAAAACAAATTGCAAACCGAATTATTGATTTGATTGCAGCGCTCGGGTTACAGTTTATTGGTTAGAATGCCCTGGGGATTTACTATGTTGTGTTGGAGGCCCCCCTTCCTATAGCGTCACCTAATGGCCTCGTTTTTGCTTCCCGGTGAGCTGTGTATGTGTTCCCCTTCTGTTGCGCTTCAAACTGAAAGACGAACGAAACTTTTTGCAACATTTTCTTGGCTGATATCAAACCATCATGGCACGGCACTTAGGTCGCGGGGTATTCTATAGTAAATCCATACAATCGCGAAACCATGTCTTGATGAGCACACGAAGTAGCGATGCCGCGAAACCACGCCTAGCAATTTTGTTTTTTTTCATTTTGCCTCCTGCCGTCCCTAATCCTGACCCCTTCAATGCGCTAGCCGCCAATATGTAATAAAGATTGTCCGATACTGGATGAGCAATTTGATGTTCTTTCTATAAGCAAAATGTGCTGCCACATGAATTGTCTATGTACTACGCGTATATGACCAATTGGCTAGTGCTGTTCTGCTAGTGGACGTTTAGTTTAGAAAATTTATTCTGAATGAGGCACAGCTACAGTCGAGCGATTAGCTAGAAACCGCAATTTCGTTTCAAACACATACAGAAGCAGGCAGTGAAAATGATGGGGCATTCAGGGGCACAAACTGGGCATACTTATACATATTTATGGATACGCGATTCTTATTTACTTTTACTACATATATTAATATGTGTACATACATATTTACATCATCACGTCTGCATGTAATAAGTGAATGATGCCGCGATTAGCGCCTGTGGTGCTTGCTATCAGCAGAACTGTTCCAACGCAAGGCCAGCCGCCCCTATAATTGGATTTACGCTAGTAAGCCGCGAGTTCGCTAGTCTCAACTTTTCTATAAGACGTCCATATATACACATAGCTGTGAAATATCCTTGCTTTGTATTGGAATTAAATTTAAGCACACATTTATTATAGTGGAGAGATACATATTTCGATTCATGTTCTACAAATTTTTACTAAAGATATGGATGCACTTCTTTCGTTCATCATTAGTTTGCCGTTAATTCCGTGTTGAAATTACAAATCTCACTGCAAATATCTTATATCTCGGAAAGAGTATGGACTTTTAACGAGTATTGAAAATATTTCTAAAAGCAAGCCGGTCACCCCTTAACTTGGAAAAAATTTGTTATCATACGTATCCATAAAAATGGTAGTAAAAGTATTGCAAAATTATCTTGCATGCCTAAATTATTTCAATTTATCATTTACTTTCAGCTATCAATTACCTGCAAGAATTTGCTTTCTTCAAACCAACATGGATTTATTTGGGGCAATCACTAACTTGTTGGAATTTGGCTCGAATACCATTGGCGGATTTGCAAAGAGCTACCTACCAGACAAATTGTATTTATTCGGACTTTAGTAAAGCCTTCGTAAAGTTATCTCATTCCGTGATACAGTTGAAAATGAAATAGTATGGGTTTTCTCCAACATTTCTAAAATAGACGGAGTCTTATACCCTAGACACACGGGACGTATCAATGATCATTGGTTTAATTACGTAATTGGACCAATGATCATTCCTGTTCTGGGGTGGCACACGGCAATGACGGTCTTCACGTAATTAGATTTGACAGAATAGATTTGACCCATTAAATGTGTCACTTGTGCATACTGGCGATTACTTCCATATACTTAAATTTCACTGACATATCCGCGTATATTCTTCGTGCCTTTCTCAGATCTTTTATATAAATGCGCCACAGCTCGCACAACTTATAATTTTCAGCAGTTTTCCACAATCTTGCTTGTTTCTTCGTCTCTTTTTCATTCGTCTCTTTTTCCATTTATAATGTATGAAATTTTTTAAAGAATTCAATAATTTGGGAAACATGCAAAATTTACCTTGAAAAATGTATCAGCCAATATCACAAAAGACTTCTGACAGTGATGGCTGGAATATCAGCTGATTTTTCCAATAATTTGCAGTTCCTCACCGCTGAAATGAGCTTGTGGGGGCGTAATTAGTGGAATGACGAAACCAATGATCATTGCACGAATAATGCAGTGACACACGAGCTATGCAATGATCATTGCTCCGTCAATGATCATTGATATGTCCCGTGTGTCTACGGAATTATTTAAATAACAAAACATACTAACCAAATCTATTTCCGCAATTCCATCTCTAGAGTCTTGAAGGCTTCGTCTGGAGGTACGCCATCGTAGTCACTTGGGCCCGTTGTTCTTTATTCTATCTATTGACGACATTGTCTCTATTGTGAGGTACTTTGAGGTCTTGATTTATGATGACGACGTTAAATTTTTCGCTCAGATTAAATCTGTTTATGATTGTGAACAGGTATAGAGTGACCTTCAAAAATTGTACGATTGGTGCAAAAGCAATAATTTGGTATTCTCAATATAGACAAATGTAAATTTATGACTTTGCACAGGAATCAGATATCCAATTACTTACGATTATGGGTTTTTGAATTACTCGATTCGCCGTATGGGTTCTGTTTGTGACTTGGGTGTCAAATGTATAATCATAGATTGAATTTTATCTCCCACATAAACTCATGGTATCAAAGAGTAGTTCGATGCTTGGCTTTATAAAACGTTGGTCCTGCTTTGTGAGACCACTTCTTGAATACCCTAGCCAGGTCTGCTCTCAATTTTTTTACGGTGCACATATCGACCGTATCGAGTCTGTTCTGCGGAGATTCCATACGATTTGGTCTCACAATCAGGCACCTACCCTGGAATAACTCATTAATTCTCCTACCCTATGAGGATCGCTTTTTAAATATGCACTCGCTTGAAAAACGTCGTAAAGTTGCCGGTGGAATTTTTGTGCACCAACTCTTAAACGCGTATGTTGATTCCCCGTAGTTAGTTGACAAAATCTCTTTCCGTGGTAGTAGGCTACATCTGTTACATGTTAACTCCTCAAGGTCTAGCTTTGGCATGTATAAACCTATTAATCGCATGTGCATTGCTACTAATAATATGGCTGAGCATTTTGTTGTTGATGCTATTACGTGTGTTTAAAAAAACCTTTACAGGGTGTCCCGGAAGGGTACCGCCACACTGCACCCATAGAATCTTGACAGAAAAAGGAACAGAAAAGTCCAACAGGACATATGTCCTATCTTGCGTAGTTTTGGAGTTATTAAGGAAAAACTGAATTTCCTTAGAATCCGCTCCGTAACTTACAGTTTATACCCTATAACTCGGTAAATACTTTGCGGAAATAAATCGCACCTAGTAATTTTTTTAGAGCAACAAATTAACTTTTAAACTATTTATTAAAAATTTTCCAAGGTGACATGCCTTCCTTTATTTTTGACTTAGAATGTGTCGTCGTGCCTTTAGAACAAAATTAACCCCAATTTGAAAGTAATAATTCTTATTTACCTAAAATCAACGGTTTCAAAATCCCAAAGCATAGTACGCCTCAGGTACCCTACCTAAACAAACTAATTTCTGAGTTAGCCTTGGTTTTCTTGTCATCTTAATATTTTCTTCCTGGTTCATATCGTGGCTAAAATTGACTGCCATTAGTATTTTTTCAAGATGCCAAGTTTTTCTTTTGAGGAATACACAGATATCCATTACATTTACGGTTTCTGCGATGGAAATGCAAGGAGGGCATGTGAAGAGTACAGAAGAAGGTTTCCCAATAGGAGACAGCCAGATCGCTCGGTTTTTGCCAATTTACATCGTTATCTAAGAGAAGCGGGAGCATTTACAAATCATGAAGGCAGATCTCGTATGGCATCAAGCCTAAACAGAGAGAAGGAAGTTCATCGATTCAACGATTAGTATTCCGCGCATTTCGTCCATGACGGGATTCCCCAGGACATCTGTCGCCCGCATAATTAAAAGTGAACGTTTGCATCCTTACCACTACCAAAGGGTCCAGGAGTTGCTGCCGCGGGACTACAGCCATCGAAGGGAGTTTTGTCGTTGGATACTGCGTGAAAGCCGAAGAAGCATCGGATTTATCAAGAAGATACTCTGGACAGACGAAGCCAGCTTCACAAGAGCCGGTCTATTTAATCAGCATAACCGTCATATTTGGAGTGCCGAAAATCCTGGAGCAGTACTAGAGACTGCGTTCCAATACGATTTCAGGATAAATGTCTGGGCAGGAATCGTCGGCAACCATTTTATTGGACCTTATATCTTAACCACCACACTTAATTCAGATATTTACCTAGATTTTCTCCAAAATGCACTGCCGACTCTTCTGGAAGATGTTCCTTTAAGTACTCGGGTCAACATGTGGCTTCAACATGATGGTGCTCCTGCACACTCAGGATGAAACGTACGCAAATATCTATACCAGACATTCCCCCACAGATGGATTGGACGCTTTAGATCAGTTCCGTGGCCAGCCAGATCTCCGGATTTAAATCCTCTTGATTTCTATTTCATTGTCAACATCGGCAGAACTTCAACAAAAAATATTAGAAATTTCTAATGATATGAAAAGTGACACTTCTGTATTAAATTTAGTTCGCCGATCATTTTTACGTAGGTGTAGGATGTGTCTTCGAGCGAATGGGGGACATTTCGAACACTTATTGTAGAAAGTAAGTAAGCTAGAGTTAATTATTCAAATGATATCATTTAAGATTAATAAATTAATGTATTTGATAAGAGTGTTGTTAATAAATTGAAATAAACTGTTTGTTTCTAATAATCATTAATTTTAATAATCCTTTAATGCGTTTATCTAATCATTAATTTTACTTAAAATAATAGTTAAATCAGATTTTACTTGATTCTAAGAAAAAAAATTACTACAGAGTAAGGTTTCAGAGGAATAAACCAAAATTAGTAGAATATGGGTGGCAGAAGTTACGGCTACCTGAGGCCAAATTGGGGCTTATTATGTTCTAAAGGCATTCTAAGTCAAAAATAAAGGAAGGCATATCACCTTGGAAAATTTTTAATAAACAGTTTAAAAGTTAATTTGTTGCTCTAAAGGAATATATCTAACCCTGGACTTACACTGTAGAATGGTACCCCAAAAGTACCGTTTAAATCGAAATCATACAAATGTCCACAGGTTTTATAGTCCGTAATGAAATATTATTTATATTTTTAATGAAACCAGAGAATACCTTGCCCAAGAGTGTAAAACACTCCTACCAAATTTGGATATGTCATGGAAGTAAGAAATAATAAATGAAATGTAAATAGTTATAAAAATAATCTTACGATAAAATAGCATTTATTTCTAAATTTCAATCCTTTGTGGGTCCCGTTTTGGTATTTATAGCGGCCAAGACTCATTCTTGTTTTTAAAGCACACCAGTTTTTACCATACAGATGTGGGTAAATTTTACCATTTCTGTCTCAAGGCCGAGTTTGCATCGACTATCGAAGTCATGCTTTTTTTGTTTATGTGCTCTCTCGTATTTAGATCTGAAGACTGAATAGGCCAGTTAAGACTCTAATTTTTCCTTCCTTTCAAGCCAATTCCACTGCTTTCGCCATGTTTTATAGTAGACATCAAGCATACAGAATGATATGCCTCTCCAGTTCTCCTGGAGAGGTGGTACGAAAATCTGTAATATAAAGATACAGATGAGAGACTTTTGGTCTCCATTCTCTGGTTTACAGAGACTAAAATCTCCGAAATGATTACACGGCAAGAGACTTTTGTCTTTGGAGACCAAAAAATTATTTCTCCGGAGACCATAATAAAAAGGTCTCGAGAGGCTCGTCTCCAAAGTGTTTATGTGAAATTTGAAGTTTGGTCTCTATAGATCTCCAGAGATCTTTGTTAATTGTCAAGCAATTGGTTGAAAGAATTACCTAAAAAGTTATTAATATTTTTATATTATGTGAAAAGTGAAAAAGCTTAAAAAATATATTCTTGGTGTACAAATTTTACGGGATAAGCACAACAAATTTGTGTTTTTTTTTTTTTTTCAAAATTAATCGGTACGAAACAAAACACAACAAATTGTTTGCCCTAAATCTATTAGAGACGTCTCTCTAGAGATTTTTTGCGTCTCCTAAGTGTAGAAACGGATCTCTGGGTCTCCAGAGATAAAAAAAATTGGTCTCTGTAGACCAAAGTCTCTTGCCGTGTAGCATCCACTCTATTGTGAAATTCCACGTTAAATTGCTTTTCCCTTTTTGCAAACGACAGGATAATTTCAAATTATGTATTTTCGCCTATTTAAAAAAAAAGAAATATAATATATAGGTATATGAAAATAATAATAATAAATAATAAAATAATTTTCGCTCAATTCTTATCAGTCCAGTCCTTATGCTCCCGGACGCATTACAACCGTATTTTCTTGCTATTCTCTGAGAGTTACGATCTTTTCTGGAGCTTGCAACAACCTTTCAAACCAGCTGTAAAAAGTCCTTTGTAAACACTTCGAACGGAAATTGTAACCCTTTTTTGGATAGCGAGTTCAGTAGCGAATATGGCATGATTTTTTTCGGATATCCAGCGGATTTGGCGCATATCATTTGTAACGAAGTGACACCGAAGTGACAGTTTAATAAATATCGAGTATCGACCTTCGCTTTTTAAGAACTCCGCTTGAAATAACACAAATCTTACTAATGCGACTGTAAATGAACTTCAGAAAAAAAAGTGAAATTCTGCGAATTACTAATTCATAAATAGTCAGAAAAATAATCATGCGAAGAAAATTTTTGCACACAATGTGTTACGTTTGGAGATAATGCTGAAAAGTTAGGGTGCTTTATACTTTTAGCCAAGGTTGTATACTTTATATATTAATTATGAAAACACAAATAAGAAAAGGTGTTCATTCTGCATTTCATCTTATCATCTTTACTTGTTCAAAACATCGCAATCCTTTTTTTGTATAATGGTGGGAGAATTCAATACTGCTTTCTCAGCTTCAAAGTTTTCTAAATAAATTTTTAAACAAAACGCGAGCTATTCTAGTTGAATCCATTATCAAAGAATTTTTCAAACCTTTTGATAGTTCAGCATAAGCTAGTTACGAATAAACTCTCAGTAAGTTTCAAATTTAGTAGGGTTTTCATTAAACTAATTAAAGTACAGAACTCTTTAACTAAAATGAGCGTTATAAAATCCGGTGTTCTTCAGGGTTCTATATTGGGACCACTCTTATTTTACGTATTTATAAATGACTTGCCGCAAATAATTTAAAGCTCATGCATTCAGATGTATACGGATGACGTCCGATTGTATATTTTCAGGCTGATTGGTCTCGACTACGATGGTAGACTAATGATAAATTACACCCTCATTAGTTATTGGGCTATAAGTAATCATTTTGATTTAAATGCGGTCAGTACCTCTGGGCTGTGTATTTGTCTGGTACTTGATCGTACCAGTCACCGTATCCTGGAAGGGTTCTTCTTTAACGATCTTAAATAAATCTCTAAGACAAACATCAAAGTAATTTATTTACTGAATCCCGCAGGTTTAATTTTTGATGTCTTTTTATCCTTTCAGGAATCCGTACCCACTATTTAGCCCTGATTCCTTCAACTCCAACCGCATGCAGTTAACACGAGTATTATATAGTAGTGTCAAAACTGCACTTGTTAATAGTTCTAATTGGAGTTTTTCCTAGACAGCTGGAAATGAAGGACTGAAAATGTCTTCCAGTTCGACGGGTTGTATATTGGTTCCAGTCTAGTCAAAGGCGAGCTTTCCAATGTTTTTGTTGTTATTCCACAAACCATTTCACATTGTATTTCAACTGCTGAACTTTTGTTCTTAATATATTATTCCACTATGCCACTGCCATAACCATATTTGTTTATACAAGAATCAACATCCTCTACACAGTTAATAATGATATCCCAGAATAAAATGATAAATTTCCTTAATTGTTTATTTTTTTTTTTTTATTATCAAATACTCTTTTCCCTTTCCGCTTCGGTATTTAATACTTTTTTCCCAGGGTTTCTGACGGCTTGAAATATAAGAGCTTCCATTTTTTTCCACGGTGAAGGTAAGTTTATCTTTTGATGTGTTAATCAAAATCCTCGCAGGCTAAGTTGAAAAAATTTAGACCTATCAGAGTATGAGAAGAATCTCTATATTACTTTATAAATAATAAAATAATGATACATATTTGCAAAATTGTAAAAGTAGGTATGTAAAATAGAAAATGTTTAGTTATGTAAATGGGTTCCTATCAGTTTGGACTTATTACAAAAAAATTTGTGTACTCACCTGACCAAACAAAATTTGTGTATGCTAATTCACTTCCTCTATTCGGCACTTTAACTAGTTTATGCTCACCATTATACTCATAATTAGCAAACATTTTTATAATTTGAATGTATGGAGATTTTCACGTTGATATGTACGCACTCATCTAAATCTTCGACTTCAAGCCATCTTCAAAAATTCAATGATTTCTCAGAATTCAATGCAGATTTCGTTTTATTTTCAATTTTTTAATTTTTTGTCATTGTTGACATGTCACAAGCACTTTTAGCACGAACAATTTTTCACATTTTTACATGTTATTTTGCATTGTTTATGCTGGAAAACATAATTAGAAATGAAAAAGAATATTAATATGATAATTAATCCATCAAATTAGGAAAAAATAGCACAATAGCACAACACTAAACGAACTTGTAAACCGCGATCGCAACTGTCAGATTGATATGGTGAAAAGTCAGTTTGACTAATTAGACGTCGCGAAATACATTGGTGATGCCAGACAGGTGTGTAAGTCACCAGGTGAATTAATATTCGCGAAAATTACTTTGACATTTCTCACAATAAGTGGGAAATAGACAGATGTGGGAACGAGATAAAAAAAAGATCGAGAAAAATTTACGTTCCACACTAGAAATCGGCATAATAGGACAGAGAGACGCCATATTGAATATTTTTGGAAAAATCAAAATATTTAATTAAATAAATATGTTATACCTACCTATATATATTATAGTTAATCCACATTGGCATATTATGGGCAAGTTGCAAAGGTCATTCCAACAAGAAATATATGCTAATTTAAGAATTTTTTTGTGGAACGTATGATAAAATGGCTGCTCAGAGTCTATAAAAATGAAGTTCTCCCTAAGGAAATTCTTATTTTGTCGACAGCGATCATAAAAGCTACAGCATACGATCTAATAGCAAGTGGTTTTTTTTAAAGTGAAAAGGTTGATAGTAATATTGTTTGGTTTAGTTAGACAGTTCTTAAATAAAGAGTATTATTTTCAAAGGAAAGAGTACTAGCATAAATAACAGGTACCAAGGTACGTTACTACATGCTTCAATTTGGTGGTGTCAATCGTGTAATATTGTGGTAACTGGAAATTTGTGTAAACATAAGTATTTGTACATTTTTGTCGAAATTTTAATGAATTTTATTGTTGTAGGTTTTTTACCATAGGTGTCTTCACATCAAACTATGCACATGCGACTCTCATTAAAATGGAGACATGTGAAGAAACAATTTAGTAAGTTAAATTTAAGAGTGAATTTCAGATCGAAAAAAATCAGTGAATTGTAGATTTAGAGTCTGGTGTACATCTATAAACTGAAGAACAATAATTAATACATAAACGCATTAAATGCAAATAGATAAGAGCATACATGCAATTATTTTAATATCCCAGAGTTCACAATTATACCCAAGGAATTTATATTACAATAAATCGCAAGAGTGAACAGAAGCCTCCATATCTTTTATTTAATATACTGCTACACTAGACTACCTAAATGCAGTAATATAGCAGTCTCAATTGCAGCTACATTACAAACCAATTTAGGTTAGACTAAAAAAAAGAAAGAGGTCATGAGAGAGCAAGTAAAACGAAATAAAAATCAAACCAAATTTAATCTAATATATGCCAACCGAAGGAAGAGCTGAGAAGCGATCCTTGAATAGCATCTTGAACATGTGCAGGGAACCAGCGTTATGAATATTTGTTGGTAAACTATTCCGCAATCTAGTAGCCTGAACAAAGTAAGGACATTCATAAGCAGCTGTACGGAAACGAGACAAGAGAATATTAGAGTTTCTAGCAGATCGTAGATTTTGTGTACCTATGTGAAAACAAATAGCTTGTGTTTTTTGATATTAGCAGATTATATAGAAAAATCAATAAATTGAATTCAAGATATTTGAATATGGAGAAGCCGAGCAAACGATAATTGAAAGGAGAGACGTGGTCAAACCTTCGAAAGCCATAGATAAATCTGATGGAACAGTTGAATGCGACGTTAAGTTTACGGGATCTGGTACTATTCAATTTCGGATATATTACATTTCCAATCCCTCCGTAGATCTTACCAATGATTGAGCTAACATGATTGCAGCATTTCAGAGATGAATTTATAGTTATACCTACATTTTTGACATACCCTATCAAAGACAGAGAAGAATCGTTAAGTAAAATGTTGGGGAATTGAGTAATATTCAGGTTGCTGTTATTGATAATAATGTAGTGAGGTTTATTTGGACTGAGAGTCAGATGGTTGGATTGGCCCATTGATGTATCTTATTTAGGTTACTATTTACTCGAGCAAATCAATCCTCAATCAGACCATTAGGTCTGCTGCTGAAGTAAATCTGGACTTTATCAGCATACAAGTGAATATTAACATCCTCCATAGTTGCAGGCAGATCATTTATAAAGATACTGAAAAGCAGGGATCCCAATATTGATCCCTGCGGAACACCATAAGACAGTGGAAGGAGGCCTAAGAAAGTATCGTTTACCTTTACTTATTGATATCTGTCGGACAAGAAACTTTGAGTTAACTGAACAGCCGTAGAGGAGAACCCAAAATAAGTAGATAACTTCTGCAGAAGCATCATGTGATTGACGCAGTCGAAAGCCCTGGAAAAGTTCAGAAGGGCCAAGATACTGATATAAGCGTCATCGAGAGCAGCTCGCAAGTCATCAGTAATTTTTAACAGAGCTGAAGTACAGCTGTACTTTGCGCGGAATTCTGATTGCCATTTGGTTAAAAGTGAATTTTCTTTTAAAAATTCATTAATTTGGGTGTATAGTAAGTAGCCTTTCCAGAACTTTGGAAAGAACTGACATAATGCTTTTTTGGGCGGAAACCAGTCATGTCAGTAGGAGAAGATTTTTTCGGTAGAGCCAGTACTGTTGCAATTTTCCATTTATTAGGAAAAATAGAACTAGTCAAACACGAATTAAACAGAAAAACCAAATGAATCAAAGGGAGGATAACTTTAAGAAAGCGAGGGTGTATTTCGTATTTCAATTAATTTGTTCAGGTTATTTTCAATCATTGCAGTACATTTTTCGTCGACTGGTCAACCTAGACAACACTGGCCAACCTTGACAGTATTTCACTTTTTTTTTAAATGCCTATATTTTTTTTTTTTTCACCCAATCAATTTGCAATGTTCAGCAAAAGTGTCCTTTTTCCCAGACCTTTCCAGAAATATGCTTGAATTGACCAAAATCTTTTATTAAACAGAAGTTATGGGCAAAAGTCAAAAGGGTGTCCAACCCTGACGACACTCCCCTACGTATCATACGCATGCAAAAGAGCATTATGAAATTCGACCCTCAAAACCAAAAATTGCGTTAAGTCATCATTAGACTGAGAGAGGTGAAACTTTCGCCAAGCCTTATTACTTAAGCTGCGCAAGCTTTTAAGCTCAGCGTGTATGAGTTTATAAGGAATATACATATTATTTTATAATTATCCTGGTAGGAAACACATTTTTCATTAGTAACATTTTTTTTTTACTTTCAATTAAATCGCCACTATTAATATTGATTATGGGATTGCTGCTCTGGCATACCATCTGTTGGCATATATGTACGTATAAAAACTTCATCCCGAGCGGTGATAACATTGTGTATTACATCATTATTCCATATCACTTTGATAGAGATTTTTTTTTTCATTTCCATTTAACAAATAAAACCTCAATGCAATAAAATCTAACTTTTATCACAGCGCATATTTCCATGGGTGCAATAATTATTATGCCACCTCAATACCTGCGCGCGACTATACTGTTGTTCAGCAGCAAAGAGGCCATAGAATTCTGATAGGGGGGTCGATAACGAAATTGGAGCAATAATAATAAATTAGCTTACCGTGAACATTAGAAAAAAAAAACAAAAAAATTCCTCCACATTAGAACAATTATATAGGCAAACATTAAAAAGTCATTATTAAGAAGCTCTTATCAGGAGGCCGGGAGTAATCAACTGCTGTGCGCGGAACTATAGTCTTTAGGTATATTACCTATTGCCTGACAAGCAAAATACCATTCCACTGCATGGAAATAATTTCATTTAATCGAAAGCAAAAACAACAAAAAACATTCAATAAATCACAAAACTTGGTGATTCACCCCAGAAGACATATGACTCGGATGATTTTTTTAATTCTAGCTTCTTTTTTTTTTTGTTTAATTTTTATAGCTCTGTATGAGCTAAATTATTTGAAGGTCTCTTTGTAAGCAAGCAATCAGCACTGTATTGATTGCTAGAAGTCTTCATTGCAGTGCTTAAAAGAGTGTTCTATTCGTTTTTCCATTTATCGGAATCCATGTACATATAGAAGCTATCAACTTATCGAAAGGAGATTTCACACGCGATTATCCCCAGTCAATTGGACAGTTGTGTTGTGTGTAGACTTCTTACATAAGATCCTGTAGACGACGACACGACTTATACCTACTCATCATGGTGGCAATTCTTTTTACTGTTTTCTATCATCCGATTTGGCTGGAATCATTCAATCGGCTAAGCGATTCCAATGCACAAGAGGATTAACTATTAATGACTGCAGGAATTGGACAGGTGGATTAAGGTGGATATTCGGTTTCCTTTGATTTTCTTCAATGAGAGGGGACAAACAAGGGCTTCACTTCGGTATGAATAGAGAGAGAGAGAGAAAGTCACTATGCGCTATACAGTAGAAATTAATTCTTTGAATAAGTTTTCTTACTTGATGAGTTCCTAATGTTTTTGGTGGGGGGAAAAAAGTAATGAAAATTAATTAGCGCTTGTTTCGGAATATAAGTTCATTCCTATAAGACGTCTTGAAAGAAGATTTCAAAAATTCGAAAGAGATGAGTGAGGAGCTGGTGGTATGGATAAATTCTTTAATATTAGACTTTTAGATTATATCACTCAATTGTAAAAGAAATTACATAGTTTTTCTTTATTTATTTATTTATTGCTTTTTGTTTTTGTTTTTTAAACACAGTTAAGATACAAAGCTCATAGATGTGTGCATACTGCTAGTATTATGGCAAAGTAAAGATAAACTATCTAGTAGAGTAAAACGTATATACAGGGTGTTGCAAAAGTATGGCTACATATGCTAGAATTAAATAGTTTGCTCCTACATTGCATTGTTTTCGAGTTATGCTGACAACAGTATTTTGTGTACCGAAAAGACTTCTGAATTTTAATGTATATCACAGTAAGTAATGACCCCAGAAAGCTGAAATAAATTTTATTTAACTTGCAATATCTTCCACTTTAAGAAAGCCCATTCATACAGCATCGATACTTTCGAAATAGCAAAATTTCAAAGTGTCTTTTATTTTACAAATTTTTTACTTTGGGAGCAATTTATTCAAAAATATTAATAATACATACTTTTTTTTTATTTATTTGGTTAGCTAATGCTATTCCCTTTCCAACGATATGTAACTAAATGCTGTATCTAGAGGGTTTCATAAAATAATATTCAATAATCTTTCAAGCAGAATTCATACCACCAAAAGTTATTCATTTTAGGGTTGATTTGACTGGCTTTTATGTCGATGACCTTGTGAATAGAACTCTAAATTTTGGTGATATAAAATAAGTTTTCTGATGAGTCATGGCCATTAACCTATTTTAAGCATACGAAACTCCTCATTTGCTTTCTAGAAATACTTATATAATTAATAATAATAATAAACGTCAGCATTTGAGTGTACTGAAGAATGTTAATTGTGCATACTTCAGGCTAGGCGCGTATATAGGAGGAGGGTCACGGGGGTCATGACCCCTCCGAAAGCACTAGATCACCTTCGCGGTGAATTGAATGGGACGCTGAACTGTAGTAAGTTGTGAAAGTTTAACAGGACGATTTTCTTATGGTATGGACACAATGTGTAGCTAACGCCGGCGATTAATTCTGGTGTTGTAACATACTTCAGGCCAGGCGCGTATATAGGGGGAGGGTCACGGGGGTCATGACCCTCCAAAAGCACTTGCTCACATTCGCGGTTAACAGGATGATTTTCATATGGTATGGACAGAAGGTGTAGCTGACGCCGGCGATTAATTCTGGTGCTATAACACACTTTTGCAATCTGAGGTGAAAGCTAGCCCTGGGTTGCGCGTTTGTTTGTCTCCTTTTTTTTAGTAGTAATAGTGGGTAGGTAATAATAGTCATTCGGCCATAGCCCTTCGTCTTTGAAAGGTGTACGATTTTTTAGAATTTTCTTGTGTTTTATATAGTGTCAAAAGTCATCTATCACTCATATCTCAGAATGGTAAACAATTTACTAAATATTTATTTTAGTGTTTGATTGTTTAGAGAAAGGCCAGTTATGAAGATGCTTTTATATTTTTGTTGCACCGATTATACTCCTATACAGGGCTTCTAAAACTTTTTCCATTCACGACCCCATTAATGATTGTGATTTTCATTCACGATCCCCAAAAAAAATAAAATAACAATATATAAATATTTTGTGATGTGTTATTGATTATGTAACAATATATATGCATATGAAAAAAAATTGTTTTAGAATTTGTTTAAAAACATACACAAATATAAAATTAATAATTGCACAAAAAGTTATAAAGTTAAATTTATTAATTATTTAAGATTTCTCTAAGCAACCCCATTTTGGGTCGCGACCCATACTTTAAGAAGCCCTGCTCCTATAGATGACAAAGTACACAATTTCGAGATTTGAAAGTGTTATTGCTTCTAAGAAATTGGTCAGCGATTATAAATTTTTTTTTTACCTATCTGATTTTCCGACATAAAATCGATTACAGGATAACTTGGTGTGGAACTCGTAACAGAAGCATACAAAGTGACTTAATAAATCTTCATTTAGGGGTCTTCCAGTAGAATTCTAGTTTCATGCAATCATCAAAATATAGCCACCCGTTGATTTTTCATAGCGACACTGTTTGAAGCGTGAGTCGCTCAAAATTTTTACGATCATAGGGAAGCATTAAATTTTTCTTAGAAAAATACTTGCAAATTGTTCTTAAGAACATTTATATAAATAACTATTCCCCGACAAACACTGACATTTAATAAGAATGGACTAAGCCATCCTATCTAATTCCTATAGTCAAAAATGGCACAAATTTTGGCTAAAATCTTTTTATCTCTTTCAAGCTCAAAATTTACACTGAACGGTACCCTTGTTAGAAACAGACGGCTGTATTAATTGGAATGCATTGGAATTGACATAAAAATTGAGACAAATATATTGCATAGATATGTCTATCTCTTACAAGCTCAATAAAGTTTGACATCAAATTTGCAGAGGAGCACATTTTTCAGTAACATTAAAAATTAATTTTTGTGTTAATTAAAACAATTTTAGCTTCCTAAATAATTTTTATGTAATGTAATACAACATGTTTAGTTTTTCTAATCGACAAATAATAATAAATTATGAAACGGTGTACAATTGTACGCAACTTAGGGTTTTTACAGCCTGTTCAATATTTGTACCATTTTTGAAGCAAGAACACTCAGGCCATTCTTATTATATGTTAGTGCCGACAACGGTCCAAACGAATTGGTGGATTGGTTCTGGTGGTTCACTCTTTCGGACAAGGGCACAAGCATTCAGTTTTCTTAGAAATGGTGTGGATGAGCGCCAGCTTCAAGCACAGTATATTCATACAGTAGAACAGCTCTGTCAAAACTGTCACATAAATAGGATGCTTCTATCAGACCTGTAAAATTGCAAGTACAAGTACCAGTACAGTACCAGTACCTGGACTTGATATATTTTAAGTACAAGTCCCGGTACTGGTACTTAAAAAAATTTCAAGTACAAGTCCCGGTATTGGTAATTTAAAATTTTTCAAGTACAAGTCCCGGTACTGGTACTTAAAAAAAATTTCAAGTACAAGTCCAGGTACTGGTACTGTTACTAGTACTTAAGTACCAATGTACTTGAGTACTTTACAGGTCTGGCTTCTATAATGTGATTATACTTTCTCTTTCAACATATTTAACTATCGCACTAGTAAATTTTTAATATAAAGATTCCTATGTAAATCTAAAGTGGAAGAACGAGAACTTACAGCATGCACAAATTTGTACTAGAGCAAAAGGGGCAAAATGAGAACAAGAACGCTAATAACAATTTGTTTCACATCCCATGCCATTCGACTCGGTAGAACTGTCAAACTGTCTCAAAAATTATGACAGCCATTTTGCTTATTACACAGTTCATGGCATCTCTAAGAACGAACACCACTTTATGGCGAACAGCTATTTAATTTATGGAACAACACATTTGTAAGCAGATAATCAAGATGTGTACATACATAAAACTAATACTCCTTCCCGTAGATTGTGCAGCTATAGCTACCGTTCGCCATTTACTTCCGTATCATAGTCAACAGTTCCTTCTTATGGGAGAAATTTTGAGTTTTTTTTTTATAATTACTAAAATTCACTTTTTCGTAGTTTGTTCTAAGCTGTTCTACTGTATGTATACTGTGCTACAGGTATTACACGAAAATTAACAAAAATAATTCAGTATCAACAGTTGCACGAAAGTAATCCATTAAAGTAGGTTTTCTGATTTATTATGACAACCAAATAAAATGTTTTTTATTGTTGCATACGATAAGAAGTAAATTTTACTTGAAAATATTGCATAAAATGAAAATTTTCCAGTTGTTCGCCTATCAATAAGGATACTGTGTCTTCCATTATAGTCAAGAAATTTTATTAAAAGCAGATATTATGTCAGCTCCAGTAGAAGGTACACAACATAAAATACCTACGCAACTTAGCGCATATGGTGAATTTTACGGGTATTGTGGCGGAAATGCACGTACAGCACGGATGGAATATGTTATAACATTCCCTAAGAGACCTCGTCCTTTTTCAATAGATAAATAATGGAAGGATCCCTTGTCACTCGACGAGAAACTTCAGGCAGGCCTAGACGTGTCTGTAAAATTTTTATCTTCAGTTTAAGATTTCTTATAAATTGAGTTTTACTTAAAGAGAGTGGAGGACATCGAAAACATTATGAAGCGCATTCGGCAACATGACTTCTTAATAAATAGGGCTCTGGCAGTGGAACTTAATTTAGATCATACCTTTGTGTGGCGATGACTTTCAGCAATGAACGTCCTCATCCCTATCATTTAACGCCCGTACAGGAACTTCTATCAAGAGACCTTCAAAGCCGCGTCGACTTCTGCAGGATTATGTTAGAAAAGGTAGGAATATCCCCCCTTTCTAAGCAACGTGCTGTGGACTGATGAGTCGAACTTTACACAAAGGTTGAGTGGTTAACTTCCGCAATATAAATAGATGGGCTGAAAGTATCCCTCACACAAGCAACGAATCACACTCCCAACATAGATTCCAACTGAAACAGGAATCCTGGATCAGAGTTTCATTGAACCATATATCTCTCACCATAATTTATTAGGAGAGACTTATCTGAATTTCTTGGAGTATGTGCTACCGGAATTGCTGGATTTGAGCACAAGGCGGAGTATGATTTTTAAACATGACAGAGCACCTCCTCACTCTACTCGAACAGTACAGCAGTGGCTGAATACAAACTTTGCTGACAGGTGGATAGGGCGAGATGTACCAATAAGATGGACAACGAGATCACCAGATCTTTTTTCTCCTGGAGTGAACAATAAGGACATTATAAGGCATCGTGTATGAAAGTAAGAGACAGATCGGGAAAAATTCATATACCAATAAGTGTAAGACGTGGATTTCAAGGATGATATTTAGCAAACGGCCAACATATTGAAAATTTATTGTGATCAAACGAATTTTTTAAAAATTCAGGAGTCGTTTTTACTTAGGTAAATCAATGCTGACGTTTTATATTATTTAATTACCGGTGGACAAAAATAGGATATTTACGGCAAGTAAATGAGAAGTTTCGTATACTCTGAATAGGTTAATGGGTTATATCACCAAAATTTAGGGCTGTATTCACCAAGCGACTGTCATAAAAGCCAGTTAAATAAACCCTAAAATGAGTAGGTAATTTTTGGTGATATGAATCCTGCTTGAAAGATTATTGAATATTATTTTATGAAATCCTCTAGATACAGCATTGAGTTACATATCTTTGGAAAGGGAATAGCATTAGCTACCAAATAAATAAATAAAAATGAAAGTGTTATTAATATTTTTGAATAAATTGCTCCCAAAGTAAGAAATTTTTAAAATAAAAGACGCTTTGAAATTTTGCTATTTCGAGTATCGATGCTGTATGAATGGGCAAGTGGGTTTCTTAAAGTGCAAGATATTCTAAGGTAAAAAAAATTTATTTCAGCTTTCTAGGCCCATTGCTTCCTGCGATATACATTAAAATACAAAAGTTTACAGTTTTCCGTTTACAAAACAGTGTTGCCAGCATACCTGGGAAACAAGACAATGTGGGACCAAACTCTATGAGAATTATTTTCTGAACTCGTTGCCAGCTACTTAAATCTAGCATATGTAACCATACTTTTGCAACGCCTTGTATACAAATCTAGTATCAATCTATAAAAAGAAAAATTTAATAATAAAAAAATAAATAAAAGAAAACAAGAAAAAAACAAAAAATTATCCATGTACATATATTGTAATAATAAGTGAACCTAATTATTCTCAGCATTGAGCAAAGTAATCTGAAACCACCATTCTGAAATCCCTCAAGCTCTATGCCATGTGTACACCCAAAGGAAGAGTATTTCAAACTCTGACACCATGAATGAAAAAGGTGCAAATGTTAAACAGAGTATAAAAACCTTCGTAATAGTTGTAATTGGACTCGACGGCATGACAGAATTTCAACATAATCCCTGAGGTAGTCCGCAGTCAAATTATTTAAAATTTTATACACCATTATGCATATTCTAAAATTTAGAAAGGTATTCAAATCACAACCTAACCTTGTCTAGAGAGGACAGATACATATGTGATCATATCCGCGTAGACCGAATATACATATACCGCGCATAAGCATTAAATGCAACATTGAACTTTTTCCTATATGAGGAATCAAAATTGTAATATACATAGTCACCATAATATGTGATTATTGGAACAAGCAACATACTATCCAGACGTTAACGGAGTTGGCGTCGTATGTACCATGCATGACGCCAATGTGTTCTTATACCTTGGAAAACTTTTAAAACTGTAATGTCAATATGCTTATGCCAGGATAGCCTAGAGTTAATATGCATCCCCAGATTTAACTACTTCCATATATTCGATGGGGATGCTATCAAAAAACAACAACGGCAAAGAGGACGTGTCGACAAGAACAATACTCTAGAATTTAGAAGGGTTTAACAAAAGCCTGAGCGGCTGCAGTCCTTGATTTTAGCTGGGTCTTGAATAAATTTATAAATATTAATAGCCATGCTATCAACAGGAGAGGGATCAACACTATATCGTTGAACTATAGCACGAACAACAAAGGACCTAATATTGATCCTTGTGGTACTCCTGAATATGTTCTTAATACTGCTGAGATACGAGATCCACATACAGTGACTTGAGTACGATCTATTAAATAGGAAACAATGTAATTTTCTGTAGAGCTACCAAGATTAAATTGATGTATCAATTTCTAGGTTAGCGTACAATGATCGACTGAAGCTTTGGAAAAGTCAAGTAAGCATAGTACGGTGTGCAATTATGTTGTTCAATATTAATACGAATAGCCTTAATGAGATATTATGATTAGATCTAAAACCGGATTGTTGTTTAGCAATTATACATCGAGTATCAATATAAGTTTTAATTAAGAAGACGCTCCAATGTTTTAGATAACAGAGGAAGAACGCTAACAGGCCTGTAATCTTGTGGACTTGACGGTTTTGGATCTTTTTTAATTGGAAATATTGTAAAAACAAGAATTAATAATCGCGGTGTTAAAAATATTCAATATTGGTTTTATTATTGAAAGGAAGAATTAGTTTAAGAATACGTGAATCTATATTATCAATGCCAGTGGCATTTGATTTAAGAGATTTAATAGCAAGAATAACTTCATCAATCGAAACGTTTCTAAATGAGAATTGATCAAAGTGACTAGAATTAACTATCGAAAGGTCATACTAATTTAAACGGGAAACATTTGGAATACTATTGACAAAATAGTTGTTGAGCTCATCATGATCAATGTTCGCTGTTTCATTAGTCATTTGTTTTCCCTATTGACTGAACTAATCGTGGAAGGCAGATCACTAGTGAAATGAGCACAGGAAATTAAGGCTAGGCATTCACTTTAAATAACGGCAGCCCAAAATTAGTATCCAACATTTTCTCTGTAAACAGCCATTCACTTTATGTTAAAAATATAAGGTTTTGTCGAAGTTTCGAGAGAAACCACCTTTTTTAAACACTGATCTCATCATTTCATCACATATAAGAATCAAAATGAATTTTGGACATTGACGGAAATTATAGTTCCTCACGGTGCAACAAAGTATCGTCAAAACGTTTATTGCTCTTAGAAATTCTGATGAGTAGATCATCTCCATCAATGTTGTAGGTACCTACCATACTAGCAAGCAAGCAGACGCTTAAATCATGTTCTTTGAATGCAGATCAGTAGACTCGGGATTTTATTTTTAGTGATCGAATTTTTCTAAGTAGGTATAGGCCCCTACTTATTCCCATTTCACTTTTGACTCATCTTCAATCGTTTCTACTTTTAATTTGCTTTGAAAAGCATCTTATTGGGGTTGTAATTTTGTTTTTCATCTAACTTTCCTTATGAGGAAATTAGCGTTTGGAGTAAGTTTATGTAAATAAGTTTGGCAACAATCCCTATTACCATTGATGCCAAATTTAAATGAAATGTTGCAACGAGGCCGCCCACAAGTGAAATACTGCTGTTATTTCTTGGATATAATTTTATAAACATATCGTGTGGTATTATAACAGTTAGTATTAGTATTTTCAATTTCCATTGATTAATCGCAACCTCTAATACGACAGTAAATATATATTACTACCTAACTATTTTTGTTCTTGCTATCGTTATAGCACATGCTTCGAACGCTGGCAACAAATTATGTTTCAGTCCCAAACCATTTCATAAAAAATTAAACCCCATTTTCTTGTGAGTACCTATACCAATTTCATGCGTATAAAGAACCTAAATAATTACAACACTATGACCATGAAATTAATAACTTTTCATTGTAAATACCGTGGCAGGGCATATTGATTTGAAAACGAAACAATCGCCATTATTATTTTCCATTTTATAGAACTTATACAGTTACCAACACAGAAAAATCGCGTCTCTGTATTTATAATGTTGTCTAATGGACATGCAATAGCTTCTCTATATCCTTTTATTCAATTTTTACTACTTTCACCAGCGCGCCACGCTACACGATTCCCTCAAAAGCAACATTTAGCCAATATAAAAATTCAAAGTCACCTAAATATACAAAAAAAATTCTGGCTGGGAATCGTTATTCCAGGGTTAATTACCATCGGTCACTTCTTAGTACACCCACCCAGACTAGAGCTGGATTTCTCTTATCCTTGAAGTGATATATTTTTTTTTTCATTTAATTTATGGCATAACATTCATGAACATGTGCTTTCTAGGATCAAAGAAGGTTTTCAAATGTACACATACAAACAGAAAGGTTTTATTTAGCATGGCGACTCCCTTAGTAAGAAATGAACAAAAAGGACATAAATTATATAAGATCGTACTTAGAGAGTCCTTGCTGGGTGCGAGATCGAAAATAATATTTACATTCTGTCATTTCTTGATGCTATATATGAAATTCGAAATATTCAATAGTCTCTCGTAGAGGAGGCAATATAGTATCTACCTATGTAGTTGTAAGCCAGCTTGTTTTTTTTTTTTTTTTTGCTTGGCTTATATTAAGGGAAAACCAAAGCCGGATTAGGACTGTATAACTAATTGCGGGTATTTTTACGACAGGCTGAAACAAAAATAAAATTTTGCCTGAAAAACGATTTTAGTTTGTACATATATTTATCAAGCTGTGTGGGTGTGTATGCATGTCAAGTAGTTCTTGGAAATGCTCATCAAAAGATTTTATGACTCAAATCGCCTTAGGCTAGGATAATTCAATGTCCTGGATAGAGATTTTATGTTTCTAATGCCTTTGACATAATTCTACACTACAGAGGAAGGTAGAGCTACTAAATAAATCGGTCTTTTATATTAGGCATAGATAGTGTGTCTTGGCATTTTTTTTTTTTTTTTGGAATTATTGATGTGTTTAGGTTTTACATTTCAAAGAATCCTTAATGACCCAAATGTTTTTGACTTTTATTAGTGTGTGTATGTGTATGTATAAAGTATGCAGGAAAGTATTTATATCAATAAAGAATGAAATATCTATTAAAATGCTATTGTTTTTGTGGGTTTTAAATCATACTGAGTTTAATTTCATAATCCAAAATCCAAAGTGCTGAAGAAGTAATGACGATCGGATTAAGCATTTCTAGGTTTTAATTTTCAACAAATCTCTGGTATAGGGTAAAATACCCAATTACCGACCAATTAACTTTGTTTTTTTAAATTGTGCAAGTCATAAACAAACTATTAATATTAGAAAAGGATTGCATTCTTACTGCGCAATCAAATTAAGCTATTAATTATAAATTTATATATTAATATTAATATGTTATTATTATCAATATTGCTCCCTGCTTCTGAGTAATTTTCCACTCGATTTCACTTACGTCCACTAGGTTGCAGGGGTATGGCGTTCGGTGGTCAAAAATTAAAAATTATCCCATTATCGCAATTGTCGCTTAGCTCTACTGTTAGATGGGATTTGTGTCCAGCGAGAAAGAGAACAACTGGCTTTTTACTTGTCCTTTTATCATCCAGTTATTGACTCTTCTTTTGGTACACCAATCAACAATTCAATTTGATGGGCTGAAATATTTCTTACACCTTTTCAAAAAACCAAGACATTTTGATGCTTCTTTGGCAACCGAGAAGATGTGATCTGTCCAGCTTAACTTACTGGAAATATTAATGCCAAGAATTCTTAGTGACGGTGAATCAGAAATTAATGCTCCATCAAACGAAACGGGAGTGGTTAAGTGATGGTCTTGTTTTAATGAGATGAGACAGCTTTGGGTCTTAGATGAATTGAATTCGACGCGATTCACTTTGCCCCAAGCGAGAATATTGTCAAGATCGTTATTCAATGATCTAATCATGCAGTCTCGTTTAACACATGTGGCGTTCCCTCTGGAATCCGCAAGGGTGTCAAAGGAGTATGCGAAATCAAGGGTACTGTCATCAGCAAAGCTATGGATAGGATTAAAAGTAAGGGAAAGCAGATAATTAATGAAGATTAGAAATAGAGTCGGAGAAATAACAGAGCCCTGGGGGACACCGGCATTAATAGGATGAGGTTCAGATATAACGCCATCTAATACAACACGTATTTGGCGACTAGATAAAAAACTTTCAATCCATAACAGAAGAGGAGGGGAAAGACCAAGTGCTTTGAGTTTGGCTAAAAGGGCTGGATGCCAGACTCTATCAAAGGCCTTTGAAATATCTAGAGCAGCGATTTTGGCCTCACCAAAATTGTGAAGGCTACGATTCCAACGTTCCGTAAGAAAAGTCAGCAAGTCTCCAGATGAGCGACCGTGCCGGAAGCCGTATTGGCGATCGTTGATGAGCTGATTGGTTTCCAGATACTTCATTAATTTGGAGTTAATGATAGATTCAAAAACCTTTGAAAGAATCGAAGTGATTGCAATTGGTCGATAATTTGAGGGATCGCTACCCTCTCCTTTCTTGGGAATAGGCTGAACGTGAGCTAGTTTCCAAGCAGTTGGAAATTTTCCTGTCAAATAGGACAGGTAGAATAGTTTGCGCAGAGGTTTAGCCAAGGATGAGGCACAGCTTTTAATTAATAGGGGCGAGAAACCATCAGGACCTGCGGCTTTAGAGACGTTGATACCATTAAGGACCTTGAACACATCTCTCGTACGGATGTGTATTGGCTCTTGTACACATCCGCACGGGGGATGCACGACAGGTGCCTGTGAAGTGGGTGGAAGAAAAGAATTTGATGCGAATCTAGCAGCCAAAATATTAGCTTTATCCTGGGAGTCAATAACCACTTCACCATTATTAAGTAGTGAAGGTATAGAGGAACTGCTGAAGTTGTTCCTGATGGTTTTGACCAGTGACCAGAAACCTTTACTACCTTTGCGGCTTGCCAAGATTCTTTGTCTAACATTCTGGTCAAAAAGAAATGTTTCTCTCTGGATAATGGACTTGCAGGTGTTCCGTGCAGTCTTGTAGATTTCTTTCAGTTCTGGACAAGGATGCACTTGATAGGCGCGAAAAGCAGACTCTTTCGCTTTTATAGCTTGGTTGCACTTATCGTTAAACCAAGAGCGATTTTGCTGTTGTTGAGATCTGCTGTAAGAATACGGAATATATTCACGCATGCCTAGACTTAGTAAGTTACTAAGTTCTAATGTGCATTCATCAGCATCCCTCGAAGCAAAACAGACCGACCAATCTATATCTCTAAGATACTGATTGAGTCTTTCCCAATCAGCGTTCTTATAGTGCCAGAGAAGCCTACTTGTAGGTGGAGAAGTGGGGCGGCGCAGAGATGAGGTGATAAATTGAGCCGTGATTAGACAGTGGTCTGAATTACCAAGGGGGGAGCCGACTGAGATAGAATATTTGTCAGGGTGAGATGACAGAAACAAATCTAGTAAATTGGCCCTATCACCAGCTGCATCAGGGATTCTCGTCGGTGCATCCACTAGCTGATGCAAATTGAAAGATTCACAAAATAGTTCAACGAATCGGCCCGCAGGACTTGTGGTAGATGAATGTCTGAGCCACGGTATATTATGAACATTAAAATCGCCTGCCAGGACGATTTCGGAAGAGGGGGAGACAGCAAGCAAATGATCAATATTGTTGGAGATATTGTCAAATACGGATACCGTGTCGTCATCAGACATATTTGGGCTGCGATAAAGGAAGCAAAAGTAGATGATGTGCCTGTGAAGTTTGAACCTAATCCAGATGTAATTAAACTCAGGATTGGCAGAAGGTGGAAAGTCTTTTAGAATGGTAAAGGCCACATCATTCCGAATATATATTACGATCCCCCTATGTGGAGAAAAAAGAGCACTACACAAATCAGCACTTTTTACTTTCAGCAGCGCCATCTAGGTGTTAATAATATGAAAATGTGTTAAATTAAGTAAAAATATATCTGTGCTTTCTCCAGAGCACATCCATTTTGTGTCAACATTTAGTCGAAAGGAGCAAAATGTTCACTTCCCGGGAAAACTTACGATAAAAAAAAACGGAAGATATTAAACACCGCGGAATATTTATTATTGAAGTGTGGAGAAACAATAATAATGACTTTCGATCTAATATATGTGTCTATTCCACATGTATAATTCTATGCAAGATGAGTTAAATAAAACGAACGGGCTACAGTTCTCGGTCGAGGGTCAAATTGAAGATGAAGAATTTAAATGTATTTCGGTTAACGTGAAAATAATGTTGTGAATATTTCCTCATCGAACCGCGGTACTTCCTTTTAACAAAACTGTGAATTAAAAAAACATCACTTAATAAATTACTCTATTACAATTTTGTTATTTTTAAACAAACCTTCGACCATACTTTTCTTTGTTTCACACAAAATTATGAATTGTGACACCACATCCCGCCCATACATTTGGCACCTCAACCAGATCTTACTGCAAGATAACGCATTTATTTTTTCTTTTTCGTCCCAAATCTTGAATTTCACAGTTGCCATTTAGCCGGTATTTAAAGCTAATAAATTGGTCACATCCATTTCCAAATTGTTTACACTTAAAAATCTGTCAACTGAATTGAAATGTCAAAGTACGGTCAGGGGGTACTTTGATATCGATACCCCGTGTCTGTCATTAAATTTGGGAATTCTTTGATTTTTTCTTATTGATACGTTCTTCTCTTCACTTATCTGAATCAACCTCTGTGGTGCTTCCTCCTCCTCCTCTGTATAGCCTCTCTGCGATGCATATGATATTGTTAAACTAGATGATAAAAAGTCTTAATAACAATTACCTACGCCAATTTTAGGACTCCTATTTATGAAATTCTATACAAATTTCTAACTGGCCGCGACTGGCTATGAATTCAATTTTACTGCAAATTATTTTCTGAATACCGATCGGCCAAAATTTTCTTTAAATTAATTAAAAAAAAAATTTACCTAATATTAGAACTATTTGATACAAGCCTAAATCCTTAAAACCTATTATTTTATGACTTACCTATTTGCCTTACTTCGTCTAGTTAACATTCAAATTTTGCAAAAAAATTTGCAAAAAAATGTTCAAATTTTAATAGATCAGTGATTACTGAGCAGACAGATTTTTCATACCATACCAGCACGTGAATGAAACCATTTTGTGTACATACATATAGGAATGAGTTCTAATACGGCAAATATAACCGTCATCCCAGCAAACATTGCGAAATGCAGAAGATTCACTTTCTTATTACCTGGACGATAAAATATCTCGTGGATGATAATCATATTCGTATTTTGCATTCTCAACTTTCAAACTCGAGAAACTGTTTTCTCGAAGGCAAAACATATTGAAGAAATAATTGCGTATCTTCTACGGCCCTTCCCGGGTGAGTTTTTTTCATATCGTGTATAAGAAACGCATTCGTTTCATCAAGACGATTCGCTTTCTTATCGCTAAAGCAAATCAATTCAAGAATCGTCCAAATAAATTCTTTAGAATTTGTAGGTAGTAAGGGAATACAGAAGTCATATCTTTAAAGAAGGCATATATATATTTTTTTTAATATGAATTGGTAAAATCACTAGTAAACTCACAAACGTCTAACGAGGCGTTCTTCCAAATCATAGATTCGTATATAATATAGATGACAAATAAGCGAAACTATTGCCTCCACATTTAAAATCAGAAAATGAAAATGTTTGTGATTTCATCTTCTCTTCGACTACGCCTTAATTTACTGGGAAAGTGCAACTGCTATATATTGTTCAATTGTATCGTGAATACAGACGACAAAGCAGGTCACTTTTCAAATTGTACTGCTTTTTCATTACTGTAAATCTGAGTGGAAAATTTGATAAAAATCAAGAGCTTGAGGCTAAATTATTCCAAAAAATATAGTGCAGGCAAGTAACTTATAGTCATAGCTTGAGTTGTATGATTTTTCTTGTATAAATTTACAACTTTGTATACCACTTTGGGACTCTTTGACCGCTCGGTCAAAGTATCCCTTGAAAGTCGTCAAAAATCCAATCACATAGGTAATTTATAGAAACCGAATTTAGCTCTTTTTTCAAGATGGCGGAGAAAGCTCATAGGAAAACTTGGTAGACAATTTCAAATTAAGCTTTTCTAAGCGCACAACCGTGCACATTTGTAACCGTTTTTAAAATCTGCGTCAACCGATAATCCCCCCCTCTGACCCGGGTCATGCAAAAAAGAACGCGGCTATTGATTGAAGTTTTATAATGGAGTTCTATCACTGACTGAACTAATATTTGAAGTAAAGTTAGCTACAGTTCCATTTTAAATACTTTTCGTCCGTTCGAAAGCAGTCTGCGTCGAGGGTAAATAAAAAAAACTTACAACAACTACCTAATTTTATAGTGCACTAAGATAAATCTCCTGAGCTCGAGCAATCTGGTTGGCTGCCTGAAAGTCCTACAAAAACTCCTAGAGGACCGGATAGCCAACACAATCCCAGACGTTATGACGAAATGTCATAATTATGAAACACTATTCAAAAAGATTTTGGGGTAACGTCAACAGTGGCATTCTGGGGACTCACCCTTTGAAAAAGAATCTCTTAAATGGATGGATCTAAAATGGAAGCTGGATAGAGCAAGAGTGAGCCGAAGTACAATTTCGCAAAGTCACTGAGGCGTCACCTACCATTTTCCAAACATCGACTCTCACTCCCACATCCATTTTCGAATCATCTGTGAGACACATTAATGATATTATCAGTGTTTTGCCATACTATTATCCTGCCACTCCTCTCTGCTAGGAATGCTAGTTGACAAACTTTTCTTAAAGTTTAGCTGTGAGACAGTATAATTCGTGGCTTCTTCCAGTATAGAGTCATCGAAACAATTCTTTAGTATACTGTTGTGTCCAAGGGAACGAACAACGATTGTAACAAGAAAGTTAAGCAAAGATTTTTCAGCAAGAGAACGAGATTCAGTTGAAAAGGAATAAATGCATGACACTTAACAATGGACTGAGCAATTTGCTATTTCATGTGACACAAATTTTTTTTTTCTGTATATCAGGGTTTGAGCACCCTTCAAAACGATAACTGCATAAAAAACATGTCAAACTCAACCAATTAAATGAAATTATTCACCCGAAAATCGAATTAAATTAAAAATATATATTTTCTTGTGTCTTAAGTGATATTTTAATCGCTTATAATCATTCTTATAAGAAATTAAACTCATTCAGACTGTAATTTTCAAATGGTTATTTTTACCTGAATTCTGATTATGTGCAAGAGGGACGAAGCATGGTAAGCCCCAAGGTATATATAATTCCCATTACAAACCAAGTTCCGCCATTAGTGACGAATTATCGTGAAAATGTATAAGAAAGCACGGTACAGAAGATAAAATACTCTCTCTCCTCTCTCTGTCTTTCTTATAAAAATTTATATACATTAGTAACAGAATTACGTCACAGTCTATCAGCTGCAATGTGTCAAAATTATAATGGGAATACCTTGTCTTCTATATACCATGGGTAAACCCTATTTTTATCTTATTTTTCCTGGGGTGATTGCATTTGCAGTCAACATAAAAACATCAAATCATGTTGGGTTGGTAGTTCCAACTCTGTCATAGCGTGAAAGAGAAAACTATAAAACTTGTGCCATCCTTTGCTATAAGAAAATGACAATACGCTCAATCTATTGTTATTAGGGCATGGCTGATTAATCGATTTTAGAGAAAAACGATTAACGATTAATTGTTCAGTTTTTGAGTCGATTAATCGATTAATCGATAATTTATTAATTTTATTTTTTGACGTATTTTAAGTAAATATTAACTACTGCATTTAAAAAAAAATAAAAGTGTATTTCAATTCAAATTAAATTCAATATAGAAAACAATAAAATATACATTATAAAATATTTAGTTTGGTTTTTTTTCTTTTAATAAATGTGCACGTAGGAAGCACAGTTTATCCAACGTATCATCGTTCAGGGATGTCCGGAGCTTCGTAACGAATAACCCTGCAGCGCTAAAACTTCTTTCCGCCTCTACTGATGATGGCGGCACGCTCAACAATCCATTATAAATTTTTTGAAGTAAATCAGTCCTTATTTTACTGTGTTCGTAAACCATCATTTCCCTTTTTATATCTGGTAAACTATAAGTGAATGGAGTTGTCGAATTGATTATAGGATTTTGTCTAGTTAAGAATTCCTGTAACTCATCTGCTTTTGAATATTTTGCTCGTTTTTCAGATACAACTTCTATTGTATCGTTTTCATCTTCGCAATCAGCATCGGATTCAGACGGATTTTCTGCGAGCGGTAACAGTAATCTATTTGCAAAATCTATAGCGGTATTAGCGAGCTCGTTTTTGGCTAGCTTTTTAAAAACAAAGTTTTCCTCAGACATACATTCCAAATATTTTATTGGGTCATCCAAATACAACAGTAATCCTTCTAGATTTGGGTTCCTTCTCTCATTAATTCTGGTATTTAATGAAGTGTAAAACTTTTGTGCTAGAACACTTGAGTGGCACTGCACTTTTAATTTTGTCAACAGAAATTGAAAAATTTTCGTAGCTTGCATTAAGTTGCAATCTTTCCTGCCCAGGGCCAAGGAGCTTACTTCAATTATTTCCAATGATTCGACAACATCCGAAATTATATTTACTTCATTATTGGAAGGGAAAGTTTGAGCAACAGACAAATCCTGTAAAACTGTTTTTATGACGTCTTTCATTTCCAGGAACCGTTTAAGCATAGCCAGCAACGAATTCCATCTTGTGGAGGCATCAATTATCAAATTTAACTCTTTACCAATTTTAGTTTTGCAGGCTTTTTGTAGCACATCATTTTTAACAGGAGATTTGCGAAACATTCGAGCTATTTTTCTTACTTTTTGAATAACCGTTGAAAAATTTTCAGCTATGGCGTAGTTTATGTGTTCTGGAGGATTTTCTTCCATCCAAAATTGAAGTTCACTGTCTGTTTCACTTTCATTTGAATCGGAATCATATTCTTCCCCTTCCCCATCCCCAGTGCTTTCATTTACCAATTGGCTTTCCTCATCTATTTCTTCAAACGTAGTTGATTTTTTTTTGTAGAGAACGTCAACAACTCCCAAATGCATTCCGTGACTGTGGCAAACTTGATGGTAAATACCCATCAAACGACCCATCTTCTTCATTACAGAAGCGCCATCTGTCACAACTGCCCCTATATGCTTTTTTAGAAGAATATCGAATTGACTTAATTTTTTTTTCTACGATTTCAACTGCTTTGGATGCTGGCATTGAGTCCTTTATTCTTATCATGCCAAGCCCAAAAACATCCTTATCCTTAGTGTGAATATTAAGACACATATATCGACGATTGCGTTTTGATGTCCACTCATCTAAAGATAAAGAAAATCGTTCCGAAGCTTCGATCATCAATTTAAGTTTGTTTTTGAGAGCTTGTTGAAGTGTTTCTGCATATTCAATTACCAATGCTTTGATTCCTTTTTCTGTTAAAGGTATACATAAACCTTGGGCTTTCCATCCATTCTTGATTTCTTCACTATTTGCCAGTGTAGAAAACGGTATGCGATCTAATGCAGTTAGTTTAGCAAGTACGTATGCTGGGGATGATGCAGATTGTTTGGTAAAAAACGAAGTAATTTTAGATGTTTCCTTATTTTGATTTGATGTTGAAGCAACAACTTTACACAAATTATGTTTGTGTTCCATATGATACCTGTATGACGTCGTTGTTGTATGCAACCGAAATGTGGTGTCACAGTGTTTGCACTTTAAAATATTATTGTCTTTCCTGTTAATTAATAGATGAGTCCAAATTTCACTTCTCTTTTCTTTGGATTTAATCCAATCATTTTCTTTTTCCTTCTCAGCCATAGATAAATCTAAATTTAATTTTTATGATATATAAAAATTTTATGTAATATATTATCAAATATACCTGTTTGATGCGAGATCATTGAAAATTTTGTTAAGTTTAGTGATATTTATGGAGCACAAATATTTATATAAAAATATATTTTTTAATTTTGATTTCTTTAAAATGGTATATTTATGTAAATTTTAACCACTTTTCTAATGTTTACAAAAAGAAAACCAACGTAATACTGAACTGCTGTAAATTAGAAAAGTAATGTAAATTGCAAAAAAAAAAAAATTATGCATATTCCAAAGCCAAAGGCTACTGTGATAAATTTCTATTCCCAGAATATTTTCAACGGTTTTTTTAAATGAAATTCGCAGAAAATAAAACAAAAAGAAACAACGGAAAACGAAAAAAAAAAACGAAATTCGCAGAAAATAAAACAAAAAGAAACAACGGAAAACGACAAAAAAAAACGATTAATCGATTAAGCTATAAATTTATTCGATTAATTGAAGCATTCATGAGTTTTTCGATTAATCCATTAATCGATTAATCGAACCATGCCCTAATTGTTATAAGTCAGTGATGCATGCTTTAAAAAGGGAAGCACGTCATCAATGAAATTTGTGTATTAAACTGAAAGAAAGAAGTACTTAGTCATGTTCAAAGCATCCGACTAATTGAACATGAGTGCTTAGAACGATTTAGACTATTTATGCATTAATCGGTAGAAACAAGCAAGCAGACGTCTAAATTAAGTAGAACCAAACAGAATGGCCTCAATGTAAACAACTATAAGTTAGTAGGAAACAACTATACTGTCATTTCATTCTAACTGATATTATAGCTTAAAAGTAGAACGTGTGTCATCTATGATTAGCATTCTGCTGCTTTTGATATCTCTGTTTTACTAATCTGTTTATAACGGAATAAGTGAAATGATTATGGGAAATATTTGTGTACGTTTTTCGTCAGGATATCTGTAAGCAGGCATCATCTATAAATTTTCTTGCTTTGTTGCTCGCATTGTGATCATCCAATGAATATAATGATATACTCTTTTCATATACATTTTAAATTTGGCTGGTGGAATCAGCTGATTTCATGGTCAATGGGGATTTTTTTAGAACATGACATGAAGATTTCCATCTTGTTGCCACCGTTGTTCTCTGACCAAAGTCCGTGGTCTGCTCTGTTAGCCTAAGTGCCGTCTTGATAGCTAAGCTATACATTCACCATACTGACAGTTATGCAATAAATTAGAAACCACTTCAAAGCATTTGTAATTGCTGTTAAAATCTAAAGAATTTGAAAATTTGTTGTAAAATTATTACTGAAGGACTCATAAAATCCATAATATGTTTGAAGACTCTCGATGCCTCAAAATTCTATCGGGAACATTCAACGAAATAGATTTAAGAATTTCAGGAGAATTTATTGATCCAATCAAATAGATAGATAGACTCACGTCTCTTATGGAGTGACGTCATATTATGTAATTAAAACTAAGCGATCAGAATAAGGTGGAGGCTCAAACCTATTATTCCATGGAAGGTAACAAAGGGAAAAACGTAAAAACGTTTTCTGTTTCATTACTATGTAATGTACACTGTAATAAGGACTTCACACTTGGCAACTGTATTCCAGTATAGACCTCACAAATGAATCATACAAGGAACGCAATGCGTAAATTCTTTAGCTCATCGGCTAACAAACTCAAGCATTGAAAATGCTCTCCCAGTAATATAATCAATATGGCGAGAAAACGTAACCTTTGAGTCAAAGATAATGCCCCCGTCCTGATCCTCATTTACTATGTATGTACATTTATAGGGACAATGTCCATATGTTACTGGTACGCAAAAGGAGAAAACTTATGAGTAGAGACAATAACATTGTTAATGTTAAGAGTGGGGGCCACCAGGCCTCCAGAACCATGCGGACATCGCGACCATAGTTGATCTATTGTGCCTTCTCCTGAGGTGATTAGGCAAAATCGAGTCTTTTGACGAGCTCGAATATTGGTTAGATGGGTTAGATTGTAAACTTAATTTGGAGAGATAAGTGTTCCTCCAGTGATTTGCAGCCTTAGACCTGCAAGCGCTGGGCTCTCATATATAACATGCATCGATGTTTCATCTTCCTATCCGCACAGTAGACACAGTTCACTGTCGGATTTGCCTATCTTCTTCAAGAAGTGACGGAGGGGGCTATGACCAGTGACTGCCTGTTATGTCCAATAAGTTGGCGCACCTGGAGAGGAGAATTTCTTCGCATGCCTCATACCGGGCGTGCAACGCCAAAGGTGATCCAGTTTCAGTTCCCTTCTAAAGTGACTATTTGGTAGGCCAAATGTCGGATAGGGACCACCATACGGACATTCAGCTGCGGTTTTAGCCATTTTGTCCGCTTTTTATACCCTAGATGAAATCTACAGGGTATACTAAGTTTGTCATTCCGTTTGTAACACCTCGAAATAATGATGGTAGAGCAAAATGGATTGGACACCCACGCATAATATTAAAAGTTATTTTGATTTTTGCATGTCCATCCGTCCGTCTGTGCGCACGATAACTCGAGAACGCGTATACTTAGAGAGCTGAAATTTTGTACGCGGACTTTAAAAAAACAGCAAAATAAGTTCGAAAATGAGACAAATCGGGCAACTCCTTCGTGGGGTTGCCATACAAAAATTTCGTTTTCCGTTATATATTTGAACACTGCCTGAGAACGCGTCGACGTAGAGAGCTGATATTTGGAAAGTGGTCTTTTCATTGTACTAGCAAATAAAATTTCAAAAATGGACTAAATCGGGCAACCCATTCTTGGTGTTGCCATATAAAAATTTAGGTTTTCTATATGTATACTGTGAAAACGATCAGTCCAAGACATTTTTATTGTACTAAAAACTTCTTCAGAATATGAAATCCTATAAAATTGGTTATAATCATTCTTTCTGTCCGACAAACCGCTCTAGAAATATATGCGAAAAACCACTGCAAAAATCAAAATTGCTCAAATGGGTACCCATACGAAATTTCATACGGACATTCATTTAGAGTATCATAAGAATTGGTCTTAGGCCAATATTTGCTTTTTAACTTGTTTATTACTATCTTTTCCCTCGTGTACAGGTTACTTGGTTACTTGGTTGTCCCTAGACAGTAGTTGGAGTTTCGAATAGAAGCTCCAAACTAAATTCGACTCAAAGACTTGCGAGGAAAGAGCTAGGAGCGCAGCTTGACCGTCTGAACAAATGTAGATGTTGGAATTCTTGGAGCGCTTTTTTATGCTTTCTTGAGTTCCAACCTCTATAGCATAGACTTCCGCCTGAAAAATTGAAGGTAAGACACCGTGTGGAATGGATAGCTCCACTTCTGGACCAACCACCCCTGCGCCTGTTTTGCCAACCTTCCGGGATCCGTCAGTATACCAGACTTGGGCCCGTTGCGGGAACTGGAGCCCTCCATCTAGTATCTGGCTTCTTCCTTTAATGGTCACCCGTTAACCTCTTTATCTAAATCGTTAATGTTGACCTGCTCGAAGATATTGAGATGACCCACTCTGGAGGAAGTGCGATTTGTTGGGCTTTCCTTTTGAGGCATACTACCCTCATCATTTTGTAACAGTTCACAGCCATTCAGTTAATGAACCCAGCGGTAAATGGAATAATACCATCATTCAAACCGTCTTGTTTTCTTTAGAAGATATGATGTTTACCTCTATATTGGACCCTTCATAGGATATTCTTACAAGCATGCCCTAGGTAGGAAGCAATTCAAGATTTTCGTGTGCTTCCTCCAAAGTTCCTTGCAAATAAAATGAAATCAAAATGGATCCTACACCTACGCATATATTAAAAAGACGTTCAATTTTTGCATATATGAATTATTTAGAATGTTCGTCTTTTCTTTTATTTTTTTTGTAATGCTGCACTTTAGTAAAAATCACAACAATTCACAATTAAATTTAATCTGTGCCAACGAAAACAACAGCTATTCTCACACACGAAACAAGAATGAACTTGAAAACATTCGTTCCACCTTCCAACAATCTTCTTCCGGGATCAATCTGGAATGGATCGAAAATTGTTTAGTTTTTCATTTGTTTGCATCTTGTTTTACTGCTTCCACAAGCCTTCGCACGTCGAAAGCATGTCCAGATTTCACGCTGGGAAGATCTTAGCATCGTCAGTATATATTAAAATTTCAGAGAAATTTATCACAGATACGAGGCTATTAATAAATAAGACAAACAATAAGGGTCCGAGATGTCTTCCCTGAGGAACTCCAACCTGCGTAAAAACAACACTTGAAAGCGCGTTTCTGGAGAAGCCTTTAAAATTTCTACTACTTAAGGTGAGATCCAATAAACCAACAACCGAGAAAAACTTGAGCTTGAACTTCCAGTTGGGTTCAGATGTAACATAATGGAACGCAAATGGTCTAAGTGAGGCTGATCGAAGAGGTTCGCTCGATAGCCACCACTCTAACCTAACCTAAGAATTGAACAGCAGCACTTTGTGGAAAAGCTTGTGAAAGGCCTTGGAGAAGTCGGTAGACAAGGTCGACATAGTCAGTTTGGAACCGCTTCTCAAGGATATTAGAAATAAAGGATGCTAATGTTTGGCACAAACTGATCCCAATTGTCATTAATAAATTCGCTCCTTCAGAGAAATAAAAAAAAAGCATAAAAATTAACTTAGGCCTGGATCCTGAAAAAAATCATGAATTCATTCAAAATTTGTTGGCAGGGATCATCTTTCGTGAAGTCTCAGACCTTTCTAACTACACTCTACTGCACTACATATGTATTATCATGCCGTCAATTCATGTTCCATTTTACATGTAGCTTAAATTTCTCTTTTCAATTCACACCTTTCTTATTGACTGCAGTTTAAAACTGTTCATACACAAACACATTTATGTATATAAAAAAAAAAGTAAAAAATTATTTTTAGTCTAATTAGAGGTATTTATGCAACATTGTGCCCGTTGCGGCTAAACTCACACCTAATACCTCATACTGCCTCTGCCTGTCTTCCCGCACCGCACCACACCCGTATTAATTGCATTTTGAAACATAATTCAATGAGAACGGATCGAAAAGGCACGGGAATAGTTCAGAGCCCGTTCATAAATCGCCAGTTCATATCGAGTCGCAGTTAATTGGATCGATCGATTAAAAATGAGCCGAGCATATTCTAGGCTTCATCGAAGGCTTATTTTACAACAGAGAAATTGTGTAAGAAATTTAATATTTTGTTTGCAAGCACCAGGCCGGGTAAGGATTTATATTGCAATAGCCACCCCCGCATAAATGGTCGTCGATACTACGGATAGGCAGGACAGAGCTGTAGTGCTGCAACTGCAACACTTTATTCGGACGTTGATATCTTTTACCCGATGCTGACCATCGAGACTTGTTTGTTTGCTCCAACGAGCGAGCGACTTGACGATGATGCCTTTGGCTATAGCTAGATTCGAGTGAGGGAACAGGAATAGGGGAGATGGTGTAGAATTGACATCAACAAACAACAGCAACAACAATAACAACAACAACAAATAATAACAACAACATCAACGTGTTGTGGTACTAATCATTTGGGGGGACAATTTTCATTTCATGTATTGTGCTTGTTCGTAATTCAAAAATAATTTTACTACTTAAATCAAAATCAAGGGGAATTGATGGCATGACATTTTGTCACAGCACGAGGACATGATCTCTCGCCGTGTTGTTACCACGATACCAAAATGAAAGTCAGAATTCCTTGAATTGGTCAATTTGTTTCCCTAATGTGATTCCCTTTTAGAACAAGTGTTTTTATACAATTTTTTCTCCCCATTTAATTTCAGTCAAACGAAGACCACTCGGACCGTGAGGATGACATGAGAGATTGCGATTCCAGTGACGATGGTACACATTTAAATGCAAACACAAATGGTGGAACAGGAATCGACTATGGTTTGACAAGTCCTGACCATGTAGGAGTCTCTCTTAGGTAAAAAGGATTTTTTTGCTGCTGTTGTTATTGTTGTTGTTGTTTATTTTTTAATATTATTTACAAGATTTATATTGAATTTATTTTTTTTAACAGAGATCATACACAATTCCAACAGAATCATGCTTTAGGAGTTCTTAGCAATTTCATGGGTGTAAATGGTCTTCAGGGATTGTCCAGTATGCAACAGCATGGTGATGTCTTGGAAAAACTTAAAATGCAAGTTAGAGATATGAAAGTTGGCTTAATGGTAAGATTGCAAGTTTTTTAGATTTATTTTTGTTTTTTTTTTATTTTTTATTAATAATTGGAAAATGTTTTCAACAATGGAAGGAAGAGAAAATGACCTTTGATTTATTGAGCTTCTTAATTATAGAATTTTATGAGCATTTTTCTTTAATAATCTCTCAATTAGTTTATATGTGAATTCCATTAAAATGGTTGATGCTTTAACTTGTTTAGAGTCCATGGCTTCCAACTTTTTTTCATTATTATTTATGTCCCAGCATTCGACCAATCCAATTCCATTTCTGCTTTTCCATATCGATCCTATCCATGATACAAAGATAACACGGTATGGCCGATTCAAGAGGAATTTTGTGTGTTGCTACATCATGAGGTGACTAAAGTCTATAATACACTGCTACACTGATTACCCTCACTTGAAATTTTGACCGAATTCATATTGTAAGGGTACTATTTCTCGGAAACTATTACGACACGAATGCCTAATGTAGGGATACAATTTCCTGCAAACCATTAAGACAAGATTTCTTACCCGATGTTACATGCTACCTGATGACGAAAGCGAGAAAATGGAACAAAGAAGAAGTGGAAATTTCCATGCTACATTTTGAGACTTTGAAACAGGGACACTTGATTACCCTCATCTGTAAAAATAGATAATAAAACAAGTGCTTTCAATTTTTTCAATATTTTTTTTTATTGTTAATATTTTGTAGGTCCTCCGTTTTTATGTACAACTTCAAAAAGTCTATTTTGTAGCGAATTATACAAATTTTGCAATAAGTTTAATGGTATTTGTTCAAAAGCATCTTCAATTGCTGCAATAAGACCTTCTCTGTTGTCAAACTGCCTTCCTTCTGCATAAATCTTTCGCGATAGCCATCCCCAAAGATTCTCAATTATGTATGTTAAGATCGGGAGATAGAGCTGGCCAATCCAGAACTTCCACGTTGTTGTGTGCAAACCATTGTGTAACACGTCCTGCTGTGTGAATGGGAGCGTTATCCTGTTGAAAAATCCATCGTCGGCCATTGAACATTTCGTGGAAATTGATTTTCTGTATTTCTAAAAGTTCAATGTAATCCGCTGAAGACTGCCGGCCTTCTAAGACAACCAAATCTATTGCGCCATAAAACGAAATTGCAGCCCATACCATGACGGAACCAACAGTGGAGTGCCGACGAGACAGAAACAGCTCAGATTTCCTCAAGTCATGGAAGTAATACTGAAAGCCGTCAGGCCCATCCAAATTAAATTTTTTTTCGTCAGAAAAAATCACCTGTTGCCATTCTTCCTTCCAATTTAAATGAGCTCGGCAGTATTCTAATCTGGCAGCTTTATGACGCTGAAGTAAACGTGGCTTTTTCTTAAGTTTTTGCCGTCGGAGATGGGGACTCTTAAGTTTTTGCCGTCGGAGATGGGGACACTGTTTAATTACTCTGCGAACTGTCCGGACACTGGCTGAAGTTCCAACTGTATTCCTTATTTTGCGAGCGGATGCAGCACAATTTGACGCTTCGCGTAAAATCGACCTATGTTCTCGTTCTGTTGTTGCTCTTGCGGTGCGGCCTTTTCGGTTTTTTCCGTAATTTTCGGGATCTTTCAAGAAATTGTTGATTGTCCAAGGATCTCGACCAATTTCAATGCAAGAATTTTGCCAACTTCTATCTTAGTGAGCGTTTTACCTCGACCCATATTTGTTACGATGCAACAAAAATATCAGCAACCTCGATAAATAAACAGCAGATATTAAAAACAAAAACACTTTTATTTATTTTGAAACACCCTACTCTTGGAATGTTTAAAACAAACTGATGAGGGTAATCAAGTGTCCCTGTTTCAAAGGCTCAAAATGTAGCATGGAAATTTCCACTTCTTCTTTGTTCCATTTTCTCGCCTTCGTCATCAGGTAGCATGTAACATCGGGTAAGAAATCTTGTCTTAATGGTTTGCAGGAAATTGTACCCCTACATTAGGCATTCGTGTCGTAATAGTTTCCGAGAAATAGTACCCCTACAATATGAATTCGGTCAAAATTTCAAGTGAGGGTAATCAAGTGACCCGCAGGTATATATATATATATATATATATATAAAGACTAAGAGGTAAGCTCCAAATAAGCTGTCAAATTTCCGTGACGTCACTACTTGTCAAATTCAAAAGAAAATGTATAGGAAAACAGGAATTTTAATAAAATTTCATATTTATGAAAAGATTTTCTTATTTTTTCTTTTTTTTCTTAAATTGTTATTATTTACATCGTTTTTGTTTAATAATTTTATCCTAAAGTACATTCTGCACCTAAAAAATATTGTTTTTATTGAAGTATCTAGTTTAACAAAGTCTGCTTTTTCTACAAGATTTTTTAGATAGCCTGTTCTTACATCTAGTGAGTTCTTATTTACATCGTTAAAATGTATTCTAAATGTTTAATCTTGTTAAAAGAACTCACTGTGGGCTTTCTTAGGGCTCCTTCAGACAATTCATCAACCCATACTTGTAGTGGAATGAGTTTTAGTTGCGAAACTTTCATCTAAGTTTAATTTTTTTGCTATATAGCCAGCCAGATTCTCGAGTGAATCTTCATGCAATTCATAAAACTCAGGAATTTCAGCATGATCATTAAATGTTGAGTTATTTCCAGAAACACCTTCCTCTTCGCTCTCTTCGTCTTCAACCTCTTCTCCTGGATCTTTTTCTGAAAGAAAACTAGTCAATATAGCCTGTGAAGGAATTTCATCTTCTTCTGTAATTAAAACATTTGAGCTTAAGTTAACTTGCATACTGGTATCAGAACTTCCTGTAATAATTTAATATACATTAATAGTCTTAAAAATATGAATAGGTACCTGCTATTACTACTGGAAATTACCTAACAACAGGACAACACAAACATTAATATTTTAAATTATTTTATTAATTACCCAATATGTATGCACGGAATCGGTACTTAAATTCGATGGCAGTTGGGTGGTCATGTAATCCACCCTTAGATCTAATTACCCCAAAGAAGTTCTCAACGACGTCTTGGTTCAAACGATTCGTCAAAATATAGTGAATATCATAGTTTATCTTTAAGTATTCGAAGAGTTGTGATAGGGCAGAATTGTTTTGTATAATACTCCTTTGAAAGGGTAACAACGTTGCTTTCTTATTCACGCGTAACGTTTTTATGGTCTCAGTCATTTTGTTGAGAAGCTGCTGTTGCTCTTCAGTCTGAAGTCCGAACGCCTTCTTAGTTACTCGTGTATCACTTACTGCAACTCGGGAGTTAAAAATATCGAACCAATCATTCACTGTTTTGATCAACTCTGAACATTCTAGAGCATTCACACTTTTGCATTTTCCTAGAGCTATGCAGCGCCTAATACAACGAGAAACAGAATGGGAGAACAATTGAACTACTTCTAAATGAGTCGAAGTGACTTTGTGACACATTTTGAGATCCGAGTCTTGCAATGATAATAACTCAGAGATAGGTTCCGCTGTTAATAATTTCCCATTAAGAAGGAAACCACTGTCGAGAAAGTGATTTCTTAAAAGCTTAATTAGATGTGGAACATCCGCAAATACAAAAAAAAATTTTAACTTATCACTAGGATGACCAATATAAGGTTGTTCTTCATTAATATCTAAATCCTTTCGAAGTGTCGTATTTGTTGGTCCCAAATCAGATACCACAGCAACAACCGTGAAATTAATGTCGTGAAGCTGTCGTATTATGTCCAGCAATATATTGGTTGTCATTCGGCAGTCAAATTGGTAGAAAATTGGTTGCTTCGAATTTCTGAAAAGTCTTCTTATTAGTGCAACCTAAAATAAAATAGGAATTGTGTATTGCATAGAAGTGATTTAGAGATAAATTATATATAGAATGTCTACCTGAACATATTTAGAAGGCTTCATAGTCGAGTCAGAAACTTTATTGTATTCATACGTCTCTTTGATATTCATCTCAGCAAAAGAAATGACGCAAATACTATCTCTTTCACTGTAATCGAGTCCTTTCAGAACGTTAATAACAGGTTTTACAATTCCAGGAGTCAATTTTAATTTTGCCGCCCATTTTTTTAAAGTAAATGGTGCTGGTATTGGATACCCTTACAATATTTGTATCGATAGGATCTGGGTCCGCTGGAATATAATGAAATAGCCGATGAAATATCTTCATATGTCCATAATACTTTTTTCTTTGCATCTTTTAATTTTCTTATTTGGCCGCTCGTGAAAATTAGTTTCAAATTTTCAAACGATGTTTTTATATCACTATTTTCGTTGATTTCTTTTTTTAGTTTTGATTGTATTTGCTTAAGTTGCTTAACTTCCTTCTCTAACTCTAAAATTCTTAATTGCTGTGAGCACTTAAGGTCAACCCTAGAATATAATATTTAATACTAATTTTCCACTTGAATTTAATAGTATTTATGCATTTACGTACATTGTCTGAACCCCAATAGAATAATTTTCAAATCGGTCTTCTACATCCATTTCATGGCCATGAAACTCATTAATATTTTGGTAATCACTTCTATAATAAATATTTAGGTACATATGATTTATATTTTAATTATTTGATTATATACAGAATTTACATCTCGCGTTCAGAATAATTGTTAATCAAATCAGCAACTACTTTTTTTCTCGTCCGTTCTTCGACCCGCCTTTTACTTATAGAATACGAAATTGGAAGTTTAATTGTCGGCACAGCATCGGGTTTCAACTTTTTTTTTATCAAAAGGAGTATTGAGTAACTGGCTCTTAATAGAATAATCACTATCATCAAAATGGTCTGAACATATTTTACTGGTTTTTATATTCACTTTTACACCTTTCCCACAAGCATCTAACAACAATTTTGCTAGTTCACTGTTTTTAGGAAATTGAAAATATTTCACTTTTGCAGTTGCATTTTTTTTACAACTATAGTTTTTGCAACCTTTCACTACACATGTAACCATTTTAACAGATTTCCTCTGCTTAACATCTGTTAAATATATGCAGTTAAAAACTCAACTCAATTTATTTGCTAACGATTTCTTCACTGCTGTCAAAATTTTGGCAAATGATGACGTAATGAAAAAATAAAAAGTGTTTGTCTCATTCTGAGAGGAGCCTACCTTGTTACTCATTATACCATGACTAAAGTCATTTCCAGCGAATTGGTTTTGAGTTTTTCGTATTTTATTGACTGAAATACGTTTCGAATATATTAAAATATTTAACCAAACATTAGTGTCTTGGTTTAAATCACTTCGGAAAAAGTAAGTTTGTGTTAGTGTAGTGGTAAAGCAAAGATATTACCAAATAGAAAATTTTTTTCACTGTGACAAGAACGATTGAAATTGAGACGTACAAATTTGTGACATTTGTTGCCAAATGAGGCAAGCAACCAATTGACAGATAATTTGGCCATACCTTGTTAATCTTTGTATGATGGATTCTATCTAATTATTCAACAGATAAACAAATTTTTATACTGTTGTACTGTTCTGACATTAGATTTGAAAAATATCAGCTTTATTTTGTAACTTCATTCTCATTGGAGTTCCTTATTCGATACTTTCAAGCTAAAGAGTAGTAAGCTCTACAGGAATCTACGCTGACGAAGCAGTTTCCATGTGCAAATCCTTGGACGGGATTCTGGTACAATGTCGATTATTTAACTCGAATTGGCAATCTTGTACCAAATCTTAGGGGTATTGATATAATTCGAAGTAAACCAAAAGTTGTTTTGTATTCAGAAAAATATTTGGATTGAAAAGAGGTTGAGGTCCCGGGCGGGGTCACTGGAACGTAGGTTACAGCAGGGTCCATTGTTGATCGTCCAAACTTATGAGGTCTTTTAGGTCTCAACCGGATGCTCTTACAAAGTTCAATATTGGCCCCCAATTCTCTTGGCCGGTTGCATGCAGTTCTTCCAGGGGGTGTGAGTACGTAGCGTAGCAAGGGTGGATCGTGAAAATGGTGCTCTAATTTTTATCGTGCCATACAGGATTTCAACACAGGAACTGACCTGACAATTTTCAATTAACTAACTGTATTTTAACATAGGGGTATATCAAAAGGATAAAGTTAAGAATGTTCACAAAACTATTTTCTAGTTTTCTGACTAACAAGGTCGTTGATCACACTCTCGATGTCGATTTAGAAGTAGTCAGAACTCGATTAATGTACAAAATCGTTCAATCTAGCATGCATCTTCCATCGTTTGACTGTTAAGTTCAAACTTGGAGAAACTTCTCTCACAAGTTGTGACGATGATTGCCGCGGTAAAGAGGATTTGTAGCCTAACGACGATATTCGGGACTGAATCAGGTAGGCTGAACTTTTGTGTAAGGCTCCTTCCACATTCAGTGATTCAAGGTTGTCACATTTTGGAGAAGCTTAAATGAAGTAAATCAGCCATGTGTGTTTCAGCAGAAACTCATCCAAATAGATTTTGGCAGCATTCAGCTTTGCTTGAATCGATGCTGATTCTGAGGTCCAAAAAATTGCTTGGAATCAGGAAATCGACAGGAAATCGAAACGGCTTGTGAGTTCATGCATCTGTTGGAATCTTGTTTTTACTTCCTGGTCGATGTGATCAAATGAAGAGAGTATATCGCGACGTAGCTCATCTTTAAAAGCAAATCTTAGCAAGTTTTGTCAGGCATCTTCTTATTTCCCTGAATGCGATGCTAAGGTTTGCATTGTACTGCCAAGCTCTTTACAGAACTCTTCAGCAAAATCTACACTGCTTTGCGAAATGACCTGTAAAATAATTTTACAGCTTTTTTAGTCTCTGAGCACAATTCTGCAAGTTGAAGCCTCACGTTTTCAAATTTGAACGCATTCACCTCGACCAGAATTTGTACTTAAGATTCAAGAAAATTGAGGAAAGAGAAAGATAACCTGACCATAAAAAGCTAGGCGGCATCAGTCTCGGTATTTGCGCTCTCGTTCCTTCCTGTTGCTCCAAAACCTTCAAAAATGTTCAGAAATTCGGGTTGCCCATTTTAACTGTATCTCCTCTGGCACTCGATATGGTTTCAACCAGGCCGTTCAAACTCGACCTAGTTGTGTTCATCAAATCATCCCAACGATGAGTTGAAGAAGAGAAGAAAGCTCATGCTGAATTCAGCTTTCGCCAGCGAGGTTGAGTGAATGGCTTGTGCAACCAGCAAACCTTTCAGCTAAGAATAATCTGCTATGCTCTAGTGCGCGAACAACTAAGCGCCACTTTCCTGACGTGTCTTCATTTTACTAAAAACAACAGCAGAGATAAGATCAATTACTTCAAAATCAAGTTCACAAATGAAATCTGTTGAAGCTTACCAGAAACTTATCACTGAAACATAAAGTAGGAAATTGAGAATTACACTAGTGTTTTTTAGTTTTACCACTACCAAGCCATATCTTCATTTCTAGTGTTACAAAAGTAGAAGTTGTAACTTTGTAACTTAATTACTACGAGGTCAAGAGTATACATGGTTCCATGCTTAGATTTGTGAATCCACAAGCCTGCTATGGCTATTTAAAATTAGAACCATAGAATTAGTTATGGAAATTGAATCATTTTATTAGAACTAACAACTACTCACAATGATTTGTGGACAAACATTTTTAATTCATCAAAACATGCGATAATACAGTCATTTTTTCAAACAAAAAATATCAATGCCCTTTAATTATGGTGCTCCAGGCGGCCCGCCTTAGTCACCCCATCCTTGCTACGCCACTGGGTGTCAGCCAAGGAATTTGTAGCGTTTTCCTGAGAGATCCGAACAGTGACAAAGAAAGTAAATCACCGTTTCAGATTCCTCTCCGCATCCTCTGTATACAGGATCATCAACAAATCCCATCCTGTGTAGATAATCCCTGAAAAGAGAGCGCCCAGTGAGAATTGTCACTAGAATTCTCAGGGTTGGCTTGTTAAAGCCTGGGGTACAATGTGACGTTATCTCGATACGCAGCCACGAATGATGTTGCTGATGTTAACGCGGATGCAGTGACTGTTACATATGCTGTTCCAATGATGACGATCTAACATATGTTTAATTTTTGTTCCGTCATTAAATAAAATCATTAAATTGTAAATTAACTAGTAATTAAATACTGAATTATTACTTAAAACTTACCATTTTCGCCAACAATTTCAATTTTCTGCAAAAATAAAATGCCTCAACTCCAGCTGTCAAATTGTTGCTCGTCTTAAGTTGAAATGTTTTCAACTTTAACAAACGCGACAGGCGTCAACAACACCCTTAGCGACACACTGCAGCTCCACTTGGGTTGCCTTCATACATTTTAATTTTTTGACAGCTTTAGCGACAGCGTCACATTGTAACTTAACAAACACATCCAAGCAAGTCTCAGGCCTGTCCTCTATTAAGGCTGAAACACAATTGGAGCGTTTCAAGCAGCTTTATCGCCAGCTTTCTTCTAAACTCGACTGGAAAAGCCGATTGAACACAATTGATGTTTTTGACATTTGCTGCTTTAACTTGTTTATTGTGAGAACTTTTATTCATAAGTGGCATTAAAGAAAGATAGAAATGCATCCGATTTTCCAAAACTACGATAAATTCATGCTTTTTTGGATAGTTTTTGAGATGTACCAGTTATATGCAAAAATAATACCGAGTTTTTTTTATGTCCCACAGAAACTGCTTATCTTTTACTAACTCTATAAGTTTTCTTCCATTTTAACATTTTTGGGGCTGTTTACTTCTTAAATGTGTCAACAGAAGCCATTCTCATCTAATATTCGACATTCGCACAGTTGGCAACATTAAAAATTCGCTCAAGTTGGCAGTCATTGGGCTTGAAATTTGCAATTTGATCAAATCTCAAGCCAGCTTGAAGCTGTCAAAAAAGTTAAAGCTCCAATTGTGTGCTTCTACATTGATTTATATAGTCAACAAATATCAAGCTGGCTCCAATTGTGTTTCACGCTTTTAGTATAGTTTACACAAGCGAAGTACTGTCCCAAGTAACCTCGTTTTCAGTCCCTCACCTCCTCTTGACATACCCACCAATTTACTTGCGCCAGTACGAAAACGAGTTCCACTCACTTCAACTTTTTAGCGAAGTGGAACCTGGGAAATAATCAAATTGAGTACATTTTCTGCAACTGGTACATTTTTTGATTTAAGTAGTCTTTAATAATATCAGCTGGTGTGGAACTTGTAAAATGTCAACACATTTGTGTTTGCGCTTTTAAACGAAGGGAGTGCATTTTATTTTTCAGTGAGAAATTTCGTAAATTTTAAAGATAATTACGTAAGCAAAAATATTATTCCTTGGCAATCAATATGCCAAGAACGTACTCGCACTTTCTTTTTCTTAGAATTTTTTCTCCGAAATTACCTTAATTACATTGTTGCCTAATTTATGACCTTTTCAATATGTAATTTTTCACTTGAAACCGTTTTCTCTCAAAAATAAATATCTTCACATTTCACAAGTTCCACGCCAGATGATATTATAAATGATTGCACACATCAAAACGTGTACCAATTGCAGAAAATACACTCAATTTGACTATTTCTCAGGTTCCATTTCGCTAAAAAGTTGAAGTGAGTGGAACTCGTTTTCGTACTGGCGCAAGTAAACTGGTGGGTATGTCAAGAGGAGGGAAGGGATTGAAAACGAGGTTACTTGGGACAGTAACTTCGCTTGTGTAAACTATACTTTAGGCTTCCTCGCAGTTCGCCTCAAAGCTTACCTCAGAGAATTGAAAACAAAATGATACCATCGGGATCGGCGCTGTCATTGTAATTTTGATAGTAATATATCTGTTGAAAACATTGAGCAAAGCGCGCCTTGCAGCTAGGCCTTGAGGTTAGCTGCTGGCTTGGTTTTATGTTACATCATTTAAAAACTCATGTTGGAAATTTTGACAATGTCGCGAGGAAACCTCGAGGTCTGGATGTGTTTCTGCCATGACCACATCACCACACAACCATCTCACCAAAGACGACTGTGTTGGCAGTCGTCCCAAACGAAATATTAGAGGAAAGATGTTTTATTACGATCCGATTGTGGAAGAGGATACCTCCGAGGCAGCACCAAGCCGAGCAAGCTCTTCCGCCTTTTCGTTCCAGCTGATATCGCTGTGTCCTGACACCCAAAGAATGAGTACGCTATTACTCCTAGAGATTGAATTCAGGTTGTTTTATACTCCAGAACCAGTTGTTTGCAGGTTATAAAGGGTTTTGACAAGACCTTGACAGCTGCTTGGCTGTCCGAGCAGATGGCCATCACCTTATTCTCAGAATCTGAATTGACGAAATACCTTCCCGCTTCAAGGATGGATGGCCTTGATTTCCGCCTTGAAAACTGTGACATGACTTTCAAGGTGTATGGCAATTTCCATATGAGGCTTCTCGCAGAAACTGCTTCGGTGTTTTCTTTAGATTTGGAGCCGTCTGTGTAGATATGTGTAATGGGTTTATCAAGGGCTGAAGCACAGAGTGTGATTCCCATTCGACCCAATTTAAGGTTGTTTTTCAGCATTATGTAGTTTCGAGAAAGTCCCTGTCGATGTGAAGTGCTATAGACTACACGAATTCAAAGATGGATTCGTGTGGAGCTCTTGTTGAAAAATATTTGCATAGCCATAAAATAAAAATAAATTGTCAAAGCTTTTGTACAGGCCCAACTAACTCTATAAAATTTTTTTGTTTTTGTAATAAAATCTCATTAGTACCTGCCAATAGCCGATATTGACATGTGGAATTTATTCTATCCAATTTAGTTTTAGTTAAAGAGTTGCGTTTAACTTTATTTAAGTGCAGTGTGAAATTTAATATTAAAAAAAATCGGACAAGTGCGACACGGACTCGCGCACGAAGGGATCCGTGCCATCGTACAAAATTTAACACTACTTTTGCAAAGCGAGGGATATGAAAAATCAGTTGTTCAGAGTTAATGAAACGCAGCCACATAGTAAAAAATGTTGCACAAATTGTTGCCACAGAATTTCCTAAAATTTAGGTTTTTCTCCTAAATTTTAGGGAATATTCCCTACATTTTAAGGAAAAATATTTAGCTTTGTAGCAACAATTTGTGCATTTTTTACAGTGCACAGCGATGATAACGGGTTTTGCAGCTAGTTGTTTACCAACTACATATTACCGAATTTTTTTCATAGGCTTCATTACGAATCCATCTTGCCGATCCGTGTAGCCGTATCTTATATTTTTCTGTTGCAGCTAATGTTAACTGCTCCTTTAACTAACTAGTTACATTTCACGCTTGGTCTCTGTCCGCATCATCTTCAAGAACATGTAGCTGTTTGGCATTTTCAGAACTATATAACTATAGTCTACACTTTCGGGGAACATTTCAGTAAATTCTACTCTCTTGATATTATTGGGATTAAATCTTATGTTACTTAGTAATGCCAGCCAGAACGGAAGTGATCTCTTCCAATGGACTAAATGTTCAAGACTAACAGTTAAGTGGTCTGTCTACCTATACTCCAAGTCCTCTAATTTAGGATGTCCAGGCGGCATCCAATCTATCTCAGACACCTCATTCGGGTAATAAAGGGATTTCCAATAAGAGGTGTTATTTTGATATTCAAAGAAAAATGCCATTTTTTGAGATAAATGATCGGATCTTTTTTTCATTATAAAGAGATAGGTATGCCGTTAATAATGGAAAATAACATCAGCCAAATGACCACCACGACCACGCCTATAGGACCATATCCTTTTCATGAGATTTTCCATAACCAAATCGCAAAGTGGCTGCCCTATGTCCTCGATATCCTCACGAATTCCATCTTGAATCGACGCTGGGCTGTTGGCGTAGACCTTCTCTTTCACGTGGCCCAAAAGGAAGAAGTCGCAAGGTGTTAAGTCACAAGATCTCGGTGGCCAATTGTGATCACCTCTTCGAGAGATAACACGGTCCGGAAACTTTTCCCGTAAAAGATCAATGGTTTCGTTGCTTGTATGGCACGTAGCGCCGTCTTGTTGAAAGTAAACGTTGTCCAGATCAATACCATCCAATTCCGGCCATAAAAAATCATTAATCATCTGTCGATAGCGCAATCCATTCACCGTAACTGTTGCTCCAGCCTCATTTTCGAAAAAGTGAGGTCCAATGACCCCGCGGGACCATAAACCGCACCAAACAGTCACAAGTTGAGGATAGAGAGGCTTTTCAACAATAACTCTTGGATTTTCCGAGCCCCAGATGCGACAATTTTGCTTGTTGACGAAGCCATCGAGGTGGAAATGAGCCTCATCACTCAAGATGAGTTTTCGATGGAATTCCGGATCATTTTCATGCATTTCAAGGACCCAATCAGCAAAGACTCGACGTTGTTGATGATCGGCCGACTTGAGTTCTTGTGTTAACTGAACTTTATAAGCCTTAAGACCCAAATCTTTATGCAAAATACGGTGTAATGACGTTTGTGGAGTGCCTAATTCCAAAGAATGACGAGGAATGGACAAACCTGGGTTTTCTTCAACACTTTCTTCTACAGTAGCAATATTCTCGGCTGTTCTTGAGCGACGTGCACGGGCTTTATTCTTCACATCACTAACTTGTCCCGACAGCTCGAATTTTTCTACCAATTTCTGTATTGCGGTCTGACAAGGTGCTTCACGACGACCAAAAAATGTTCGAGTTTTACGAACAGTCTCTGCCACATTTTCACCATTTTTATAGTGAATTTTAATAATTTCAATGCGTTGTTTTTATTAATGGCGTAGTTTCTACTTGTCAAATGTCAAAAAATGATAGCTCCAAAGGTGACATCTACAGAAATAGCGGGCTAATTAAAATAACACCTCTTATTGGAAAACCCTTTATTTGGGACTGCTTTTGGTTCCTGCATACTTGAAAAATGATCACAAATCACCTAATTTTATTAAATTTAATGTTCCTTCGAAGCAGGAGGAAATACCACTTTTATGCATTTACACAGCCAGAAAGGGAAAAATAAGGGTGAATTAAGAAAGATCCTAATCAAAGCTGGACAAATTTAGAATCGCTCTCTCATATTTGAGGGGCTCAAAAGCAAATGGGTACTTTACAATCACTTTTGCCCCCTTTCCTGTATGAAGTGCCTATGAACAAAAATACCTACTAGTAAAGGACGTGACACATTACAAGCAGAAAGCAGTGACAAAAGCAGAATTTTTTCTGAAACCATGCAACTGTTCGGACACTAACAAATGGAAAGCAGAGGCAGCGGAAGCAGCCGCAGAACTAGAACTTGCAAGTTGATCAAATCCCAAAAATTCTGCTTCTGATCAGTACTGCCAATATTGTGACGTCGTTTGCTCGGTCGGTCGGGATTGCTCGGGCGCCAATAGTTCGGTCGGTAACAAAATGTCAGAACTTGACTCTGGCTTCATTAGAGTGAGGGGTCCAAATGATAACAGTTGGAGTTCAAATTAATTATTTATTCTTCTTGCGTCCTGATTATAAATGTAAAATAATTCATATTAGTGATATTCTTGTCAATACTTCTAAATCTAATTTGAGTATGGGCCAGGAGAGACTTCCGTTGTACATGTACTAATTAGTGGTTTCCTATGCTCACGTACTACCACTAGCCCTCCGTTGTTCACGTACTGGTGACAGGATAGCTTTCTGTTGGACACGTACTGACTATTGGATTCCGTTTGTACACGTACTACCAGTAGCACTCCGTTTTTCACGTACTGACTTTTGGGATGGCCTTCCGTTAGACACGTACTGATTATTGGTTTCCATCTGTTTTTCGTTCGTTTTTCATGTACTCGCTTTATAGGCAGAGGTGGAGGTGGAGTAGGCGAATCAAGGTGTCTAGTGAATCTAGACTGCCCTACTTATAACATCAATTCAAAAAGCTATTGTGAATTACATGAACGAAAATTTTCTATATAAAACTTCACCCATACATTTCTAAATATCTATCTATGTACAGGTTCGTTACCTTTAGTCGTTAAAATAACGGCTGCTATAAAACATCACGAGATAGGAATTTAATTATATCCCTTTGCCACTAATATTTTAAGTAGGTATATCTAGTTTGCATGTATGCACTTATTTCAATTCTTAACAAAATGTTAATTGTACCCGTTTGCCTTTAAACCCCCCATTTCAGAACTGCTATTATAATACTTACTAGAACCTCGAAGATATCTTATAGCTCATTGTTCATCCTTTACCGACATAATACATACACACCTCTCTCACTCTTCTCCCAGAAACGCCTACTGCTTTAATGCTATAACACCATTGTTGGTGAAGTTCCAGTGAGAAAGAATCCATGCGCGCAAAGTTTTAATTAATCACCATAAAATTTTGTCGACTCCATGTCTAGCTTAAGTCGTTAAATATTTCGCCTTTTCTTTAATGATTTGGGGTCTCTCAGCGAACTGAAAAATTCAAGTTAAAATTATAAATAATTAAAATACGTCAGAAGAACTCTTATCCAAAACTTGTATCCAAAATCCACAGGAAGAAATCACGGATTCCGAAAACCATAATCCTATCAAAAATCATCGGAGACGTATAGATAACAAATTCGCTCATGATTCTATGAGTATGAGTTCAATTCCCACCGGTATCGTATAGCAATGGTCGTGACAGATAACAGGAGTTTCACTTGTTGATTCAAAGTTCACCTAATACTGTAAGTGATCCAATTACAGCGCATTTGTCAAGAGACAGATGAATTTCTCCATCTGTCCTGTCCATGTCTCAGAAAGTATTTGAGAATTTGTAGAAAATACTAGGGAAAAAATGAAATTTTATTTATTCCTGTATTTTTTTTTCTTCCGGTATTTTGTCATGCAAGATGTATAAAGCTGAGTTTAGTCTTCCAGGAATTTTTTCTCATTCTTGCACAAACCGATTACCCGTGTCATTATCAAATGTAATTATGTACAAACTAATTAGCACGAACTACTCAGATGCCATCTGGATATATACAAACCGATTACCGTGTCCTTATCATATGCAAAAGCTGATTAGCGCGATCCACTCAGATGCTATCTGGGTACTCTAATCACTTATCTCACTCCTGAAGCTAATATTAGACCGGATTCTGTAAAAATTTAAACTCTCCATTTCTCTGATTCTATCAGAGCTTTCCTCTATTGATCTCTCCAAAAGAAAAATATCCACCAGTCTTTAAGTAGAATAGACTAAATCTTTCAACCATATAATACCAACTGAAGAATAAAAATAAAAATGTCTCCGATTTGTCATACTCTCCATATTTTCACAATACAAAATTCAGTCCATTCATTCCTAAAATTTTGTTGTATACAACTTCTTATAACTCCTTTAAAATGATGACTTTATTTCATTATCATTTTAAACCAATTGTTTTTTTCCAGGACCAAGATTATCCTCCACATTCAAGTTTTTGGTGGAACATTACCACACCACCACCAAAATACAGGATTCACATTACCTCCCACTTCCTCAGTAGCTATAATCATCAGCCACAAAATTTATCACAGTCACAGCCGCCTCAGCAACAGACATCACATTCACATTCAAATGGATTCCCGTTTACACCGCCAAATGCACCAAGTACAAAAGATGGTAATTATTAACCTCCCTTATTTTTTTTTTCCTATACATACATAGAGCGGATGACATTATTTTGACGGTATCTTAATCCATTAATCATTTTATCCTCCATCCAGCTAATCCAGGATCAAATTCATCTACATCCAGTGAAGCTTCGAATTCATCACAACAAAACAAACGGCTGGAGCTTCGAGGAACAATTCAAACAAGTGAGACAGGTAAGTGCTGGAGTATGCCACTCCTCTATAAAGAAAGCTGCTCCAATATATCATTTCTTAGGTTAGGCATTGTAGGTCTTCTGTAGGGATTGAATTCTTTTGGGGTGAACTAAATATAAGTGTAGTGATAGTCTGTATATGACTTCAGAAGGAGAACCAGAACAAAATTTCTCTATATTCCGGAATCCGGAGGGTCAATTTAAAGAGACGATTCATGAGCTATTTTTAGATGCCTTTCATGTCGTCACCTAGTTTCTAGGAATTTCTGGATTGCCGCGAGCTAGTTTTAATCCCCGAATTGTAGTTTTTCCCTATCTTTTTTTTTCTATTATTTTAACCTTGACTCGCTCTGGGTGAGATTGAGAGTAGAAATGTACTTGAACTTGAAATCATTAGAAAAATGAATTCGTTTTTAGCTAATAATACGGAAGAAGTTAATAATAACAATTTGTTTCATCTTGAATTTTAACAGCGGAAATTTTAAATATAAATATTCATATGATTGAAAAGATTGATTGACTCAGTTGGACTACTATCTTAGGTCCTGCACTTTCCATTCTACCGAGATTCTTTTCCACTTTTATGGATTTATAGCTTTCTTCTACTTGCTGGGGCTCTTTCGTTTCCTTGCCACAAAAAAGAAAATACAAACATCACTCACTACCCAGCAAACCTTGCGAAGCCAATGCGAATCGGAAAAATATCACAGAGTGGAACATAAATTTCGCAATGAATTCAAATTAGATATAAAAGCGAAACTTCGAGCGGGAGAAAATGTTGACAGAGTAATGTATATAACAATCGTGGTATCACTTTATTTTCGACAAAATGTCATAAATTTAAAAGTATCCTAATTGAATATTAATCTGCTGTAGTACCGATAACTTTAGCGATTCTTAAATGAAATTATTTCTCAATAAATAAGCGATATTGCTCCATTACATATTGGTGGAATTCACTTTGGATTTGCTTTGCTTCGCTTTTTTGATAAATATATGACAAAATAAAAATATCTCACAACTGTTTTAGTGTCTAATTGCGATATCTTTATATTTCCATTGCCATCGTCGGATTTTTTGATGCGATACGGGTGAAGAAATAAGATAGTTTCAAAGGTATGACCATTTCCTATATCGTCACCAGTTCACTGAAATAAACACTACACGACAAATTTCTGATCTGGCCCGCTCACGCTGAAATGCAAATTCAGATGGAAAAATAGAGCCGAAAATCTTGAAATTGTAAAATTCTCAGAATTTCGGACACAAACAGCGTAGATGCATGCACGTGTTTATGGTAAGATAAATAAAATAAAATAAATAATTTATATTCGCGTTCGTTTCGCTTTTATATCGCTTCGATAACATAAATAATTTTTAGCTCTGTCGCATTTATTCTCATGTTTCGCTTAAGTTTCGCTGTTGCGGACGATCGCTAAATTGTCTTGCTAGGTGAATGTAAGTTGGGTTAAGTGTATTTAGTGCAGGAAGACCAATGGCAAATATATAAACAGTATTTACCAAATCAAAAAAATAAAAGAAAATTATATGAAAGAGTCGTGGAGTGTGACTTAAGGAAAATAAAGAGCTGAGGACGGGTTGCAGAAAATGATAGACGCAGGTGTAGAGTGGATACATATGTATAACACAAAGAGAAAAAAATTCAGAAGAAAGAAAAAAACAGAAATGGCCTTGGAATGACTCGACCTCACTCCTCCTAGCAAGTATTAAATTTACTAGGAACAACAATTTACTTATATAAATTAAGGTATTTACACAGGAATTTACATCTTTTCTTGTATATTAAATAAAGTTACTACTACTTAAAATAAGAATTAAAATGGTAAAGGAAATACTAGCAAATTCTTATTAATTAAAGAAAAAGTTAAATTCAATTGAAAGTATTGTACTATATAGCCAGAGTAAATAAATTCGACTAGGTAAAGTAAAGCTTCGAAATCGGATTCGCTTGCGACAGGTGCTTGCGAATTGCAGGAGTAAAAAATCGTGCCTTTTTACAGTGTGCACCTAAAACTGTACTGACTACGTTTATAGAAGTTCACTGCAGAAAATGAACTAACTTTTATTTAGCATCATTTTCGGACGAAGCACTTTCCACTGAACTCTTATTGTCATTTTTGTATTTAGTTTATTGCATTTAGGAGGTCCCAACAAGGGCAAGCAATATATTCAATCAAATAATCCGCAAAAATATGAAACAGTTTTATTAAAATCACACCGCTTTCCCCCCTTTTTCAGCATTCCGGAAATTTTTCATTTTTCTATGTGGGTATCAACATAAAAAACCCTTTTTGACACACAAAATTTTGCCCATACATGAAAAAGAACTTCAAACGGCGAAGAGGAGGGAAAATTTTATAGATCATTAGAAAGTTCCACCGATTATCAATCTAACGAATTTTAAATGATCATCATGAGATGTAACGCACAAAAGTTACAGGGTAATCTATAAAAATATACCCAAATATCAGTAAGTACCTTTATTTCGGAAACCGGTTAAGGATCTTATCGCCCCCCTCCACTCCCCCGCATCTATAAAATGTTTTGCTTGCATAAGCCTGACTTATCCATAGTCTTCGGACATAACACCATATACGAGACACCCTGTATACACACGTATCTACATACCTTTTTATATCCTAGATGAAATCTATAGGTTACATATACATAGTTTGTCATTCCGTTCGTAACGCATAGAAATAATACTGGTTGGTGAGTAGATTTGATTGGACCCCCCCCCCCCCCCACACCCCCTATCGCCCCATAATATTGTTACGAACTTGGCTCTAGTTCGTTATTTAAAACACAATATTTCAGATATCAATAACAAGTTCTTCTTTTATTTAACTTCACTGTTTACTTTTATAACATTTAAAAATAATTATCAAATCAACTCTTTATAGTTATAGCTACAACTGTACTTCTAATTATCACAATCCAAATAGTTTACTTCGTTCACTTCACTGTCTGAAATAAGACTCCGCCTCCTGGATGTGAGTAGCGCCGTATTTATACTCTACAAATTATACTAGAACCTTCCAGAATATTCCGTTTTCCGAACCCAAGGTTTACTAAGATGTCACTAACCTAAAGTTGCTTCCATTTCCAACAGATGTCGCTTGTAGCACTTTGTGGCACGTAACAATATTAAAAGTTATTTTGATTTTGCATCTCCTATTCATCTCTCTATCTTTCATATGGTGAAAGTCCCCCGGGAGTTTCTTAGTGCATTACTTTTATTCAGCTTCCTTCCTCTTCCCTGTCCTAGTACTTTCTTTGTAATTTTTTCGCTCCACTAAGACAATTTAAGTTATAGCTTTGGCTGCTTCTTCTTTTCAAATAAACCATTAGCCCTAGTTTTAACTATCTCGTTAGATTTTTATTTCTACTTCAGTGGATAATTTACTTTAACGGTGAGCAACGATGTCAGAATATTTCTTCGTAATTATCTCTTCATCACCAGATCTCTCCGACCGGCATAAATCTGACAACAGACTTCCAGAGCCAGACTCACCCAAGCATCAGCAGCTAAGCTCTCTCTCTCTCTTTTCCAATTGGATTTGTTCGCACAGCAGTGGATCACCTAATCCCTTAGACTACCTTGAAAAAATGATCCTGCAAATTAAAATCCATACCGCGATCCTAAACACCATGTTCTTTATCAGTTTTTATGTCCCAATAAATTTGTTGTATTTATAAAAGATTTTTCGTGGCAGTCTTACAAGTAATTCATAAGTAATTCTGTACAGAAGTCCAGAAATCTATCTCAAAGGCTACCTGGCTACCGAAACAAAACAGATCACAGTAATTAATTGGTTGGTATGACAGAGTAGAGGCTTCTCCCTTGTAAGAAAAATAAATACGAGATTCATTCCGTAAAATCCTAGTATTTGACTGAAAATAAATATTATTATGTAGCGCAACGTACTAGTCAACGTACAGACTCGGACCATAGATCATTTCAACTCAGGATAGTGGAGATTTTAGAAATTTGAAATTTCCATTATTTTTGGTAAATCTTTTATCATTATTCAAAAACAAAATTTCATCATAGTTCGGCCCTCGATCATTCAAGAAAAACCAAAGAAAATGTTAAACCGTTATGGCGGAAGTTTAAAAATTGAAAGAACTCAAAATAATTGCAAATTTGTTAATTTCCAACCATCACTTCAATCACATTTATGCATTCACTTATGCATAGACAAAGCACGATAACGATGGGAAAATGTTGCTTGAATTGCTCCCTGAATCCGTTGAAAGATTCAGCGATTATCACTCTATGGCAGGCCTATTCAGAAGTGTTAAATGCAGACAAAGGGAAGATGGATGGACCTAGAAGAACAACGAAAATAAAAGGCACTTTGTAAACGCATGACTATCAAAGCAGATCTAGAGCATTCAGCGAATATTAGCGCTCATATATTGCAGGGTGATACATTTTAATTAACACTATTAAAAATATAAATTCATAGTCAGAGAAAAGCAATGGAAAATCCAGGTGGAGGATGCACATAGATATTTCATCTCATCCAATGGCAGAACACGACGACGTCGAGCGAGACTCCTCAATTGTTCAATCGTGGCACTCGAGTATAGGTACTTTGCCTTCGAATTGCACTTAGAATAATTACCGAGTACAACAACGACTTTCTGCAAATTAATGCCGGAGAAGAGTTAATACCCACCACACACCGCTTGCATCTTCATTTATAATTGAGGAATACAGCGAATTTCTTCAGCAATTGACTAATAAAAGAGTCTTTCATCGAATCACAGCCGTCTTCTCCGTGTGAGTTTGTGTTTGATGCTGATGTGATTCACTTATAGGTTCTGGGCTGGGGAGATATTAACACATTTCAGCAGTTCGGTAAAAATGAGAATCACAAAGTGAAAATACGTCTGAGGCTGGAGGAGTTGAAACAGCTCAGTCGAGGCGTTAATTTCATTAGGACAATCATCAGAGATTCCTCAATTTAGTTTCTTCTTATGCTGTTGTGACTTGGCCATCATGCACTCTCGGTGCTCAGCTCTACGTCGTCTACCAGAAGACCTGACCAAGTCAACAATTTCGATTATGGGAAACGACGACGACGACGACTACGTAACATGGTTAAATGAATATTCTTGTCTTGCACCTCGTTTTCGTTTTGATTTAAGTCGACCAAAAATAGACCTACCAGAGGGGCTACATATTATGTACATATCATCATAGCTTGTATAGTCATAGTAAGTAGATGTAGTCGTGATGTATGTATGTAATTAAGTATGCGCAAGGAGATTTTGAAGAAGGCGCGATCATGGTGGAATTAATAATATGAGAGAGAGAGTAGGGTGGGTGAGATGTGCACATGTGTTACACATTTCAAAGTTATATACCATCTCAGTAATGTCCTTTTATGTATGAGATGAAAAGGATATTAAAAATTCTAAAATTAGAAATGGCATAAGGATCAATTACTTTTCAGGGAGAGACGAAAAGATGGATTCGTTTCCTTTTAGGGTAATTATTTGGACGACTGATTCATGGTCGCATATGGTTGTGATTTTGATTGTTTTTTTTTTGTGCTTCTAATATTTTTCGGTTAGATGTTGCCAGTTTTTGAATTTTGTAGGTCAAAGTTGATGATTTTGTTGTTTTTTTTAGTAACTTTTCATCGCTTTATTATTTATTAATAGCGATTTTTTTTTTACATTGAGCATAAATATTTAAAATAGGTTAGACCTCTATGATAAGTCTTATTTAATTTAGTGGAAAAAATACTTTTACAATCGAAAAATTTTTAAAAAAAAAGAAATTTCTATGTAAAAGCCAGCGTTTCGTAATAGCAAGAACCGTATTATCATCAGTACGGCTTTGTTCCTGTCTGACTGGCAGCAAAATCGGTCAATTCGATATTGACTAAATTCGCTATGAATTTATTTCATAGAAAAACTCTCTTATTTAATTTACTTAATATATGATGGTCTACTCCTGCAAATAGTATCATAATTAAAAATTCAAAGAGATTCCAAAAACGGAATGTAGAAAATTCTATTGACAATAGTTGATAAATTTGAAAATATTTCAGATAAACGAAACGAAATTAATATTTTCGGAAGTATTCTGAATAGGATGGAAGGGATAAGTGAATTAATTCAAATTTATCCTAGATTCGTAAAATTGAATCAAACCTGATTTTTGAAGTAAGACAAAATGACAAAATTATGGTTTTGAAAAAAATTCAAAACCCTTTTACAGACATTTTTAAATTTTTTTAATTTTATGCTGTATTTATTTATTTATTTAGAAAATTAAAAAAAAATGTAGAAATAAGCTTTAGGACTTAAAAATAAAGCAATATGACACGAGTTAATAGAGTCACTGTTAAAGGTCACATCTGATATCAATTGGGTAGGCTCTTAACAATGATTATTTAGCAGTTCTCGACTTCAATAAGGCCTTTGATTTGGTGAGTTACCTCAACTTGATTTGCAAACTTGGCACTTAGTATAGTTTCTTCTTATCGGCCGTTGGGTTTATTTTCGCTTTTCCTTCGAATCGCGCACAAGTTGTAAAAAATGCAGAATTCTATCTCTGCTCCGTTGTCTCTTTTCGCTGGTGTTCCTCAAGGTTCCGTCTTAGGCCCTATTATTTTCTCCTTCTTTATAAATGATTTTCGTTCTGTTGTGAATAGCGCTTCTATATACTTGTATGCCGATGACGTTCATTTGTACCTTAGCAGACCCTCAGGCTTGATTGAGGACTGTATTGCTCGAATCAATGATGACTTACAACACGTATATGATTGGGTAATAGATAATGAGCTTGCAAATAATCCAAACAAATGTTACTGCCTATCTGTATATAGAAGCGTTTTCCCAATATCGGATTTGCCGTCAGTTCGGTTGAATAATTCCACGTTTCAATATATTGAGTTAGTTAAGAAATTATGAATTCAACTCAATTCTAAGTTTAGTTGTTGCAACTATATAATAGTTTTGATGGGGGAAATATATGGCAGTATTCGTCAACTATCTATTTCGTCCAGCTGTCTGTCTGTGGATTTTCTCAGAAAATTGGCAATGACTCTTGTTGTCCCCCATTTTAACTATGGGAGCCTTATTCCAAAGAGACTTACTGTAGCCCTTAACTAAGTCATACGTTACATTTATAGACTTGCTCGGAGTGCTCATGTATTTGCTCTTGCTATGTCCCTACTCGGAGCCTCAATCGAGACCTACTTAACTCGTCGTAGGCTTATCTTTCTTCAGAGATTAATTTATACTAAATCCGAACAGAGGTCTTCAACTACTTACTTCATCCAAATTGCCCGAAAATGGAACTCTCTTCTAAATTTAATTCAGCGCACAGGCTCCAGCCTGACTTCTACTAAACTAATCAAAGATTATTTTAATTAGTATTAGATGGTGATTGGTTGATTCTTAGACCCTCAAATTTTTTTTACATTGTCTTAATTAATTTTTTGTTTGTTTTTGTTTTCTTTGCGTTTTGATATTTAAGTTTTCTTTTTCTTCTTTTGGTTCTTTTTTTCATGTCTTCATTTTTTCTTTTTATCTTATTTTTATTATTTTTTTCCACCAAATTGTGCTTAATAAATATATGGTATTGTATTGTTCAGAGTTTATTCTAGAATAATTATTGATAAAAATATTGCCTTGATAGATTCGACCAGACTCCTTTGCATCGACAGATGCACCAACAGTTAATTTATCGACGTGAACTCTGATAAAGGACCATTAGTATATAATGAACGCAATTATTTAAAAGATGAAAACAAAAACGTTCTTGTCACTTCATTTGTACATGGTACACTACAAATATATGCACATATTGCTCAAATTATGTACTACCTTAAATTTGGACTAAAAGGGAAGACCCGAGACCGCATACACTAACTTAGAGAGTTGTGGAGTTGTGGAGGTGAGAGTTCTCAACTCTCCACTTGGAATTCGGCAACTCGGGGAATTTGTATTGAGATTTACCAAACTCTCTATTCCACTCGGCAAACTCTCGGCTGTGTTAGTTGTGGAGAAGTAAGAAAAATATTTTACAACTGACAGTATTGTCTGCTTTTATTGTCCTTTGTGAAAGTACCTATATACCTAGGATTTTGAAATTGAATTATGAATTCACTGCATATCCTGGTTATATTTACAAAAACAAATTATGGAAATCCTTTCAATACTTACAGAGAAATAAGGATTTTGGCGGTTCAAGGTACCTGCTAAAAATTTGATCGTCTTCCAGTACAGAAGAGATGCTATAAAATTTCTAAATATGCACGTTAAAGCCTGTATGTAGGATTAAATCGCATCTACATTTTGTCCCCTAATCAGTCCTTCTTAAGATGAAAAACTGGCCGCTTTTTGGTACAAAAATGGATATATTTTCAACTCATCATTATGAAGAACTGGTAAGTCGTGGAAATTCACTTTCCATGAGAAAAATGTTCACAACACAGTACTAATGGATGTGAAATAAAGAACGGAAGAAATATATGCAAAATATATGAACTTGTAAGTGCAAAAATCTGTTTTTCGACGGTAAAAAGTAAGTTATGAAGTTAAAAAGATCAGAAAAAAAACGACACCTGTATATTACCCGCTTCTCGCTCTAGGACCCTCCCACACAGAGTTAGCCGTCCTTCAATATTGCGACACTCCTCACGTTTTCCTAACTCCCCAAGTATTTTAGAGAATCGCGAATGGAGAGTTAGGGAGTTTTAATCGGGGAAAACGAAAATTCTCATCTCCCAAACTCCAAAACTCTCCGAGTTAGTGAATCCGGCCCCAGGAAGGTGATTCTGATCTTTTGTCGTACATTTTAGGCGTGAATTTTGACATATTCAGCTCACTTTTATCGCACTTTTGTTTTCAACATAGTTCATTTTGTGTCTTCACTATTATCTAGCACAAAATGAACTTAAATGAATTTTCGGTGAACAAGCGTCAAAAAACACGTCTAAATATGCGACAAATTAGTCAACTACTCAAGAGGTTGTGACAAAAAATTTTATACTGTGGTAAATGGATATTCTACACCTAATTAGAGCAATAAAAGTGCTTAAATTCAATAATATTTTTGAATTTGTAATAATGATTCTTATAAAAACGGATTAAATATATTTCAGAGCAAAAACGAAAAACCGTGAATAACGTAATTTTTGGCAATCAGCTAAAAAAGTCCCATTAAGTCTGAATTGTTTCGTATAGATGTCCCTTTTCTTATTTTATTTGTACTTCCGGTAAATTTAATGGAAAATATCAAAAATTCGTTGCGCTTAATAAGGAAAAGAATTTAATTGAGAGACTAATTATAGCTCTAATTATGTTGGCAAACATTGATATGTATAATAGGCAGTCAAAGAAAACAATCAATTCACATTACTTGCAACAGTTATTAAAATTTAACGGAATGTTGGGTGAGATAAAATAATACTAAATTTAATTTTGCAACCATCACTGAGGTCTAGAGCATGCAAAAAATTGCAAAATAAAAAGTTTTTATAACTTTTATAAAGAATATAAACTGTTAACATTTCTGATGTACATTGTAGGTACACATATGTATATGTATGTATGTTACATATGCAATAGAATTTGAGATGCATTGACAGTCGTTATCTGTGCTGGACCTTATTACTGAACTCGAGTCGATCAGAATAAAACCATACAAATGAAGGAAAAATTAAACACAAATTCAAGAAATCGAATAGCAAAATCCACACAAAACAGTGGATGAGCGCAACTTCTTCATAAAGGCACTATACAAAAATTTGTTTTTAACTACATATATTTGATTGGCTGAAAAATGAGAAGGCATTGAATTTCAGTAACTGAAATTTTGTGTACACTGGCTAGGTATGTAGAATATTGAGAACAAATTCCTGTATAATTATGATATGAAGACTTTTTTAGTTGCCTTTTTCACTTTATTGTCAAAGTGTACATGACTTTTAACAAAACTTCACATGACCGTCAAAGTGATTAACTTGTGTCATTTACTGTTCATTTTTAGTTCACCACAACCTGAATGAGTTGAATAATAATAAAAAGGAAGAAGAAAGATAATTCATTCCTTAGGCGTATATTCTGACACATAAGTACGACAAATGTGTACTTTAATGTCAAAATATACGCCTAAATGAAATGAAGTTTTCTACTGATTTTTCGTGTATTTATCCAGCTCAGCAAGCCTTTCATTACATAGAATGAACTGAAAATGACACTTCGCATTACAAATTCAAAATATTGTTTTGACTTTAAGCACTTGTGTTGCTCTTATTAGATGTAGAATATAAATTTAGCACAATATAAAATTTTTGTCACAAGCTAGTAAGCTGTTGACTAATTTGTCGTACTTTTAGGTGTGTATTCTGACATTAATTCATTGCAAATTCATTTTAGTTTATTTTGTGGTTGATGAAAAGGATAAATCAAAATGAATATGGTGAATAAAAAAGAAGAGAATTTGAGGTGAAGTGTCAAATGTGATAAAAATATACGCATAAGTTACGACAAAGAGATCTGGAGGGTGATTCTGTGTTCTTTGACGTTCTATTTAGTCGTGAATTTTGACATATTTTGTCGAGTTTTTTCTTTTAACACAGTTCATTTTGTGTCTTCACTATTACATACCACAAAATGAACTATAATGAATTTTCAATGAACAAACGTCAAAAAACACGACTAAATAATCGATAAATTAGTCAACTGCTTCCAGAGGTTGTGACAAAAATTTTACACTGGTAAATGGAAATTCTACACCTAATTACAGCAATTCAAGTGCTTAAATTCGAAATAATATTTTGAATTTGTAATGTGTGTGTGTCATTTTCAGCTCATTCTACGTCATCAAGGCTTGCTGAGCTGAATAAAAACACGAAAAAATCAGTAGAAATGTTCATCTCATTTAGTCGATTATTTTGACATTCAAGTACGACAAAAGATCAGAATCACCCTCCTGCGGGGTGATTCTGTAGGGTGATTCTGTGGGTTTTGTCGAGCTTGAATGTCAAAATAATCGACTAAATGAAATGAACTTTTCTACTGATTTTTTCGTGTTTTTATTCAGTTAAGCAAGCCTTGCATGACGTAAAATGAACTGAAAATGACACTTCACATTACAAATTCAAAATATTATTTCGAATTTAAGCACTTGAATTGCTGTAATTAGGTGTAGAATTTCCATTTACCAGTGTAAAATGTTTGTCACAACCTCTGGGAGCAGTTGACTAATTTATCGATTATTTAGTCATGTTTTTTGACGTTTGTTCATCGAAAATTCATTATAGTTCATTTTGTGGTATATAATAGTGAAGACACAAAATGAACTGTGTTAAAAGAAAAAACTCGACAAAATATGTCAAAATTCACGACTAAATAGAACGACAAAGAGTACAGAATCACCCTCCAGGTTGCAGTTTACCGTATTGTTAAAGAATAAAACATAGAGCTATCAAACATTTTACTTGGCTTTGATATTTTGAATAAAATCCCGCTAGATAAGCAAATTCTTATACAGTGGACCTGATTTCGCGAGCCCGAATCGCTCAAAGTTCAAATCAACTATCGAAATTTGACCCCAGAACTTTTGGTTGTAAAATTTTTCATTTGACTTAATTTTGTGTATTGCATACACTTTCGTTTTGATACAGCAATAAGTAGACTATTTAAGAAGTAATTTTATTTTATTTTCAATACTGAATATAATTATGGTACACACAAATATTTAAAATTACCTGTGGTGAGAAGGAAGCAAATACCTACCTATAACACGTCCTAAGAAAAAAATTGTCTGCCACAAAAATAAACCATCTTGATGTATGCATGTATGTATGTAGAACACAAGTAACTATATGAGCACGCCAACCATTAAAACTAATGCAACATTTTATATTCCTGGCAAGAGCAAAAATTTTGCAAAAAAAAAAATACCAAAAAAAAACAAAAAAATATTTTCAGTTGCATTCAAACCAACCGCATCCAAAGTTTATAGGCGTTGAGTGTATATGAGGAAAGGAAAGTTGTAAAATTCAGACAACCCTGGGAACTGCAACAGTCAGGCCGATCGTAAACTGGGTGAAAACGGAATGCACGAGATATAGGAAATTACGAGGGTGAGTCTGCTAGCAATTAAATTAATCGAACGATAAAACAAGGCGGGAAACGTCTTACTCATCGCATCGCATAATCCCACAATCCGAATGCTATACCCACTTTATGTATGTAGGTACGTGTAGTAAGTAATTTGGTAAGTTTCTCCGCAATTTTAATTAGACTGTCTCAGTTCTATGATTTATTTTGGGGGATGATAGCCCGGAAGTGTGAAAACTTACACCGGTGTCGTCCTAGGACGCCATTCATACCAAATAGCTTATGGTTCTGTGCAAGCAAAATGTCTATAAAGAATTCATTAGTGCAAAAAAAATATCTTAATAGATAATTACCGCATTTTAAACGTTAAAGTAAAGAAACGTCAATTTGAATAATTAATCACTGTCACCGTAGAATGCATGCGCATTTTTATATTTCGAAGATCAGAAATAGTTCAGAGATCAGTCTAACGCATGCGCATGCATATATATTACTTGAAGACATTGCAATGCAACAATCGCACCACAGGCAATGGATAATCTCTCCCAAGTCTGAGGCTCTCTTTCTAATTTCATAATATGTAATTGAAAAGCAATCTTACATCTTTCTAGAAAGAGTTAGGTACACGCGGAAGACGCGCCAAAGAAACATACTTCGCGGTGTTCGATTCAGCCTATCTTTATAGACGATTATTGTGAGTTGAATGGTGGCGCGCACGCGCGAACTACTTACACAAGATAATGCGATCTGAAATCACTCCACGTTGTCAAAGTTTTGATCACTTTTTTGACAAATTACTTTGTAATTAATTAAGCGTACATTGATGTCGCGAAGACAGAGAATTAATGGAGAGAGCGTGAACTGGATAAAGGAATCGATGGATACTCATTCATATCACGTACACTAGATTTGATTTTGTGTTGAGCTCTAACAGATTGTGCTCCAATGACACGATAAAGTTAACCAGCTTTGTTATAGTCGAAGATTTCGAATTTGAATGCTGCGGTTGTTGTGTACTTTTTTTTTTTTTTTACACCTTCGTAATGATTTCAGAAGTAGGTAAATATACCAGTACGCGTGTGATAAGTGAAAGGCTGTGGAGCGATTTTAAGTTGAATTTTTTTTTGTTTTTTTTTTTTTTAAGAAATGCAATTTATTGTTCAACTTTAAACATAATTTACTCTCGGTTCAATTCAAAATCAACCTGCATTTAAAAAAAAACGTGATGAAATGCCTGGGCTTCTTTTAAAGATGAAAGATATGTTTTACTCCATCAGACTTGATGCTAATCTACAAATCTCATATCAGGCCAAGACTAGAATATAATTCCCATATTTGGGCAGGGGCTGGACGTACTGCTTTGTCAGCGTTAGACAAAGTCCAAAAGGAAGTCTTCCGGTTTATTAGTGATAACATATCAATGGCAACTATTGAATCCCTACAGCACCGTCGTAATGTCAGTTGTCTATCTCTCTTTTATCACTACTTCTATGGCTATTGCTCTGATGAAATCTCTAGCCTGATCCCTTGTAGAATTTTTCCTATGCGCATCACACGATCTGTAACCCGAACTCACCCTCACACCCTTGAAGTCAAATTTAGCCGTAACGTGAAATTCCGCGAATCCTTCATAAGTAGGACAGTACGAATGTGGAATAGTTTGCTCTCTTCTGTTTTCCCGCTTAGTTATGGATCGTAAACATTCAAGCGTTATGTACAATGTCACCTCCTTCATTCAACCCCAATAATCCCCAATTCCCTACCCTTTCTTCCTTTCATGCCATGACTGTGCTACGGCATCATAGGGTATCCCCTGTGCTTTGGCATCATCATAAAAAAAATACGTTTATTAAATTTTTTTCTAATTAACAATATGTTCGTGAATTCGCTTAAAATCTACTTATCAAAATAATAAAAATATTGAATGAAAAAAAATCATAAATTCCTATTTATCTGTTATGAAAAAAAAAAAGGATAATTAGTGAGAAACTTTTTATCAAATAGCAATTCAAATTTTTTTTTTATGTCAAAAATTGAAATGGTTAGTAAATTTCTTATACTCATCCAAACTCTCCTAATACTCAACCATGAGTGGCTAGTATAGCTGATCCTAGTGCCCGTTTCTATTCTAGTCTGGATTCCAAATTAAGCCAGCATTGCACCCTTAAAAATATTTCAAAAACCCAAACCCGCATTATACTACCCTTAAAAATATCAGAAAAGGTTCAATGCTGATCCACTTCAGACTTCAATTTGAAATTTTGTGGTATGGAAATATCCCAACACCCAGTTGTGCTCTGTCTGACTAATCTAGTGGCTGAAGGTTGACTTGATAAGCAAAAAGAATAATTTTTTTTTATTTTTATTTTCCAAAAAAAAAGTCTCCTTTTGGTTTTGCCTACCTAAACAAAAACCAGAAAAAATAATTTTATGGAAATAACCCTATAAAATTGGTGTCGAATATCCCCACAACACTGTATAAAAATCTAGTGGAACTGATCCTACTATTAAGTTCAATTGGTGTAAGATCGAGTAAAAAGTAATTTTATCGTGAAACTTGCCCTATTTTTATATGATCGAATTCTATTGTTCTTCCATTTAACCATTTGCCCTGGCCCATACGCATCAACATTCAAAGTCTTTTCGTACATGAGAGACACTCGGAGAAGGGATTTTTCCTCCCCCCATGTGTCTCTCATCAACAAAAAGACTTGAATGTTGCAGCATGTGGGCCAGGCCTTTTACCACAGCGCTATTTGCTCACTGTTTTCACTCCTAGGTGGCACCAACATTCATATTATGCGATGCTAACAATTGAATTCAATTTGTTCTTTTTGTTTGTTGTAATTTTATATTTATTGTTTTTAAAATGAAAAAGTATTATTCGTCACCACAGATAATTCCAGCATAAATGGGACAAACACCTTGCTTTGGATTATTTCAGAGGTGGAGCACTTCACTGAACAAGGAAGCTCATTTAATATTTATAAACTTAATTTTTTTATTAATTCCTCTAATAATTAAATAGTGCAGCCAGTGGTGGTTCGTGGGATTCAGAAGAAGGGAAGCAATACATTTTATGTAAATAGTAAAATAAATAGTAAATAGTTCCGCTTTTCAGACTATTTCATTGCTATTATAAGTAATTATACATGTATCAAAGTCAATGATGTCAATAATACACAATATAAATATTCATAATTATTCTTGCGCTTGAAAGAGAAGGAAGCCATTATCATCATTAAATGCAATGCAATCATATCATTCATTTAATCCATTCACAGCAAATACTGCCTGCCCCATAATTAAGCAAATACAAAAATTTCACTCAATATCTCCTTTCACAACGTACGCAAAAAATCTAATTCTTTCTTTTGAATTTAATTACCATTAATATTGTACTTAGGTAGGTATACTCGTTCGCCGGAATACTCAAATAAAAGCAAGAATTCTACATTGTCTCGCAATTAAACAGAAATGTACGTAATATTATAGATAGTCAATATCTTATTTTTGCACAATATGAATAAAATATGTGTAAAAATAATAAAAACATTCAAACATTTAAAGTCAAACGAGATAATATAATTTTAAAATATTGTTATTGTGTAGATTCAGTTTTGCAATGAAACTTTTCTTCGGTGAAAGCAAAAATAATTTTTTACTTAGCCTATAATTTATTTATGAAAGTTATTTATTTAAAAAGTTGTTTTAATATATTTTATTTTCTAATCATTACATTTTTGCTAAAAACAGTACGTTTACATGAATACTTGAGTACTTGGCTTGAAATCCACTTGAAGCTCAGGTAGGGTGGTTGATTGAATTAATTCCAATTACTTGAGTTGAATTTTTCTTGAATTGAATATTCCAATTACTTAAGTTGAAATTTACGCATTGAATGAGCATTTTCAAGATATTTTGATTACTTCAAGCATACTTCAAGTATTCATGTAAACGTACTGATAATCTATCTAATATATGCATATTAACTAGCATCTATGTTCTTTTGCGAATGTTGTGATGTAATTTTTTACCTTTGCGGTAAGTATAGTTTAGAAGATTATCGCACATAAATGTAAGTACTTCCATGTAAAAACGTTTTACACGAAAAAACTGGAAAATTTATTTCACATCAAAACCCTTCGGTTAAACATATAAAATTTAAATGTTCACATGAAATATGTAAAACATTATGCTGAAGCGTTTAAAATTAAAATCGGCCCCCGCAAGAACTTACACCCCCGTTTGTACACAATTTCGAAAATCACGCATTTTACAGATATTCGGGTGAAAAAAGTCGGTTATAAAGTTTCTTACAGAACAAAAGAAAATATGCCATTTAATAAATCTCAGCAAAAGCATCAATTAGGTATTACACACGACCAAAATTGGACAACGCCATGAGTGTAGTTACCACCATCCCCCCAAAACCCCCAAAAACGTAAAAAATGAAACCCACTAACTAATTCTAAAACAATAAATCCCATCTAAATCCATCCACGTTTACTATTCTAAAACAATTCCTAAAATTTCACAATATTCGTCACGAAGGTCGCACAGTAAAAAATGTGCACAAATTGTTGCCACAAAGCTTAGGTATTTATCGATAAGACTAGGGAATATTCCCTAAAATATAAGGAATATTCTCTAAAATATAAGGAATATTCCCTAAAATACCTATAAGGAATATTCCCTAAAATATAAGGAATATTCCCTAAAATGTAGTTTTTCTTTCCCTTAATTTTAGGGAGTATTCCCTACATTTTAGGGAATAGACCTAATATTTTTTACAGTGCGGATAAAAGTTATTTAAAAAAAGCTACGAATTTGGCAGCATTTAAATAAATCGTGAGCAAGGCCGACACCCCGCACCAGCATATACTTCAGAATTAATCAATGAAAGTTACTATCAGGGGGTGTAAATCAATTGCCAAACGCTACGCTGCGGACAGCGTACCATAGCAATGTACGCATGCAAACTCTTGAGTGAATATGAGTCTAAAAAGTTAAATGTATTTAACTTTTTACATTGGCTTTGTTGTTGTAAATACGCTGTAGGGATTTCAGCGTCACTGCGATGCCAGTGGCAACGGTGTTTGATTCTAATGCCGTCCCATCCATACCACGCGAATATTATGTAGCTTGCTTGACAAGACAAATCGGGGTGGATTTGGTGTTGGGTGGAAGGATGGTGGGTGGGTCATACGCTACATTTTGGACAGCGTACCATACAGAATGTTAGTAGCGATATAATGACATTGGTTTGGGTGGTATGTTCTTAGTTTGTAGGAGAAAATTGGGCGTTACTTATAAAATATTTCAGGTTGTATCTAGTGATGCCAGAGGAGTACACTTCTTTGAATTTTATACATTTTTTTAAATATTCTTAGAATATTTTAAAGCAAAATGTTATGTTTGGATTTTTTTATTTTGTCAAGGGAAGCAGCGCTTCCTTTGCTTCCAATGAGGAACCGCCCCTGAGTGCAGCTCTGGTTATTGGTTGCTAGTAGCAAAAGAGAGTTACGGCGTAAATTATACATACAAATCGATTCTTTTTTTTTTTTTAAACGCACTGAACAACAAATTTTAGACAGAGACCTTTCTACGGCTAAAATTCTTCATTGATTTGAACTATGAATAGGTGGCTGCTTTTGACAATCAGCTGTCGTGCATTTGTTATTTCATTTTGTATTTTTTTTTTTGATTGCTATTGCAATTACCCAATCTCGAAATAGTAAGGAAAATTATATTTAAACTTACCTTTTTAATTTCTTTTCAAAATAATTGTTTGATTAAAAACGGGTTTTTTTTAGCAAAAAAAAGAATAAATAAAAAATTATTAAAAATACATTGTCATTCTTGTATTCAAACGTCAAAATTTTAGCGTGGAAAAAGGTATCAAGCGGATAAATCTCAAGGTTAAACATATGATTGTGGAAAATACTGCCATCTACTTGTCAAAACCCCACAAACTTTTAGCTAATAAATCCCCAGTGATTTGGATAAATATTTAGGAACTAAATTTCACCGCTAAGTGTTTTGTTTTTTTTTTTGTTCTCATAAGATATATAGTCATATTTTATAAGTACAATCTAATATATTAATGGTGCTTAAGAATTAGTGACAAAGAGATAAGTAAATAACATATAGAACACATTAAAAGCAAATAAATTCAAATTGGAAAATTAACAAAGTATCGGGCTCGCCCAATCAGGATGCCATATTAGAACCTTATCAACGATCAGTTGATCGACTGAATTTAAGTATATTTAAATCTAATCCAAATTTGCTTGTGATAACTGAACAATATCAAAGATGGCACAAGAGCTAGATGTCGCATGCAGTACCAAAAAAGTATGCAAAATTTATATGGCTGGGTGGTCCATTCCGGAATGGACCACAACATTTGAAATGAAGTATACGTCGATTGATTCATATTTTTTCATATCTGAAGTGTTGAGGAAGTCCATTCCAGAATGCACTACCCATTTCACAATCTGTATACTCTGCTCTAGTAAGCCATGCGACATCTAGATCTTGTGCCATCTATGATAATATTCAAACAAACGGACGCAAGAGAAAATTTTATAAGGGTTGGTCTTGTGTTAGTAAGAGTTGTCTTATAAGTTATACTTAGATTTACATTTGTGGAGGGGTGTGCAGGCGCTAGCCTCATATTTACTGCAACCTGAAGAATCTGTTGTGTATACCTGTTAAAATTATTCCCTTTCTAGGTTAACACTATTAATAAATATGTGTTCAAGAAGGCATTTTTTTAGATTCTCCGGTATATAGCAAAAACTAAAAAAAATTTATTTGTTATTTCATCACACAACTCATTTGATTTTGGGTGACAAGTATCAAGTTTTTGCCTCATATAATTCACACCCAGAATTTATTCTGAGTTTATATGAGATGAGATCAATTTGATTTGTTTCAAGCGTCTACGGCAGGCAGGAAACCAAGCCGTACCGATGAGTGTAAGGTTTTCTGCTAACACGAAACGCTTCTTTTTCTTTTCTTTTTTCTTTTTTCAGCCCACTGCGGGCGACTCAGGTTCGATTCATTTCGAATGAATCTGGTTTTTAAATTTTTAAAAAAAAAATGTTTTCCTATTTTTCTCAATTTTTTGTTTTTGTTTTTTATTTTTTCATTTCTTTTCTTTGTGCTATTTTTTCATTTGTTTTTCAAGCCACTCAATTTCGCTATTTGGGACCTGTTGATGAGTCAAAACCAAGACTTGAAACTTGTTTCACCCAAAATTAAATGGGTTAAGTGATGAAATTGCAAATAAATTTTTTTTTAGCTTTTGCTATACAGGGTGTTTACCACTAGGAGGTCAATAGAGCGGCAGGTGATAGTACTCACCTAGAGGAACCAAAAATTATGTGGCGAGGGGGGGGGGGGGGTATCAACCGTTTAGGAGTTACAGGATGATTAAGAAAAAAAGCTAGCTTTCACAAAACAACCTGTATCTTAAAAACTACAGGACGCACGGTCACAGTTAAGAGCTTATTATATGAAAAACTTCATGGCCTTTCTAACGAGTGCTAAATCAGCTCCATACCCCTCTCCCGTTAAGAATTATGGTTGTCTAAGCTACAAATTTCAGATTTACTTACCTTTTTTTTTAATTTAACCTCTATTATTTTTGCAGAAAGGTCATTAACATGACCTTTTTTTATAAAAACTGTAAACTGTAGACTCTCCTCTTTAAGTTGATCTGTTACACCCAATGTGCTATCTGAAGCCCTTTAAGAGTTATTAGCTCTAAACTTATTCTCAAACCTATTTTCAAACGATAAATTGTTCCCTTAGCACGTCATTAAAAAATATCGCCTAATTTCGGTGTGACCGGAATAGGCTATGAGTTAATAACTGTTTAACGGCTACAGTTAACACATAGGGTGTAATAGGTCATACTACAGAGGAGACTCTACAGTTTACAGTTTTAATTAAAAAAAGTTATGTTAATGACATTTTTGCAAAAATAATAGAGGTTAGTTTAAAAAAAGGTAAGAAAATCCGAAATTTTTAGTTTAGACAACCGTAATTCTTGACGGGAGATGAGTATGTTACTGATTGAACAGTTGTTAAAAAAGCCACGAAGTTCTGCATACAATGAGCTCTAATTTGTGACCATTTACCTTGTACTTTTTAAGATTCAGGGTTTTTTGTGAAAAACTAACTTTTTTTTCTTAATCACCCTGTAACTCCTATACGGTTTATATGCCCCCCCCCCCCTGACATACAATTTTTGGTTCGTCTAGGTGAGTACTATCACCTTCCGCTCTATTGACCTCCTAGTGGGAAACATCCTGTATACCGGACAATCCAAAAAAATGCCTTCTTGAACAAATATAAGTTTTCCCCGGAAAAAAAAATCATAAAGAGTAATCACTATTAACAAAGTCTAGAACAATTCATGGGATTGAGATTTCACACGAAATTTAGTGGAGGAAAAGCATGTTCGAGGTGGTATTGTTCGCCTAGTTAATGTTTCACAATTGCAGATTATGTACTCTCATGAACATCCTGGCAGAAACAGCAGGATGAAGTTTCAGCCTAGCCCATCTTATGTAGGTGCTACTGCAAGGAGCAATGGCCTGGGAGAAGCTCTGTGATTATTTTAAGCTCTGTTCTCCTAAGTAGTAGAAATTCTTTTTGTTTTTCCAGCAGAGGTGTCGATAAAATATTTTGCCGGACGAAGTCCTCATAGTCTTTCCCAATAAAGGGATTTCTGTATATTCTCCCAGCTATTTAGGGTAGATCTATTACACTAATATCACGAGAGGCTTAAGGGTCTGAAATTCCATTTCGTAGCAATTCAATAGCTTAATTTTTAACTAGAGCAGACTTCCGATAATAAATAAAATATCTTTTGATTTGATAATACAGAAAAGAAAATTCACAACAAATGCATATGCTGCATAAAAACAAATTGATTAGACAAATTAAAATAGACACATTCAGAAATCTCACAATCTATAGCTTCAAAACACTATGTGTATATCTATCGTCGAGAACTATTACCATATTTTTAGCTGAAACTGCTTGGAATCGTTGAAGGAACTTTTGTCACAAATCTCACTGAAAGAAAAGAAAATAAAATGTAAGGTCTAAACTTTGCCCGAAGGAATTCACCAGCTAAAACGACTATGTACTCAAGAAAATTTTGCCGAGTTATAATGCGCCTATATGCAATTCATTAGGAGAATGATACCACAAAAAATGTATTAATTCAAGAGTTGTGTAAACAATATGAGACACCACACATCAGTTCCTCTTTCTTTGATTAACCAAAAAACATAACAAATGCTATTTCCGCATTATTTTTATTATTTTGAGCTCTATTTGGCATATATCCAAATAAAAAAAATGTAACACCGTACGGCTATGAGATATTTGTTTTCAAAATTTAAGATTCGACACTATATGCATTTTTTAAACGTATTAACTTTTTAAAAAAATCCTGAAATGATGGTTAAAATTTAACTTCTTTTTCGTTCTACATATGTATCTAACTGTTAAAAGACTTTAAAAATTTCAGATCATAATATACAAGTTACTTATTAATTTTTTTTTGTTGTTACTGTCATAACTGTTACCGAAGACTCTCATAATAGATCTATCACAGATTTCGAATCCGTCCAACACGTACTTTGTGAGTGCCCCGCTCTTCTACTTCTTTTCTAGCCTAGACGAGCAGAAAAGAAAAGAGTTCGGATGCATCCTAAGTTTCCTAAAAGGAAGCAGGATGGATCTAGAGTGATTTTTATGGTTATCTCATGAATACAAAGGGCATAATGGACCCACTGGAGGTCTAAGTGAAGGAGGCTAGGCACTTCTACCGACACCCCTCTTACCTAACCTACCCTAACCTGGACCTCAACGGGGGTTCACTGATTTTTTCACAAAATTTTAATTGTAGCACTGCCATGCAAATGACCAAGACCAGAAATTAATTGAAATGATAGCATTCCACTTGATTTATTTGCTAATTTTTCATCGTCTAGTCTTTACACTACTTTCCATGCCCTTTCGAATTTATATTATTCTTTTCTTTCTCTTTTAGCACTGTTACCTTAATTAGCTGATATTTACCATTTAGTCCCATTACACACGATGATACATACTCGATACCGTACTAAAAACTGTGTTTTTTAGTACTATTTTAGAACATATATATGTCGTAGACATTTGACGGAACTCAGCATTTCACGAAAAGTCTAGAAAAGTAGGCAGATAGTGTACCGGTTTTGACTTAGCCACTTTTTACATTATGTGGGTGAAATTTTTAGACAATTCATGAAATGCTAAAAGCGTTTAAGCCGATACTGTAATACCACCCTATATAACCAAATACTAGTAGTGGGAGAAGGGTGGTGGAGGGGGAGGTCGCACCCAGGCCTGTAACAGATACACCCACACACCACACATTCACACACACACACATACACACATATGCACACATATACATACATGCACGCGCACTTTTCGTGAAATGCAGCGTTACGTCAAATGTCTACGACATATACATATATATACAGGGTGATTCAGATCAAGATACCTTCCGGTATACCATGCGATTCCTTGAGGTAAGCTGATCAAAAAATTGTTTCACATTACCCCCCCCCCCCCTCCCCCCCTAGAAACCGTCATTTAGGAGTTGTGGCCAGTTGAAGATTTCGCCAATATTCGTGAGAATAAATGAGTATAACTTTTGAACCACTATATAGATTTTGGTTATTGTCGGCTTACTACATAGCCAAGAACAGTAGCTGTCGAAAAGTGTATTACTCTGTATATTTGAATTTAGCATCTTTAAATTATTCTCAAATATTTCCAAAATTTTAATTTTTTTACACACAAAAGTTTTTCAAATAAATAACGGTATTTACGAAATTTGCGTGTAAAAAAAATCAAAATTTTGGAAATATTTGACAATAATTTAAAGATACTTCATTAAAAAATACAGAGTAATACACGTTTCGACAGCTACTACTCTTGGCTATGTAACAAGCCAACAATAACCAAAATCTATAGCGTGGTTCAAAAGTTATACTCATTTATTCTCACGAATATTGGCGAAATCTTCAACTGGCCGCAACTCCTGAAGGAAGGTTTCTGTGACGGCTGGGGGGGGGGGGGGGGGGGTATGTGGAACAATTTTTTGATCAGCTTACCTCAAGGAATCGCATGGTATACCGGCAGGTATCTTGATCTGAATCACCCTGTATGTAGCCCAATTTATAGCAGAGGATTACACTTGGATGATACACGAGTGTGTTTTATTACATTTGGTCCCTTGACACACGTTCATACACACTCGAGCCTAAACACCAACCAAAGTAAACCTAATGACAAGTTAGGAAGCTGGCGAGATTTTCGAGTGTTGCATGCAACGAAACAGAATGGCAAATGTTTCATTCTCGTAAATAAATGAGAAGGGGCGAAGTTTTCACGTGTTACTCTCATAAAATGCTCCCGCGCTTTTGTGAAAACCGGTTTTTGCTGAAAAATTCAGAGAATCGGCCAATGTTTTTTTATAGCATGGCCATGCATGTTAGTGTAATTTCTATGCTAATTGAGCAGCACGTGCTTCTGTTTACATTCGATTTGCTGTGGAGAGATTAAATGGGAGAAACTCTCGCTGGATTCCCTGATATTTTCGGGAAAATGAAGAGTTTTATTTGAGAGGAATTTTACATCTCCTTTCAGCATCTAGGCCAAAGCGAAATTTATCTTTTTCTTAAGAATGGGAGGTAGTGTGACCTGATGTACATAATTATGAATAGGTTGAAAGGATTTTGAGGGATTTAATAAGATTTTGTCATTCGGGTAATCCTACGTTCTCTCGATTTTTGATTCTAACTCGTTGTCTCAGTTGCACTGCAATAGTGCATAGCCAAATTCTTTTCCCCCATTAATGCAAAAGGCGAAAGTATACGAAATTACTTGTTATCATTAGGTTAACTTTGCTAGACACGACATAAAAACTGGTTTTTGTATCAAGTGTGCTTCAAACTGTGGTATACGTAGTTGATACATGGTTGACACATGCTCTTGAGACAGCAAAAAAAATTCATCATATCCGTATATGATCTATTGATCGGGTGAATCGCTAGAAAAGATTATTAGATCTGCATCGGTGTGGACGGATCAGTCACGAAACCGATCTTAAATCAGAGCAACAAACATATCAACTTTATAAAATTTATTCTTACTCAAATCAAAGATAGTATATTGTTATTAATTATCCTATTTCCTACCAGCCTAATATGTGTATGCAAATTCAAAGAAATTATGATATATTGTGATGCCAGTCAACCACGTCCTCAACCAAACAAAATACACAAAATCTATTAAATATACTTAGCTCTTCTGACTATTCCTTGCTTTTTGTCCCGGCTACGGGCTACTAGGCCGAGGCTCTCCAAGATACAGAGTTTTGAGTTTAGTCCAAGCTTCCTTTATTCTGACCTTTATCTTGTATTGATCCTTTTTTATTCCTTTTTTTTATCACTTCTCTTTTTTTTTTGACACTTTTTTCACTTAACTCGTGTGCACAGTATCAAAAGACAAAACCGGATGAGAGTGTGCGAGCTGGTTGTCTCTTCTTCTTGCTTTTTGCCTCCATTTTTTTTTCCAAAAATTTAAGTTTTAATACATCTGTCGAAATTGCAAATGATTGCGTTCGCTTATATCGAAACGTGAACTTGTACTCCACATTTGAACTAAGTAGTCATAACCCATGACTTTTGTTTATTGTCTTTTTACTTGCAATGTGCATTTTAGTATTTGTTTATTTAAATTTTGCGCTTTACATTCAGAAAATGTCTTTTGTCATTTTCTATTATTAAGATTATATTTGCTATATTTATATTGTTATTTTGTAATTATTAGATTTGTTATCATATTTTTCTTGTTTTATTTTTAAATTTAGTTATACTTAACTTTCACATTAATTTCTCTCTGGAATTTTTCCCGGATTTCTTTCTGCATACAATGCAATAATTAGCGTAGAGATATCTCCGGCAGGATATAGACTTTTGCATAATCAACACAAAAAAAAACAGAAAATAATTTGTTTAATAGAAAGAAAAATACATAACAAAATCACAAACTTATTGTGACATCCATTTATAGTGACAAAATTATTCGGACAGGGTGGACTGGTTATTTTAAGTCTTCGAGATATAGGGTTAGGGTTGGGAATGGGGAATGGGGTGAAGGAAGGAAGGTGATAAGGGGGAGGAGGTTGACAAAGAGGTGGGAGGCTTTCTTATCTCTTCTTTGTGTACCACCTACCCCTTGTATCTCCATCCTTTATTCATTTACCAGCCCCCCCCCCCTTCCACTAACCGGCCAATTTTAACCTAACATTTGCATTTCCAGAACTCCATTTCATTACCACTTTAGTCATCCATTTCCACCTACATCGGCTTCCGTTCACCACTGCCACCTCCTATTACCGTCTTATCCTTTTTCCTTGCACCTCATTCCCTACCCCAACCCCCCTATTTCAAAGCTTTAAAATAACCAGTCCACCCTGTCCGCAATAATTTTGTCATTTTGCTTTGTATATATTTTTTAATTTTTCTTGTGTTGATTGTGTAAAAGCCTATAAGAAGCTTATTAAATGCATTTTAATTAAAAAAAGAATTCAGCTATAACAGTTTAGCTTATATTAATTTCTTTCGTTCTTTTGTATTAAAATAGCATTGTCCGAATAATTGTGCCAATTACTGTAAATGCGTTCATTTTTTTTTTGTCTGTTTCTCTAGTAGATATGAAAATTTCCAATATTTTTTTTTTCGATTTCATGTAGATATCATAAGCAACGGTACTAATTTAAGGTTATAGCACCTCTGACACTGTTTTCTTCTACTGTGAGATCCCATAACAATTGAATACAATAAAAAAAAACAACATCAAAAGTGAAAACTTAATGAAATCTTCAAGTTAAAAATGAATCCATCGGCATCTATCACTGCTTGAACACCATACATATATTCCCAGATATTTTTGGCATGCATCAATTCGAAAAAAAAAATTGACCTTTTAATTAACGCACACTGTGATTCTCCGTGGTGCCTAGGCACAGATATTATCTGGTTATTAACTTCCATATAGCGCTAAGTTGCGATTATCAAGAAATCTCAGTGCGAATCCTCTTCGGTTATGCTGAATACTGCTGGATACTGCTGGATGCTGCTGCTGCTTCTGCTGCTTCTGCTGATGTATCTGCTCGTTTATCTTTTTATTTCCATCTTTTGATTTGATCTCAGGGCAATGAATGCCTGGCAGACAAATCACATCAATCGTTTAGGCCTTTGCTTTTGATCCCTGCCATAAAAAAAATTTAATAGATGATTTATGATCATCCAAAACGGAAAATTAAAATTACTTTTTTCTTCAGTTCTCATTTTAGAATAAAATTTTTAATTACACCAGTGCCCGTCCGTTGCTTGGTATTTAGCAGAAGGTAACGATACTTTATTGCTTGCATATGTAGTTATAGACGCAGCAGCATACTAATGCAAATGAGGTTGCGCCAGCTATAAGGTCTACACATACAACATAATAGAATGGAGGAAGTCAGCAGCAGGCAGTTATAGATACATAAAAAAAAAACAAAAATCCCGAGCATCTTTCATTATTACAGAAGGACTGTCTGGCAATGACGGCAAAATGACTTTTAGCTGAAAGGAATAGGCTCCTTGACTTGACAAAATGTTATATATTATGTATGTAAATACCTGTTATGTATACATAGGTAATTGTAATGAATGGAAAAATTCTGGAAGCGGACACGTCATTTTGTGTGACCCTTGTTCCGGGAAACTTTCCTTGTTCCTTTTTTTTCTAGCCTGGTTTGGTATTGAAGGATGTTATATGCCTTGACTAACGAAAATGTTTGCAAGACGTATACGTCAGATGTATAAATTTAAACGTCAAGTAATCGAACCGCGATGTGTTTATACCCTAGATGAAATCTCCATTTGTAACGTATAGAAATAATGTTTACCAGCATGGATTGGACACCACCCACCCATAATATGAAAAGTTATTTTGGTTTATGCATGTCCGTCTGTCCTCATGATAACTTGAGAACGCGTTCAACTTAAAGAGCTGAAATTTGGCAAACGGCCTTAACAAAATCAGATTTAAGTTGAAAATGGGACAAATCGAGTCACTCTTTCTGGGGTTGCCATACAACTTTTTTTTCTCTATATTACTTGGATATTGCCTGATAGCGCGTCAACGTAGGGGGCTGAAATTTAGTAACGGCTTTTTCATTGAAATAGTGAATATAGGTTCATATATGGGATAAATCGGGTAACCCTTTCTTGGTGTTGCCATATAAAAATTTAGGTTTTTTACGTATACTCTGAAAACAATCAATCCTAGACATTTTTATTGTACTGAAAAGTTTTTCAGAATATGAAATCCTATGAAATTGGTCATAATCATTTTTACTGTCCGACGAAATGTTCTAGAACTATATGCGAAAAACCACTACCCCAATCAAACTTGCACAGACAGCTAACCTTTGGAAATGACATACGGACTGGCATTTGTCTGGGGTATAATAAAAATTAGTGTTAGACCAATTCTAGCTTTTTCACTTGTTTTTATTTACAAACCAATGTATTTAGGGGAGCTCACCGACGTTGCGCCCGTCAATAACATATATGCCTAGATGGTTGGAGGTTAAAAGGGTTGGAATTGTTAGAGATGCATAATATCTAAGCTATCATCTGACTCGATGGTGCGATTCCGTACTCCAGGGTTTCAAGATGTGTGGGGGTGGGGCGGTGTTTACATACGTCCATATGCGTGGGAGAGTGTAGCTCTTTACGTCGACGCGTACTCAGGTAGGGCCCAAATATATATTAAAAAACCAAATTTTTGTATAGCAACCCTACGCAGAAGTTGCCCGATTGGTCCCAGTTTCGAACTTAAATTTACATTTTTTTTTTTAAATAAGCCCGTTCACAAAATTACAGCTCTCTACCTCGATGCGTGAGATATAGTTTCGAAATATATAGTGGAAAACTAAAGTTTTGTATGGCAGTACTAATAAAGGGTTGACCGATTTACTCCACTTTTGGACCCGTATTTGCAATTTTTATGCAAAGGTCGTGCACAAATTACGATCTGTGCACTTGACCCCTTTTCAGACAGCCTCCAAGTATATAGTGAAAATCCAAGATTTTGTATGGCAACACCGATAAGGGGTAACTCGATTTAGTCAATTTCTGAGAATTTATTTACCATTGCTATGAAAAGAAGATGTACAACATTTTAGTTCACTACGTCGCGACGCGTTTTCAGGCAGTGCCCAAATATATAGTTAAAAACGAATTTTGTGTATGGCAACACTACAAAATAATTGCCCGATTGGTTCCATTTTGAACTTAAATATACATTCATTTTTAAAAAACGCCGTTTATTTCAGCTTCAAATGCTGAAATCTTATCTCTGAATGAAATTATATTGATAATTTTTTCGTGAAATTTTTTGAGATTTTTAAACTTATCTGCGAAAAAATGCTTTTGATCAACCAGAAAAAATTTCAAGTTTGGTTTTGAGAGCCCACCCTTCGTACAGCGCTATCTATTTTTCAAGTCACTGACACTGATTACTCAAAATATTTAGTAGGTATACTAAGATTGAGGTTCCTCAATTTTCAATTTCCAATAAAATTCAGTGCTCCGTAGTGCAGCACAGTTACATGATGGAAATACGTTTCCGATAATCACAGCGCAATTGTCCTTAGTGTACTTTCTTACAATTAAGTTAGTAAAACTTGCACACATTCTAATACCTCGCCTGTAATGGTAGCTATGTGAGTGAGTGATGGTGGCCAAAAAGGTTCGTGCATTTAGAAAACCAAAAAGTTCACACAGATTCAGTCCTGAAAGAATCATACACCATGTACCTTTTGAGATGTAGGGAGAATTCGATGTTAAAAATCCTCCGCGTATTGTGTCCCAAAGCTCCCATGGCACCAGTCGACACTGGATTCTGATGCCCCGAAAAAGAATCTGAAACTAGAGCATGAACGAAGCTAGTCAACCTTTATCAACATTGAAAGGGGCTCCGGGAGATAGGAGGAAGAAACTAAATCTCTACAGTACCATTACGTTATAAAACACTTTAATTTTTAACCTATTGATTCTAAACAGGTATTTCTAAGAAAAAAACCAGAGGCCAAAACTTTGGTATGCCTACGTCAGTAATATCGAAATCTGGTTTCATAATAAATATTTCTTTATCAAGAGCCAATGATGCCAAACAATAAATTATATGAAAATCAGACTTAATATCCGGTTCCCCGTTTATTCTTGAAGATCTGAAATAACCTAAAGTTATTTTTATGGAATCGAAAAATTTTGTGTGCAGGGAAGGTTTGCGTATTTGTTTCATTCATTCATGACATTTTACAACTATGTAATTACACTCTATATCATAATCTGCCTTACAGATCCTCAGGAGATTATTTAAATTGAGTATCCTAATTGATTTTCTTTACTATTGTTCTACTTATTGTGGTCATTCGACACTATTACTCTTAATCGTGGGCCGACTTTTCATTAATCTTCTCTTTGTTTGAAATTAAAACTGTCCTAGTTTTGGCCTTGGGTTGCTAAAGAAATCGTCTCGATGAGGCCACTTATGTTATTAATGCATCTGCATTTTTAATGTATGTATAGATTGTAGTAGTTCGATAATGCCGATGATTAAAGAAATTAATTTTCCCCCATTATTACACTAAACAAAACTGTAAATATCCGAAAATTGTGCCTTTTTACCTTCCCCCCCCCCCTCCAACCACACTGGGCCATCACCTTAATTTTACACCCATCGTATTGCAACATATCTTACCTATATTCTGAAAGAAGAATTATTGAAATCCATCAAACATTTACATAGATATATCGATTTTGGTGTATCAAGATAATTTGAGGTTAACCAAAAACGCTCAATTTGGTCATATTCCAGAACCCAAGAGACTTTTAAATTAATAAATATAAACGTTAAAGCTAATTTATAGAATGAATCTACATTTTATCCCCTAATCACATCTAATTAGTTTTTAAATCTGATAATTAGTTTCGAAGATAACTCGAAAAGAAATTAAACTAGTCCCTTTTAAAGTAGAAAATGGACGTTTTTTTTAAGTGATGTAATGGTCTTATTTTGATATCGTGCTTGCAAAGAATCCTTACGTCGTCGGCGAAATTTTCAACCCACACAAAAAACGTTCAGAATAGAATGATAGAACGGGCAAAATATATGCAAAATGAAGGAAGCGGGTGTATAAAACCTTTTTTAACAGAAAAAAGTCCATCTGAAGTTTTCAGGATAAAAAAAAAATAATCGCATTACTATATCATACCCTCCTTCTCCTATCCGGGTGCAACAACCCCCATGCCCCGAACCACCAAGCGTAATGCTTTTTCACCTATCTTTTTCTCCCGAACACCAAAAACACAACTAAAAAGACGGCATTGCTCTACGGCCCTCCCATGCAAAGTTATTGTTTTTATGAATTTTTAAAGTCACCGTATACCGTAAAATCACGAAAAACTATTATTTTTAACAACATTTTTTTTGTTCGGTTCTGCTATATGTTTTTATAAAAAAATATAAATCATTAAGCTTCATTTGGCATTTGAATCAGAAAAATCGGTTGCTTCGATCTCGAGATATGATTTTTGAAAATGACGTTTTATCGTGAAATCACGAAATTTCTAACCCTCCTAGTGAGGAGGGGGCATGGTATGCTGAAAAAAAACATACTTGTGAGCTCTTTTGGTATTCCATACAATTTCTGAAATTTTCATTCAAATTTGACGTTATCAGTTCACATTCAACCATTGAATAAATAACTAATAAGGAAACGGGGTTTCGTGCGAATACAGTGTACGTGAGTAGCCAATTCAATGACAGTGAAACCCAAGGAGCGGGGGGAGAAATGACAAGAGGGCTGGTCACTTATTTGAAAATTCTGTTGACAAGTCACTTAAATTATCATAGGCAACGACAAGGAATATTTTCTGAAGATAAGGGGGCGCCAAAAATTTATGTATCTTACATAGTAGTTTGAATTATAAAAAATGCCCCCTTCAAAATTTCACTTCTTGTCACTGTGACCTATAAGATCTATTGTGACATTACCCCTTGATGCTCTAGGGCGCCCATTCGAACTTAAGGTCTTTGATGAAGCCTATAATATTCTTTAGGGCCATTTTTTCGACATCCTCTGGCAGTGGAAATGCCTTTCCTAGATGTCTTAGCCTTATGCGGCACAGAGCTTCACAGTCGCATAGGACATGTTCAGCGGATTCATCGTCTTCCATACAGAATCGAGAAGTCGCATCATTGACCTTACCCATCTTCTTAAGGTGGTATCTAAGTGGGCAATGCCCAGTAAGTTGGCCCGTTATGAGCCTTAGTTCCTTCCTGCTGAGTGTGAGGAATTCTTTGGTCCTCTGTTGCGAGTACATTATAAACTTCTTCGCTTGTCTCAGCCCCGGGGTATTTTCCCAGTATTCCTTCTTAGTTCTGTCCTCTCAAAGCCTAATCTGAGCTGAGAGGTGACTTTTTGGGTGTCCAAAGACCGGCTCAGGGCCAATAAACGGAGATTTGGCTCCTTCCTTTGCAAGGCGGTCCGCAATTTCATTTCCCATAATGCCTTCATGTCCTGGTACCCAGATCAGTGTCACCCTATTTGTCTCGGCCAGTTGCTTTAAGACAGTAAGACAGTCCCAAACCAGCTTTGAATCAAAGGTAAATGAGTTTAACGCTTTAAGTGCTGCTTGGCTGTCTGATATTATGTATATTTTTGCTCCACGCATATTTTTATGGATTATTTCGCGAGCGCAGAGTTCTATGGCGTGTATTTCTGCTTGAAAAATGGTTGGTGAGGCCCCCAGTGCCTTTGCGAGATGGCACCTTGGCCCATATATGCCCACGCCTGCTTTACCTTCTATTTTGGATCCATCCGTGTACCATTTAAGATATCCTTTTTCAAAGGATAGGTCCCCAGTGTTATGGCGTTTCGGCATAACGTCTGAAATTGGGTTAGCCATCGGGTCCTCTATGAAATCTTGGAGGACTTTCAGGTGGCCAACCAGATTATTTGAACTTAGGAGGTTTGCCCTTTGTAGCCTAATTGCACTAAGTATGGCCTGCTCCTTAACATACAAATGTAAGGGTAGCAAGTCCAACATAGCCTCTAGGGCCGCAGTTGGGCAGGTACGCATGGCACCGGCTACTCCTAGACATGCAAGCGGTTGTAGTTTTTGCAAACTAGCTTGAGCTGTCTTTTGTTTTGTTTTTGGCTACCAAACGAGTGAGGCGTATGTGACCATGGGTCTTACAATAGATGTGTATGACCACAGAGTCATTTTTGGTTTAAGAAATTGAAAATCTTGGAATTGAGTACCCGGGTACCCGATTCCATTTGAACACCGGTATAAACCGGAACATTACATTCAACAGCTACAAAAGCTCGACGACATTCGAACGTGTATAAACGTCCATAGCGCTCAAAGATCCCAATTCGGCGGACAGGTTTATACGTCTTTAGCGCACCCGTGTACCATGCACTGGACGTATACATATATACGTCCCAAGCATCGAAAGGGACATGTTAGATATATGATTTGTTTGTATTAGGTCCACACCCAATAAATTATCAACAACTATCAACAACTCTAGAAAGGCCTGTGTCACAAAAAGGTACCGTTCTGGACCATCGAATGGACCATCCCACAAAAATTCCAAACCTGACTTATATACACCATTCGTCTGATAAACTTTTTTTCTTCGATGCTAAAACAGACCAAACTGAGTTCTAATTTTTTCTTCGAGATGGCACTAATGTTTTGCTTTGGACCATTCAATTGTTCATGCTTTTGCTGAGGGCCATACAGTACCATGAGGCTTGGTCCACTTTGGCACAAAAGGAAAATAACGGTTTACCTCGAATTTTGTGATTGTAGTGCAATGTGATTTTTTGAATGTTAATTAGCTGAGTTCTGTCAATGAAGCTGTGAAGTAGTATAGTGAATCATTTGTATTTCTGAAGAAGTTTCAAAGTGCAGAAATTGTTTAATATGGAATATCAATATCTATGTACTTGAAAGTGGTAAGTAATCACCGCACCCAAATTTTCAACTTAATTATGACTGCGTTGTTGCATTATTAATTTTATGTTTAAAATATGTATATGAAGATAAGAATGATGAGTCTGGAGAAGACTTTTCGGCTTCCTTAAGTTCAGAATATGTTCCTTCAGATGCTGAATGGGAACAGATGGATGTTGATTCACACCACGAAACAGAATTCCTTGAAAAACAAAAGCAAACCAGCAAACTTAGCGCAAATAAAGATCTTTGGAAGAAAACTAAAAGAGAACACTGAAGGCTCAAGGCAAGAGCTACGTTAATGAAAAAGGGGCAAATATTCCGGGGGGAAATTTGAAGTGATTACTTCCTGTTGTAATGGTAAATGCTACAACCATTTCGAAGAAAATGCACAAAATTTGATTTATACCAAATTTTATGAATTAGGCGATTTCGATAAACAAAACTCTTACATATTTTCCCAAATAAAGGTATGTTGCATTCATTGAAACCTTCATTAAATTATTGAATGATGTAATTTTTATTTAGGTTGAAATCTGTTGCTCGGAGATATAGGTATATTTCAATCTCCCAATAAAAAAAAGTAAAAAACTGTTACCAGAGATTATTACTTACCATATACTGATATAAAAGTTTGTAAGGCATTCTTCAAAAAGACGTTATTAGTGTCTGATGGAAAAATTGATAGGGTTATAAAACACAAAACAACTATGATTGCTCCAAAAGATAGACGTGGACGTCATGTACCTTGGAACAAGACTTCGGATGAAGTGATAGCAAATGTTTGTAATTTTATCGAAACATTTCCTGCGTATGGATCGCACTACTGTAGGCATAAATCCGAAAGGAAATATCTATCGCCAGACCTGAATATAAAAATATTATATTCCGAATATCGAAAAAAGCATGCAAGCAAGCAAGTTTCTGGGAACAAATTTAGAAGCATTTTTAACACTAGGTAATATTTGATTATTTCCCTATATTAATTACAATCAGTTTAGTAATAATTATTTAATTTCTTAGGTTCAACTTGCATTTCCATGCTCCGATTACGGATTCCTGCAGAAAGTGTGATTCATTTAATATTAAAATTAAATCCGAAATAAATCCACAAAAAATTAAGGACATGAAAGTTGCGCAAGATTTGCATCAGAGACAAGCCGAGCAAGCTAGAAAAGCAATGCAAAATTTTTCTAAAGTTCCAGATAAAGTTGACGATAGTAGGTACAGTAATCGCATTTGACGTTGCCAACTCCAATTTTATCTACGGGAATAAATATTATGTTAAAAGGCAGTTTATGGACCTATTGTCCCGGTATTCAAGATCTACAAAAAAAAATCAACAATGTTTTTATGGAATGAATAAGTTGCTTCGCGTGGTACGCAAGAGATAGGCTCTTGCCTTTTATATTACTTCAAACATTTTATAACCACAAAAAAGGTTGTGATATTTTCTGATAGTTGTGGAGGACAAAATCGAAACATAAAAATGGCGCTTATTTGTTCTTATGTAACGCAATCAGATGAGTATTCTATTACAAGCATTCATGGTTAGTGGTCATTCGTATCTTCCATGTGATGCCGACTTTGGCCTGATCGAAAAAAATAAAAAATACTACAAACATGTCTATGTTCCTGATGATTGGATACCAGTAATTGCTACAGCAAAAAAAAATCAGTTTAAGGTGGTTCCAATGGAAAAACGTAACTTCTTCTCTACTGAATATTTGGAAAACCTCATTACAAACAGAAAATTAAGCGAAAGTGGTGTTAAAGTTGAATGACTAAAAATCCAATATCTATTGAATTCATATGATCATCCGATGGATTTTGTGCCACCAATATATCACGGATTTTATATAAATCTTAAAACCTAAAAAAAAAAACAATAGACACCATTTCTCTGACAAAGGAAGAAGAAACTTAACACGCCGGTTAATTTTTGCATTTATAAAATATAATTTATTTCTATAAGATTCTTATAACGAACTCGTTTTTTTTTTTTTATAATCTTGTCAATATTTCTGTGAATAATACAATACTTTTTATATTTTTATATACAAAGAATCACAAATAGTTTACAAATAAGCAACATGCTTTCACAAAGCAATTGAAGATAGCTGCAACCCAATAACGAGTGTAAAGCACAACAATTTTTTTTTTAATGTAAGCACACGATTAAAACGCGATGAAGGATGGTCCATTCTGGCACTCAACGCTTCATTTTGATTCGTCAAATAATTCAATAGAAAGAATAGATTCGGTAAGCCAAGTTTGTGTAATAACAATGACTTCATAGTCATTTTCAATGACAAAAAGATCGAAATCATTAACTTGAGTTCTTTAATTTAGAAGATATTCAGCATAGGGTGTATTGAACAAAACTTAGGTATAGCGTGTTTCATAAAAACTATAAAACTAAATTTTTTTTTACTCCCACACCTTCCAAACCGGTACCAATTTACCCTCCACAATTTTTTGCTTGTCCTGTCCTGTCCTGTACCTATGTGTAAAATGCAAAAACCAGTAAGAATTGGTAATGATCCTGTCCTAACAAAAGGATATTCCTTTAGTTCGAATATGGAATGCTGTCAACTTCGAAATCTATGTTGCATGATCTCGACATTATTTTTATTGCAATATATCGGAATTGTTTAAAACTTGACTCTGATATTTCTGAGCATTTTATTTCTATATAGCTATCTATAATTAAAAACTATTGTCAAATAGGCTTGTCGTGGTGACTGACCTGACAAAAAAAAAAAAAGACATATGGAACAATATTGATGAACCATTAAATTTCTTGGAAAGAATTTTGTTGATAACGAGCCGTTTGTCACGTAATGGATCGTAAAAAATTTTACTGGCAATTTTTCAATAAATAAAAACAAAAAAGAGGAGAGAAAAAAACACTACCCAAGACCCGATTTTATCTTTTATCGGTAATATGTATGCTCCTAATCAGAGTGGAAAGTGTGCTCTTGTAATTATTGTGCTTAAAAATTAACTTAACTCACCACTCGACCAGCCACAAACATTTCAATTAATAGCTGTTTTTGGGAATGATATCAAGTGTGTTGCCATAAAAATATCTACAAAATACTGCATGCCCCGCCCCGCCCCGCCGTCGCCGTCTTAAAGGTTTTCATACATATTTCTTATCTTTTGCCAAAGAAAAAACCAGTTATTCACTAAAAATTCAAAATATCCTTGATCGCGTATTATGGATATTTGCAGATGTGTGCGCCATCTCTAATTGAAATTACGCGCAACTATATAGTATTTAAATGCAAGTCTTATCTCTGCATCGAGCACGTGCGTATGCGTGTAAGATTAATATGTCCTTGAGTGTGTAAATGAAAAGGAAACAAAACTAATTGAATTCGACAAATCTTTTTTTTTTTTTTTTGGCTTCCGTGATGCCATATAGAAGAGCCCTCATCACAATTTAAACGAATGATTGTTGGCACTTCTAGGAAGGGATAAAAAGGGACCAACCAATACTAGAACAACCATCACATGGATATCAAAACAGGAAGGTTATATAGATGATGATTGTAGAGTGATTGTAGGGCGTTATAATAATATGTATGAACCCCGGACTCATAGTGCAATATCATTTAGTGAATGGCTCGATCCCTCTGGATTTTCTATTTTTAGTTGTCGGGAGACCCTTGCGATAATGTGATCGTCTTCTTATTATACAATCGGCGGGATAGAAGAATGAAATTGATTTTGATCATATGTTGAATTGAATTGAATTAATCAGATATTAAAACGGGACCTATTTTGATTGTCAAGAGTGATCATTGTGCCCTGTGTGGTGAATTACTGTGATGTTTTGTGGTTGTATTTATTGATGAAAATGCCAGTGGATAGTAGTTCACTCATTTGTTTAGAGGATCATTTGCATGAGGTATATTTATAGGGCTTTTATCAAAAACCGATCAGTTTTAGATTTTGATCAAATGATATTAAATAAATAAAAATAAAAAAAAAAAAATAAATAAAAAATAATATATTTAAATATTTTCCTGTTACTTCTAGTATTTAGTACTTCTAACGCTTTAAATATCTTATTTGAATTATTAGAAATTTTATCTTAAAGGTAGTAGGTAGAGTAGATGCATTCGCCTACATTTTGAGCACATAATTTCACATTAATAAATAACTATAAAATATTGTAGAGGAAAAACCGAACAAAATTAAAATCGACTTCCTGCAACTTCACACACGGAAAACAATGAAAATGCGTTTTAAACTATATTTTCGGATATTCCTTTTGATTTTTTACCTGTTTTATTCTATCTCACTTTGTTGTACTCTGAAAAATTTCTCCTCCGATGAATATGCCTTTAATTCTTCTATCATTCCTATCATTCCAATTAGAGAAAAAAAAATTGTATGATATCTCGTAATACAAAAATTGTGTAAATAAATACATCAAGAACCAACTCGAACTTGCCTACATGGTTCGAGAGAAATGTCAAAATTACAATTCATTTTATAGTTCATGTAATTTGCATAAAATTTCCAGGATCTTATCATATTCTCTAGGTCATCCGTATATTAGAAAAAATAAAAAAGAGAAATATAATGCCACCATATTTTTTCTGATTTGGAAAAGACAACTCCTGTAAACTTATAAATTGAATTCATGAGCTAATTTGCATGAAAAAACTACAAGGTCAAATGTCCACCATCATTCTTTACTTGACTCAGCTGAGTTTGACATGTTGATATTGAATACATGGTAAACACACTTTTATTTAAAGGGCGGATGGCTAGAGGGCTTATCCTCCCTATTAGCTTATTAACTTCTTAAAATAATAACAACAATTATGCTTCATAAAAACATGTTTATCTCAAAAACAGTTGCATGTATGTAGGTATATGTGAATCTACCTTTAATTTGATTCTGAGTTTTCCCAATCTTGCAATAAAATGTAACGGAATTTGGCGGGAATATCTTTAAATTTAAAAAAAAAACAAAAAGAAATTTTTAACTTTGACGTATTATAACTAGCAACATGAAGTAGAGTGATGGGTCGACATTCGTTGGAAAGTGTACGTTGTATAACAAACAAGTGAAGAGATGTTTCATGGAAAACTAGCATTTTTTCTTAATCACCCTGTAATTCCGAAACGGTTGAAATTGCCCCCTGCCTTACAATTTTGTGTTCAACAACAAAAGTAGTAACACTTCAGGGGAAGGCATATGATATACGATTTGATGATCCAGACAATGAAAAACCGAAGTATGGCGCTGCACCGATTACAATTTTTTTTTAAGGTAAAACAAAAGATGGAAAACCGATTAGGAAACAACATCCATTTTTCAGGGATACATTTCTTAATAGTGTAACTAAATTTTCTCCTGTTTTATTTATGACCACCAATTCAAAATCACTTTGCAAACAGGGTGTTTCCGCCATGGAGGTCCATTGGCCAGGAGGTGATAGTACTCACCTAGACAAAAATAAAATTTATTGGTAGGAGGGATGCCTCTCAACCGTTTCTTAGTTAAAAGGTGATTAAGAAAATTTGCTAGTTTTTCACAAAACACACTGTATGTTAAAGAGTATAGGGTATAGGTTTACCGTTAAGAATTCATTGTATCAAGAACCTCATGGCTTTTCTAACGACTGCTCAACTAGCCCCGTACTCCTCTCCTCTCCTCTCCAGAGTTATGGTGGTCTAAAATAAAAATTTCGGATTTTCTTACATTTTTTTTTTATAAAAATCTATAAACTATCTATAATTTGACATATTGTAAAGGTCATGGGGCTCTTCGTACAAAGAGTTCGTAACAGTGACCGTTTATCCAGTACTTTTTTAACATACAGGATGTTTTTTGAAAAACTGGCATATTTTCTTAATCACCATATAATTTCCAAACCGTTTGAGATGCCCCACCGCCGTGCCATACAATTTTTTGTTTATGTATGTGAATACTATCACCTCCTGTCCTATCTACATATTTGGCAGAAACACCCTGCATATGTACACTGTATGCCAAAAGTACTCTGGAATACTGAAATAGGTGAAAGTAAAGTTGATTTTTGACTGGAAAATCCTATATACAATTTTTGAATTTAGGCCTAGTTTTTTTCAAAATTCAGTGTCTGCGCGTATTTGTTTCTTAATATCTTTTTAATCCCAACCTTTTTTCTGTAATTTATTTTATTAAGTTGTCACATTATTATCAGTCTAAATTGTGGTAAGCACCCTTCTGATCTTATTCACCATTTATGGTGATATTTTTTCTAGAAGCTTGGGATCTCGTTTTTAAATTTTGTAAAATCTGAATTAAAGGGTCTTTTTTTTCCGAAAACAAACCTAATGACCTGCTGTTTAAATACTTAAAAAATATCTTCATACAGTATCCTTTTTAATAACATGTTGTAAGTACCAATAGATAATGGCACGACTTTAACTAGGATGTTGACCACGTAATAAATTTTGAGAAATTTTTGTGATGTATGAATATAAAATCCTATGAAAATGGTTATAATCATTTTTACTAACCGACAAACCGCTCTAGAAATATATGCAAACAACCACTTCAACATTCAAGGTTGCAAACAGGGGTGACCATACATTACATCTGGCACGGAATTGGTACGCGTCGAGGAAAATGATTTCTTATGGGAAAAATATTCACAACAGAGCATTACTGGCCATGGAAGAAAGAACTGCAAAAATATATGCGAAATGTAGTAGCTGGGGTGTATGTGACCCAATTGCATGAAAATGTGTTTTCCGGCTGCAAAAACGTCCCGAGAGAGTTTTCCGAATAGCCTTCAAATATAGTCTGTAGCCAAGGTATTCCCATTAAGAACCATGTTCCCCTATTAGGTGACGTAGTATTGTGAAATGTATAGGAAAGTACGGCACAGAGAACACAATACTCTATCTCCTCTCTCTCTCTGTCCTTCCTATAAAAATGTTTATACATTAATCACATAATTACGTCACAGGCTATCAGATGGAATGTGTCAAAATTTTAATGGGAATACCTTGTCTTGTATACACCTTGGACCGTTGCTAGAGGAAGGCATAGAGGGGCAATCCCCTACCTTAAATATTGCCAACTTATTCCGTATTCTGCGGAGACGTCATAAATGTCATCGCGGGAAGTCTGTATGATCGGCAATACTGCCCAGTTAGCCACTACTCGGCCATATTTGCTTTGCTTACCTCCCACCTCTTCCTACCATGTATGAAGGTAAGACGATTGGTCGACTACTTGAGCAGCATTGGTCAGGTCATTTGGCTGTTATAAGAGTCGTAAATATATGAAAATTATTCTCTGATTTAGAAGACTCCAGATAAAATGGAAAATTCAATGGTGATGATATTGCAAAAAGTGTTGACATCAAAAACGTTATGTTAAACATGGAAATTCGACTGGCAAAGATAGTAGCAAAAAAAAAAATATTATGTCTTCTGCATCCAGCTGATGCGGCTTTACAGGGTTGATGCGCGGGATTAAAGGATGCCATATCAATAATTAAATGTGTGCAGGAAAAAAATTTAGGTCAGAAGAGATGTATGACACAATTTTGGAACAAGCTGAGAGTACCATATTGTAGAAAAGAATCTCAAAATCTCTCCCAGAACAGAAGAGACAAGTAAAGGGCAAAACATCTGGACGATTATATGCTGTATGGTGGTCCATCACCTTCTCGTCAAAATACTGCAGGCGGCAAGCGGCATATTATTAATCTGTAGACATAATAAAAGCTGAGATGAACAGAAGATTTAAAGACAATGTGGCTCTACTAGACTCAATTTTGTGACTTGATGAGTTGGACAAAGTTTAAGTCTGTTCAACATTATTGTGAGGAAATAAATTAATGAGAAAAAACAAATCCCGTATTTGCAATTATATTTCAGGTATTAAAATTCCGTCCAAAGAAGATCCTGCTATTGTCAAAAGGTACTAGAATGAGTTGAATGGTTGAGGAGATCAGAGCGAAAAAATATTAGTAGAAGTTCTATGTATACCGACAAAGGGAATCCTTCAGAGATACGTATGAACTATTTATATAAGTCGCAACAATCGGATGTAGTACTGCTTCGTGCAAATCTACCTTTTCGACACTAATTGCTATCAATAAGCATCAAAGAATGTCAATAGCTCACGAGATAATGGCAGGTTTGGTATTTCTTGCCTTTGAATAGAAAAGAACAGAAAAAAAATTGACGAAGTGCTATGACAATTCCACAATATGGTAAATCGAAGACTGCAATTATATTAAATATTTTTACGATGTTGTGTTTCTTGTTTGGTCCATTTATTTCTTTTTATTGTAGATAGGTACCTGTTTTAGTTCACGTATAAAAAATGTAATAAAATGAGAGCTGAAGCTGAAAGCTTACTTTTTCAAAAAGATGTCCCTTCACCTGAACAGATGCGCCAAAAATTTGCGCGCCCTCCTTCAATTCAAATGTCTGATGCCCTATCTTTAATTTGGTTCTAGCTACTGGCCTGAGCGTAGCGCAAGACAAAAAATAATGTGAGCCGTTTTAATGATTTAGTGACATTATAGCTATCGACGAAATTATTGTCATTGAAAAATTCTCTTCGTTGACAGTCAATTTTATTAAGGAATCCACCCCTAATTCGATGGAAGGAAGAAAAAGGATTTAAATGAAAAATAAAAAGCATATAAAAATCGTTTCATTTTGAGCTCACCACCACTTTTATAAGTAGGAGCCTAATAATTTTTACCTTCTTACATTTAACTCCTTAATAAAAATTATTATCCCTCAAGGGCCTTCTCAATAACATCAATCTTATTTATTGCTGCCACTAAAACCAAACTACATTACATACTTTTTTTAACTTCCCAGTTAGCTACTAATACTTAAACTAGTATTCAGATATTGGAAAATGGCTAATAAGAAATATAATAAAAGAAAAATCCAAATTCAAATTCCAAATTCCAAAAAAAAAAAATTAAACCTGTTTTAAAAGAAATTAAGCAAATTTCTAAAAGTCATTAAATTTCACTTAACTCACTTCTAAGAAAATATCATATGCGGTCTGTTTCTCAAGGATTATACCATCATAAATCTGCCACTAAATATTTTCTTGTACATAGACGGGAAGAGTAAGGAATACCGCTCAATTTAGGGGAATAATATAATGCTTCAATGCTCGTTCAGATTTGTGTAGATGATTTCACATTTTCAATTTTCAATATTCACAAACAATGGCCTAGCAAAAGGGGCAAAAACATTGTGTTGACCCTGAATTTATTTAATAACCATTTCCTAATAATCGGAAAATCTTTAAGGAAAGGCATGATGAAGGTAGGAGTTAATTAACATATATTTTTGCCCTCTTACCATCTTCTAATCATTGATGCAGGCAGGTGACATTTTTATTTAAGGTTAAAGATTAACATCAAGCAAACAAATTTAATTTCACAATTTACCATTTTATACAGAATCAATTTTTCGCTCTAATGCAGGATATAGGATTTCAAGAGGATGATCAAATTTTTTGTAGGAGGGTTATTGATTTTAACTTCATTTTCTTCATTTTCCTTACAATCCTGATTTGGTGTTGACCTGTTTACAGAATGTAATAGGTCTTTTTAAGCTACAGCTTTTGTGTTTCTTCAATTATATAGGTGCACATGAGAAACTAGAGTAAAACTAGGTTAAAATTACAATATCATGGCAAAAAATGACTCCAGACAAAATATCGTGGAATGCTACGATAAAAATACCATTAAATTTTCGAATACAAAAATTTTAGATTAAGCAAAGAATTAGCACATATAAATACTAAGTTAATCAAAAATATTTTGATGGGTGGGTCCGTCGCACTATAAAATATGTTTGTACAAGACCTGATCATAAATGCTTTTTACAAATGTTGCAAATTGCATATGTTTTTGGTTTTATTTTTTGGTTGAGAAGTCTGGGATGACTATCGTGTTCTTCGTAATAGAACAACATTTGAAATCAAAATGGCCAAAAAGAAGTATTTTTCTTCATTGCTCAATACTGAGCTATCACCAAAAAATTATGGAAAAACTTACATTCTGTCGGCGTAGTTTGTTCAACCAAAAATAATATCGACATTGATTCGGAAGAAATCAACAAGAAATTTCTTATGGTACCTGCAATAACTGAATTGCCTAATCCTAGTGTTCCTCGCAACTTTTCACCATTTAATTTTACCCGAGTAACAGCTAATGACGTTCTCATGGCTTTTTGTAAAATCAAATCTAACAGCACGGGATGTGATGGTCTAAACCCGAAATTTGTTAAAATGCTCCTGCCTTATATTCTTTCTCCTCTTGCACACATTTGTAATACGTGTTTTACATCATCTCATCATCTCCGTTTCCGAAACAGTGGAAGTTCTCAAAGGTCATACCTGTTCCGAAAAATTCATCTAAATAATACCGATATCAGACCTATTAGTATCTTACCGTTTTTATCTAAAGTAATTGAAAATATTATGTCTGCCCAGATAAATAGATACATTTGCATATCATAATTTACTAAATGAAGAACAGTCAGGCTTTAGAGCTAAGCATAGCTGTATTACTGCTCTTCTTAAAATAACCAATTGCTATTGTGCTCATGGTGAATCATAGCAAGCTATGTAGAAAACTGATAATGCAGTTTAATTTCTCTTCTCAGGCTGAAAACCTTATTGGCAGTTACTTGAGGGATCGGTATCAATTTGTGTATTCTAAAACTTTAAATTCCTCTTTTCAATTGTATCTTCATGAGTACCCCAAGGATCTATCTTGGGTCCTTTGTTATTCTCTCTTTTCATCAATGATTTATTTCATTGTGTTAAGTACAGCAAACTGCACCTTTATGCTGATGATGCTCAATTGTAGATCTCAAGACCAATTGGATTAGCTGAAGATGGGGTTTCTTGTATAAATGATGGACTCCATTCTATTTATTTGTGGGTCATTGACAACATGCTACATTTGAACCCTACCAAAACTAAATGCTTAATTATATACAAAACAATTTTAGATACTTCTTATTTTTCACCTGTCCTAATCAATGGAACGCAAATTCCAATTGTTGATTCCGTTTCTAACTTGGGAATTATCTTCAATAGAACTCTTTCCTGGTTCCATCATATTATTGCTCTAATTAGAAAAGTATATAGTGGGCTTCGTTCACTCTGGGCGACTAGTAATTTTACTCCAGCGAAAACCCGTTTAAAGCTGGTCAGCACGCTTCGCGTCCCTCTTTTTACGTATGGGTGCGAAATATTTGCTTCTCTTGACTATGAGTCCATTCGAAAGCTAAATACTGTATTCAACGCTACTATAAGGTATGTTTTTGGTCTCCTTACGCCAACTCCATCCTTGGTTGCAGCCTTATGGTCTATTTCAAATACGCGCTGTTATTTTATTGGCTGGAACTCTTAAGTATCGAAACCTCAGCTACTTTTATAATATACTTCAGATTGCGAGATCAACTCGAGTTATAATAGTGCCTAGACATAATTGTCTAACATCTAAGCGTCAGTTCTTCATCCAGTCCATTATTATTTGGAATTCTCTGTCAATAAATTTGAGATTGTTGTTTGAGTCAGGTATGTTTGGTAATTTTAAATGCAAAGCTCTCGAGCACTTGAAATCAGTCTAGTTTTTAGTTTTGCATTGTAAATAAGTATAAGTTTCATTTTTTTTCTCCTTTGTGATGAGATGAAAGGTCGTACTTTAATATTTACTGTAATTTTTCATGTGCTGAGTACACAAAATAAAGAGTAAATTACGTTAGATACCGACATTATGAAAATTCTATAAATTTTGTCTCGTAAATTATATACTTTCAGAGTTATATTTTGAGCATTAGTTCCAAAAAAAGTCCTTTTGTATGGATACATATTTGGAAAGGATATCTTTTGTAGATTTAGAAACAGTTATTAATATTATATTTTTAGATGTAATATTCCTGCTGTAATTTTTATCAAAACAAAAAACAATTCAACTTCGACGAGATTTTTGACAGTTAGTTAAGCTCACCTATGTTGTAAATTTTATGTCATTTCGTGCGCAATATTAGCTGTGTTCTTTTGTGTCCGCAGAACAGGGCAAAAACCAAAGATACACATTAGAACGCCTCATACATTTTCATAGAAAGATTTAAATGAAGCGAACAGTACAAATAGTTTGCTTCAATCGACAGAACAATTTGTTCTCTCCAGTATATGGAAATTCTAGAACATGGTACCCCAAACAAACACAGCTATTATTACCTAAATATTATCCTTGTGTATAGAACTATCTAGGGATTGCGAAACGAAGTTTTGCTTGTTGTATTATAGAGGCCATTTTCTCTGGAGTTCCTCTGTTTTTAAAATGTACTTATGTATATATAGAAAAATACATAGGAAATTAAGAAAATTGTTGATATCTTAATAAATTTGGCAACAAATTACTGGAATTACTACAGCTAGCACATATAGGGTGTAATAGGTTAAATTAAACAGGAGAGTCTACAGTTTGCAGTTTTTATAAAAAAAAGTTATGTTAATGACCTTTTTGCAAAAATAATAGAAGTTAAATTAAAGAAAAAGGTAAGAAAATCCGAAATTTGGTGCAATCAAATTGTGGCCTTTTTATATGAATATGAAGAAAGATATGGCTCCAGGACTCTCATTAAATGTGCCCGTGACGTGACTAACGATTGTTAAGTTGTAAAAAATTATTTTTGAGCCACACCTTTCTTCATATGCATATAAACTGGGCACAGTTGGGTTGTAGCAGAACTTCATCCTGGATGACAAAATGCCTTTTTCATCTCCGGTAGATTCTATACCCGTCGATATATAATGTGATATCAGCAGATGTGAAATATGCGGACACGATGAATACCTAGCCTTGCCTTTCTTTCACGTTGGGTATTCCCGACTATCCTCCCACCAGATCTGAAGTTGTGAAGTATAAAATGTGAATAAAAGTTATTATCTTGAGCGTACTGCTGAATTCATTAGTGGTAAAATTAGTGTGGTGCATATTAATTTGGAAATAGTTTGGGAAATAGTTCGGATTGTAACTGGAAGCCCTCTGGGTTATTAGACCTATTCGCTTTGGATAAGATCTAGGATCCATTTGTTGCTCTGAAGTCTGAGCTTGCGGAACGGTACTGCTATAGACTTATATCCAATGGATAATGCCTAGAATTTCCTTGCTTGATGCTCCAAAAATATATGGCCGAAATTGGGAATTACTAGACTATGCCCAATGGATAATGCCTAGAGTTCACTTGTCTCGTACTCCAGAAATGCAAAGGCTTAAAGCCAGAAGTTATCTCCTATGAATCCAGGTTTGTTGCTGAAGGAATTGCGATACGAGTTCAGCTTCTAGGGAGGAAGAAACAAGATTTAACTTTGGGTTGATGTTGCTTCCAGCAAATCCTATCCAAAATCTACATTATTCTGCGAAATGTGGAGTAGAAATAAGAAGTGACTATATATTGTATTGCTCTTAAAATATTTATTAGGAACATTAGGTTTCTTACACAGACGTATAATTCGAAAAGTCGCCGACTGTTAGTAATAGATAAGATTAGATTTGTAGAGGGTGTAGGTAGACGTTGGTCTCGCATTCACTGCGACCTAAAAGATCTATTATGAGTCCCCGTTCAATTTATTCCTTTTCTAGGCTTAAGTTGCTAATAAAGTCTAGGACCATTCTGGGACACGTAGTTTGGTGGACGAAAAGCATGTTCGAGTTGGATTGATAATAGATACTTGTATAACTTGCTTCTACAGTGAACTTGAGCAGACTGACTTAAAAACTAACATAATTTAGATTTGTTAATTTTTATGTCTATGGGTACTTATCAAAACCAAACAAAAATACGCTCATCCTGCACAAAGTAGAATTTTGAAAACTTAGGGAAATGGGAAACGTCCTCCTTTCTCAAGTCAATACAGCGCCCAAAATAGGTAAAGTACAGGTTCATACAAACGTGCCTTCACATCGGCACATCCCTTCTTCTGAGATGTAAGGTCCCCTCAGGACCATGGTTCTTCGTAGTAGGAAGTATACACATTATGTGATGCCTCCATCTGTGGAAGATTTGTTCAGAGATTGGAGTTTACTCTTTTTCTTAGCTTTCCTAAATAATTCTAAATATGCCAGATTTTTTGTAACTAAATCTAACCAAATGATCCTGGTTTTTGCATTTTTTGAGTTATACGAGGCACTGTTATGTGTGTCCACAGTATTGCAATCAGGTTGGTACAAAAGTTTTGTGGGAGGTTTTGGATTTTGAATTTTATTTTGAGACTGCATTATGTGGGGCTGCTGGTTGATTCTGTAATTTTTTTTATCTTCTTACTTATTTGAACTTTACCCTTTGAAGATCATTTTTCGGAATGGAATTTCCTAATTTGATATTTCAAATTTGATTTTCTTCAGGTTTTCTGTCAAAATATGGTCTATTGATGGAGTTAATTTTATTAACAAACCTTTTTTGCTAAAAGACTAAAGACTTTTAGTTTCTTTTGATTTCAGTTTAACGTTTTGGAAATTTAGCACTGTCAACAGTTTTTTTCTTTTTATTTATATTTTTTTAAGGGAGATAATATTCCACGAATAACACCCGAGATATCAATCTTTCCTACAATACATTTTCATGACTAATCGATTATTTTCATACAATTATAAAAACAACGCACTAAGTCATAAATCCTAGTACTGGGCATAACAATAAAATTTTAAAAGAAAATTTAAATGATTCACGTATCTACGTCGAGATTTGTTTGGACATCAATCTTGGAAAATATAAAAAACAAAAAACCATTGACTGTCAACTCTAAACTACTCCATTGACATTTTCGTATAAACTTTAAAGCTGTCTGCAACAGCTGTTTGAAATTTAGTAACAATGGGCGGAGAAATTACCGCATAAAAAGCATATTTTCGAAAACAAAGAGCCAAAAGTTATTACTTTGTATTTGGCCAGCTTGATGTGATATTTTTGCTTAATTTTTACTGCCAACGGGTTTCGTTTGTAGATTTAATTCACAAAATTCTCATAAAATGTTTCTTCTTTTTTTTTCTATCGAATTTTCGTTGTATGTCAGGATCGCAATTAAGTTACCAAAAATTTTCCTCACATTTAAACCAGTTATTTTTTTTTAAAGAAATAAAATTATAAGGAAAAAAATTAAACAAGGAATTTATCAATATCAAAATAGATAATTAATGTTAGACTATGATTGGAATTTTCTACTTCTATCTACTACTACTACTACTAAGTATAGTGATTATCAATCAATCTTGTAACATGTGAACAGTATGCGCGCGCACATTAAAACGTACCCACAAGCATAACAATAACGAACTGGTTTCCTCTACTGCAAGCAGCACTACGATGATAATAATAATAACACAATGCACCACTTCAGTTGAGACTCTCATAGACTAGCACTAGGAGATCGATTTTAAATGTGAAATTCCATTCTGGTATTCAATCAATACCACACGTAGTAAGTGAACTATCTTAAAATATTTATAGTCTATGATTTTATTAAATTTATGTAAATTTCTATCTATAATGTAATGTAAAGCTTGATGGCAATGAAATCTGTCGTTAACTCCCTTTTCATATCGGAACTGGAAGTTCCTACCTTAAGTCGTTGAGCCGGGCAGCCGCGCCGTTCACCTGGGTTGATTCCTCAAGTCTCGGGGACTTTTCATTATAAACAGAGGCGAATAGAGTGAATTTATTCATGGAACTTTTGTATATTTAATAATTCATTGTCAAGATGTCTAGGGCACTTCGATGAAGTTGATTAAGTGTTCTCAGACCGAGCGATAAAATGTGTTGGCTATATAAGAGACGACGAAGAGTATATGTATGTTGATTGATTCGAATTCGACACGCCTATCATAACCCATGAATCTGATGCGCATCTTTGATGAATATAAAGCCTTAATAAGAGTTAAGATCATAAACAAGAGAAGATATGCTCCTCCTTACCTTACCTTTTATAGACGGTGGTCAGTTATGCGTATGCTTTGCACTGCCTGTACATATATATATAACTTGTAAATCCTATATAGACATATGCGCATACTTATATCTATGTACATGAATGCGCAAACTAAAAACATTGGCCGGCTGGACTTAAGAAGTAACGCTAAAGGCCATGGTGGCATATTAAAATTTTGTTTTTGTTTTTATTTTTATTTTTTTATTTTTTATTTTTTTTTTATTTTTTCGCAAAAGATATTATTATGATGAGGGCGGCAAAATGTTTTCAACTTTTTATTGCGAAAAGAGTGAAAGGAACAAAAGATGCGGCAGACATTTATCAAAGTTCTGAACTTTATGAACTTTTTAAACTTTTGCAATTCGAACTACATAATCCGTTTTGTTGGGAAATTTAAATATAATTAAAGGTTAGTACCTAATACCTACATAGTACCTAATATTAGCTACATTTATTATTGTATACCAATTAAACCAGCTGAATATGAGATGATTGATGGATGAATTGAAGAAAGTTTAATATATTATGATCGCTGTAAGCATTAAGCATGAACTCATTCAATTTATTTAACCAAATGCACTGGTAAGGATTGGTGCGCAACTATCGCTGAGAACATAGAAACCAATTATATTTTTTAGTGAAAATTTCTGTATAATACATAATAAGAAAAGTATGTCAGCCTTCTCCTCGCATTTTCCGTATTCAACTGATATTCGAAGAAATAAAAGGGAAGTGACCCCGAATTATATGATCATCAGGTTTTTAATTAGTCTATAGAGTATTTTTGTTAGTATCCTGCAACATACACTCATTGGAGGCTTCCATATGATTTACGGACTTGAAAAATTACTACAATCGTATTCGATTTTTTTTTGAAAACAGTTTGCCGATAATGCAAAACGTAAAAGAGCAATTTTATATTGGGTATGAGAAAAAAAAAAGTTCCGTTTTCTAATAGATGGCGTAACTGCTTCTCTGTATGTATTTGACAGGTCTTAATGTCAATGTCAGAATGCACTATCTGTCAGTCAGTTAAAATTTTTACAAAATTTATTTTTATTCGATTGAAAATGGATAGTTTTGTACCAAATAATCAGCATTTATGGGAAGTTTTGCTATACTTTTATAATACAAAGAAATCCGCTGCTGAAAGTCATTATTTTTTTGTAAAAAAAAATGCTTTTTCTGATAGTATATGCAGAAGATGATTCAGATAATTTAAAGAAGGTATTTTCGATTTGAAGGCACTGATCGTGAAGGTAGACCGAAGAAGTTTAAAGATGAATAATTGGAAGGAATACTATGCGAAACTCAAACAGAATTGGCATCAGCATTAAATGTTGAACGACGAACTGTAGATAAACGGTTACAAACAATGGGGGATTTCTTCAAAAACAAGGAAATTGGATCCCACATGAATTAACCGAAAGGAAACAAGAAATGGGAAAAACAATTTGTGAAATGCTTCTGCAAAGATAACAAAGAAAGGTTTTTTTTTACATAGATTTGTTCCAGGAGATGAAAAGTGGATTCATTATTAGAATACTAAACGTAAAGAGCTTGGGTAAAGCCTGGTAACCCTGGTTTATCGAAGTCAAAGCGGGATATTCATTGTGACAAGGTTGTAGGTACCTACTATGCACCTGGTGGGATATGAAAGGTGTTATATATCATGAGTTGCTGAAACCATTACTGGCGATCTCTACAGACGACAACTCATAGAATAGAATATTCCACATGACAAGTTAATTCTGCAACATGACAATTCTAGACCACATATTGCTGAATCGGTTAAAACTACTACTTAGGCTGTGTACCAAACCAGACTTTTCGTTTGAAAAGTTCGGTAAAAATGTACTAGATCAAGTTGCTTGTGCCAAACAAGAAGAGTCTTTTCACGTGACGTTGTATTGAGATTGAATCTATCAGTTTTCTTGGGGAAAGTTTAATATAAATGTAAGTTTGTAAAACTCACATACAATTGTAAAATGAGGGTGGACAATTAATAGAGAGGAAATAAATACAAATTCAACTGACGTTTTTATTTTAGTTTTATTCACTTTCTGAAGAAATTTCAATTTCATATTTCTCCCGTAAATACTTTTGGATGGCTGTACAATATTTATTGATTGATTTTAAGGGCTTTTCCTCCAAAGCTTCAATTTCGTTTTTCTTTCGTTTTCTTTGAGGATGAAGACGATGGTCGACTTAGAGAATCCTGTACAAAGCCAGCATTCTGGTCTTCTTCCTCAAGGAATTTTTTACTTACAACGCTCATAATATCGTCTTGTTTCCATTTTTCCGCCATGTTCATGTCAGTATGTCATTTCATACGTCAAAACAGTGTTCATTCATTAAAATTTTTCGGGAGAGATGGCTCTGCTTTCGATAAGTAAAAGTATTGAATTGTCATTGAAAAGTCTACTCGCCAGAATATTTTTCGTTGAAAAGTCGACTTTTCAAACGAAAAGTCTGGTTTGGCACACAGCCTTAGAATAGGAGAACTGGGAAATATTACAGCACCCGCCGTATTCATCAGACATGACTCCTTCAGATTATTATCTGTTTTCGTCAATACAGTCAGCCCTTAGTGAGAACGGTTCCATTCCTATGAAAATATCTGAAATTGGCTTCATAATTGGATCGCCTCCAAGGAAGAGCACTTCTTCAGAGATGAAATCCAGAAATTTTCTCAAACGTCATAGCGGCCAATGGGGCATACTTAAGATATAGCTGCTGTTATTTGTTTTTACCAAAAAACCATAACTTCATTTTTCTCATACAATAGTCTTAAACTTTACACCTAAGTTTCCAACTATATATAGTATACTAGGGGGAGCCCGTCGGCGTTGCTAGATACCCAGATGATTGGGGTGGAGATGGGGCGGTTAGATATATATAATATATAAGCTATTATCTGACTTGATCGTGCGATTCCGTACGCTAGGGTTTCACTTTTTATCGGTATGAGCTCTCCACCTCGACATGTTCTCAGGCAGTTTCTAAGTATATAGTGAAAAACAAAAGTTTTGTATGGCAGCAACAAGAGGGGGTAACCCGATTTAGTCCATTTTTGAAATTCCATTTACCATTGCCATGAAAACACCACGTATCAAATTTCTTGTATGGCAATCCTACGAAGGAGTTGCCTATTTTTGAATTTACTTTACATTTGCTTAAAAAAGTTCGTTTACAAAATTTCAGCATGCTACGTCGACGTATGAGGCTGTGCCCAAAGATATAGTGAAAAAAAATTGTATGGCAACACCAAAAAGGGGCGCCCAATTTGTTCCATTTTGAACTTGTATTTGCAATATTCATGAAAACGCCGTATACAAAATTTCAGCCTTCCACGTCAACGCATTCTCAGGCAATTTTTTAGATCTCGACAACAGCACCATCTATCGTATCAAGAACTATCCTATCTTTCAAGCTGGAACCAACCAAACAAAATTTTCAAATTTTATTGAAATTGGTTGGCGGTTTTGGAGAATAGCGTGTACGGACGGACACAGTGACACTTGAATTTTATATATATTAAGATTTGTTTTATCGGAAATTTAAGGAAAAAATGTCCGGAAAAATTTTTTCGAAGTAGACAATTGAATAATGAATATCCGCATAAATTTCGAAAGAATTATTCGTAAAACTGTGCTTAACTTTTTCAGAACAAATAAATGATTTGACATTCCGTAATAGAAGTATGAGTAGTATATATGTAGAAGTAGAAAAGCAACCTTTCAACGAAAGACTAGATACAAAACATACAGAAACAAGTTAACTTCAATCAGGTCTGCAAAAGAATAATAAGACATTCACAGGTGATTAACACGATTTCTGATAGCACTAGAAAAGTATGGGACAAAATAAACGAAATAACCCGATCTAGTAAAATACTTCAAAATATTAACAGAAGTTAGTACTCAGCAAAAATTTCAATTTAGATACCAGCGAGCCTGTAGGCAATAAAACTTACTATACGTAGGTTTGTGTCCTGAAAGTATGAAAATGCATATAAAATTAGCCTACACCTGGACACATTAGAGCCATCTAGCGTAAAAGACAGAAAACCAACATGCAACAATTTAAGACGAAAATGAAAATTTGCAGTGCAAAGAAATTAAAAATTTTTAACAAGAATTATGTCTCCTAAATTTTATTTTGCACATAATTGTTAAATATACTATTTTGCTTTATATTCCAACAACTTTCAACAAAATATTGCAATTTCTCGTCGGTGAAATATCGAGAGAAAAAACAAGTACTATTAGAGTTAAACAATTAAAAGACGCGGCACTAAAATGAAAAAAACTCGACGTTATTTGCTAGATTTAGGCTTTATCTTTCTAAAATATTCACAATCTAAAGAAATGAGAATACCGACTAACAGGAATTTGATTTGAAAAAAATCAATTTTTACCATTTTTTACAAGTTTCCGAGCTAATATCTCCATTCCAATACATTTTTTGTATTTTTCTCGACGTTATTAACTAGACCTCTTCGTTACCTTTAATTAAGGATATAAATCATTATTCTGCTACAAATAGTTTGCCAGAAATTCGCATTGAAAAATTTATGAAACTTGCAAATTTTGGTACTGACTCCTCTTAAAAATGGTTAAGCTTGCTTTAAAATCGGGCCCACATCTTGAACATTTTTCATGGAAGGATGACCTTAGGTCCAAAAGTGTAGGAATTAATTGGTAAAAAACTGCTACAAGAACAAGAGATACAAAAAATAAGAAAACAACGTCGTGATTTCTATATTGTCTAATAAAGCAAAGAAATATTACGTAAATTTTGAGGATCCATTACTAAAAGCAGTTGCAGTTTTTCCAGTCTAGTAGTAATTGGCAATATAGTTATTTTTTCCTTGCTTTACCATTTTGGAAAGAGTAATGAAATGTCCTTTCAGAAATAGTATTAAGATTCCCGTCAGATTGCTAACATGTCAGTCTTCTGTTTATTTCATCAATACTCCTCCAAACGTAGGTTGCATGTTTCCTATCCGTTCTATATAATTTAACTGAAATGGATTACAGTTCAAATTTCTTGGATTACAAAACTCTGATATTAAGTAGTAGTAACAGTTCAATATTCCCACGAATTTTTTTTTTTGATATCTGTCTATGGTCAACTGGAATACGAAGAACCTGTTGAAAAACAATTTGAACAACTCTTTCCCATCGAAATAACAGTGTTGCCCATGAAAATTGTCAACTGCATTTTTTCATATGCATGTATGTAGCTACCCTCCATCACCCTGGAGAAATATTATATTTTGCAATCTGTATTATTTTTGTAGGGGCGTGCGCTCTCAAGATCCAACAATAGGGAAGTCAAAAGCAATTGAATTTGGATAAAACGTAATATTTTCCCATCTGATTTCATTCATTCTCCCCTAGATGATACTATAAGTGCGTGTTTTGTTGACAGTTATAAGCCTTGTCCATAACAACATTATTAGCGGGCCCCTTTTTCATCCATTCTCTCATTACAAAATAATGGTCCATTGAGCGTTGGGCGCATGCGCTTCGAATCTATTTACACACATATATATTTAAGATGAACGGAGGGATGGTGGTTATACACAGCTAACATGATTTTTGTATATAGGGTTGGTGTCAAAAAATTGAATACATTTGGTGGTTTTTCAACAGAAAGAAAAAGGCCAAAGAAGTTCAGCACCTCATTGTTACATTGTTGTTCTTGTTAGCTAGCAGCTTGTGTTCCAATTATATGAGGGCTTTAGCAGCCACCCTGATTTTCCCTTCCGATGAATAGTTGTTGATCCCTTTAAGTTGTTTTCACCGCACTTTTCTACCTTGTACATACAATGCCCATCACCTTGATTGTTGTTACAATTTATCATAAATTCACACAATAGTTATATATGTTTGTAATATCTCTATTTACTATGTTGCAGCTCTACGAGATCAGTGATGACCCCAAACGTAAGGAGTTCTTGGATGACTTGTTTTCATTTATGCAGAAACGAGGTAAGTTCTAAAAGAATTTATTCATGCATTTTGTAAAGATTTGTAGCAATTATTTTCGGATTATTATTTTGACTGTGAGTATAGGCTAGACATAGAGAAACACAAGTTTTTTTTTTTTCTTAATTTTTCTTGGGAAATTACCCAGAAACTGAAAGGGATAAAATCCATGACGAAGAAAAAGCTCAGAAATGAATATTGAGCCTTTTCGAAAACTTATTAAAATGGAGTTTATGTTATTCTTGAAAAAGCTGTGTTCACACTGCGTAACATGTAAATTGATATTTGTTTCCTTTCCATTATTATAATTATGTTGATGATTGTCCTGCATCTTGAATAAGTTTTAAAGGTTTCCAAGATTTGTTATATCTCATGGAGGAATTTATGTATGCTATGTATTTACCTGTATTAACGCTACGATGCATTATGTTACGTCGCCGTGCCCTAACTGAGGATATAAGACTCTTACAACTATTTTAGGTTTCTGCATAATGAAATGTTGGATTAGAACGACAAAGTTTAAATAAAAAAAATTCTTTTATTAATCCAAATATTGCCCTCTATTACTATGACATTGGCATGAAACTGAATGTATGGGAAATAATTTTAAACACTCCATAGAGCTCTGGACGTTATGAATGGCTTTCAATAAAGGGGTTAGGCCACTCTGCAGGCACAAAATAAAGGCATATTTCGTGATTTTTTTTTTTCAGCGAAACCATAAAATAAATGAGATTTACAAAAAATGTATTTTATTATACATGTAACATAATTGGCAATACAAAATTATTTTTTCACGGCGATATACGTCAAAATGGCGACTGTGAAGCATTTTTCCTATGACGTCTTTATTTCTGGAAGGTTAACGACCAAACCAACAGCTCCCATAATTTTTAAGTTATGATGAGACACCAAAGTTTTTTCGATTATGTACTTAAAGAAATAGCTATAAATATACATAGGATTTGTTTGATACGTTGGTTTTTGTAAAAATGGCGCATTTCTAAATCAAAAAGTAAAAAATTCCATGAGGAAATCGTCAGGAAATTGTTTATAAAAAAAGGAACTATGCCATTATAATGAAAAAGTCCTACGTAATACCTTAGAAAACATAATTCTAAATGTACTGTATAAATTCCAAATGAATCGGTTGACATTTGTTTAAGTTATGAGTTCGGCCGACTTAAAAAATGTAGTTTTGCGATAAAGTTTATAGAAAGTCAGGAAATGAATAATGTTTCAATAACTTTAATCAGAAACAGATGCTTTTCGAATACTCGTGAGTCGAAAGTGACATCTACAGTCGATGAATAAATTCTAACTTCGTCAGGTATCAGATGTCTTTATTATCCCGGCAGTCCCCCAAATTACAGCCTACTAATGCGCTCATAAAAGGAGCTCGCTGCGCAACAAGAAGGGTTGCGCTAGAATATGAAAATCGAGTTCTTCGGTATTTTTCACGCATATAAAATCTTTTGGAATATAATTCTATAGATACCTACTAATGTACCTTTTTAACAAAAATAAAAAAAAAGATATTTTGAAAATTCTAGAGTAGTCTAACCCTTAAAGTAGTCTAACCCCTAAATGCATTTTTGGTTAATATTTTCCCGCCTATAATTGTAGTAGTAATACTTTATTTAAAAGCAATAATACATACTTTATAATCCTAGCATATATTCTTACCTAAACTTATATACAAGAGGGACATTTATTTTGATATATTCAATTATTTTCTACTTTAATTTTCTCAGCTCATTCTCAATTCTTATTTCCATTGGTAATTCATTATATATTGTATATACATATATATATAATTTGGGTACTAGTATGTATTTTTAAATTTACTTAACCTAAACTTTCATTATTTCTCAACGAATATGCCCAACTGGAAATGGATGCAATACCGTATTACATCTTTGGCATTCATCATCGACCCATTTCTGCACGAAAACTTCGATGAATTTTACACACAATGTCCCAGGATAGGTGTGATGCAGTGTTGTCCTAGAATGATCGTCGCCTGACAAATTTCACTGCATAAAATAAAACAGATATGTAATGATCCTTACGGAGAGAATCAATAAAGCAACTATCAGTAATAAAATTAATGCCACCTAACTCGGCTAGTAAACTGAGAGGATAATTAGGAATTTATTGGAAGATTAATGAATAAACGTTCATTTCTATTTCTACCTACCTGTGCTTGCCTATAACCACCACAGATTTCGTGTTGCTTGCAATGGATTTTTGGACAATTTAATAGATCTTCTACCGTCAATGTTTTTAACAAATAATATCAAATCAATATTTTTTTCAAATATTCACTTCTTGAAACTCAGCGCTGGTCGATAAAAATCCCCCATTGCCCCCTATGGTATAAATTTACCACCAAAGAAAAACTAACATAAACTTTCCCCCCAAAATTCCCGTTGAAGAGCAAAAATCCCCCATTTTGGGGTGAAAATCCCCTAACCTGGCATCACTGGTGTAATGCCTTCACTGAATCGATGAAAATATCGACGATCAATCAATTTTTGCAGATCCAAGCACCACCCCTGTAACTCTTGTAACTTGAATCGACTAAAGTCGAAACGACTATAGCTAAATTTCATGTTAAATATCTAATAAAAGATTATTTATTTATGTAATCCACCTATTAGAAGTCATTTCGACTTTATTCGATTCAAGTTACATAGTAGCGCCCAAGCAGAAAGAAATGGATTTTGGGTAGAAAACGATATTCGATCGGTTATTGCGATACCAGGAAAATATTTGAAAATTTGTAAAATCAGATCCTATATTTACCATGATCTGAAGATAATTGTAAATTGCAAAAAAAAATTAAGGAGATAATGAAACAAATATTTAATGTAGTACTTTATTGCAAAATTTAAAAAAAAACATAGCGTAAGAGAAGAGCACTACACATGTACTCGTACTCGAGACAACTTGAACTAAACACCTGCAAATTTGACTTGTAGCTACGTTTACACAGATGGCGCACCAATGAAATTCCAACTAAAACAGAATTAACAAGTGAAAAAGCTAGAATTGGTCTAAGACCAATTCTTATGATACCCTAGATGAATGCCCGTATAAAATTTCGTACCCATTTGGGTAATTCTGATTTTTGCAGTGGTTTTTCGCATATATTTCTAGAACGGTTCATCGGACAGAAAAAATGATTATAACCAATTTTATAGGATTTCATATTCTGAAGAAGTTTTTAGTACAATAAAAATGTCTTGGACTAATCGTTTTCACAGTATACATAAAAAACCTAATTTTTTATATGGCAACACCAAGAATGGGTTGCCCGATTTAGTCCATTTTTGAAATTTTATTTGCTAGTACAATGAAAACATTATGTACCAAATTTCAGCTCTCTACGGCTACTTGTTCTCAGGCAGTGTTCAAATATATAACGGAAAACGAAATTTTTGTATGGCAACCCCACGAAGGAGTTGCCCGATTTGTCTCATTTTCGAACTTAATTTTTTTTTTTAAAGTCCGTGTACAAAATTTCAGCTCTCAAAATAACTTTTAATATTATGCGTGGGTGTCCAATCCATTTTGCTCTACCATCATTATTTCGAGGTGTTACAAACGGAATGACAAACTTAGTATACCCCTTTAGATTTCATCTAGGGTATAAAAATATCGTGTACAGGCAGGCACCCTGGTCCTTACATGATTTGAGCTTCGCTTCTTTTCTACATGACATGTACACATATTTTTCATTAATATTGATTTCCTCGATGAATTCCTGCATACCTATTTTCATGCATGTTCATTTTCCAGCTGGCTGGTTGCATTCCATAGAAATATCTTACATACCTATTTAATTACAGAAAACCAGTTCGAATCTCAGCATGATTTTTTTTATGAAAAATATATATTAAAAATAAAAAATATTAAGAAAGTAAATAAAAAAACTTGAATATAAAGATTAAAAAAAAATTCAATTAAAATAAAAAACATAAAAAAATTAAAAAAAATTAAAATAAATTAAATTTAATTTAAAATAAATTTACAAACTTATAAGAAATTTAGCTAGTCTAACATATTTACACAAATATTCTGGAAGCATATTATTCTTAATTTTAAATAGAATTATTAGCACACTTAAACACGTCCTTTGCCTTACACTTAATCATTTTAATGCATCCAATATATGTTGCCTTGGTGTTATTCTATTTTGTACTTTTGTAACCTACTGAAGTCTTCTTTCGATACCGTAAAAATTATCGCAGCACAATATACGAAATGAGGTTTTATATTATATATTTTGATAGCACTAATTTTTGAAATATTGTTTCTGATTCTTCTGCAGAAGAATGAGAGTTTTTTAAGCATTTTTGCAAATATAATCCATAAAATTATTAAATTTGAAATAATTTGTAAAGGTAGACATATTTCTTTTAGGAAAAGGTTTTAATTTTATATAAAAGTGTATTTATCAATTGACTTTGTTCACTTATTTTATTCTATTCACTCAACAACAAACAACTTTTCTATCTTATCACTTTATAATTACCTACAAGTTTTTTTGCATTTATTTAATATCGTTTACAACCTTTTTCACTTATTTGATTTATTTCCGTTACGCGCTTTTTTATCCCAAAACAATTACTGCCCGTTTTATCACTTGCCCGATGTACCCTTTGTCGCCCGTATTCAATCACTCGTATTCAATGACTCGCCTTCAGTTCTTTCAAAAACCTTTCTTCATGCTTTCTCACTGACCTACTTTCATTTGTTGCTTCATATTGTAGGATCAGCGGAATTAGCGTATTTTTACAAATTTAAAGTTGATCAGCTATTGCGAAAGTAAATAATCGATACCTTATAGGTCGATACTCTAAAGAATTCAATTGCCTCGTAATTGCTTTTCTGGGTTATATATTTTGCAATAACTGATCAGCACTTAACGGTAACCACTTTTACATTACATTGCGTTAAGTCCTTCTTTAGCTTTTTTACACACTCTGACACGTTCAGTTATAAATATTAGCTCATCATCAACAAGTATGTAGTCTAAGATCTGTATACCTTAGAGCTTTCCAAAACCATTAATATAAGCAGCAGTGGTGCTAAAATTGACCCTTGAGGAACATCAACCCATCAACCAGTCAGGAATGATGTAAACCACTGAATCTCTGTACCTCTAAATCTGATATTGGTCTAGCTTTTGAAGTAAAATTGCTTGATCAATCATCTGGAAGGCTCTTCTCATATGTATACTGCAATTAATCTAGCTAAATTTTCTTATTTTCTAAAAAGGTACATGATTTTCTAAAACTAAAATTTGAGTTATTATATGTAAATGTAAACTACGGCACACGACATAACAAATAAAACCAGGTTTTTGGTTTTTTGGTTGCTTCCGCTGCTGTACCTTCGGTCACCTGTTCTCTTACTTAGTTAGTATCCTTATTACGGGTCTTGTCTCTAGGCTGCATCTATCTATTCTATCATGCTGTCTCCTGCATTTCTTCCTTCATCCTTTCCTAAAAGAAAAAAAAATAAGTAAAAAATTCCTTCGCGGTAATATTTTTTTTTTACAATTTGGGCTTACATAGTATGCATAACGGCGATAAATACTGAAAAGGTTGAAGATGAAAGGCCCAAATACTGAGCTTTGTGGGACACCCAGTTTTATTTCCTTATGGACAGATGAGAAATTCTTTTAATTCAGCAATGAAATGTTTATCGGAGAGGAAGCTATTTGCAATACGAATGAAGTAGGGTGAGAACTGAAAATTCATCAGTTTGAAAATTAGGCCTTCTCATCAGATGAAGTCAAAATTGATTGATTGATACTCCACCAAGATTTTATTCTTCTTCACATAATCTGGCTAGTATCATTTATGCCACCTTTCCATAATGTTTTTCGCAGGTATGGAACATATATTTATCGGTCTGAAATTTTCATACCTGTGACTTCTGGGAACCTTTTCAACCAGAACTACCATTGATTACTTCCACAAATCATGAAAATTGCCTGTTTCTATCGACTTATTTATTACTTCTATCAACATGAGATCCAAAACATCAATTTTATCCCGTAGTAATCACGTTTCTTACTAATTTGCAGCAATACTTCAATTAATTCCTTCGAATTTATTGAGTAAAAACAGGAGGTCTATCGAGTTCACGTATACAAGAATATCTATAGAGTCAATAATTATATTTAAACTGTTTATAAAGTAATTACTTAATTTATTAGCCACTATTGCACTATCCTTGTAGTAACAATTCGCAAATTGTAAAATTTTAACTTCCTCTCTGATGTCTTTCAGTACTGAAAATTTCACCGTTTTTCACATTGATTTTTGGTCCCACGAATATTCGAATATCGATTTAATAAAATTACTCTTTACTTTCTTTATTTTGGCCCTGTATATATTACTTATGGATTTATAACGCTCCCAATCTTCCTTCCCCAAAAACTTCACTTTTTCAAACAACCTTAGTTTATATTTTTTCATATTACTTAATTCTGACGTAAATCATGAATTTGCTATCCATTTCGCGGGCTTTCAATTATTATTGACTCAATTGCTTTTTTTTAATATACTAACTAGAAAATTACCTTTCTATTTACATGAACCAGTTTATTAAAACTATTAAAGTTATTTTGATCAAGAGCTCTACTAAAGCGACTTTTAGTATATACTAAAATTTTATCTTTGTTTTGTATTACATCACCACACGCAAGCACTACATATAATTTATAGTTTAATGATCTGATATTTTTAAATTGTTATTAACTGACGCACTAATGTTTCTATTATTTGAGATTATATAATCAATAAGTGTTTGCGAATGTTGTGTAATTCACGTCAGTAAATGGATAATAAATCTACAATTATTGTCATCAATTACCTGTTTCAGCTCCTCTCTGTATATTATGTTGTTTCCTTGGTACGAGTCTATATTAAAATCACTCACTATTATTTTGTCTTCTGTCATTTCAAATAATTCATTCATCTATAATTTTAATAGCTCACCAAAACTGCATTTTACTCGATGATGGTTATTGATACTATAATCTGAGTTTTCCCATTCATTAATCTTGCAGCTGTATTTATTGCAATAAATTGTCCTTATGATTGAAAATGTTGTGTAGTGGGTGAGGTAGAATCCCAACTGATGTAACTTTTTGAGTATGGTCTATAAATAGAGTTACCAGACGTGAAAGCTAATTATTTGAAATCTCCGTTTAAATATAAAAGTTTAAAGTTGTGCATAATAATATTTGACCAGATTATATTATCCTCCGTTCTTTAACTGAACTTATACATGGCTTGATGATAATAATTTTAAGTACAGAATGCAAACCTAATTTGCAATCAAAAGTCCATATGTAATTGATTTCAATTTCGTATCGATTAGGTTATTAAATATGCGTGGTTTGTATGAAGAACTCGGTAATCTATTTAGTTACTGAGATCATCGAATCTAGGGGAAAGTTTTTGAAGTTAATTTAAGTATAAAACTTAGGGTTTTCAGTATTTCTTACATCGCTCTCAACCAGGAAATCGAAACGGGACCGTAACCTGCCATATTTAGGTTATTTTAATCGGTCTTGACGTCTATACTGAAATTAAAACCAAAAGTGTGCCGAAATAGATCGACCGCAATCTATCAAATAGGATCGAAATAAACAGACCTTAATAAAATGTAATCGTGCTCCCAGACTGAAATTCAAAACCTATTTAAATTGGTATCGACCACAAAAGAAATTGTATGACTGGTCTTACGAGGTGACTAATATTTAGAGCGGGATGTCGGATGAAGTGGTGACTTTCGTCTCTAATGACGAACAAAAGGAAGCTCAATCCTGGCATTTATTACAGGTATACATAGGCAATTGCAGAGACAGGCTTATCGATATACACAACTAAAATTACAGTGGCACCTTAGATTTTATTTTTAAAGTTTTCCAATTTTTTCCCAAGTTTCACTACCTTCATTGCATAGCACATTCACAGTAAAACAGAAATATCATAGACAAACTAATAAGATACAAAGTACATACAAGTAGAACAAAAACCTGCAACGCCTTGCTAGAATATAAAATCGACGATGCCTCTACACAGCTCATAGGGCAACGATGTCTCAACCTGATGAAAATTCGACGACATGAGGTTCCCACTAAATCTAAATAAATTAGAAACGAAATTAAAAACGAAGTACAGTGCAAACTTTTATGTGTAAAAATAGACACAGGAACAAGACTTGATCCTTCTATTCTGGGAGTAAACAAACAGTACATAAAGAATGGTATTATCGTACTGAAAATGTTTGTTGTGAAGCAGCTCGTTAGTTCCCATACCTCGGAAAACATTTGTGCAGTAGTTACTCAAAATCTTAGATTATATGGTCTCTCACTGCGTAACATCTACTTTTTTACATCAGATAAATCCGATAATATGATAAAAACTGCTCAGTGAAACATATCATAGTTCTTTGGAATCTGCAAATGTACTATGACATTAATGACGAGAATTCGGATGTAGATAATGAAGACGAACATTTCAACGTAGGTGAATTAGACAGCACACTGCATAAATGATAGATATTTTCAGATTACATATTTGAAGTAGATTGTAGGATGATCCAGTCTTTCAGATCTGTCACGCTCAAGAGAATGAATAAGAACAAACCTCCTCTTGACGTACCTACCCGCTGACAATCGACACATGATATATGTATGTTCAAAAAGCTGTCCTTGAATTAAAGGATTTATGCAATGAGTTGCATAGCACAACGGTAGCACGAAATAAGTCACAGTTTTTCTTGAGTAACACCAGGTGGAATGAAATGGAAACTATTGTTCTGGCACTGGAACAGCAGGGATAGCCACGAAAAAGTTGCAGAGTGAACAACTTGTCGTTGGCGATAGCAAAGTCTTTTCTGATCTGAGGCTTTCATCGCAGCACTTTGTCTAGATCGTCGATACAGTACTGTTTTAATTCGAAGCAGGTAAAAATTGCAAAGCAACATTTAAAGAATGTGTGGATAAGGATACAAGCTTTCCAGAACCCATACGAAACTCCAGTGAACTTATCAGATAACATTGAAAAGAGCGATCTGAAAGATGATATTGATGTATATCTTGATGACCATAAAAGAGCAAGGTTACAGTTAAGTAGATCTTCATATGGTGATAAATGTAAAAGACATTGGTACTCTTCTCGATGCTCTAGAAAGCATAAGGGTGTGCAACAGCAAAAAATGTAACCTCCTCGAATATGGTGTCACCGAAATTGTAATAAGTGATAATGGTCGCCAATTTTACTCAAACGAATTCCGTGCACTGCTTTCCAAATCGGTGTACAAAAATTTTGGTTAAATACTCGCTATCATAGTTTATTTTGGAAGAATTAAAATTGAAACCTTTCTCAGTAAAAAAAAGGGGGAAAGCATTTTATTCCATTCAAGTAAAATTTTGTGAATTTCACAAATTCCTGTTCGCACGTGTCGTACACACCTGCACATGTATATCCCCAAATTTTACCAAAGGCTCATGGGTATATCCCAGTACTCCGGTAATGAGCACTGTCCACAGAAGCGTCCATGACAGGAAGATTAACATTTGGCGGCGTTCTATTCTTGCACTGGAATAGTACTAATGTACCAAAAGCTTACGAATGAAACCATTCGAAACTGCACAATAATTAGAAAATGTAGCAACAATTCAACGCAATATCCCTTTCCACGTTATCAAAAAAATCAAACATCTACAAAAAAAAAAAATAATTTATATATACAGGGTGTCCCGTAAGTCGACGTCAAGCCGGAATCGGGTGATAGACCAAATCATAACAGTTACCAGAAAAATATAAAAAAAAATCTAAGTCATGTATTTTTCAAATTATAGACATTTCTTTTGTTTTCGAGAAAATGTACACCCTGTGATGGTTTTTTAGCTGCTGTTGCGACAAATCCTTACCTTTTTCAATTTTATTTTTCTTATGTAATCCCGAATAGTGCTTATGTAACCTGTTGCTTTAAATTCTAAGCCAACTGCTCTAGCTTGGAAGAAAATATCACATTTTTCCGAACCAAGAATAGAAAATTAATATTTCACCCAACTTTAACTGAATGTAATAAAAAAAAAATGTACTACGCCAGTTTGGCAAGTAACTTTAAAAGTTGACGCATTTAATAAGGATTCTAAAATGGTATAACACTTGCTACAATATTTCTTAGATTACGGAACAAAAAAATTTTTCTTCAAGAAACCCAGTTTCGAAAAATTTCTTTTCACCCACTAAAAATGATTCTAGTGTACGCAAAGATTGCCGTAAGACCGTAACTTTAAGATTCTAGTTTGATTGAGTAACTTTAAAAACTTGCCAAACTGGCGTAGTACATTAGTAAATTAAAGTTGAGTGAAATATTACTTATATTCTTAGTTTGGCTAAATGTGTGTGTAAAGATTTGTAGCAACAGGAGCTAAAAAACCATCACAGGGTGTACATTTTCTCGAAAACAAAAGAAATGACTATAATTTGAAAAATACATTACTTCGATTTTTTTTTATATTTTTCTGGTAACTGTTATGATTGGGTCTATCACCCCATTCCGTCTTGATGTCGACTTACGGAACACCTTGTATATATATATATAGTATATGTGTGTATATATGTGCTAACGGAAGAAAAAAAAGAGGAGGAAAACATGAGTGGACATTTTGGGTCGAGAAAAAAAGGAAAAAGACGAGATATCGGTGGTAAAACGAAAAGCTGGTCGAAAAGTAAAATTATAAATAAAAACAAAGAAGTTAAGTGCACGGGAATCCACGTAATCGATCAGCGTTGGTCGTTGGACCAAGCAAAATATTAAGTTAAATTCCGAAATCACACAAGTCAAAAAAGGCAACAATCCAGGCGATCCTTGGTTGCGAACAATTGGGGGCTTCGAGGAAAGCAGATAAAAAAAGGGAACCAGAATCGAGGAAAGCAACCCGAGAGGAGATTGAGGAAACAACGGCGAAATTAAGGTCAATTAATATATTTATTAGTATTTACCTTTATATTTTTATGGTTATACCGTAGTGGCTTATCAGGAGGCTAGATCAGGAGGGCAAGACAAGAAAAGGGGAAAAACTGTACCTTCTAGTAATTAAAAGTAATTATCGTGGAAAGCAGTCTTTATCATTACACCCCAGAAAAGGAATCCTTATAAAAAAAAATACTAAGTAGGTATCTTAATGGGAAACGAAAAAGCGTTCTGATCCAGAGCTCTACGCCCTCTCTTGTGTAATACTTTCTACCCCAGTAGCACAATTTAGTTGTTTTCAGGGCATAAATTTATTTTGAATGAATTGAGAATTCATTAGCAGTCCTTTACTAGATGCTTGTACAGTATAGACTAAAAATATTTGTCAATAATGACACCTTTTAAGATTTTAAGTTAATTGAAGAAATTTTTTTCCTATTAACAATGTTCTGTAAAATAGTGTTTTGTTTAGAAATTTAATATAAAAAATACAATTAATTGAAATTCTATGTACATATTATTTATTCAGTCTTACAACTCAATATTTAATATTAATTAATTAATTAATTAATATTAATATTAATATTTAATAAATTTGTACTATATAGAAATCCCACAACAGTTTATGTCCAACCCTAACGTTTCAGTTGTAACCGCAACCGAAAATGATAATTTTTTAACATTCTGTACATATAGTATAGTACAGCGATTGAACTACATCGGGGGAAAATAGGTAAGGTCATAACTTCCTCTGGAAACCGCTAGCGTTTGAGATTTTTTGGGGTTAAGTATCAGGCTATTATTGATTGACCATCTTCAAATGCTTTGAAGATCTTCATTAATTCTGCTGACACAGTCCTCTAAGAGACCATTAGGACGATCTACATATAATTTGCACATCATCAGCGTGCAACAGCCGAGAAATCATTAATGAAAAAACTGAGGAGCAGAGGTCCTAATATCGATCCGTGGTACACTGACAATCAAGAAAATCTAAAGGAAATAACTTCATTCACTTCGCTGCGATCGGTTCTCCAAAAAGCTATTAATTAATTTCAACACAGGCAAACCAAATGCAAAGAGGCCTTTAACCTTATTAAGAAGCTTCATGTGATCGATGCTAACAAAAAATGCCGTGAAGTCGAGAAGGGCTAAGAGAACAATGCAATTATCATCCAAAGCAGCTCTAATCTCTGTACTTTTTTTTTAAAATGTGAGATATGTGAGAGGGCGAAAAATTGACTGCCAACGGCACAAGGAATTCATTTGATGTGCTCAGATATTTGATTAGGCATGAATTTTCCTACCGTCTTCGCTAGAAAACGTAAAAAGCTAATTGGTCTAAAGTCCTTGACATAATTCGGTGAAGGATTTTTAATGATTGAAACCACTAGCGCGTGTTTCTATAAAGAGGGAAATTCGCTGAACGTTATGCTGCTATTGAATATCTTTGTAATAGTACTAATATTTTGTAAATTATTCTTGCTCTTAAACGTTCTAAATCAATATTGAAAAATGTCTATTACAAATGCATTTTGGCGGAAAAGTTCTTAAAATTAAAAAGAAAAAAAAATAATAAATCATTTTGGCGTCTCTTGGCTCTAAAGGAGAAAGAGGGGTTGATCATTTATAGCAAACTAAGGACTGATTCAGAAAAAAATCCCATTCCCATCCCATTACTAACCATCAAGTAAACAAAATTAGAAAAACGCTGGTAAGATTGCATCTATAAAAAGGTGTCCACTTATGCAAAGTTCTTATGCAATGAAAATTAAAGTCAGCCAAGAAGAACGTCGCAAATTAATTCTTTCCCACATAGGGCAAATCCGAATATGTCTCAAAGAGGCTGAGCTAGAAAGTTGAAAATTGTGAAGAAGACCATCCAAAATTTAAATTTCAGGAATCTTGTAGTGTCGATAGAAAGTTTAGGTCAGGAAGGAAATCATCTTCGGTAGAGCAAAAATTGGCCAAAGAAGTGGTAGATAGCATTAAACGAAATCCCAACATGTCGTTGAGAGATATGATGGTTGATAAAGCTGGTACATCATCTGCTACGGTCCATCGAATTAAAAGAATATAAGACCTACGAAGTTTTCATGTTCAGAAAACACCGAACGGAGCACCAGAAAAGAACCAAGTAGCAAAATTCAGGAGCCGGATTTTGTATGAAAATTTCCTAATGAAGATGAAAATTACGTGACCACGAGCTTCAATCAGCATCTAGGACAGGAATTTTAAAAATTATCGGTGCATCAAATTTCCCGGTAAATATTTAATTTGGAAAGCAGTATGTAGGTATCTGTAGCCCTCACTTAGCACCTTTCGTGACAACAGGCACAATCAACGCGAATGTATACGTTAAGGAGTATCCCCAGAAGCTTTAGTTTCCATTGGCATGATGTGCATCATCTTTTTTCTTTATTTTTCTTAATAAGCCAACCTCAGAGGATACCCTATAATGCAAAGCACAGCATGGCAGGAAAGAAAAAGGAAATTAAGGAACAAGAGGAGAGTGGTGGAGGTGCTGATTTATGGCACTCTTAAACTTTCGCAGATTGTATACCAGAGGAAAATAAGGGCTGGTGGACTGTTCCACATTCGAACAGTTCGGAATAAAAAGCAACATGGAATTTTACTGTACGTCCGAAAATAATTTGAAGGATTAAAGGATATACGCGGTTTGAAAAGCGAGTATTGCGTGCAGCCGGTATGACAAATTATTGCCAAATCGTCAATGAGCTTGAAGGCTCTCTTTTGGACAATATCCAATAAAGCTATGGAAATGCGACCAACTCCGGCCTGGATATGAGAAATGTCTTCCATTCAATAGGTCTGATATAGGACTTCTAAAGGAACGCTAGATTTGACAGGCTGAAATATTTCTTACACCTTCTCAGAAATCCATAACATTTCGATGCTTCTTTGGTAGCTTTAAGTTTGGCTAAAAGGTGTAGATGCCAAACTCTATCAAAGGCCCTTGAAATATCTAGCGCAAAGATTTTGGACTCTATAAAATTGTGAGGACTACTGCTCCAACGTTCCATAAGAAAAGGCAGGAAGTCTCTAGATGAGCGTCCAGTCCTGAAGTTATATTAGCAATAGTTGATGAATTGATTAGTTTCTATATTCATTAATTTCGAATTAATGATTCATTCAAAAACATTTGAAAAAATCGAAGTGATTGCAATTGGTCGATAATTTAAGGGATCGCTACCCTAAAACAGGTGTCTGTGAAGTGAGTGGAAGAGCCGAGAATTTAAAGCGAATCTAGTAGGCAAAATATTAACTTTATGCAGGTGTCCGCAACCACTTCACCATTGTTAAGTTAAATTTAGCAGATTTTTCAATTTACCACTACGGCAGAAAAGCGAGAGATTTCTACGATGCCAAATCGATAGCTGCAGTACCCAAGGAAGCGATCCTCCAAATTATCCAGAAAATATTGGAGTAATATTAAAGGAAAACTAAAAACAAAACAATAAAAGCGCGTCCGATACGTTCGATACTATCTCTGTACAAAATTTAATGAAGAACATAAATCATAAAGTCCACCAATTTTATAGCACGACGTAATTATATCATGTCGGTTGTGTATAATGCAGATTAAGTAATAATTCAATTAAAATTATTTGATAACAAGAAAAAAACTTTTTCTTTATGATTTCACCATTCCTAAGTGATCATTTTTTGTTTTCTTTTTCTGAATCAGACCTTAGTGTGTACGACTTTCCGAACACCATGAATAAATATGCTGCTCTCGTGGAAAATTTTCAGGTTTCTGTATTAAAATAAAAATGGCTTCAACATAAACGTTAACCTTAATTACCTTATTCATTTCATTTTATACGTCTGGATAGGATACATAGATTATTGTAGAGTTTACATTGCTAGCTTATTTTATTATCATAATCAAAATGAAATGTCAATTTGTGATGCCACTATCTGTTAATGATGAAAGCATCTCAACTTCAAGACATGTCTTAACGGCAAGTATTGAAAAAGAAAAACGTGACATTATCAAATATGAAATGGACAAGAAAGATTCTTAGAGTCAAAATGAACATCAAAAAGGAGTCGAATTCGAATCAGCTGTGTTTTACATTTTTTTTTGTTATTATCTTTTATCTAATATTGTAATTGTACTCAGGATAATCTGGATGATCCACTTTCATTCCCATTTTTTTTTTTTTTACATTAACATATGTAATAAAAATGCGAAATCAAAACAAAATCACTATAAATAAAATTGAACATAATATCTGTAGGTACTACTACTGACTCATAGTTAAATTGGAAACTTTACACAAGAACAATGCTCTTTTGATGATTAAAAACCGGACAAACAAAACTGAAACAAAAAAGCCCTCCAGCGATAATTCAATTATTAATTCCTCACCATAAATTCTTGTTTGATTTTGTTATTTCGCCATAAGCGTTTGTTAGACTGCCAAGAAAACATAAAAATGTCATAAGCCTCTTTGAGGTTGTGATTTCATTTGAATGTTGCGTCCCCTCTCAACAAGTCTTTTAAAACCCAAACAAACATGCTCCCATATGCCACTCGTGTCGTTCCGACTTGTCGTTGTATTAAAAAACTAAAAGTGTTATGAGAAATCTATCGTCGCCCGCAATTTATAACGAAAATCTTGAATTTCATTTTGAATCACCCATCGCTGCTTTGGCTTCGTTATGTGGCATGATATTGAATTTCGAACTTGTGCTAGAAGAGGCGAAGGTTTTTTATCCTTAATGCGAATTATTTTATTGATTTTAATATTTGCGACAAAAAACAAAAGTAAAACAAAAAATGCATAATTATTTTATGTAGGTGCATAAGTTTTATAATAAGCTTTGCAGTTCGTTTTTTTTGTTTTTTTTTTTTAATTTTTTTTTTTTTTATCCGAATTCATGGCTTGTCAACCAGATTTCCTTACCCACAATAACAGTTGACATTTTGGTCACTTTCGTGCTTTAATGATCGAGTCAACGTCTACAGACAGATATTTATTTATTTATTTACTATTTCTTATACATATGTATATAAATGAAACAATAAAATTAACGATTACTAATAAATAATATGAACATAACCTTTGATAAGTAGAAATTAAAATTGTGGTTCATTCAAAATAATGATTAAAAACACTGGCGAAATCTACTGGTGAATATCATAATTAATTCTTTTCCTGAATAAATCTATGATTTCTTAACGAGCGTGCGGGCAGGGCCGGATTTAGACTTGATAAGGCCCTAAGCTATTTGAGATATGGGGCCCTTTATAAGTCCAGATATTATATGTCAGTGGCAAATATGATTTTCGGATACCTAGAGGGTTACAGTGAAATACAATTAATAATGTTTTTTCACTTAAACGTATTTAGAACAATATGTCATTAATTTCAAAAATATCGAAAATGAGTTTTCTATTTTCTATATTTTTCGATCGCAAAAAAAAGTATTGCATAAAACACCTACTACTAACCATGTTAATTATACACAACTATCCAAAAAGGTTTCATTTTTTATCAAAATATTGTAAAACAAAAAACTTAAATGCGGTAGAAAATATTTTTGTGTTAGTTAGGTTATGTGCGTACTTGAGTAAAATGCACTTACCTGAAATGTAACTCCAGTAAGGTTACAGAAAAAAACAATAATCAAAGAAACACACTGTAAATACTAAATAATAACCGGCCAAGTGCGAGTCGGACTCGCGCACGAAGGGTTCCGTACCATCGTACAATTTAACACTATGCACTTTTTATTTATTTTTTCAAATGAGGGTAGGTAAGCGTCATGTGAAAAAATAATGCTGTCATTTGAAAAAAAAATGGCTACTTATGATAATAATAATGAATGAGAATGAAACGAGGACAAAAACGCCGAAAAAATCACATTTCTTGTATGGGGGGCCCCCTTTGATTTATAATTTATTTTAATTTTTATTATTTGTTGTTATATCGCCAATAGAAAAACAAAGTCTGTGAAAATTTCAACTGTCTACCTATTACGGTTCATGAGATACAACCTGGTGACGGACGGACAGCGATTTCTTAGTAATAGGGTTCCCGTTGTTACCCTTTGGGTACGGAACCCTAATAAAAATTCAGAAATATTGTATCGTCGGCTCACTTGAACTACAAAAGGTCAGCGCATACTCGAGTGTAGCGGAACAACACAGGGGAATCCCCGTGTTTATAGTAAAAGTTAGTCGAAAAGACGCGCTAAAAAAATTGGGTGCAGAGTATGGGACGTTTCGGACGTGCGGCATTGGGACAAATAATGCTGCAGTATATTTATGTATACAATGAGAGTTGCTCACTCGGACACTTTTTTTTTTTTGCCCTAAGCTATAGCTTGCGTAGCTTATAAGTAAATCCAATAGAAATAAAATAAGTGAAATAGGAATTAAATGTGCTTAATTACAAGAATTTTAGGTAATTTATCATTCTTAACGAGCTATCAGGACCAAAATAAAAAAATTTGAGTTCAATCAATCAATCATTTTATTTTACCTAATTTGTACACAAGATTAGAAATCTTTCACTAGTACAATGAAAAGTATGGAGTTCGACACAATCAGCTAGTAATTAGTAAAATACAATAACGTTATAAGTTCCTTAAATTCACTGATAGATGTAACACTCTGTGCATGGGGGTAGGGAATTCAAAAGGCGAGCAACCTGAACAAAATAAGATCCCTCAAGGATCGATGAATTGAAGCGTGGAATTAGAAGTTTACGTCCTCTCAGGGACTGCAGAAATTTGACGTTACAAAAAAGATACTCTTGCTCACCTGTGCGAATAAGATTATACAGGAAAATCAGTGCTTTATTTACCCTTTAATTACGAATCTAGAGTACAACCCAATAAGGAGAGATATTAGCAGATCGACGCAAATCGAAAGCAAACCATATACAGTCGTTGAAAGCAACTACAAGCAAAAAGAGGCACCAAAAGTGTCCTAACTAGTTTCAAACGCAAATCGGCTGGAAATATATTTACAGACAGCCAGAGTCTCCCAAGCCCACCATAAATTTTGCTTACCATAGATTTCATGTGATCACAGCACCTCAAACGATTATTAATTTTCACCCCCAAATTGGTTATATAGTTTACATACGGTAGTTCAACTATATTAACCATAATTATTGGGGGAAGATCCTCAATATTAAGATCAGAATTAGAGAGGACTATACACTGCGATTTATTGGGTTTAAGAAGCAGTTGATTATCAATTGATCACCTACAAAGTTCTGAGAGATCATCGCAGATACAGTCCTCAATCAGTCTACGAGGTCTACCTAAGTACAACTGCACATCATCTGCATATGGGTGCAATTGAAGATCATGCACAACATCACATAAATCATTAATGTAGAGACTAAAGAGAAGAGGTCCCAAGTCTGAACCTTGAGGACCTCTACATGTTAAATGCATTCGGGAAGATGGAACTCCTTTTATGACCAACCGTTGCGACCTATTTGAGAGAAAATTGGCTATCATTTTAACAGCAGAAGAAGAGAAATAAAAGTTTGCATATAACTTACGCAGCAGTTTTTCTTGTACAACATAATCAAATGCACTTAAGACGTCTAACAAAACCATCACACTAAGATCTTCCTCATCTAGAGTCGATCACAAGTCCGTTGTGACCTTAAGTAATGCAGATTCACAACTGTGTCGTGCACGAAAACTAGACTGATTCTTCGTCAGGAGATCATTACATGTTACATAATTTTCAATCTGGACTCGCATAAGCTTTTCCAAGACTTTTGAAAGAAAACTGAGAATGCTGTTGGGACAGAGCGCTGTCATGGTTTTACGTGAGCACCTGCCATTATGGCTTAATCTCACGGCACTCTTAATGCACGGATTGAAGACAAGCGACAATCAACGCCCTTGAGAGGCAGAATATAATTTATATTCTGTCTCAACAGGTACCAGTGCATGCTTGACATTGGACTTACTGGTCGAAGCGAGACCTACCTAAAATATCTTCCGATCTGTGGGTCACGGCACCCGGTTGATTTAGCACAACCTCACGCCGAGAGCCAATCCTCTAAGCATACATTAATAAGCGACCATTCCTCAAATTCACGGACGCAGTATGCAATTTTGTCAAAAGAAGAAATTACTCTGTTTAGAGAAGAATGTTCGCCTAAGTCATGCAGACTCAGAAAATCTCACTCTGCCTGCATATGGGCTACCACAACCACTACGATGCTCCCACAAGGGGGCCTTCCCAATGCTGAGGCGAATATCACTACTATGTAGATCAATTCGGGGCTCCTCAACCCCGTAGTACCAAGTTAGCAATGTCGACTAACCAAATGGTATGGCTTCGTATGACATAATCGTACGGTTATGAGTACTCCCAGTGAATCTTCATGCAGACTCTTAAACGTTACTGGTACCTACCTCCGTTCGGGCTTAATCATATTAGCACTTAAAAAGTGACAGTAGTGGACCACGAGAAGGCTATGATCCGCCCTTTAGGCTAGGAGAGGCTTGAGACTAAAGCCAGTAGTCTTATAGCATACCAAGGTACAAATACCAAGCTGCATACTAGGTCATATGCGCGCTAGGCTTCACTAGGTACACGCACAATCATCAGAAATCAGAAAGCTATGTCCTCAGAACTGTGCACATATAAGGCTTTTTTTTACTTGCCCTTTGCACCACCAAAGATACCCTATAAAGCAGAATCGACAATTGAATATACCCGAATACCTGAGTAAACTTGGCTAACCGTTTGTACTTGAACCCAGTATAAAACAAAACACAATTTTTCAGACGACAGCACCCTTGAGCTTGTGTCCTCGTTCGACTCCCCATGGGGCTGACTCCCCTGGATATGTTATAGGTTGACAAACATGGCCACATGTTGAATTCACTAAACAATGACTTTACAAGAATACTCGCTTGGAGCAGAATGAATTTAATGCTTCTCAAACGCAATGTTGTGTGTTATCATTCAAACGTACCCCAGCACCCGCTCAACCCATTTTCGTCGATGGAGTATATATCTCGAACTCGCCATCTTCGGCATTGAAATATCTCCAATAATATTAGTTGGTCCGATTCATTTTATGTTAGAAATATTTTATTCCATCAGACTTGCCGCAAATCTGCAAGTCTCATATCAGGCCTTGATTAAAATATTATGCCCATATTTGGGCAGATGCTGGACAATATTAGGCAAAGTCCAAAAGAAGGTCTTTCAACTTATTAGCGAAGGCATTACAATAACAACTTTTGATATCCTGGAAATTTCGGCTATATCGTGAAATTCTGCGATTAGTTCAGAAGCGGAACAGTACGAATTTAGAGCGACTTAACATATCCTATAATTTCTCTTTCCCCCCCCCCCCCTCCCGCTCCCGCCCAGTATTTATGATCCAAGCGAAACGCACAGCGTTACCACCTTGCCTTAACTAGATAAGAAAATCTCTGCGGAAGAATTTATGTGGTTGGTATAATATGAGAAGAGAGTGAGACTTAGCTCGTTTTAATTCGACCGCTTTTTTGTGAGGTTTTCACATCTATAGCTGGAAGTTGTCTCAGCCTTAACACAATAATTCTCAAATCCCTACCCTTCTCCCTTTCCTGCCAAGGCAGTGGTATGGGTATGGCATCATAAAGTATCCCCTGAACTTTGGCAGGATCATCAAAATAAAAATAAAATTTAGACCCTTATTACTTCAAGAAAATTTTAATGTTTTTTATGGGAGACCCAAAAATTATACAAATTCCTGCAATAGTTGCTTTAAATAAATATAAATAAATTTATGAAACCTTATTCATGAGTATTCAATTTAGTTAGGCAAAGCTCTTCAAGGTGGTGACAACGTCCCAGTAAGACAGGAATAAATTCTTTTGACATACGGAATAACTTCTTAGCTATCGAAGGATCGATTCTTTTTCGTGTCAAAATGAATTATTTTATGTGGACAATGTCCGCTTTTTTGGATCTTTGATTGGTTTTAGCACAAATTGATTCTTGAATCATTGAAAAATATAGTTCATAAGTGATTCGGAATATATTTGAAATCGGTATGGAGTCGATTATTAAATATTTCAATGTATCGGTATAGATTTTTGGTATGAATTGAGGTTGAATGGCTCTGACTATTCGCTTACATAATTTTCTGGTTCAATACTCTCTCACTCATTCACTCAAATAATTTAATGTCTTCTTTGCTTCTAACCTATATTTTTACATTACCTCAACAAAACTACCCCATTCCACTTCCACTTCAAACTTGCAACAAAGGATTAATTCTGTTTTATTTCATGTCCTATTCGACATATCGAAATGCACTTATTTGCTTGCAAAGTTCTGATTCCCAAATCGATTCATCAAATTCGTATTAGAACCGATTCTAAAATACATGCAATGGGAATTGATGAAATTTGTCCTACAGGGGTTAGACTTATGCACTGCATCGACATCAGTTCAGTTGCTGGAGAGACATATTCATATTAGAATGTGTGTAAGCATGTGTATATACATATGAACATAGATTTTGACGATATACAGGGTGTTTCGCATAACAGTATTCCTAGAAATGGCCGGCGGGAAGGCGGTTCCAGTTCCATTTTGGTTTTTTGGATTCTTAAATAATTATTTGTTTGAATTCTTATTACATGGGCCTTATTATCGCTACTAACAAACCCCAATTATAAAGTCAGGTAAAGGTCTTACATTTTTTACTACAATTTCTGTAAACAATTGTTAGGATACCTACTTTATCCATTTTATATAGCAACAAGTTAAAAAAAAATATTTATTTTTCTTTTTGTAGATATTAAGCTTTGAACATACAACGACCAGAAAAACTTTCAATTTTAACACAAAAAAGTATGATTTTTGGAGCCCTGAGTTGATTAAGTTATGAAGACAAAAAATAAAAGGATAAAAGGGAATTCTGCATTCGTCAATTCTACATTTTATAAACCTTAAATAACTTCCGATCGGTAAATTTGTAATCCCCTACACCCTTTTGACCTTGCCTTGATCCCCTGTCACCCATTTTAAGGAATACTATCTTATGCGAAACATCCTGTATAAAATAGCTTCAAGTTTTGGCTAGCAGATAGTGTTGGTAGTGATTAGCTCAGAGGAATAGAAATAATTTTCGGCTCAAAGTAGTCGCAGATTACAGGTAGACAAGTTAAATTTAATTCTTTCCATTTGAAATCATTTAGATCATCTAATACATTTGACATTTGATTTGATTCCTTGGATGAGAAATAAGTCCTTCAATAATTGAATGATGAGATGGACACCTCTAGCACTACTTATTTTTGTGTTAAGTAATTTCGGTAGGCCAATCTCACCCACATTTGAACTTGAGCTTACTTTTCATCCATGGATTTTATATTATACAAATTTTCAGGTCTCTACAACCCAAATGTGACTTAAACTTGAAAGTTACGGTAGAATAGTATAAAGTTGGTGAAGATTGTTCTGTTACCTACTTTTACAAATACAGTGTGTTGCAAAGTTATAGACGCACCATGCAATAGTGCGGTAACCCATCTCTGTAGCAAGAAAGAGAAAAATGTGTGATGACGAAACACATCTGCCTTCTTGTTATCGCTGACACCATCAACTTGCACTTGTGGAGTAATTCGTTAAAAAGTTGCAAAATGAGTGTTGCATTATTATAAACGCAATTAACTTTATTTATTTTAACAATAATGAGATTGCACGAAAATAAATAAATAATTTTTATTTATAATCAGGAGAACGGGTCGGGGCAGGATAGTGCGCAAGATAGGGAGGGAGTTTTTGTTTGAGGACTTCCCGGTACTTAGGTTATTCATACGATAAGAAGAAAAAGACCGATTCTACGGTTCCGTGATCCTTTAAGGGGTCCCATGCGGTCGAAATTATGCTTCAAAAATTTCATATTTTAAAATTCCGGGGATATCTCCGCAGATCCCTCCAATATCCGCACAGACCATCTAGACCGTCATTTGGATAATTTATTCAGATGACAAAGAACTTAACCTATTGCATGATGAGTCTATAACTTTGCAACGCACTGTATAATGCTAAGAAATCATGTTTTTTTTTGTAATGGGTATTCCATAAGGGGTGCTCGATCTTTGACATTCTACTATGGCAATACTAAAAATCTGTCATCAAAATTTTTGAGACATTTATTGTCAGTGCATTGTACCATTTCATCATGGATAAATACACAATTGAAGAACACGTGCAAATTATTAAAATTTATTATCAAAATAATGAATAAGTGCGAGGAACGTTACGTGCACTTCGTGAATTTTATGGTCGAAATAATCGTCCTATAGAAAACACAATTTGTTGTGTAGTGAATAAATTTGAATCAAATGGTACTACTGATTCCAAAGTGCCAGTGAGACAAAGAAATGTACGTAGTGAAGACAATATTGCTGCTGTTAGTGAAAGTGTACGTGAGAGCCCAAAATTATTAATTCCTTGCCGATCTCAGGAATTATGTATTTTTCAAACATCAACATGGCGTATTTTGCGTAAGGACTTGGATTAACATCCATCTAAGATTCAATTGACTCAAGAACTAAAGCCCAATGATCATGCATTGCGTCGCAGATTTGCTGATTGGGCTTTAGAGCAACTTGAAATTGATCCTCATTTCGGCAAAAAGATCATCTTCAGTGACGAATCACATTTCTGGTTGAATGGATTTGTTAACAACAGAATTGCAGAATTTTGGGATGAAAGCAATCCACAAAAAATTCAGCAATTGGCAATGCAACCAGAAAAATTAACTGTTTCGTGTGGTTTCTGGTCTATTTTTCTTCAAAAATTATGCAAAGACCACAGTTACTGTCAATGGAATTCGTTACAGAGCGATGCTCATTCAATTTTTGTTTCCAAAAATTGATGATATCAGTGCAGACGATAAGTGGCTTCAACAAGACGTTGCCACATGTCACACAGCTAATGAAACCATCAAATCGCTGTGGGGAAAAGTTTGTTGAATTCATTATTTCGAGAAATGGACCAGTCAATTGGCCCCCAAGAAAATCATGCGACTTAACACCGCTGGACTTTTTCTTATAGGATTATGTAAAGTCAATGTTTTATGCCCACTCACAAAAGTAACAAAGATACTTGGTACCTTACCTTAAATTCCAAACAAAATTGTCATCAAAACTACTGTATCATACGTTTGGGCATGCGTCATGAAATTTAATTCTAAGTTGATGTTGCTGACAACGGCTTTTGAATTTGTTGTTATTGTAGTTGTTGTATTTGTTGTTGTTGACTTAGTTGTTGTCATTTTTGTCATCTTTCACGTTTTCACAATTTTCGCGGTTAGCCCAGTGGTTCTTCAACTTTCCCTGTAGTTCGATATTATACGGAATTATAGCTGCTTAATGAGCAAAAACTCGATAACTCAATCAAATTTCAACCGATTTTAGTTAGGAAAAGCTCAATAGACGCGGAATTGAATTTTTCTATTAGTGATATGAGCAGAAAAAAACATGTAAGCCATTAAATTGTTGTCAAAGTTGAAAAAGTGTGTAAAAACTGGTAAATTTCGAAATGTTTTCGACTGTAACTTCGTGACTTTTCATCGCAACGGAATAAGGCACATATGATTAGAAAGGCCTATCTCTCTTCTTTCATATACCACAAAAAAATTCGACATCGAATAAAAAATGGCGGAATTAAAAATTATTATATACATGGACCTACCGAATAACGGTTTTTTTTGTCTAAAATGAGATTTTGAGGGTGTGTGAGAAATTTCTAGTATGCCACTACTTTTAGTTCCACTAAACCTACAACTTACACTATATCTTGTCAAAAATATATCGAGTTTATATTTTTTTGTAACACAGTGTTATTAAATAGCAAAAAATTGTATACGAACTTTGAGTTTCGCTAGCTTTGTCTGTTTTTAGTTTTCTTACTTCTACTTACCTTTGCGATAATAATCGCAGTGCATCACAATACTTTAGATACCGGACTAAAAAAAAACATTATAATTCAATTATTCTAATTTCTAAGCGCATTGCAACAGCTGGCTTTGCTATTTAAATCAAAACGATCCTGAACACACATCAAAACGAAAATTCTTACGGAAGCTGTAAAATTTACAAAATCTGAGAAACTAAAAAAAAAAAAAATTTTTTTTAGAGAGAACATGTCTTTAGAATGCATTTCATTCCAATGCGCATCTGTCATAATAACACCAAGATTCATTTTCTATAGGTTTCCTCTCTCTAATGATATAATCAAGTACAGTTGAAGCGTAAATCGTTGTATTAACTATAGCTAGGCTATAGGCGCAAGTGATTAAAATTCGACCAAATTGTAAAGTCCCTCGCGCATCCAAAACAAACATGTGTTCATCATCGGATGTCACTCAAATCATACAGAAATAACTCACAATTGACATCGGTCCTAGACCGACGTTGTGTATAAGCGGAAAGGAGACCTGAATGATGATTATCCGCCAAAAATAGCCACGTGAGCAGCACAAACACTATTCTGATATTAGATTAATGAATCGATGAGACATAAGCCTGCAGTTGGTGGTGTATATGGATTGCGCTAGATGTAGATTGTAGATTATATTGTAGGTTAGATGCCTTGCCTGCCCCATCAATTGTCGTCGGCGAAAAAACAGATCTAAGGCTATATGTATGCTATACGATACCACACCATGTTAAGAACATCCGTGCGATGAAGTTTTTTTTCATTATTTTTTTTTTTTTTTTTTTTTACATAGATTTCACCTAATCAATCAACTTGTCTCTGCTTGGTAGACAGAAATCATTTACTGAAAAGAATATACAGTTTCTCTTAATTAATGAAATTCTAATTTTTGAAAGATGCCTTGGAAAAAACTGTCATTGGTTTTCAGAGGTTTGTAATTGTTTTTAGTTAGTTTTTTTTTTCTTATTTTTTATTTTTTAGTTTTTTTTTTTTTATAAATAACATTAGTGAAATAAAGAAGGCTACATGCGAGGTTGTCGAATTTGATCTTGTCCGATATATGTTCCGATGCTACTATTTGTGTCAACACGATGCTTACGCTGTGTTTTGATGAAATCGAATTGGGTTTTTGGTTTTTCTTTTCTTTTTTTTTTTTAAAGGCAATTACAGCCACTAAAGTAAAGTGCAAAGAGGGTTTCCAAAAACTATTTGAGGATTTCTTAACACGATGACTGCCACCGTACTTTTCATTTATATTTGATTAGTATACAGGGTGTCCCGTAAGTGGTGTGAAACCCGAAGGCTGTGGATGGGTCATACATAGACGAGCAAAAAATTCTATGGATGGGGATTGGGGAATCCGAGATAACAGGACTTAAAGCTATATCGGAAACCGTTAGGATTCCCCCCCCCTATGACCTATCCGTAGCCCTCCGCCTTTACACCATTTACGGAATACCCTGCATAATCTAATAAATAAAAATGAATTGCGTTCGTTGGTAATCGCATCACTTGAGAGACCGATTTGGTAATTTTTTTTTTTTTAATGTTCATAATAGTCCGAATAAGTTTCTTAGGGAAAAAGTTGGAATCCGTAACCCTTTCTTGGTGTTGCCATTCAAAACTTTGGATTTTCACTATACGTCGACGTGGAGAGCTCAAATTGTTTAAATGTCGTTTTTAAAAAAAAAATTTAAATTTAAGTTGAAAAATGGGACCAATCGAGCAACTGTTTCGTAGAGTTGCCATACAAAAATTTCGTTTTTAGCCATATATTTGGGCACTGCCTGACAACGCATCGGCGTAGAGAGCTGCACTCTCCCACACATATGAACGTATGCACACGCTAACACACGCTCATACACACGTACATCCAGACACAGAGTGAAACCCTAAAATACGGAATCGCGCGATCTAGTCAGATGATAGCTTAGATATTATGCATCTCTAACCACCTCACCCCTTTCAGCTCCCACTCTCACCCATCTAGGCATCTATATTATCGCCGGCGGGCTCTCCCTAGTTAATAATAATTCAGAGCTACTATCCCTTGTTTCCTTTGTTTTACTATGTTGGGAGTCGGTGGCGGTGGTGTCTATTATTATATTATAAAATAGGGAGGTGGAAGCCAGAGAGCGGGCTAATGGTTCTTTTGTCGTCCACATCTGATCTTTATTGAAAAGGTCATTACCTCATTGGGGTCAGTTTTACAGACGTCTGATAAGGTTCAAAGCCCTTTGTCCAGTCATTGGAGTCTTTGGCGAGCAAGACCTGCGAATTCGCAGTGCACGTGCTATGCAGATTTTACCTCTTCACAAAATCTGCAGTTATCGTTTATGCTTTTGTCATCATTTTTCCTGCTCTCGGTGCATTTTTGTAAATCCGTAGAAAAGTTCAGGTCTGGTAAAAAAGAGATTCCGTTACTTTCCTGGGTAGGTAGTCAACGGTTTCATTACTTTCTTACACCTCGTGCTCTGGCATCCATTTAAATGTGACTTTATTCTTCTCTGACAGTAGATCTAGGACAACATCTCATCAGTCCCAAGCTAGCTTTGAAGTGAAGGTATTTTTAGTTAATATTTGAAACTTTATTTACTATTGCTATGAAAACATGTATCACATTTCAGTTCTCTACGTTCTCTGCGTTCCCGGGAGCGCGCAAATATATAGTGAAAAACGAAATTTTTGTATGTCAACGCTACGAACTTAAATTTCCTTCTTTTTTTCAAAAAGCCCGCGTAAAAATTTTCAGCACTCTAAGTCATCGTGAGAACGTACACACAGACGGACAGACGAACGGACGGACGTACAGACGGACAAGCAAAAATCAAAATAACTTTGAATATTATGCGTGGGTGTCCGACACATTTTGCTCTATTAGCATTATTTCTGTGCATTACAAACGGTATGACCCTATGATTTCATCTACGGTATAAAAATGGAAAGAATTGAAAACATAAAAAAAAATGGAAAAATTGAGATAAATAGAAAAAAAATTGGAAAGAGTTGATTATCTATCTAACAAATTTTATATCATCATCATAAAATGTAACTTTCAGAATTTACAGGATGATCTATAAAAACATACCCAAATATTTGTAAATCTCGTTATCTCGGAAGCCGTTAAGATCTCTTTCCGCCTCCCCATACAATTTTTTGCTTGCCTAAGTATGACCTATCCATAACCTTCGGGTGTAACACCACACCACAGACGGTACACGCTGTATATTTGGAATGGATTTCTGTTTGAAATACAGTTGAGTAGGATCCCAGTGCCTTGTGTAACTTATATCTCGGTCCACATACTTCTACACCCACCATCTCTGCGTTTTTAAATACGTCTGTGTACCAGACTAGTGATTTGCGTAGGAAATTCGGTTCACTATGTACTTCCAGCTTTGGTGGTTTTCTATAACCACTTCAAGGCGGCGCCAAAATTTAAAAGTCTGCATTTTGTCTATAAAATTGAAGGTTATTGAGTCCTTTTAAAAATCTACAAGAATTTTTTTATGCTCCGACTAAGTCCTCAGGCTTTCTGGAGCACCATAGTACTAGCTGCAGCTTCCTTTCTAATGAAAATATGTTGTGGAGATAAGCCCAGCATCAGTTCTAAGACTGATTTGGGACAAGTCCTCACAGACTCTGTCTTTTTTTCGGTAGTGTTTAGTAGTTTATTGTTTGCCTCGGAAATCCATTCAAAATTAGGGACATATTGCTCGAATATTTCAATTGTCGCTTGTAGATGGTAAAAAGTTTCAATTAATTTTTTCGAATTCAGTTGTTTTGCCTCATTATTAGATTGATTGTCTTTCAGTCTTTGTTTTTTGAATTCCACTAAATCCTCATCAGTCAATTTGAATTTTTGCAATGAGAAATCTTGCTACCATATGATTGGGTGAGCCTATCATCGAACTTCTATGGTAGGTGATCAGAGTAATCAGTAATGACATGATAATTTTAAATATCAATTCCTTGGATCACCAGTGCAATGTCGTATGTCTTTCAGTTTTTTATCGCTAGTTCCATGGCTATCTTTGGCTCAGATATGGAAAAATTTGAATCCGTTTAAAAGACTGGCACTTTTGATCTTGCAGCTTACGGTAGTTCTCAGTACATCGAAAAATGTTCGATGCTGTGATCCTTGTAAGGGTTTTTACCATCAAATACAACGCATCTGTAGCCTTGTTGATAAACCTTTGCGTAAAATATTTCATTTATCGTATTCAAAAGATTTTTTCTAAGTGAATAGAAACTCTTTCGTGTTCATCATCAGCGATCGCCCACACAGATTCTGTTTTGATAGATCAATAGACGATCTTATGTCATATCATAACGAACGCTGGAACTTTGAGGGATTCTTCTTCCTAACATTCTGAAAAAAGTCAAAGTATTTGGTTTGGACTCTGTTCTGCTATCTTGGGTAGAAACTTTGCACAATATGTCTTGTCTTAAATGCCATATTACCTCTTACTCCCATAATATCAATTTAGACGTATTTCATTATTCGTTTGAATTCCCTGGGAGCTAAACGTATTATATCAACAAACGATGACACGAACAATTGGTCGTATGGGAAAAGCGAATCACATTGAACCCATTTCGTTTGATAGAATATGAAACACAAATTCACCCTTTTTGAACATTCTTGTCATTGATATTTTGAAAAATCTTAGTTGAACTATATCTTTCTACTACAAAAAACGTATTCTAGTCTCTTCAGCGATCCTTACTACTTCTCTCTTTGGAAGACTTTAGTCATTTATAAGACCCACATCAAGCCAAGACTTGAATATAATTCTTACATTTATGTAGGGACAAGATGCCTTGTACCATCTGCGGTAAGAAACGTAAAAAAAAAGCTTTTAGATACATAGGCGATGTGACGATAGCTTTTGCCATTAACACCCCAAACATAGTTTTCAATATATCTCAATGCCTTATAATACCACTATTTCCATGGATACTGTTCCAAAGAAATATCGTACACATCACAAATCACTTCCGTTGCAAACAATGCTCATCACTCAAACCAATTCCAATCATACTATAAAATATCGTAATTCCTTACTAACCCTAAATGGTACAGATATGGAAGAGTTTACCATATGTTGTTTTTCCTCATTCACGCTACCTGGGGTATTTAAATGGGCTTCACTCACTCTTTTTATTTTCCCTATCTAAGTTGGGCATATCGTAATTGAGAGTTTTGTCATGAAATAAATTCATAGCGAATATAGTCAATATGAAACTGACCGAGTTTGCTGCCAAATCCGCAGCTCGAGAACTAAGTGGGAAAAAACTCTTTTACAAACGAACAAAGCAAAAGCAGGCGTTTCGTATCAGCAGAAACCGTATACTCATCAGTATGGCTTGGTTTGTTTTGACTTTTTCGTTTGTAAAAGATTTTTTTTCCATATCATAATTGAATATTCACAAAGTATATAAAATCAAAAGTTTAGTTGCTTTAATCTAGTGAGACAGATATGTCATCTTGATTCGAAACCGAATCCTTAGATCTCTGTAATAAAATGTTCTAAAAATCACAAATATCGCAAATATCGTTCATACATTTTGAGTTAGTTGAAAATAGATTTCATATGAAAATTTAAGGTAAAAAATTGATACAAACATTAAAATATAAACGAAGCCTTCGCTTCAATCTACAACTTCCGTTCAAAAGATTCTTATTAAAATGCCCTCAACCATGAACACCTTGTGACACAAAGGTTAAATACCTCATGCTTGTTTATGTGACCACAATTTTGTGACAATAAAACCACAACTGTGGCATCAATTGTTGATTTGCCTAAATCCATTGAATCAAGATCTCACCCAAAAGCATAGCACACCACCAAGGTACTACAAAGACTCATCTCGGTCTTTGGTTGATGATCCTTAGATAAAAAGTCACACAGACGGCATCTGATTAATGCATCTACTTCGTGTTAAAATTTCACAAAAAACTACTTACTTGGCCATCGCATATACACGACACAACAACGATCTGGTACAGCCAGAAAGTACGAGAGATGCCATGGGGACATAAATTTATTTTTAGCATACATCTTCTTCGGTGTCATAAGAAGATGATTGAATTCATATGTAAATGAAAAGTCGCCTGTTTGACTTTGAATCTCGTTCGGAGTTGAAGCGTGTATTGAAATTCAAAACACTTCTGATTCAGACTTTTAGAGCCTCCTATATAGCCATATAGCCTAGTCGGGGCCGAATTCGAACCAATTGTATATGGATGGATGGATGTATGTAGAAAGTCTTGGACTCGTTCCTATTGAAGTCATATACACGGGTACAAATGGCTAAAACGTTGAAGTGCAAGAAGAAGGCAATGAAAGATGACGAGGACGTGATATATTTCGAGCTAAAATGACTGAATAATCTTAAATACGCGAGCAATTAAAACATCGTACAAGAAGCCGTCAAAGAACATTTATAACACTTATTTGAGGGCACCGACGACACTCCAGGGAATTCGATTTAGCACCGCACTCTTCCCATACATACATATGTAAGTATACTACCTATTTTGTTTCGATAATCACTGGTACGTCGACTCCGCCAACTTGTATACATACATGGCTTAAAAATATGTTAATTTTTCATTTGGTCCATCACACGACATCTGATCTGGTAAGATTTAAGTCGAAGTCAATATAGTTGATATCGAAGAACGATTGAAAATAATTTTGGATGAATCGTGGTTGCATGCTATGCATTTTGCCTTCAGAAGTAAATAATTGCATCTTGTCAAGTACTTTGCGATGCGATCCTCTCCATCCAGACTCTCGTCTCCTGAATCCCGATTTGAATAGCCCGCCCCGCTCGCCCGCCGCCATAACATTTAGCCTGTTCGCCAGACTAGGCCGTAGGAACATTTAAAAAATTTTGGGGTTTTTTTGTTTTTGTTTTTTTTTTTGCGTTTGTATATGCAGTGCTTCTTCGTCGTACTCAAAATATTTTGATTACATTAATTTCATGTGCGTGCGTGCCGCCGGTTTGTGTTATTTTTTGCTTCAATCAACGTGTCGATCATCCATTTGATTGATTCCCCGGGCTAATCGGCTGATTTATTCCAAAAACTTCTTATTTCTCGGCGAATGCAATAAATACGATTTTGTTTAGTTGAAAAGTTCTTTGAAGACCCAAATGCCCATCATTTTGGCAATGAGTAAGGAAACTGAGGAGACTTTTGTAATTTTTGTTTTTTTTGTATTTTTTTGTTTTTATATGTAGTGTACGTAGTGTTGCCACTTGCAAGTAATTATATTTTTAATTCATAAAACATTATAAAGGGTATTTTTGAATAGAATTTCATTATTTGAGGATTTATGTCGAGGTGTACTAAGAAATCATCATATACCTACCACAAAAGGTTTTGTCCCAAAATGTTGCTGGCAAGAAAATTACAGGGTGATTTAAAGGTAAAATTACACAGTAAAAAACTTCGCTGTGAAAATAGCATCAATTCGGTGTTAAATAATGTCCAACAATTTGGGTAATTTAATTTGTTATCCAATCGGATTTCTCCGTTCGGGGTTACAATATTCATCCATTTAGTTTTACTAGTTGTATACTTGTCACATAAAGAATATAATCAACAAAACATCGATTTTTCTTATTTTATTCTATATTTACGATATTCTTCAAAATGATATTTCTATTGTAATTGTAGTTAAAGGATATCTCATCTCAACTATATTAGATTCATTCTTATAAATATGTGGCGACGTGTCAATATCATGTCACCACCGTTCTGAACGCATGGCCAATCAACATGTAAATCGGGTAATTTTACCTGTCTAAAGTCCCAGCTATTATTAAGGTTGGAGCAGAATGTGCAGCGCGTAGTATATACCTGTAGCTGCGGCTTAGCACTTAACCCCATCTGTAGCGCTACGTCATTCTGACCGAATAGAATGGTGTAGCACATAGCTTATTTTGAGGCTGCGTGTCAAATTGACAGGACATTTTTATTTGAAGTGCGAATATATGAAGTGAGAATACAATACGATTTACTATTGGCAATAGTTGAAAATGGTCTGATTAAATCATCAATTCGACGTCCAATAAGTGCTGAATGTCGCCTGGCGGTAACCTTAGCGTAAGCATACTAGGTGCACGTTGGCGCATTTTGACTGCATACATTGAATTTCATCCTAAAAACGCTAATAAAGTTCTTCTGGCTTGAGTAGTTTTACATAACTTTGTAAAAATCAGTTTGGAAAGTGTTCATCATATCCGTAGCACACATAACAGCACGCGCGAGGCCTTAGCAGTCCGACAAAGATTGACGGACTATTTCTTAATAAAGTAGTGCAGATGTACAATATCTCTCTTTAGGAACGCAGAACTAAAAATCAAAATAGTAAATGAAAATTTTCCGATTTGTAAAATTTAAAAAAATAAAACTATGCTCTTAATTCAATAAATTTTTATTCAAATAATTTTTCTTCTTCTTCGCTCAAAATTTTCAGCATTTCATTTTCAATTAATTTTTTTTGAATAATGGAAATCTTTTAAGTTTATTTCCATCTTTCGCATTCATCTGCTTCCTGTCCAGAAGTCTCCCGTTTAGAAACCTCTCTGGAAAAAGAATCACTCAGCACTTTCCACTTCTTCTTGCATTCTTCAGCTGTATATGACAAAAATTTTAATTTCATACTCTTGGTCTGCCATCTCGTTTTCTTCTTTTTATAATAGAACTTACCATTAAGTCCAATTTCTACCCGAACTTTCACCCAAATTTCGGCTTTTTTCTTCCTATTCTTATATTCCGGTTGTTTTAAGTTCCACAGAACCTCATAGTTTTTCATTATTTCAATTAAATTCTCTGCATCTATCATTTCAATTAAATTAAAGTATACACGACTTTCCAGCAATGACAAACTTCAAATGACTTTCAAATATACATCTGTCATCGATGCAGCGCTTGTAGCTGTAGCGTAAAGTAAGAAAGTTCGAACTTTGCGCTACAGCTACAGTAGCAGCTGCAGCTAATTCTGCGTATTCTGTTGGCACTTTAGACCACCCGTGGAACGAACTTTGACAGCTTGTGGTACTACAATGAGCTACGCGCTACAACTGCACATTCTGTTCCGACCTTTACTTCATTGAGCGTAGAAAGCGCTATTTAAGTAGCCATGATTTTGTTCGAAATACTTTTTAGAAAACAAATAAATGATTCGCTTGTCAGAAGCCAATAGAAACAGAAGTAAGAAAAAGTTTGTAATTATAACGTTTTTTGTGAAAAAGAAAAAAATAATCTCTCACTGCAGAGAAAATAAGAAGCTTTCCAAATAAAACAAGTGAAAAAGCTAGAATTGGTCTAAGACCAATTCTTATGATACCCTAGATGAATGTCGGTATGAAATTTGGTATGGTCACCCATTTGAGCAATTTTGATTTTTTGCATTGGTTTCTCACTTATATTTCTAGAACGGCTAGTCGGACAGAAAAAATGATTATAACCAATTTTATAGGATTTCTTATTCTGAAGAAGCTTTTAGTACAATAAAAATGTCTAGGACTGATCGTTTTCAAAGTATATGTAAAAAACGAAATTATTATATGGCAACACCAAGAATGGGTTGCCCGATTTAGCCCATTTTTGACATTTTATTTTCTATTAGTATGAAAACACAGTGTACCAAATTTCAGCTTTCTATGTCTCAGGTAGTGTCCAAATATATCCTGGAAAACGAAATTTTTGTATGGCAACCCCACGAAGGAGTTGCCCGATTTGTCTCATTTTCGAACTTAATTTTACTTTTTTTTTAATGTCCGTGTACACAATTTCAGCTTTCTAGGTGAACGCGTTCTCGAGTTATCGTGCGCACAGACAGACAGACAGACAGACAGCCAGACGGACGGACGGACATGCAAAAATCAAAATAACTTTTAATATTATGCGTGGGTGTCCAATTCATTTTGCTCTACCATCATTATTTCGAGGTGTTACAAACGGAATGACAAACTTAGTATACCCCTATAGATTTCATCTAGGGTATAAAAAGCAGGGAATACCATTCAAGATACCGGTTTTTATTTAGACTGCTCCCTACAGGCGCTTATGTTCATGCTTCAGCTTGACTTAATATACCAGGGGTACCGCCCCATCATTATCATTCCACAGCAGTTACGGAATACTATCGCATACGGAAGTTCCTATTATCTGTACCGAAGATCTGGACCGCTCGACCGCACAACAGAAATAAAGGAAACGCTTTCATCAGATCGACATAGAGTCGGCTGGTGTATTCTTGTTACATTCATCCTGCGGATATAAGTCCTCAGTAGTGTGTGTGAAGTAAGTAGCTAAGATCGTCGTAGTTCGACAACTAAAAGAAGACACATTGTTTTGCATCAAAGAAAGCTCGTGTGCTAGCTGTCGTGCCAGCATTTCCTTTTGTTTTTTTTTTGTTTTTTTTTTTGTTTTTCTTACAGGACTGTCTAACCTTATCCTGTGTTTGTACCGCTCTGGTTAAAATAATAAGCGGCTCAGATAGGACAACCTAAGAGTCTCATGCCCCAGGACATTTCACTTGGCTAGTATCTACCAATCAGAGAAATCTAATTTCTCTACAACTTATTGGGTTGTGGACCTCGTGCAGACGACTGCCTAACTCCAGACTTACAGTGTGGCTGAACCATACTGTCCTACTTTCCTAATTCGAAGCTTTTACCTTAAGACGGTTATCTCGCATCAAGAACTGAGGTCTCAGCTCTTTCTACTCCAGTCGATCTGGCACATTGCAGTGGTGCTGTCAACCCATCATGAAATATCTGGTGATGCCCTGGTATCACTAACTAGGGTACCACCAAAAATATGCAAATATCAAACAGGTGGTGCAGACATTTAACACCATTTCAGATTTCCATTTCCAGAATAGGCGTTAATATCAATCTCAAGACTTGTTCATAATTATAGAAGTCAAAAGTCACCCGCAATATAATTTGTATATTATATAGTTAAAAAAATAAACGAGTTAATAAATAATTTCACTATACACAGCAATTACATTCAACAATGATGGTTCATACCTACATATATAGTAGCAGAAAAAACCGCCTCGAGTTTGAGAATCATAAAAAATGTTCTGATTCTAAACCAAAAGCATTTGAATTTTGATAGATATTTCAACAAAAAACGGCTTAATTAATTGACTAAGAAACATCGATCAAAACAATAAGAAAAATATAAAATTTAAAAATTTTAAGAACTTTTTATTTTTAACAATTCTAAATCAAATCATAAACAAAAGAGGGAAAAACAACCGCCTCGTCCGAGATTTGAAGCTGGGACGCTCCGCTTTCTGGGGGCAACTATTTTCTTACCACTGAGCTAACGAGACAGGTGTTTTTCCCTGTTGTATTTCTTAATTTGTAACTAGCCTACTAAGCCACGTTTTGCTTTCAACTTTATTTATTTTTCCCGGGCTGGAATCGACCCACAGAATCGTTCAAAGATGAAAAATAAAATAAAAATAAAAAGTTCTCAAAATTCTTCTATTTTCCGTCTTTGACCTATTCTAGATTCTAACGAGTGTGAGTTCAATTTCCGTCCGGGAAAAATAAATATAAAATTTAATTGAAATAAATTATTAATTGAAAACACTTTTAACTATTTACCTTTTTATTTAAAAAATATCTTATATACGAGTGCGAAGTCGGACTGGTACTACGGGCGATCGGGCGCTAGCCCGATGGCCCTGTGATCTTTGAGCCGGTTCTCTCCACGTTAACGCGACCACACGTATTTACCACGTACTCTGGACGAATGTTGCGGCTGCGGTGGGAGGAGAGCTATGAAATTGAATTGAAATTGAAGAAGTACTTTCATTACGTAACCTAAAAACCTGATATAATAATGCTAATTGGCCCACGGCAACGAGTCCATCTGGGCAAAGGAGAGTTTTGAGTTAAAAATACTCATAAATGTCCCACAACTTATAAACACTGATAGGACGCGGAGCCAAGTGGTGTTGTCAAGATAGCATTATACAGGATGTTTCCTCCATGGTGGTCCATAGAGCGGGAGTTGATAGTACTCACATAGACGAATAAAAAATTGGGGGGGGGGGGGTCCACACCAAGCGTTTGGGAGATATAGGGTGATTAAGAAATTATGCTAGGTTTTCACAAAATAGCATGTATCTTAAAAAAGTACACGTATCAAGCTGATTGTATGTAAAACTTTATGGCCTTTCCAAAGACTACCCAACCAGTCTCCCCCCGTACTCCTCTCAGGAGTTTTGTGGTCTAAACGAAAATTTCGGATCTTCTTACCTTTTTTTTAATTTGATCTCTATTTTTTTTTACAAAAAGCTCGTTAACAAAAGTTTTTTTATAAAAACTATAAACTGTAGACACTTCTTTTTAATTTGACCTATTACACCCTATGTCCTAATTGTAGCCGTTAAACTCATAACCTATTCAGGTCATACCAAAATTAGACGATATATTTTTTAAATTACGTGTTTTCAGTCACTAAGGGAACAAATTATCTTTGAGAATAAGTTGAGAATAGGTGTGAGAATAGGTTAAGAGCTAATAACTCCTTAACGGCTGCAAATAGGTCAAATTAAACAGAAGAGTCTACAGTTTGCAGTTTTCATGAAAAAAAGTTATGTTAACAAGCATTTTACAAAAAAAATAGAGGTCAAACTAGAAAATAGTTAAGAAAATCCAAAATTTTTAATTTAGACCAAAATAACTCCTGATCGGTAGAAGTACGGGGCTTGTTGAACAGTCGTTTGAAAGGCCATGAAGTTCTGCATACAATGAGCTATTGATAGTGATCTGTCACCCTGTACTTTCTAAAATACAGGGTGTTTTGTGAAAGACTAGCATAAGTTCTTAATCACCCTGTGTCTCCCAAATGTTGGTGTGCGGGGTCCCGCCATACAATATTTTGTTCGGATATGTGAGTACTATCACCTCCCGCTCTATCGACCACCATGGAGGAAACACCCTGTATATGGTAAATTTGGCATTCTCGTGGCTTCAAAAGCATTCACTTTTTTGTAAAGCATTTTATATTATTTTTTGTATCATATCATTTTTAATTCGAAGAACGCACGGAAAATGTGTTTTTTATCAGGAGGGTTCATCAAGGCTTTCCAAGGTTTGCTATTCCTATGTGTACTTTCAAAACAAATTCGAAATTCGAAATCTTCGACCGAAAAACTTTTTCAGCCGATATAACGTAAAAGCTATGTTTTTCTAAAAAATCTGAAATAAATAAACTATTTTCTCTGTAAAATTCTTAGATTGTCCTATTTCCATGGATTTCATTAATCATTGGAGCAAAAATATTGTTTTAAAGTGGAATAAATTGAGTTTTTCGGTTTACATTTTTCGATTCTTGTTTTTGATGTGAAAGCGCCTTTACAAACAATCTGAAATTTTCCACATTTGGTGAAGTAGTGGCATTGTTTTTATTACTATATTGGGCCATGTAAGTAAGTGAAGGGGTTAAGGGTTCACTCCTTTCCTCAGTTCCTTCACGCAGAACCATAACAACTCGTTTTGGCGTCTGAAACAAACGTATGAACTTGCGACCCTGATCCATAAAACCATAACCTTATTTAACTTTAACTATTCTGACATGGTCTATCAATTGAATGAGCAAAGTTGGGCAACAATTGATCACGAAAAGAATAGTAAATAATATTTTTTGCACATAAAATTATTCGTTGATATTAATTTTTTGTGAGTAAATTACATTGAGCGGAATCAGTTTCATAGAAATATTTGCAAGATTTTATAGCTGGACTTTTTGAGCCTTTTTCGCCGCCATTCACTGATATCATTGTTACTGAATTCACTAATTTAAGTTTTTTTTAATCTGATTGCCATCGTAGCCTACGACTAGAATATAAAGGATAAATAATAGAAACATCCATGACAAGAACATACAAGTTGTTCGTAAAGTCTGGCACACAATTTAATAATTTTATAGCTGGGATCGGGATATTCAAACAAAGAAGGGTAGAAAGTACTTCGTACTATTTTCACTTCTCATCTCACAGTACCTTTTTATGTTCAGCTTCAGTATTTCCACTAATTAAAGAACTGTGAAATACCAAATTGGATGAATGGATTGCGAAGGCTCTAAGAGCTTTGATCTCTCTGTCCTTAAGGCAAGGATTATCTAATAAGAAGATAGGAAGCAGTAGAGCAAAATTGGAAATTTTTGGTGTTTTTTAGGATGAAACAAGTAATTTCATATACTTTCGTCTTTTGCATGAATGGGGGAAAAGATCTTGGCTATATGCACTATTCAAATCCAAATTCAAAGTTTATTTATTACCAACCCCGGCTTATGCGCCACGCAGACTAGCGTTGGGTATAGCGACTATTGTTGTGCACCTGAGACAACGAGTTGAAAACAAAAATCGAGAGAACGTAGGATTACCCCAACGACAAAATCTTATAGAATTCCTCAAAATCCTATCAAACTATTCATAATAATGTACATCAGGTCACACTACCTCCCACTTTTAAGAAAAAGATAAATTTCGCTTTGGCCCAAATGCTGAAACGAGATGTAAAGTTCCTCTCAAATAAAATTCTCATTTTTCCCGAAAATATCAGAGAAGCCAGCATGAGTTTCTCCCACTTAATCTCTTCATAGCAAAACGAATGTAAACAGAAGCACGTGCTGTTCAAATATCATAGGATTACAGCAACAACATGTGTCCATTTACAGCAACAAGATGTGACCAAACATTGGCAATATTTCATGAAAACAGGTTTTCACAAAAGCGCGGGAACATTTTATGAGAGTAAAACGTGAAACTCCGCTCCTTCTCATTTATTTACGAAAATGAAATATTTGCCATTCTGTTTCGTTGCATGCAAATTGCGCTTTCACATTTTTAAAGAGAGTTTTATTTTTTTTTTATTTCTTTCTTCCTTTTCTTGCCGTGTACATTTTAAATGTAAAACACTCGGAAATCTAGCCTGCTTCTTAACTTATTATTAAGTTAACAAGGTGTAGCTTTCAGTTGAACTTTTTATCTAGTATGATGCCTAGGTATTTTACCCTGTCCTTTAGCTCCAAGCGTTAGGAGCGAATAAAGGGCACGTTCAAACTGGGAATGTTCCTTTTCTTACTAAAAAGGCATGAATCGGTTTTCAATGAATTGACGCACAGTCCGAAGTCCGCAGCACAGTCTATGACTAGTCGGATCGCGTTTTGGACCAGTGTCGAGTTCAAACTCATAACTATCGGTGACTAAAATCACCAGGTCGTCTACATAACAAGCAAGAGATCATCCATAATGAGTACCCATAATACATGTGATAAGGTACCGCCTTGAGGGGTACCTTATGAACTCTTTTCACTACACACTTACCGCGCAAAATCAGGAAAGATAGTTCTATTGTTCAACATGTATTTTCTTCATGCCTTGTTTGCATTTCAATCTTATGTACTACTTCGTACGATTTTCACTTCTCTTTTTTATGTTCAGCTTCGCCTAATTGAAGAATTGTGAAACCAAATTAGATAAACTGAATAAAATTTAATTTTCATAAATTTCAAATTTCTAAATAATATTGCCTAACGGTTCACTCACGGTCTGCGCTTTCACTCATTTCTAAGGCAAATGAAGGATTTATAAGAAAAATATAAAGTTCATTCAAAATAACAAATGCTTACGACAGGACTCTTCCTGATGAAAGCATCAACATTAATATTTGCTTTGTATTTTCCTAAACTGGTATAATGGATAGTTCTATGATTGAATGTTTTGTTAAGGGATTCTGAAGAAAACAGAAAATTAACTAAAAATCTATGGATGATGTAATACTCGAACTATAGCCCATGAGGAAAGAATTTTAAGCACGATGTTTATAAATATCTTAGATAAGCTGTTCTATAGGCGAAGACCCTTTATATAAAAATATAAATTTGATTGGTATACAAATTTTACCATTCCGAACAAGAATTTAATCGTTTTCAATTAATATTAATTTTATATTATTTTCTGTCAAAAATTAACTTAACTTTCTCTTAAAATCAATATTTTTTTTTTTTAGGAACACCAATTAATCGACTACCTATTATGGCGAAATCAGTATTGGACCTATATGAATTGTATAATTTAGTCATTGCACGGGGTGGCCTCGTCGATGTGATAAACAAAAAATTATGGCAGGAAATTATTAAAGGATTACATCTTCCATCAAGTATAACAAGTGCAGCATTCACCTTAAGGACACAGTAAGTATTTTTATGCTCATTATTTTAAAATTTTTACTGCCAGTGTGTGACCATTATTTTCTTGCATAAAAAAAGAATAGATTTAAGCTTTTTTTTAATTTCAATTATTTAATTCAAGTGTTCAACATTTTTTAATCTTATAAAATGCCCAAATTACTTGTAGCCGACAGACCTTTTCTGTATTATATAAAATGTCCTCTTTGAAGATGCACTAATTTCATCATCAATGTCTAGGTTAGATTAGGATAGGTAAGAGGAGTGCCGCTGGAAGTAACTAGCCTGCTTCGCTTAGATCTCTAGTGGGTCTATTGTGCCCCTTGACCTTTTGTGATAACCTTTGAAGCTGTCGTAGATCCATCCAACTTTCCTTAGGAATCTCAGGATACATCTGAACTCTTTACTTTGCAGCTTCCCCGGACTTGAAAACAAGTGGCTAGCTATTTGCCTACCTTTTTTATTCATCAGAGCGGGGCAGTCGCAAGGTACGTTTTGGACGGATTCGGAGGAATGCTTACAATTCCTGCAGAAATCGTTCGCCGCTATTCCCAATCTTCTAGCATGGTCTCCTATGGCCCAATGACCCCTACTAGATTCTTGGTATTTGTTCTACTGCCATTAGGATATATAAAACCAAAGTCCATCGGGAAAACTTCAATGCTCTACAGCCCTCCCACGAGTTAGGCGGCGGCTGTTAATATTACGTAAAAAAAATTTAACGCTGAGGCTCCTCAAATCTACAAATTACCGTTAATCGAAATAAAATATAGCTTATAAAACCCATGTATACAATTACCAAAGTGAGTTCTCAGTTTTTGTTTTTGGGCTTACATATCCTGAGCTTACACCTGCGACTTATTGCAATTCCTGAAATTTTTTTCTTTTTAATTAATATGCTCCCATTTATATCCCCGCACCATCCTCGCCCCTTTTGTTCTATCTATCATTTTCGTCCCGAGTCCCGACTTTTTTGATACCACGTATTATTACCTACCCTCCCACATCCCTCAAAAATTATTCTTATAAAAAACAAATTTCAATTTATCGATTATATAAAAAAGTTCAACGTCTACAACAAAAAGTGATACCCTTTATCATCCCCGGAATTTGGCACTATTTCACACTACTCACGTTTTCCGCAACTCCCCAAATTCGCATCTCTCCTTCCCTTCCAAATCTCTGCTACAGAATCCGGCCCCTAGAGACCTCGTGATGGTTCTAAGGGAACGATGCAACCGTAATCTCTACAATTTTGGTGAGTTCAGAATCATTGTCCTATTGATATGTCAAAACCATTGGGCCCCTCCCCCCCTCTTCTATTATAGATTGAAAGTTTATTATCTGGTCGGTAGTAAATGGGATTTTATCTGAACTTCATTTTTATACATGGCGGTGTGCCCCAGAGCTCTGTTTTCTGTCCTTCTCTCTTTTTAATTTTCGTTAATTACCTATTTGCTTTTCATTAATAGTTTTGGTTTTGTCAGTACCTTAGATTTTGTTCATTCCTTCGACACTCATTTGGGCTTCAGAGGAAATGCCGTATTATGTTAATCGAGATTGTGTGATTAAATTATTGAATAATATGTGCATGATTGAGTTTTGGGGTAAAGCGAATCGCGTTTCTTTTGATTGAGCATTGATTTCCGATACACAGTTGACATTAATATTTCCAAAAAGTTGATTTGGACAACATCTTCTCTGTTGCCAAAGCAGCATCAAAATATCTTGAATCTTGTATTTCTGAAAAAGTGTAAAAAGTTATGCTTTTTTATCCCGAACTATGCGAATATGGAACAGTCTACCATGTTCTGTTTTTCCTCGGACTTACAATCTGGGAATAGTCAAGAGTGACCTACCTATGTACATACTTACATATATATGTCTGTACATCGGCATCTCCGTTTTTCTTCTCATGGTCCCTAATACTTTCCCTATCACCTTCTTGCTATTCTATGCTTGAATTATTGCGTATCCCCTAAGCTGTTATTAATTATATAAAAAATAATAATAATGATGACTATACTTTTTAGTATTAAGTAATGGTCGAAAAAAGGGCACATGTCCGTGTTCGGCAGCTTGTCATTTTTTGACGGAATCGTGTCCGCCATACTGATCTTTCTCTATTTTCAATCACTGTTTTTTTTTTTAAAGCAACAAAAGTAGCATACATTATCAAAATCATAGTGGAATAATTTCGAAAGTCCATTGATTTACACAGTCTATACGTTTTCTGTATGTTTTAAGAATGGGACATGTGCCCCGTTGTTCGCCCACTCCTCATTTGCTTTTCCTAATTTTCTTTATTTTCTATTATCTTCTTCTGTGGTACTTCACAGTGTCTTGAACAGGTTCATACACATATAGTTACTATTGTAAGGTATAACATTTTTGTGATCTCGTGTATTTGACTTTATGCGTAACCACATAACGACTAAAATAAACTGAGAAAAAGTCTAGGAGTATTTTGGCGAGCATCAACCTCCAAATCACGTACTAGTTATCAATCTCGTACTCTGTAGCAATCTAAAAAGTATTTAAATTTGTTCTTATTACAATAATTATCGTTTACTAGCAAATGATTTCCAGAAAGAACTGTTTTACAAATTTTTTTACTAAATAAGTATTTAGTGGACTAGTAATGTGGAATTTTTATTCCATTTTTCCAGTGTAAAAAGAGTTATATGCTCGATCCGAAGAAATTTATAAGAAATTTAAATGATATGAATAAAAAAACTTCACTAAACAAACATATAATTTTACGTGTATGTATGTATGTATGTACGTACATATTTGGTTAAGATTAACAACAACAACAAAAACAGAAATCCTAGAAAAATATTTTCTCATTGCTACTAATTTTTTAATTTCAATTTTAATTTACAAGTCATGCATTTCTTGATAAGAAACGCTAAATTAATATACAAATGCAGCGGGCAAATTAATAGTCCGTATGCATTCTCACGTACAATTGATTTGCGCTTTCATTTGTAAAATAAACCTTCATGGAATACTCAGATTATTGGAAACTACGACATGAATCTCACTCAATCACTTAATTTATTACTAAATTTTATTATTCGAAGAAGAGTGCAAACAATATTAATCTGTGTGTTTTCAAGGTTAGCAATTTTCATTCAAATACATTTTTCATCTTGTTTATATTTTTTATTATTTGTATTTTTGTTGTGTAATTAATTGTAATGGGTTATGGGTATAGAGTTGAATAAATGCACGTGTGACTTGTTTCCGTAATAATTCAAAAACTCTGTAACAATAAGGACACTATACTTTTTTAGGGGTGTTTATGACTGTATGTGTACAATGTACATACAGGGTGTCCCATAACGGGTGTCATATCCAAAGGCTACGGCTGGGTCATATTTAGACGAGCAAAAAATTCTATGATGACGGGAGGGGGTGGGATCCTAACTGTTTCCGAGATAACGGGACTTAAAGATATTTGGGTATGTTTTTATAGATTACCCTGGAACTTCTGAACGTTACACCCTATGATAATTTTTTAATCTTTGATAGATAGACAATCGTTGGAGCTTTCCAACGATATTTTTTTCCATCCTCTTCTCCATTTTGAAGTTATTGCTCAACAAAGCTAAAATTTCGGAATTTTTACTCGTTTTTTTTTTTATTTAACTACTATTTTTATCAAAAAACACGTCATGAATACAAATTTTTCATATTGGATTTGATAAGCTGAAAATCTTAGCTTTAAAATGACCTATGACACTTCCTACCGAAAATGTAACCCTTTCTGCGTTTTTTGCACCTTTTCTTAAAGCATACCCAACGAAAATGACTGAAAAAGGTCATTTTCAAAAGATAATTGCCTACTTTCTGGCACTTATTGAGTTTTTGCAGCCATTTCAGCTGGAGATGCTTAGGAAAAAGTATAAAAAACACAGAATGATTAACATTTTCGGTACGGACTTTGATAGGTCATTTTAAAACTAAGATTTTTAGCTTCTTAAATCCAATATGAAAAATTGGTATCCATGACGTGTTTCTTGATAAAAATAGTAGTTAAATAAAACGAGTAAAAATTCCGAAATTTTATATTTGTTGAGCAATAATTTCAAAATGGAGAAGAGGATGGAAAAAAACTTTAGACCGTTGGAAAGCTCCAACGATTGTCTATCTACCAAACCTTAAACCATCATACTAGGGTGTAAAGGTTCTGAAGTTCCAGGGAAATTTATATAAACATACCCAAATATCTTTAAATTCAATTATCTCAGAAACCGTTAGGTATCCCCCCCCCTCACCATACAATTTTTTGCTCGTTTAAGGATGACTAGTCGTGACCTTTGAAGATGACGCCACTTACTCAAATAAGAATAAGAATATAATTATAATTATATATTATTTCGGTAGCGTAGGTACACGCAAGATTGAAATCTTTTTAAGTACAACATTTAAGGTGGTGCTAGAATCACATACACCAAAATTCAAAGAATAAACAAAAAAGCATAATAAAGTAAGAATAATTTTGATATCCACGTCAATCGATAATCTCCTTTGATCCGGATCATACAAAAACAAATGCGGTATTTTAACGATTATTTTAATTGCATTGATTGTACTAGCCCCCTCTATACTGACAGAGAGATCATTCCACAGACGGATGCTTTGGACATTACAGTCTTATGAAACCGAGGCAATACCAAATTTATTATTCTGAACAAACCGAACAAACAAAACCAGTGATATGAGACATAGTCGAAACTACGCAACCCATTAATAAACCTCACACAGTGGTTTAAGGCAACTTCCGTCTCCCGGGTACAAATACTATCCAATTTGGGAAAGATCAAGCATCCAAAATTGAAATAAGGCAAGATTAGTATTTTTACTAGCTCTAGACGAGAGCGACTAGATAATATATTCGCTGAAAGTCACAGTCTACGTAAGCCGGCGTAGATTTGACATAGGCACAGAAACGCACCGTTCAAAAGTATGGGTGGTTATATTGATTTCATGGAGTTTGCTATTATAAAATATACTGCAAAGTGACTTCCCAGGATTTAGGAACAGTCGATTACAGTTGTACCAGGCACAAACTCGGTCCAAATTACAGTTTATTCGTACAACACAATCCTCGAGGAGACTAATATCTCTACACAGCTGTACATTATCAGCAAATAGACGAATTTTCACAACACACAACTCTAGGTAAATCGTTGATAAATAAGTAAAAGCGCAAAGGGCACAGAATTGATCCTTTCGGAACTCCTCGTACTAGCAGCCACTCAGAGAAGAGAGAATCTTTCACCTTGACCTGTTTACGTCGGTGAAATAAAAATCTGTTAATCAGGGAAACTGCTGGGGTACTAAAATTAAAGAAGGAATGGCTATTTCTGGAGCAGAATGTGGTGGTCTACGCAATCAAAAGCTTTCGAAAAATCAAAAAGAACCAGGGTAGTGAGCTTGTCTCGGTCTAAACCTAATCTTATGTCTGAAGATACTTTTAAGAGTGCAGTTTCGAAGCTATGGAAAGCCCGATTGCCAACATGTTAATAAGTTGCTGGATTCCACTTAATGCAGTATTTGCCTGTACTTCCTTCATTCGATTTTTACAATCTTTCTTCTCCTTTCTTTAAATTCAACGCTTATATTTTTATTTTGACATAAAGCCTGTAACGAAAAGTTTCGTCGTGCGCAAGGTGGGTATAAATTGAAAACAGGGACTCAATGGATTTTTATAAAATTTTATTTGTATTTACTTTATATCCTACTAGTTATGAATTCCAAATTCCGAACTTGTTTAATACTTTTTCTGGTGAATTATCTGATCTTTCTTCTCATGTTTTTCCCTTCATAATTGCCCAATATTTTTCGATTGGACGAAGTACCGGCGTATTCGGAGGATTGTCTGATTTTTGTACTTTTTAATCATGGGCAATAATCTTTTCTGCAAGCATTCTTTACGGCAGATTTCGGCTTTTATGGTTTCTATTGTAAAAAACGGTGTTGAATTCATCCCACATTCACAAAGAACTTTAATGTTTTTTCCAAATTTTTCGACGCAAACTATTCTATCCGATTCACTACCATTTCTTCTGTCATTTGCAGTAAAATCCTGGGGACACGGTAGAGAAAAACATTCCATTTTGCAATATGTTTCGTCGACCATTATAACGTACATTTTTTTCGTCAACAATTTTCGATAGAGATTTCTTGAGCGCCTCATTGCTCGTTTTTCCTGATCAGAACTTGTTTTCGGTGCTTTTTGAAAGTCTTCAAACCACTACGTTGTTTTGCTCTTTGCTTCATTTGATGGCTGGTTGTAAGATCTTTAGCCAAATCCCTTGTAGACATCGACGGATTTTTCTTTAAAGCGTTAAGGATCGTTTTTTCGAGAATTACAGGACGTTTTGAACCACCTGACTTTGCTTTCTCAGATACGCTAAGCTCTTCCTTGAACCGTTTGATGTACCTTTGTACAGTCCTTGTTGTAATTTTATACTTTTTTCCAGGGACCAAAAATAACTGGTATTTTGAAAAATTTTAAACAAAAAAAGCTGGGATAAATAATGATCGTGGAATTTTGTGGAATATACCAAAAGATGTCTCCTGAAACCCGTTTCGATTCCTCCAAAGCTTTTGAAAACTTGACTTTTTATTTTTTCGGGCTGGAAGTAACAGGTTTCGAAGCCGGAATTATAAAAAGCCAAGCTGGTTTCTTATTTTCAGGGTCCGGACCAGTTACGATTTTTTTTTCTTATCCGGTATCCGGGTAATAAATGTGTAGTTAAGTATTATCAATAATAATTAACTAAAGGAAGGTACGAGTTTCCGATGTGCTCTGCTTCTGACTTATTTTAGGATGTCGTCATTGACTTACCGAAAAGCCGGAGTTCTTAAAACTTTAACAAATGCACGAGCGCGGCTTATAGTTATCGACTGCTTCCTATCTTTTTTTTATGTTATTTTTGTCGTTGCCGCGCTGCAGTGCCGACAAATTATTTGAAAAGCGATTAGGGTTCCCATATCCGAATTATTTTTAATGGAAAGGAAATTTATTTTTTCTAGCCTAAAATCATACTTGGCTAGAAAAAGTAAGAAATCAGCTTGGCTTTTAATAGTTCCTCAAAAAAATTACCAGCTTCGAAACCTGTTACTTCCAGCCAAGCTTCCTTTTTATTTTTGCCAGAAAAAATAGAGAACCCAGATGGCTTTTAATTTTTGTCAGATAAAATAAAAAGCCTTTCCAGCTTGGTTTTTTTAGCTTCAAATTATTATCGGTCAGGAATAACAGGTAAAGTTTGCTTTTTTCGTAAAAATTCATAACTGATTCGGTCCCTACTTTCTTCCCAATGTTGAAAGCGATACTTGTTGATTTTTTGCCATTCTCACACAACTTTCTCACGAACCGAACCACTAGAATGCTGCATTTTCACTAAATTTATCAGTCAAGCAGATTAAATCCTTTGTAAATGAGTAAAAAAGTTCTGAGAATCAACAAATTTTTGTCTTTATTTGTAAAGAAAGAACCGTTATCTACACACGAATAGATGCGACAGAACTGTTCGTTACAGGTTTTATTAACTAAGCACAGAAACTTATTGTGAGCAAACTGTGTGTTTGGAAGAATTGGTAGCGTTTGGTCACAACCATGTAAAAATACCAACTATTCCGGTATGGTTTGTAATTATGCGGAGGAAAAATCGGTAATTTTGACCAGTTTGGTCTCCGCCTAAACGCGCTCTGTGACTCAATTGTAAAAAAATATACCCCCAAGTAGGAGTGGGATACGTAGTCAAACTACTTATAATTCTTTTGCAAATGTGAAATTATGACCAACTGTCAAAATGCATGGCTGGACTGCTGTATCACATCTGAATTTGTGTTATCTACCGAAATTACATGACAAAATTCTCAGGAAAATTTTTCGCTTGTGTTGTTTGTTCATGGGTCTTGCATTGGAAACGAAATTTTCAAGAGGTAAGCGAATCTGTCGTATGAAAATTATGTATATATTGAGAAATTTACAAATCCGTTTCATGATCGCTAATTATAAGCCTTATAATCCCGCCTGGCTGGGAACACAATCAGAAGAATTAATTTCGAGCCCTAATTTGTGCGACAGCTTTCAGCTCTATTTATCACCTTCTAGAGTTATTTCTATTAAAAAATTCGAACGACTAATTACTTCTCAATATTATTGTATCTCCTCTTAACTTTTTATTACAGGTTAAAATAATGTTCCCAAAAATTCTTACTTTTCGAATTTGAGGTGCTTTGTTCCAAACCAAAACACAAGCAACACAAATTTTGGTTTTTCTTTAAAGAAAATGAAACTAATTCTGTTCTTAAATAAAGTTCTTCAAAAGTCAATGCGGTGAAAGAATTGTTATAATAATGATCTACGTGCAATGCGGTCTTAAAGCAGACCTGCCTATGTTTATACCAATTTGCGAGATTACTAAGGCATTTCTAAAGCGCAAATGCTTAATTTCGCTAGGTTTATATACCTACATGTCAGTGGGGTTAACACATTTACAAACTCAAAGTTACAATTTAATATGCAAATACACCACCACCACCACCACCAAGTCTCCCACGTTACACCCTTAGCTCCGAAATATACCTATTGGATTTGAAAGCAAAGCCATGGATTTAAATATATCGCGTAACTTCTACAGCACAAAGTAAGCCAAAAGTAAAAACAATTATGATGTGACCCAAACCCGCTTAAATATTCGTCGATGATATCGGTGTCGGTTATTATCAAACCATTTTAAAACTGTTATTAATAATAATAAACAAAGTAAAACGGCCATTGACCACATCACGACCATCTTTTCAGTGAGTTTAAGGTGATTTTATGCGTTCCAGAGACATGAACAGAATTTTAAAGAGGTTTGGAACAATTCCGATGTGATATTGCTTGGCTTTCTTAGTTTCCATTGGCGGTTATAAATTTTATATGTGAAATGGTGGAAGATACAGCGCTGGTTGGTTCCAGCCCTCAGCGCCTCCGTATATAAAAGAACTCCAGCACAAAAATTAATATTCATAAGGTGATACGAAGACTGTGGGGCCAAAATGGGCTGGGTCAGGAGTATTGTGCCGCGGCGCGTCCCATACAGAAGTCAGAGCCTATGCTTTCATGCATCTGCTGGACTGATAATAACATTTTAACTATAGCTTTCGAAAAAGACATTTTATATATATATATATATATGTATATATATATATGTTCATATGCATACATATGTAGGTTCATAATTATTATGTACGTGTACAGTACAAAACAGCAATTGAATACTACTATAATGAATAGAAGGCGACATGGGTCGTACTGTGGTAAACCAACCGCACTTACCAAGTCTCCAGTCCATTAAAAGTTCGCATTATTATGATTCCTGACTGAACTATGTATAAGCTGTAATAACAGTATTAAGTGAGTGACTTTGTTATACACAGTTGGGATACCATGCTTCTTTCCGAGATTATTGTCGCCATTTAAATCAGTTTTATAGGCTTTTCTGGGTAAATTTAATGTCACGTTATGTGAATTCACCATTGATGCATTCGTACGACGTGCGAAAATGCACTTGGTTGACCATAAAACGTTTTTAATTGCAACGAAACTAATAAAACTCAATATTTTATCACACCAGTCCTAGTTTCCATTGTTCAAGAAAAAATTAAATTAAAAATTTTAAATTAGCCGAGGCTTTATTTTCCGCAATTATTCAGTACTTTGACATTAACTGAGGTGTTCGATAACGTCATCAGATGGAGTTTTTTTTATCTTTTTTTTTTACTTCTTTTTTATGGCAAATTCATGTCGGCAATAGTTTGGCATAGTAACAACAATCAAAATGTATATACAGAAGCACACTAAACTCATGAAAGAAGGAGGGAGGGAAAAGACTACAGGGGATAAGTCTACTATTAGAAATACACTATTGCGTTTCGAATATGTATTATTGTTATATATGTATATATGTGCAGTGCATTGCATTGTGAACAGTGTGTGCATCTAAGCAAGTTAATTATAAATTTTCACATTAAAGTTGATAAGTTTTTATAGCCCCCGCCATATGAAAATATTTCACAAGAAATATGTATTTCCTGCAACTTTGTGTTTCAGTGAGTTTTATTTGGAAAATTTTAAGAAATTTATATTCAATAAGAAACAAAATACTTAAATATTGATGCAAAGAAAATTTGTCAAAATAATTAAGTTTTAGGCCACATTTGAAAACTATTTTGATTTTATTTCACAAGCGATAAAATATTTTTGTGACTTATAATTTTATCGAAAACAAGATGAGTTGACTGGCTGTCAATGCGAATTATTGTTAACTTCACAACGATTGTAACAACAAGCTATAAGTAAAGATTCTTCCCAACAAGAGAACGAGATTACTCGTTGAAAAGGAATAAATGCGTGCGTTAAAAGGAAAAGAAAATTTAAAAAAAACGACTTACCTATATATGTATGTATATCTACATTTGGAATGAAAAAAACACGTTTTTCAATAAAATTTTCATATAAATCTGAAAGAGAGAAGTAATCATTGTGCATCACAGGATAGCCGTATAATTTATCATAACTGCATAGAATGATTTATGCTATTTATGCATCAAAAATCGTTCGATGGAACCAATCAGAAGTCTTTCAGTTGGGTGAAACCAATCAGAATGGGCTTAATGTAAAAATTTTGCAAAAAGATTAATTACGTTCAAAATTAAAAATTCAAGTCTAGTAAGAGCAATATTATTGTCCATTTCACTATTACTTATTTAATTTAAGGGCCGAACATGTATCGGCTTTATTTTTAGCATGATACGATCATTCCAACTCTCTTGTCTCAGTTTAACAAGTACGGAAGGAGTAAAAATATGATTATAGGAAGCATTCCATTATGGTGCAAATGTAACATTTTGTGTTTATTTGGTACTGCGGTCAGTGATGCCAGATTGGGCGCTTTTCCGGAAATTGGGCTATCTTTTTACAAAATCTGCGCTTCGATTTTCAGGAAATGCGCCCAATGTCCAATTGGGGGTGATACTGTTTTTTCTGCGCTTTTTGGGCTCTATTTAAAGATACAAAATAGAATGGACTATGGGTTTTATTCACATTAAATGTTTCTTGGATATCTCATTCTAACTAAATAGAAGAGGGTGGGGCTAAGTATTTCGAGAACCGTATAATATACAAATATACAGGCAATTTTCCGTCTACTACGTGCAATGTTTAAAAGGTACCGAGGTACTGGTCAGTTACTGGCTTTGTACCCGAAAATCAAAATTTCTTTAGATCATACTGCAGTGCAGGACGATCTCATCAGGACAGGAATGAAACTCTGAATTGCCTGCTGTCTACACTATAGTGAACTCAGATGTCCAAAAGCTGGTGGTGGATATATAAAGATTTGTATAAAAATTTAAATATGAAAAATATGGAAAATGGGTTTTATTCACATTAAATGATTCTTGGACATGTCATTCTAACTAAAAAAAAAAAAAAAGTTTGAAATTTAATTAAGGTAATATTTTATATTTGTTCAGAAAATGTTCAGTTCACAGCAAAAACAAAAGCATATATGTACACTGGTGTGCAAAAAAACGCAGCACTCGAATTTTAAAGAATATATTTGATTTATTGGATATTTACATTTCAAGGTTCATCGCGACTGTTCTTAATTTGGTTACTTATTATGGAAATAACATTTTGTGATAACTTTACAGCATGAACAAAAACATGTCCAAACAATAACTCCGCAATCCCGAGGTGGTACTTCTTGTACACATCTAGGCAGAAGTCGCTCTCCTTTCCTTCTCCGCACGTACCTTCCATCAGAAGAGTGAAGGTTGAGTTTGGATTCGTCTGAGGAAATTACTCTATTCCATATATCCTCTGTCAATGAACGGTGTTCGCGCGCCCACTGGAGACGTAATCGATTCACTCGAACTGTTAAAAGGGGCTTTTTCACCAATCGACGACCGTTTATTCCTTCTTGAATGAGTCTTCGTCGGATAACTGAGGAGGAAATATCGGCGTTATGCGCACTCATTAGCTCTTGTCTTAAATCCGGAGATGTTTTGAAACGATCCGCCAAAGATCTACGAAATAAAAACCGATCTTGACGAATGGTATCTTTTGCGGTCTTCCCGATCCTTCACGACGATCACGCCACAACGCGATTGCCACAGCTTTTTGTTCACTACTTAGTTGAACCATATTTAACAAAATTATCTTTGATTACATAGATGCTTTCACTATCTGCAGACTAAATTGAAAAAGAAATCATACTCGCATCTTTTGCATCTTATATAGTCTATTGTGTCATATTTTTCAGGGCGCTTCGCGAAACTACCTGCTAATTAGGAGAAATCATGATTTTCCAAAGATACCCGCCGGTGCTGCGTTTTTTTTGCACACTACTATATATACATTAGGTAAGGGTGGCCTGAAAATGTATGGATTTCATTTAGAATTTGTTAGATAATGTAATTTCAAACTTCTATGCAAAATTTCAGTGAGATTTAGTAATGCTTACAGCCCCTCAAATCGAAAATAGTGATTTTTTGGCTGTTGATGCGGTGTTTAGTGGACTGTCACTAAAACCGTTTCAATATTTCTTTCATAACTTTTCACATTGACAATATTTTTTCTTTTTCATTTTAAGGGAGCATAGTTATCAACTTATTGCAGTAAAAGCAGTTTTAAAAAATTGAATATTTCTATTTTTTAAAACGAAAATTCGAACATGGGCGCCAATTTTGTGATTTGGCGGCATTTTATTTTTTGTAAAGATAAGTATCGCGCGGGTATACTTTTTCTACTATAATGCAATCTACAATCGATTAAATCATTAAAAACTAATCAAATGGCAACCCCTTTATCAGAAATTCATCCTTATTAAAAAAAATACATTTGGACGCCTTTTGGGCGATCTTTTTTCTTCATTTGGGCGGTTAGTCCATGGCATAATCTGGCATCACTGACTGTGGTACGGAATTTTTAAATATGATAGGAGAAGGTGGAGTAAAATGGAATACCATATCTTTGATTACGTTTAATTATGAGATAGCATCTTTGAGATGGTACATTTTTAACATAAATATTCCCAAGACAGTTGTTTTCATAACCAAACTTTTTTTACAACTATTCTCAATTCCCATTTAACTCCTAGTATAGGGTAAAATGGAAAAACACATTGGGGCAAAATGGGTTAAGTTTTTGCCTTTAAGATTTAAACCGACAACAAAGTCATTTAATTTATTATATCAAACTGCATATTATAGCATTGGCGTAACTAGGACTTTTTTCTGGGGTGGGCTAGGTCCCCCAACTTTCGTACATAGGTTTTAACAAACATTTTGTTTGCCAAGTATACCAGCTCATGAGTATTCCCAGCTTTTTTATGCATTGCTCTAAGCATTTACAAGATATTGATATAATGCCTAGAGCTAATGAAATTGCATAGATTAAAAAAACCATAAAGTTTCTAAAGTTACAGAGAGTAGAGCGAGTCTATAAGTTACAGAATTCACAAGAAACATAAACGTATTTAAATAATTTGCAACATCTGAAGTACTTCGCGTTATGGCGTTATTTGTAGTAAGTGCGGGACTTGTACTTAAAAAACATTTAAGTCCAGGTCCTGGTACTGGAACTAATATTTAAGTACCAACGTACTTAAGTACTTGACAGTCTGTAATTCGACAAACATTTTAAATCAATTATTTACGTTTTTTTAAGCACTAATAAAAAGATAGTTGAAGTAGTAGTTCTGTTTACGGTTATTTTTCTGCAAACTTATTTAGCACCTGTTGCGCTATTAGTTTGTATTTAATTATATCATTTTCAATGTTTATGAGTGCCATGTATGAAAACCTCTCCTGAACCAATTGCTCTTAACTAAGTTTTAAGTCTATGGAAAAGCTCCGTTTACAGTCGGCCGATCTGACAGGGAGACCCAGAGCTGCTTGCAGCTACTTGTATTAATTTGCGCAGAAGTCTATATTAATTTCTGTTTTCAGTCTTTCCAAATTTACAACAATGCTCTTGTTTTGAAACATATTATTTATTATTTTTGTTTCAGCCTGTAAGTTGGAAATGTCTACATTAAAAACACTTTTATAATTTTCTAGAAATGCCTCTTTATGTTTGAGGTCCAAATGAGTCAACTGATTGTGCCAAAATGTTGATTTTCAAACCAAGTTTTGAAGTTAGTGATAATGATGTCCATCACTTGGTTGTAAATATGTATGTTCCAATATTCGACTTGTATCTGATGGAAAGTCTACTAAATTTCTTTTACCTAGATTGGATTCTACCCTTTTCCTTTTTCGAGACTCGAGTAGGTTCTAGACAAATTTAATGTATTTCTGTGTCTAGAGTGCTAATACAATTTTATTCTATAATGTAACGTAATAAGAATATTATTGAAGTTTTTCATTCCGCAGTAAATATTTCTTCCTTATAAAGATAATCATCCTTATTCTTGAATCCGTTGGTATTAGAATCGAAAAAACTTAAGAAAGCTTTTTTTTCGGGTAAATTAAACATAGTTTTACGAAATTTTGAAAATTTCATTGATATCAAAGGTATTAATTAAAATTTCCGCACAAACTGTCAAAATAGTTCTGCATGATTTCTCCTACGGATCACGCCTTTTTTAAAATTCAGTGGAATCAAAGCAATCGCAATAGTTTTTAAAAATTTAAAAAAGATTTAAATAGGTTTTCTTGAAGAAAAGAACTCGTTAAAGCCTTTTCGATTCCGATCCGAACGGATTCAATTTAATTAGGTCTAAGATTGTACGAGTTAACGAATGTTTTTTGGGAATTTTCATAATTTTCTGGAGGGGGGGGGGGGGGCATTCTGGCCCCTACTTAGTTACGCCAATGCTTAGTATCCCATATTACCATAAAATCGAAGTTCAACTTGAACTTTTTTTGTAGAGCAAAGTAGATAATAAACAGTTTGGTTATCACTAAACTTTTTTGGAAAAATCTTTTCTTCTGACCACCATAAGTTTTTTTTAAACAGTAGCATACAAATAAACACAATATCACTAGTTTTATGTAATTATATTTTTACAAGCGAAACGCCAAAAACAAAATATTCACTCGTATTTTCACTTCTCACGACTAACAAAAGACTAAGCTTGCGCTTGACTAATAACATTGCCACGTGTCACTGATAGAGCCGTCGGGGAAGATGATGTCATTTGTAAATTCTGGAATAATGCTGGTATCCACTTTTAGCCAAGTGTCCGGTTTTACCCCATCTTCCTTCCCCTTTCATTCAAGCCAGATCCATATTTATTCATCAGGTACTGGATGAATATTTTAATATCTACTCTTTTAGATTTGAGGTTGAAAAAAACACATCTAAACGAATCTGTAGCGAATTGCCCCTTCGCTATTTTGTTTTCCTTTTCTTATCTAAATCGGCATAAAAAGTATAGATATCCTCTACACTTGCCTATTGCAAAATAGCTCATGGTAAGTTTCCTATATGTATTCGAAATTTCGGGTTCTACACGAAACTAAAACGCGTTAAAAACAAAAAACAAAATTCTTTTCTATAACCCTACATTTCGTGATTTTCAATTTTATGTCTTTAAAAGGAGAAGCATTTTTGATAAGAGTTTGTAAATATTCACGACGTCAGGACGTGCACTCCTCATCCCAGTGAATAGAATAGGGTGAAGAAAATTCCATTTTTGATTTTCGAAAACAATGAGACGCTTGAATATGAGAAAGATGGGTGGGAGGACGATGTAGCGAAGAGTTGCGAGTTATTTTTCAAGACTTAGAGTGTGGGATTGCAATTTAATCTGATAAGATAAAAAATCAAAGTTTGATATTGCTGCTGAAATTTATAGAAAATATTAATTGCGAAAAGGAAAGATCACAGTTCTTAATTCTTGAATCCTATACGAAAAGGATAAAATAAAAGTTTTTAATTCTCGAATCCTATATAAAGGAAAAATACAAATTCTTTGGATTGTTGCTGAAATTTACAAAAAAAAACAGAAATCAACGTTTGGTCGAAAATAAATGCGGCGTTGCACCAGTAAGTAGATGATAATATTTTCAAGCTAGAATTGATCTAAGACCAATTTTTATGATACCCTAGATGAATGCCCGTATGAAATTTCGTAGGTTCTGTGCAATTTTGAATTTGGAAGTGGTTTTTCGCATATACTACATATTTCTAGAGCGGTTCGTCGGACGAAAAAAATGAATATACATAACCAATTTTATAGGATTTCAATCCAATCTATTTTGCTCTACCATAATTATTTTTATATACGTTACAAACGGAACGACAAACTTAGTATACCCTACAATTTTATCCAGGGAATATAAAGGAATATGGTAAAGAAATTTTCCATGGGGTTTGGTTGGGGCTATGAGCACAATTACGTCAAATTTGGGGATTCCATCAACACCAGGAGCTCGAATCCATCTCTATTTTTCTCCATTAACTATCCTGTGTTAAGGCTTCCTGTGGCTGGAGTGTTAGTAGTTTGACGTACGAAGGCTATTTACGTTTTAATTAAATATAAAAATGTTTCTAAATTTCAGCATAAATGTCCTGTCCGTCGGTTCGAGGTCTAAAAGTGTATTTGTCCGTCTGTCCGTCCAAGCTAAATTAGCGACAAAGCTTTTAAACATCGAAGGAATGTGGTTGGCAAGACCTTCCCAGTCCGGCTGTACACTAACGGCAAAATGCTGTATCGCCGCGTACGTTAAGCCCGTGAGATGATTTTGTAACCACATAGATGCTAGCGGCTGTATGTGTTTTATGTCCAGATCTCAGTAGAAAGCACACTCTATTTCTACACATTCCTAAAATCAAAATTACCTTTTCAAGCGAAACAGTCAATTCACTTTTATCTTTAAGCATCCTCCATAATAGTCGTAATAGTTATGTTTTAGTAATTCTCTGTCATAAGTTTCCTTCTAAACTCGGGAAGTAGTACATCATCAAAATCGCCATCAACATCAACACTTTTCTCTCATATTTCTTCTCCAACATAGCCGAAGCACTAAATCTAACTCAGAATTGTACTTGACAAAATTTTCAATTAACAGACGTGATAATTTCCAAATATTTCACATACATATATCTGACGATTCTGCGACTTACACAGAAACAAATTGCGCCGACAGCTTATTATTAAAGTACAAAAGGGACAACAAAAAACTTGCAATGTAACGAAATAATTTCGGTGTCCCTCAAACGAATCTCATGCAAATATAGATGTCGTCGTCAGGTAATGGGTCGGCGATCTTTGTTAAGCGCAATTCTCCAGATGGAGCACAAAATATTTCAACCGTAGATCATTATTACGGACAAAATCCGATTTGAATATAGTGCGCAGAGGAAAGAGGATTTTCAGCACTTGCATTGACAATAATTCGACAACAATAAACGCAGCACGACAAACATTTCGAATTGTTGGTATGGATGATGTGGAACTTCACCTTAATCAGGAGACGATGACATTATAAGCGAGGGACTGGCGCAATGTTATTCTGTGGCACTCTGACAGATCGAATCATTCTCCGCGCGTCATTGCTGCATTCGTTGTACGCGCGAATAGAAACTGATGGCAAAGTGCCCATGCACACCTGTTAGGACATTCATTGTTGCACCGTTGATTAGCAAAACAATTTGAAATTGTTCAAAATTGCATATCTGGACTGGATGAGGAATGATTGTTATTTACGATTATTAGGAGCTGCCAATTGAGGAGGGCTGGGCGGATTGCTTGGAATAGGCTTTAAGCCGGCCGGCACCATAAAGTGTAGGTTACATGTGTTGTGTAGCTCAATTCGCTCGACATAATGTACCTAATCCAGCTCGCGCTCCCTAGCAAATCAGAATAAACAAAAAAACAAAAAACAAAAACAAAAAAAGGATAGGAATAAGCAAAGCCTGTCTGGGGTTCAAGTCGGGGTTTTGTTTTACGACCGTACAGGTAATTTTGCCCCGATTTTATATAAATATGCTCTCTCTCTGAGGTCTCACATCGCAACAAGCTTTTAGCGGTATGTTTCGATTAACATACATAAAGCAAGCGGTGGTGGTGTCGGCGTCGGCGGCGATGATGTTGATGGTGGTGGTGGCGGTGGAATGGCAGCGGTGGCAGGGCAGCAAATCTACCAAGGAAGCAATGTACCGATACCGATGTTCATATTTTAGTGCCAACATATAAAAGGAGCAGTTGATTGCCAATTTTAAAATTTAAATCATTTCATTTATATTTTATGGCGATTTTATTGTTCAGATTTAATTTTTATCTTTTTCAATCTCTGCCCCGGAATCCGCGGCCTGTGAACCAGTGCGGAAATCAACGTGTGCAACCAAGTCCAAAAAAAAAAAAAAAGAATATGCATAAAAATAGCCCAACGCGCAACGCCTTAAAGGAAATCCATCAATCCCAGAGTCGAATTGATGAGAGACTTGAACTTGAAAGTTTCAAGTCTCGCTTTGCATTGATCAACACCATAAAAGATATCGAGAAAAGTGCCTGTATACGCTTACCGCTGTACCGCCCTGGCTGGCCTCATCAGAGTAATTAGCATAGAGTGATTGCTTCTCTCGCTTTTCTGAAAATAAATTTTTCAAAAGCAGATTTTTACAGCAGTTACGATCATTTTTCGTGGTGTAATGATTTAATGGGCGCCTCAGAAAAGGAATAAACGGTGGCCAATACTTATAAGACCCGGCATCTATTGCACGCGGCTATAACTTAACTAAAGTCTCAGAACGTACTGAAATCGTTAATTTCCATTTATTACATAACTTAACTTCTCTCGATGATATGCCATTTTTATTAATTTGAATTTTGCACCGTGTTGCAAGAAATGCATGGTTTACGTTAAATAGAGTCTCCAATCTTCGCTTTGTTGCTGCACAGAAGAGTGTCGAATTATTAAAGCTATATGAGTTTGCGCAGTATACAGTACAGTATGCAGTCCAGTTTAGTCCAGTGTAGGATATATCTACATACATATACTTACGTAGATATGTGTATATGTGGTATGCATGCTCAGATTTCTGTTTGCATTCACGTCTATGTTTGTCCAGCCAATTAATAAAGTGAAACGTTTAGTCCAACGCGCTTTAAGGGCAAACATTCAGGTTTAGAGCAATGACTGGCAACAATGTACATAAGTAACCCCAACGTGGAGCTAATCTTGGTGCAATGAGCATGAAGAATTTAGCGATCGATTATTATTATTATTTTGAGGTTATTGAACGAGTGATTAAATTTACACCGTCCGTCGTCATCATAGAAAAAAACATTTAGGTAAATCTGGAAATATTTCTTGGATGTTGTGAAAGTCATGATTATGTTGCAAATATATTGGCAGAAAATGTGTGACGGATGTTCATTAACCATCGAGCGTTCAGGAGGATCATTCTTTTAGTAGAGTTTACATGTAAAATATGCATATACATTCGAGATTTGATATGTGCTAGAAGCCTCATACATTTCACTGCGTATTTTTATTTTTTTCTGTCTGTGGCTTCCTAGGTTTGATGACCCAAAATTAATTGTTTTGTTATCATTTGTGGGACATGAGGCATCAGCTTTTACCTCGAAAAATATTTCAATTGGTCCTACATTTTTAAGTGGATCACCAAATCTGAATCACCAAGTGAAATATTACTCGAGCATTAAAACTGTACAATGGATTTATCGATAGTAATCTATTGATATGACTTAACCATTGGTGAATGTCGGTAGGGCTCGAGCCTAGACTCATTAAACGATCTACCCCGTGCCATTTTTACGCATGGGCCCAGGGCCCCGCAATTTATGGGACTCACTAACCCCTGTGATAGTAGACCAACTGATGACCAACCAGTAAGACAACCTATTTCAAATTAGTTTAGCTGGTAGAGTTTGGCTACTGAAAGCCCAGCAAACAAAATTCTCCGAACTATGTAAGAAACCGTGCAGACATTTCCGATATTCTTTACGCAATCGAATGCCGATACCTAAAAGAAGCCTGTATGAAGTGGTTCACACGATGCCGTAAAGGAAAATCTGTACACTGTCATCCTGTGATCTTCTATGGAGCTTTCTAGCTCCTCCGATAGCAGACCAACCGATGGCCAATTTTTCAACCAGTAAGACAACCTATTTCAAGTTAGTTTACCTGGCTGGCTGCAGAAAGCAATAGACCGTGGGACTTATTCGAAATCTATACAGGGTTCCCCGTAAGTGGTGTCATATCCGAAGGCTACGCTACTGTCATGCTTAGACCAGCAAAAAATTGTATGGGGGGGGGGGGGGTGTCCCAACGGTTTCGAAGATAACGGAACTTTAAGATATTTCGGTATGTTTTTATAGATCACCCTGTAACATTTTTGAGCATTACACCCTATGATAGTGATTTAAGCTTTGGTAGATAGATAATCGTTGGACCTTTCCAATAGTCTATAAAAAATTTTCCCTCCTCCTCTGCGTTTTGAAGTTATGGTTCAAAAAACTTAAGATTTCTGAATTTTTACTCGTTTGTTCGTCTGTACCAAAAACGTAACCCTTTCTGCGTTTTTGCACTTTTTCTTAAGCATATCCAGCGAAAATGGCTGAAAGAGACCCAAGTTGCAAATGCTGATGGTTTCTCGCCCCTGTTACTTAAAAGCTGCGCCTCATTCTTGGCTAAACCTCTGCGCAAATTATTCTATTTGTCTTATTTGACTGGTAGCTTTCCAACTGCTTGGAGACTAGCTCACGTTCAGCCTATTCCCAAGAAAAGACCAATTGCCATCACTTCGATTCTTTCAAAGGTTGAAGTAACTAGTCAACTCATTAACGATTGCCAATATTGCTTTCGGCCTGGACGCTCATACTTGCTAACTTTTCTTATGGAGCCGCAGTTTTCACAGTTTTGGTGAAATCAAAATCATTGCCTAGATATTTAAAAGGTCTCTGGAATCCTGCCCTTTTAGACAAATTTAAAACACTTGTTCTCACCCTTTCTCTTCTATTATGGATGGAAAATTTTTAATAATGTCGCCTATTGCGGGTTGTATTAAATGGAGTTACATCTGAACCTCACCCTATAAATGCCGGTGTGCCGCCTTATTATCTCTCCATCATTGGACAACGATCTTGACAATAATCTCGCTTGGGGCGAAGCGAATCTTATTCATCTAAGACCCAAAGCTATCCCATCTCTTTAAAGCAAGATCATCACTTAACCACTCCAGTTTATTTTGATGGAGCATTAATTTCCGATTCACCGTCACTAAGCATTCTTATCATTATTATTTCCAGTAAATTAAGCTGTGCAGATCACATATTCTCTGTTACAAAAGAAGCATCGAAATATCTTGTATTTCTGAAAAGTTGTAAGAAATATTTCAGTCGCGTCAAATCTAGCGCTTCTGTACAAATCTTATATCAGACTTAAAATGGAATATAATGCTCATATCTGGGCCGGGGCTGGTCTCACAGCCTTAGTTTCATTGAATATTGTCCAAAAGAAAGCCTTGAGCTCATGGGAGATTGGAAATAACTTGTCATGTCGACTCACTCACTGTCGCAATATTCGATGCCTTTGCATGATCAATTTTCCAATGAAATATTTAGTCTGATAGCTCATAGATTGATTCTTGCATGCAATACTCGCACTGCCTGTAAACTGCGCACATCCTTTCAGCCTTCAAAATATCTTCGGTCGTACCATAAAATTCCGTAATTATTTTTATCCCAAAATATGCGAATGTAGAACTGCCTGCTACCTTCTATTTTTCACATACTTACATCAATACCTCCACCACTTTCCTCGTGTCCTCTCATCCCTTCCTTATCTCCTTCTTGCCATGCTGTGCTTTGTATAATAGAGTATCCCTGAGCTTGGCTTTATAATATTTAAAACAAAAACCAAACTAGAGATTGAAATACATACCAGAGTCTAGTAACAGAGTATTGTTATTGAGTACTACACCTAGAAGTTAAAAATTGGCCCCCGAAACGCTCCATACCTACTTTATGCAATGAGCCAAAACATATTTGAGAGTCCTTGCCGGATATTGACGAAGAAAGTTTGTGTCACTGTTTCGCTCTCCTATGTACTAATAATCTTTTCATTCTGGGTTAAATCAGTTCCATCCTGAGAGAGCGGTATCTACTAGTGAGTATGTGGATAAAACGTTATAAGAATAACTCGTTTGGCATCAAGATTTTCCTTCTTGTATTTAGACTAGGTTTTCCTCACAGCTCTCTCCCAAGCAACAGAAAGGTGTCAGGGTTTACGTGAACACCAAGCTATTAAGCTTTAATCTCACGGCAGTCTTAATGCACGAATTAGTAGACAAGCGACAATAAACGCCCTCAAGGGTCAGAATATATTATATTCTGTCTCAAAAGTACCAGTATATGTCAGTGCATGATTGACGTTGGACTTATTGGTCGAAGCGAGATCTTTCTAAAATCTCTCCCGATCTTTGGGTCACGGAATCCGGTTGATTTGGGGCAACTCCACGGCGAAAACTAATCCTCTAAGCATACATTAATAAGCGACCATCCTTCAGATCCTCGGACGCAGTATGCAATTATACAAAAGACATACACTCCTGTTCAAAGAAGAATGTCCACCTAAGTCATGCAGGCTGGGACAATATATCTCTCCCCCATATGGGCCACCACAACTACTATGATGCTCCCACAAGGATCCTTCTCCACGTTGAGGCGACTAGTACTACTAATTGCAGCACTATCCGGGGCTCATCAACCCCGAAGTACCAAGTTAGCTATGTCGGCTACCCAATTGGTATGACTTCGTATAACATGACCATAAGGTCATGAGTACTCCCAGTGGTATCTTTGCACATTGATATGATGGGACTGGTTACTCCATTCGGGCCTAAGATCTTATTTGCAACGTCTAAAAAGATTTGTACATATCCTATACAGGCAAACACAAACCTTAAAAGGCGCTGTCAGCGGGGACCACGCGAAGGTTAAGGTATGCTCAATTCAATACTGGAGAGGCTAAATGATGAACACCAGTAATCTTATAGCATACCATGTGTACTAGGTATATAAGCGCTACTAACATACATACTCGATTTCCAACATTTATCAACCTTCATAACTTCGTTTATTCGTTTTTCGCTCGTGCTATTGGGGCTATGTCTGGGATTTTGTTATTCTGAGCATCATGAGCACTTAACTTCTTTGTATAATGACCTCTTTACAATTCATACCCTATACTACAGTACCCACAGAGTCAAAAATCTCAATTTTTATATCACTAAGGTATAGTTATTTCGCCGTGAGAGGTACCAATTCGTGCATATGATATGTTTCAGTCATACTACCTTACTTATGTATGTACCTTCGTGGGAGATGCCAAAGCGATCATCAGTACTTCAAAAATTTCAGTACTCCGATTCAACAAATTTCTTCCATCAAGTATGCATGCTCCCTAATATATGCTGTTCACCTTGGCAGACCTGCGCTTCACAGTCTTCTTTTCCGCCACCAAACAACAATAATAGAAATTAATTATTTTGATGCAATTCCGATTGCGGTAGTTAAATCCTCGGAAGTACCAGAACCAGATCATTCGTCTTTTTGTTTCCGCTGCAAAGAAATGATCGAAATAATTGAAATGTTTAAGCTTGAAGCATAATTTTCAAGTATCTTCTTTGCAAAATGAAAAACAAAGTACTCTCTTGTGCCGAACATATGTATCTCGCACTGAGATTTCCTTGAAATTTTTAAACAGTATTCTGAGAAACTCACAGTAACCCGCACTTTATAACCAAATCGAACAACTAGAGAGACCGATAGATATTCCATATTATCAATAACATTTACAAATGATCAAAGTGTAGTGACCAATAATGATGCCAAACCAAAGCTCTGGAGCCCTCGAGCAAGTCTATGAACATTCTCTTTCGCTCATCGAGGAAGAGTTTTGCCGCTCTACAAACATTTGGGCTCGTCCAAAGCTCCGCTTTTTGCAAACAACTTTTGGAATAAATGGCCCAATCTTTCCTTACAATTCTCCGATGTCAGGTTTCCAATGCAAGAATATTGTTTTGTATTTATAGAACAGATCCAATGTCAATTGAAATTGAAACTAGGGCATTAAAATATCCAAAGCTGTGCCTGGAAGGCGCAAACGTGCTTATTACAAACGAGTTCACTTAATATATCAAAACCTCGCCCCTCGCTCAAAAACTAAAAAAACATTAGTGTTTTTACCTGTGAAGAGGAAACCCTAAAAAATCTAAAATTTATTTTGGGGCAATCCTAAGGAAAAGTGTCAGTCCACAGATAATCGACGGCTGAGACTGAGAGGCAGTTCAACTGTTTACGTGCCATGCACATCAGCAAACTGTCCTCCGATCTGTCCATTTCTGTCCATTTCAACCTTGGATTGTAGTGCGAGATGACAACAAGTAGTTCAGTGAACTGACACTATTTCTATAGGTTAAAACTGGTCCATCGCAAGGTGACCAGTCTGCATAATTTTTATTATAAAAAGGATAAATCCCAAATGACTACCCTGTGGTACTCCAGAGGAAGCATGTATAGTTCTAGATGTTGCATCATTGATTACAATCGTTTTCATCCGATCAGAAATATACTAAGAAATTCATCTAAGTAGATAAAGAAGAATGCAAGCCGAACACACAATTAATAAGTAGCGAGCGAAAATTAACTACCAAAAACTTTGTTAAAATCAGTATACATATATCAGTATGTCGACTTGGCTGAGATCCTCTATAATTTTTAAGGAACCATTTCGGGATAAATACGCGATTCGTTTGACTACCTCTAATGAAACCATATTGATGAACTGAGTCTCGAGAATATCGACTATTGATATAAATCCGGCTCGAAGGACCACACACATTTTTTGATGCAGATATGGTTTTTAATAATGTTCATTGCAGAATTCCACGTAAAACAAAAAATAATTTCACAAACTCTGACGTAAACTTCATTAAGAGCTTGTACGCAGTATAGTGGCAGACTGACTCTAGCTTCTTTATTTCACTGGATAATTTAGGCATCAGTGCTGCCAGGTAGCAAGTTATACAATGGAAATGATTTATTTAAATGATTTCTTAAACAGAGTCTAAATCAACAGACGATGACATATTCCTTACGTGTAAGATCATTATCGAATGAATGACGAGTATCCACGGCATAAACAGATTCAAAGTAATCCCAATCAGTGGTATTATCTGCTAATGGTGTTATATGACTGGCCATTTTCGCTTAAGAAAAAGCCAACAATTTTGCTTAACACTACATTCTCTAGAATTCAAATATTGATTATATAGGAGCTTATAAAAAGAAATCCGTAATTTTTATTTTAGACCGCCATAACTTGGTCTCGAAGAGGAGAGGAGTACGGTACTGGTTGAGCTTTGGAAAGTCCATAAAGTTCTACATACATACAATGAGTTCTTAAAGTTTAACGTACACCATGCACTTTTTAATATACAGAGTATTTTGTGAAAAACTGGGATATCTATTTTTTATTTCTTTATTACTCTGTAACTCTGCATAGGTTATTGAGATGCATTAATAGGATTCATTAATCGTCATCGCGAAGCAAACTTTGAAGACGATTTTGTGAACAAATTTTGTAAAAAAATTTGACTCCATTAGCATTCAACCTCTAACAACCCCTAACAATCGGTAAAATACTATTTTTTTATATTATTAAGTCAAACTCAGGGGGTGATTCTGATCTTTTGTCGTACTTTAATGTCAAAATATATGACAACATTAAATGAACTTTTCTACTGTTTTTTTCTTGTGTCTTTATTCAGTGCAGCAAGCCTTGCATTGCGTAGAACGAACTAAAAATGACACTTCATATTACAAATTCAAAAATATTATTTCGAATTTAAATAAAAGTACGACAAATTTGTGGTGAAATGTCAAAATATGTGACTAAATATACGGCTAAGCTACGACAAAAGTTCAGAATCAACCCCCAGGGGATATCCTACTATGGAAAGCACAGCATGGCAAGAAGGAAATAAGGAAAGGATTAGATAAGGAGACAAATAGATAATGGTAGACAGTTCCACATTCGCATAGTTCGGGATAAAAATAATCACGGAATTTTATGGTACGACCGAAAATATTTTGAGACTAAAAGTATGTGGGCAGCTTACAGCGCGAGTATAGCGTGCGGGGGTCAATCTAAAAGGGACCAGACTAGACATCCGTCTAATATAGGAACGGTAAAGGAGCGCTAGATTTGACGGCGTGAAAGACATTTCGATGCTTCTTTGGCAGTAGAGAAGATGTGATCTCTCCAACTTAACTTACTGACTTACTGTAAATATTAAAATGCCAGGAATGCGTAGTGACGGTGTACATATACGAAATTAATCCTGCATTAAAAGAAACGGGAATGGTAAAGTGATAACCTTGTTGTAAAGATATGAGACAGCTTTGACTCTTAGATGCATTTAATTCGACGCAATTTGCTTTGCCAAAAGCGAGGATATTGTCAAGATCGTTATTCAAAGATCTAATCATCCAATCTTGTTTGACACATGCTGTATTCCCTCTGGAGTCCGCAAGGAATAAGAGGAATCAAGGGTACTGCCATCGGCAAACCTATGGATGGGTTTAAAAATAAGGAAAGGCAGATCGGTAATGAAAATTAAGAAGAGAGACGGAGAGATAACAGGGCACAGGGCACAACGTGTATTTATAAACTAAGGTTCAGATGTAACTCCATCTAATACAACCCGGAATAGACGACCAGTAGCACATTTCTGTAACTATCAAATAGAGTAGATCTCAACTGCAATCTCTATTTCACGTCACTTTGTTGTTATTCTCCACCACTGTGTTTCTGTATGAAACTCTACTCTATTGCCTATTATGCCTACTACTCTATTCACCATATGAATAGACAACTAAAAGTGTTTCTGTAATGTCACGAGTAGAGTTTCGCTTCTCTATCAATTGAGAATATTCTCGATAGCATTCTTGTCATTGAGTACGTGGCCAACACTTGAAAGAATTTTTCCAAAAAGTTAAAATAAACCAAAAATGAATTTGGACCGGAAAACACCAATTAAAATGCCTTTATTTAATTTAAATTTTTGCAAAATATTTACAAAATTATTTAACTGTGTAATAATAACCGCAATGATAATACAATAAATTAATAGGCTTTGACATTTCTGTTTTCTCAATTGCTGTTTCAAAATCAAAGGTTCCTTAACATCCCACATTAAGAGCGGTATATAGAATTCGGTTAAGGAAGTTTTCCACTTATGTATTTCTTAAAGAAAAATTGACATTATTGTTGACAATTAGGATTTGTCAATTGTGTGATATCTCAAATAATAAAGAAAATAAAGAAATAGATAATTCCCAATTGTAAAAATTTTACCATTGCGAAATGAATTATATCGGAAGTTTTACAATTATTGTTATTTTTGCAGAACAAATCGACAAAGAAAAAGTTCCTTGAGCATTCAATGACTTTTTTTTTTACATAGTTTAGGACTTTTTTTATATAGTTTTTGTATAGGAACAAAAAAGTCATGGAATGCCGATTCCTTGATATGCTAGAGAAAAGAAATTCGAACAGAAAAACTCTACTTCTCGATTGACACAAAGATGTCGTTATTTTTCGAAAAATCCATTTATTTTAATATTTTAATAATTGAAAAATTGAAGGAGGGCACGGCGATTTTAACTGACAAATGGAGGAATAAACATTGTTTCATATCTTCATTTTCATTGGGAATTATCCATCTCTTCACTTTCTTTATTACTTCTTTATTGTTTAAGATATCACACAATTGTCATATCCAAATTGTCAAAAGTTTCTTGACCTACCGTGCGTTCAGGTGTACACACCGATGTGCTTTTCAGCACATTGGTGCGCACATCACATCATTGAAAAAGTAGGGATAGCACCTGAACGGTTGGTGTGCGCTTCGATTCAAAATGTCAATTTTGAAAGTTCTTTAAGAACAAAACTACGCTAAACGTCAAAACTACAAAGCGCACCGGGACACTACGCTACCAGGCCGTAGCGTAAAATGTGCACATCGATGTGCTGGGACAACGCTTCGGTCGCCTGAACGACATGGTGTGTAAAAATGTGACATTATGTGACATTCTGCGCGCACCTGAACGCACGGCTAATGTCAACTTTTCTTCAAGAAATAAATCGAAAAATTCCTTGACCGAATTCCTTGGCTCTAGCAAACCGACCCTCAACTAGCATATACAGAAACGAATAAATTTAACTAGTAGAGCTGAGCATGATGGTGAATTTGCTTGACGTCATCTAAATAGAGAATTTTCTCAACTGAAATTACAGAAACGAACTGCAGATAAAAAACTTCCAATTCATAATAGATACGGAACGGTGAGGTAAAGTGGCTTAATAGGACAGAATGCCAGACTCTATCAAAGGCCTGTGAAATATCTAGAGCAACGATTTTGAACTCACCAAAATTGTAAAAACTACGGCTCGAACGCTCCATACGAAAAATCAGGAAGTCTCCAGATGAGTGATTGGCTTCTAGGTACTTCATAAATTTGAAGTTAATAATAGATTCAAAAACCTTTGAAAGAATCGAAGTGATCGCAATTGGTCGATAATTTGAGGTATCGCTACCCTCTCCTTTCTTAGGAATAGGTTGAACATGGGCTAGTTTTCAAACAGTTGGAAATATTTCTGTCGAATAAGACAAGTAGAAAAGTTTACGCAGAGGCTTAGCCAAGGATGGGACACAGCTTTTAACGCTCAAAAGGTGTCATCTAAAAAAATCGCGTTAACGGTATCATGAGCACAGTATATTTATACAGTAGAACAGCTTAGTACAAACTATTGAAAAGTGAATTTCAGAACTTTATTTAAAAAAAAACTCAAAATTTCACCCATAAGAGGGAATTATTCAATATGATACGGAGCCAAATGGACGAACAGTAGCTAGTTGCACAATCTACGGGAAGAAGTATTAGTTTTATATAAGTACACATCTCCATAAACTAAACATCATAAAGATGTCATGACGGTGTAATATGCAAAATGGTTGTAATAATATTTGCGACTGTGTTACGGTTCTACCAAGCAGAATGACATGAGAAGTAAAACAGAAATAGTTTTGCTTGTCATTTTGTCCCCTTTCCTCTAGTACAAGTTTATGCATGCTATAAGTTCTCTTTCTTCCACTTTCGATATACATAGGAGCCTTTGCATTAAAATTGACTAGTATGTTAGTTTAAAACTATAGTCACATATAGAAGCTAGATGTGCCCAGAATCATTGACGTCTTAGACAGGAGATGTCGCTACGTGTCTTTCTTTCGTTTGTTATTTCCAGCTTTAAAACTTCTAATAAGAGAATTATTAATGACTGGTAAGGAGTTTTGATTTAGTTTTGAAAATTTTTATATTATATGATGGAAAAATTGTATGTTTACTATTAAATATAAGTTTCAATCATATTTTTGGCAAGTAGCGACATCTCGTTTCTAAGACGTCAATGATTCTGTGCACATCTATATATAAATAATCAATGATCCTACTCAAATGACAGTTTTGACAGAGCTGTTCTACTGTATGAATATACTGTCATGGCTGTAGTTTCACCCCAGTAAATTAATTTTATTTTATAAATTTCATAAAACATATAAATGAGATTTTAGATATGTACCTATATTATAAGAATTACATATTTCATGAAAATTATAAAACCATATGGAGAAGTTGTTCCTGATGGTTTTGACGAGAGACCAGGGGGCCTATTCTTGAATTACGAATGGTTTTTATGAATTCGTTATATAACGAATGGTTGATAACGAATCGAATACCCTGTTCGTATTCTTGAACCTTATCGTTATAAAGTCGAAGTGGTGAAAAGGTTTTTCAACATAACGAGTGTGGTAAGATTAAATCTGTCAATTTACATATTGAATATTGTCAGCTGTTTCATATTTTTAAATATAATTTATAAAAAATGGCTAGCTTCAGTGAATTGTCATTATTGTTTGCGTCTGAAATCGCTAAAGAATCTATGGACTATCAATTAATCATTTCCTGCACCCTTAATTCACCGCTAAATAGAAAAAATGTTGCAGGAGGACCTCCACCAGTGCCATGCAAATATTTTTTTTGCCGCCGCAGATTTTCCTTTCACCACACATTTTAAATCCTGCTAACTCTGGAAATTTTCTATTAGCTTTGGTTTGAATATAATATAAAAAAAAACTTTTCTAGTTCTTTTGCGCTCCGGGCATGGAATTTAATACTGATTTTATATTGCCACAATTCCGTGGAATCTTTTGAACTGAAAGAGTTATCGTATTTACCAAATTTCAGTTTCGGGCTTTCCTCTAAAAACTCAATTAGTTTAGTTTTTTGAGCATATGAAATTTTCGCACATCTTTTATCTCCCATTATCACCCGTAAAGTAGCAGCTGACTCACTCTTCGTTTGGCATAACGAATGGTTGAACCCACTCGTTAAATAACGAAGGGTTTGCGTTCGGTATATAACGAATGCGGATTTCAAGAATACCACATGTGTCGATCCCGAATGGTTTTGACAGTATAACGAATACGGAATGTGCCTTCGTTATTCAAGAATAGGCCCCCAGCAGAACTCTTGCTACCTTTGCAGCTTGCCAAGATTCTTTGTCTGTTACGCTAGATAATGGACTAACTGGTGTACCATGCAGTCGAGTATGTAGATATGTTTCACCTATGGACGGACATGCATTCAGTTGACAGGCGCGAAAAGGAGACAGTTTAGGTGTTATAGCTTGGTTAAAGTTATCGTTAAACCTAGAGCTAGAGCGATGTTGCTGTTGTTGAGATTAACTATAGGAATACGGAAACATTCACGCTGGCCAAGACCTAGTATGTAACTAAGTTCTGATTGAAACTTTCCCAATCTGCTTTTTTATAGTGCTATAGAAATCTACTTGTACATATATGGAGAAGTAGGAAGACATAGGTTTGAAGTGGTAAGTTGAGCCGAGATTAAATAGTGGTGTGAATTACCAAGAGGATAGCCGACTGAGATGATATATTTGCCTGGGTGATATGATAGAAACAAATCAAGTAAATTAGCTCTATCTCCAGCTTCATTATGAATTCGCATTGGTTGGTTTAATCATTTAGGTATTTATTCCAAATTTCATGTTTCTAGCTTTAGTAGTATCGGCTCGACGATGGTGGTCAATCAGTAGAAGCCCCTTCATATACATATAGATAGATAGATTTCTAGGAACGCTATTGAATTGTGGTCATAAAATTGTGAAAAATTCATTGATTTATTATTTTTCTTTTTTCCTTTTTTAGATATATGAAGTACCTATACCCGTATGAATGCGAAAAGAAAAATTTAAGTACACCAGCAGAACTACAGGCAGCAATAGATGGAAACCGAAGGGAAGGTAGAAGATCCAGCTATGGGCAATTTGAAGCAATGCACAATCCACTGATGGTAAGTTAGTAATCCTCCTCCAAGTACTTTATTCAGTAAATACTATATAACTATATTTGTACTTATTATATTATTTATGGTCTCAATTACAGCGGCCGCCAGTTCCGAGCAGTATTCAGCAAATGTCTCCATTGGCTTTGGTCACTCATAGTAATCAACAAGCAGCACATCAGAGACTAATGGCACCACCAATGGCACAGATGGCGGGTCTTTTACCACATGAAATAGATCAGCGAGTATTAGATTACTTGAAAATATTCTCCTCAACAAAAGATGTACGAAGATCACAGAGTCCTGATGTTCTAGAATCTGCCAATCGTGCCATGGAATTCTCTAGAGTTGCACTTTGGCAAATGTATCACAATAACATAAGTCCGCCTACGTCCGTGAACACATCTCCACAAGGTTGTGAACCTCAACGGTAAGAAAAATAAAAATAAAATAACCAAGAAAACACCGAGATATTGTGTTTGATTGTGTTTCTCACATAATTTTTTTCTTTCTTTTTTTAGTGAGGCACTGAACCTTTCGGACTCTCCACCTAATGTTACCGTCAAACGAGAACGTGAACACACAGAACAAGTCGTTTCTGAAGATTTCATTCAACCACCGCCAGCAAAGAGAGGAATCCCTGCTAACTTTCAAGTACCTATACCCGCCACTAGTTTTCAACAGCAGCAGCAGCAGCATGAAACCGCCGTTGTCGATAGTTCACATAATAATGGACATGGACATGATCATGAAAATGGTCATGTAAATGGTGACAATAAATCTGTGGTGCAATCACTACCTGTAAATCCGCACAAAAACGTCCAAAGTGAAAATATTTCATTGTTAAATGGAATGCAATTTAAATTAACTAAAGGTAAGAGCAAAATTAATATCTTATCTGTTGTATCTTATAAAGTAGATAATAAAAAACAGAGGAAGAAATTGTGGTTGAATATGTCCTTTAATGTACTTAGGAGGCAAGGATGACATAAAGGAGAATGGGCAAAATTGTATGAGAGTTGGTTTATGAGCGCGATGTGTGTGATTCTATTGTATATTTAATGGCCTCTTAAACAAATCAGTTACCCCGAGCAGTTATTTCTTCGATAGATTTCTGTGATTGGTAAATGGTGCAAGCTTATGAATGCTACCACTATTCGAAAGTCCTTAAACATATGTAGCACGCTAGAATTTATTTATTTAGAACTGCGTCAAAGGTCTGATTACTGAGTTTTCAAAGTGCCCTAAGCGGATCTCTTATTTGAATTTTTGAAAAATGAAAGCCAATGCAATCAAACTGGTGATTAAAGAGACGAGATATTGATGAAATCGACTCGTGCGTGCCATAGTTAGTACTATGTTGAGGAACAAGGAAGAAGTCGTGCTTCCTCAAGGAGCATGCAGGAACAGTTATATTGAAAGTATATATTTAAGAGCTCAGGGAAGCTTATTACTCCTGGTATACAGTCAAATGCAAAAACAACTTTGGGAGTTTTTCGTCTATTTTCGAGAGAATCTAATGGAAAGAACTTAAGCCTGTCTACATATAGAGGTAGGATAACAGGATTATCACAATAGAGCCCAGGCAGGGCAAATCGAACGAATATTCGCTGAACAGTCTCGATGCGATTTATGTAGACCACTTAAAAATTATACCAAACCGGACTGGCATACTCCAAAATGAGTTTAACAAATTTGCAGTAAAGGAGCTTCATTATGAACGGATCATTAAACTTCTTTGACCATATCTTTATAAAACCCAGAATAGCATCAGTCCTAGCAGCGATTGCGTTAATATGATCCTCGAAGTAAAGACGATTATATTAAGGAAGACACCAAATCTTTGATTTTGTCAAGTTTAGTTTAATTAGCATCAGTCCAAAAAATATAACTAAAGTTCCTTTTACGAGAAAATCTTAGTGGGTCGCTTCAAAATAAAATAAAGAGTTGAACTAGCCTGATTGCACTTATGCGAATCGCCTCTTTGAGTAAACTCACCTCAGAGTTGGGTATCTCTAGCAGAGTCTAAAGCAAACTTCCAAAGGTAAAAACATTTGTAAACCTTCAGTAGAGATATTTTTCTATGTCTTTAACTCCGTTCCTCCGGGATATTATTTCTTGGTGTCATAATAAAAAATACTTAGTTTAAATGGCTTTTACAAATAATGTAACGCAAGTGACTGGCGCAGTGTAGACCGACGCCATCCACTATCCTTTCGACATAAGATACAACATTTTATACTGATCTAAGAATAGGTGATATGCAGTTTAGTTTACCTTATTCCACTATACAATACAAATTGCAAAAAATTGCTAGATTTCATGGATCATTGATCTTGCACTACTCGACTATCTTATATATCACAAATTTTGTGACCCCATTCTGCGTACGGGGAAACGAGATTGCACGGTAATCGCACTATTTTCACCTTATTCTATTTTGTTAGAAATTATGTCCAGCCAACTTCCAATAAGCTGCCTCCAAAAATGAGACATTTCGATTTACTATGAATATAAATCTCGATTAATCCAATCGGTCGGCTACTGTGCAGCAACCACGGATAGAAAAATCCAAATTGTAATCATAGAAATAAATGGGATGTTAACATAACATGTTATATTGGACGGAATTACGTCTGACCGATTTATAATTAACGTCATTGTACCGCAAGGTTCTGTTCTCTCTTCTACTATATTTATCATATTTACTAATGATCTGCTAGCTCCTCTTACTTTCAATCCTATTCATTAATTTTAGAACTCTTCCTATTCATAGCACACGAGCTGTAACCAGAGCTCACTCCACACTCTTGAAGTCAAATTCGATTGTACCGTGAAATTTCAGGAATCTTTCATAAGCAGAACAGTACGAATGTGGAACTATTTACCATCCTCAATTCTCTCATCCCCCCCTTCTTCCTTTCCGACCAAGGATGTGCTGCAGCATTATAGGGTGTCCCCTGAGCTTTGTCAACATCGTAAAAAAAGAAAAGAATAAAAGGTTATGTATTATTTTAAATAAAAAAATGTCATCTAAAAAAGAGCGAAACTTTTTCAGAGATGGAATACCTTCCAACAGCGTCGTTCTGTTTTATATAAAAGAAGTCTGGTAAATTTTCTCTGAATTGATTCAATTTGCTGCACATATATGCCATAGAAAGGGTTCCATATAGTGGACGCGTACTCTTGTTGACTTGTTATTAGAAAACTGTAAAAGATTATTAATGAGGTAGGAGACTGAATGATTAACAAGTTCGGAATAAAAAACCCAAGAGTTTAAAAACTTTAGAGATAAGGCATGTGCCCGAAATAGTAATTTCTGGTTGAAAATTACTCCTAAATCTTTCACTTCGGTAACGCGTTTAAAAATTTAAAAAATGAACCCCACCTAATAGTAATAATATTGGCTTTTACAAAAGGCTATAACTTTGGAAGTATTCTATTTTCTAAGATAGGAATATTTCTTTGGAGTAACTTACAGTCTTTTTCTGTTTCAATGACTTTAAGGATCTTAGCATCATCTGCATATAAGAGACTATTGATGTTTAATTGATGCGTCAAGTCGTTGATATTGAAGAAAAAGATATAAGGATCAAGTATGGTGCCTTGTGAAACACCGTAGGTTTGTATGATCATTTAAGACTACTGCTTGTAGTCGTTTGCGAATATATGATGCAAACCATGAACTAAATTATCACAAAAACCTATACCTATTGGATAGTTTTTGGAATATACGAGTGTCAAATTTTATCGAAGGATTTATCAAAATTCATGTGTTGAAAGATTTACATCGAATTTGTTACATTTTGTCTTTCGGACAGTAGTGGTTACCTTATTACAACAATGAGGAACCCAATTACTGCTCTATATGACAAGGACACACATTAGAAGCAATTCTTTTAGTGCTCTTCATCGAAGTGATAGCTGCACAAAATTTCAAAAGTTCCAACTTGGTCTATAGCCTCAATAAAGCTAAAACCCATTATTTCATATCCATTCCATGATAGAATGGAGTACTCCTGAATTAAGCTGTTATGTCTAAGCGATTGAAATGAAATGATAAAAGGACGTCATTATCGAGGAATCTAGGGCAGTCAACTCGATAATGACTTGTTCATGAACGGATTTATCTACTACATATAAAGAGCGATGGCGTAGAAATCTTAAAATATGTAGGCAAGGTGTTGGTGGTAGTAAGATAAAGTGACTGTACTAGGTATATAAATTACTTGATTCCATGGACCTAATCTATTATCAGTTCTTAAGACCTCTAACAACAATTATATTGAATTATATTGTTAGAATGCTTATATTAAAAGAATAGGGAAACACACAGAATATGGGTCTAGAAAGAAATGTGTATTTCTTGAATCTTCTTGAAAAATTGAAAATTGTTCGAAACTATGTGTCAACAGATAGTTTCATAATTTCAAAATTTAAGGCGTCGTTCCATTGATCTAGTTTCGCATACCAAAAATGGAGATATTCTGGTGAGAGCAGAGTGGCAGAGTGTTATTGCGAATATATACTGTTGGAGCGATAAAAGATTTTTATAACAAAAAGCGATTTATGTGTGTTAATACTGTTACGAGCGTGACCTTTGTTCGTTACTCTAACACAATATGGCAGATATAACTCACAAGTCTTTATTTCTTTAACTACACTGTTTACGTTTACAAACTCACAACAATCACAAATCAACTCTACTTTAGTTATCGCTAGTACTGCACTTCTAATTATCGCAATCCAAATAGTCCACTTCACTCTCTGAGATAAGACTTGCCTCCTGTCGGTAACACGAGCTTTATTTATTATCTGAAAATTATCCTAGAACCATCCCGAATATTCCGTTCTTGAAACATCGATTCTTCAAACCTAAAGTTGTTTATGTCCGTACTTTATAGATGTCGCATATCCTAAAGTTTTTTACGTTCGAACCAATAGATGTCGCTCATCTTTTTCTATTACACGTAACAATATACCTATAACTAGTCACCCTATCTGATAAATTTTTAATTTTTAAGGAAAAAATTTAACTAATATTTCATTTCATTTTGCAGATAATGGAGCCAAAGGAGAACAGAAATTAGTTGTTAATTTAGACTTGGATGGAGTTCACTATGAAGGAATTCTATTTGCCAGTCAAGCGCCGCAGCCTTGCACAAGCAGCAGCACATCCAAACCACCTAATGGAGAAGCTGTAATAGACGAAAGATCGCATTCTATGATTTCTTCTTAAGTTCTAAGGATTTTTGCCTTTATTTCTTCTGACTGACTGTTGTGTGTAAAAGCTAGGTCGATATCTCCCAAACTATATTGTTGTACAGAAAACCCATTGATTGTACTAAATGTAAATATAGAGTGCAAGCGCAGTAGTTTCAAGCGTGCTTGCATCACAACACATAAAAGCATTAACACAGCCACAAACATAAACGTATATATTAAAAAATAATTATATCTTATAGGCTGATACTTATCCATGACTTAATTTTTTATAATAATTTTACTTCAGCCCGTGATTTTTTGAATGTCTATATCCTCTACACGTCACAGATTAGTCGTCCATTCGTTATGGCTACTTTGCTTTTACTTTTCCAAAAAGTAGAGACTTCTAATTAAATGTCGATTCTGCTTAAGAGCCAAAGAGAACTTCAAGAAAGAGAAATTATCTTTGGATCATTTATTGTTGTGTTTGTTTTTGTTGTTTTTTTTTCTTTAGTTTTAGTACAACAAAACCTAGCTGGCGGGCACAGGGTGCCATACTTAATTGTGTAGACGTAAAGGCTTATTATATTGACTTAGAAAATTTGAATGTTGGCTGTAAATATTCCTCAGATTATTTTGTAATTTTTTTTATGAACTTAAATTATTTGGAAATGTAAAGACAGATAGACAGACTCTCGAGAAATGCCCGAGCACATGCAATTTAGCGCTAGGGTATCCAATTTATAAACATTTTCTATAGGATAAAAGTGCAAGAGTGCTGCGAGTATACTCCTTAGTTTCTAAGTAAGTTTTTTTTTTCTTATTCTTTTTTTTTTTGTTAAGTTGTAACTGTTGTATGTTTATGATAGCCTGAAAAACAGAGTTTCGGTTTAAGTCAAGTATTTCATCTCCTCCTTTAATTTTTATTCTCTCTGTAGCTTATAAGGATATCCCTACATTAAATAAGAAACACAAAAAAAATGTTGATATGGAATGAAAAATAAAAGTAAGTCATAAGACATCCACAGAATGTTTTTCCGTTTATTGTATGACTTTAATCTTGGTTCTAAAAGGATAAATAAAAACGTTTTTGGGTTCTATAAGATTTTCAGAGAAGGACATGTACTTAAAACAAAGCTATTTAAGGAAGATATTAAATTAAATCATTTTTTTCAGTGAATATCTACACAAGATCATAAATCTCAGCTTCCAGCAAATAGCGACTAATTAAAAAAAAACTTACTCAAAGAGGAAAGAGAAACACAAAATCTGTCCGAACAAGGTAGGTAACGGAATTCCACTATATAATCCGGGCAGGGCCGGTTTCAAGGGAGGGGTTTTGGGTGTTAAACCCTTCCCATTAGAGCTCACAGGTATCTAGATAATAGCACAAGATAAAAGAGGAAAAATACCTGACTCAATTCCATGCCACAATTTCAATAATGTAAAATTGTTTATAATTTTTATAATATTATTTTGATTAATAAATAATAGGAAATTCACCGGCACGAAATCGAAAATTTTGTTTCGGAGTTCCGGTTCTGCATCTCCTAAATTGATTTTCTTAATAAGTTTGCTGGCAAGTAACCTCAATTATATTGTCGTTTATTAGGCAATTGCAAAAGATAGGAATTGAACTAGTACAAAAATGCTGATTAAATTAATTACATTTTTAAAAATTTATAAAAGTTTAAATATTATCTTCGTCAATGACCGAAAATCGACTTAACAACTTGGCTTCGGGAAAGGAAATATGTATTAAGGAAAATATTAAGACATTCTCAATCTTTTCCGTTCAAAATATCCATGATTTCTTTCAATATGAGATAACTGACTTTAAGTGCTAATCTTCGAAATTCTGATAATATCAGACAAACGGCAAGAAAATGATATACATACAACTTATATTTTATTCCTCCTTCAAATTACACCGAGTGCACATGGAACTTTCTTCGACTCTTCAACGACTTGCATTTAAATTAAAAGGACTTCATCTGCATTTAAAAATACACGGATGCTTTCTCAACTTTATATACTAGCAGACAATTTAATTCACACTCAGACAATATATCAGCCAGAGACTTATTTTAAGAATTCTGATCCAATGTTATATTGTTTCGTCCGCAATTTCTTCTCAATATTTGAACCAGAATATCTTCTTTTTAATAACTCTGTGTACTACTAATACAATATTTAGAGGCTTTTCAAAGTTTGTGTGCAAACGTCTTTTAAATAGGTTTCCAAGCCTATCATGTAATTAGGGGCTTTCATTAGGAGGCAAAATACTGTTTTATAAAATATCTGAACAGTTGCTCTGGTTTGCTCATTATTTCAGTAGCCACTTCCCATTCATAGTACATAATTAACAGTGACATCGCAGTAAAGACCTTGTACTGGCATCAAGTAGATACGAATTTCCTGGATCAGAAGTTTTTCCATGCTGGATTTTGCTAGTACTAACCGTTCATTAAGATGAAGTAAAAGATACTTATACATTTTAACAACTTCCATATCATAATTACCGCCTAGTTCTCATTTCTTCTGCCCTGAATCCGAGTAAATTCAGAAGAGCGGAGTGGCTTCCATAAAGACAAATACATGGATACTTGTTTGTATTAAATAGGAGCTCATTCCTTAATCTTACGACCTAATCTTCTTGCAAGACAATTGGTCGACTCAGATAAAGTTGAACGTCATTAGTGTAAAGATTAAGTTTTCGGCATCCTGTACTTCGTACCCGAGATCAGTTATTATGAGACAAATGTACATAACCCGAAAAATTATCGCCCAATTTTACCTGTTTAAGCCTGCCACAAAGAAACGATTCAATCAGCTTAACAGCACAGTTAGAAAATTTGTAAATAGCTTATATCGTCTTCTTTTAGTACTCCGACTCAAGGTACATGTATCTACTATAACGTGCTGGAGCCTATGCTATCCTTGACATTGGAATCATTTGAATCATCTTTTATATAAGCCTCTTCAGGGGATGAGTTGTTCCTGAAATCACTAAAATATCTCACAATAAAACGGCAGTCTTTACTGGATAATGCCTCCTTAGCAATAATGCGGAACGCGTGTTGGCTTCACGTTCAATGAATTTTTTTGAAGTTGTTTGACCGAATAGAAGGTTGCGCAAGCATTCAAAATATGCTGTTCATTCACACATTGACAACCTTGACAAATGAAGAAAAAAATCACTAGGTAGATACTTCTTCCCTTAGAATTGGGAGAAAAAGCAGATAGAGATTGGATATACGCGTTAAGCTCTTTTACTTTTAAGTCAAAGTTGATCTGGGACTGTCTTACTGTCTTGAAGTACCTGGCCGAAGCTAACAAGTTGACGCTGATTTGGATGCCAGGACGTAAAGGCATTAAGGGCAACAAGAATGTGCACCGCCGTACAAAGCAAGGACCCATATCTCCGTTTATTTCTCGTATAAATACATATGTGAACCCTGGCTAATAAGCTTAGATAAAATTCTAGGAAATCTTAATGTTTTCCAATATACAGATTTACATAGTGGTGAGTGTAACTTCAGCTGGCAACATGGGCATTATTTTTAATAGTTTTATCTGGAGTGATCATATTACCACTGTAGAGTGTAAAATTTATGGTGGACTTTGTTCACTCTGTGTACGTCTACGTTCGACTGGATAATTTATTACAAAGAAAACTTACGATTGTCTTCAATTCAACCATAATACATCTATTCTGTCTTCGTCCCTATTATCACGTTTAACATTATGCTTTCAGCTGTAGTCTTCATACATATTTTAAAACTCGTTGTGTGGTGTTTTGGCTAAGATTCTGAAGTCTAAATCACCTCCCCAGGATATTTACTCGAAATATAATTTTACCACAAAGATTTAATAACTTGTGTCACGTCACCTAAGTTCGCACACGCCTCTCAATGCTGATGCGGAGAACTGAAGCTCAACCAAGTATCATTCGAGTAATTTTTCAACTACCAACGTAAGACGAACACGGTTGACATCTCGACGCGACGCACGAATTATTATTTAAATATAAACTCGCTGAGTGTTTAATATTTTAAAGTAGAATTAATCACATTATATCCCCTTTTCCACGCCACATCCTGACACTTGGGAACAAATCGTCAATTTCCAAAACCCTCGAGAATTATTCCCAAGCCATGATAAGAAATCCATGTGCATGCTTGTCCGATTCTCTAAAATATTAAAATATTAATACTTATGGAAAAGTGACTAGACATTGATTTTTTATATGCTATAGAACCTAAACTACTATTCATACAGATAAATAGTCTTCTAGTAATTTTAAGTTTGGCTTATTATCTTCCCAAAGGCTAAACTTACCTATTATATACCTTACTTAACAAAACACAATGCAAATATTTTAGACTAAGTTAGGGTTCTCTTGTATTAGTGAAAGCATTTGTTTCATGGCTCGGGAAGTATTTCTCGAGGGTTTATCAATTGCTCTTCCATGCCGTCAGTATTTGGAACTCATGTAGTTGTGAGGAGAATGCTGGGGTCGGATACAATTCATGGTTTTAAGTAGGGACCGAAAGAGTTATAAAAAATATTTTAAGTTTAGTTTTAACATTTTGTTATTGATATTTTATATTATTCTTCTTCTTCTCGGTTTAACATTAAAAATGAGTTTTAAATCTCTTCAATTGAGTTTTTCATTTTTCTCAGCTTTTAACAGTTTAAAATGAGTTTTATTTTTCTCCTCAGGAAATAAACTTGAAGACGAAACCGAAAGCAAGAATATTTGCAAAAAAGACGTAATTAGCTGAAAATAATATCATTCTCAGATCAAAAAAAAAAAAAAAATAGTGACGAAGACGTAATTTTTGTTGAAAACGATATGGACCTAGTCAATATTATTAGCGACTCCGAAGAGGCGACATACAGTACGTTTATATGAATACTTGAAGTATACGTGAAGTATGCTTGAAGTAATCAAAATAACATGAAAAGGCCCATTGAACGCGTAAATTTCAACTTAACTAATTGGAAAATTAAATTTAAAAAAAATTCAAGTCAAGTAATTGGAATTAAATCAATTAACCGCCCTACCTCAGCCAAGTGGATTTCAAGTCAAGTACTCAAGTATTCATGTAAATGTACTGACAGATTAGTCATTCGATCATATGTAGGACAATCGAAAATATGTTACAATTCAAGATACATATATCGGAATACGTAGCTAGCAGACGCTCACTCTAGCAGTAGAAAGTATGCATACAAGTTTTCCATTTTAGATTTTTAAGATCGACGCAAGTAGGTAAATATTTCGTAAAAACTCTATTTTCCGTAAAAAAAAAAATAACAAATTTTATCTTGTAACAAATATATGACAACAAAAATAGATAGAGCATCCATTGATAAGTTTTATTTCCTGAAGAAAAGAATAAAAATCTTGTGATGTGAGGAAAATAAAAAATTCCAATTATGATTTTAATTTTTTGAGAGGAAACATAAAACTCATTTATAGTAAACGAAATATATAAAACTCTGGTAAAGACATATAAAAGTCTGCAAAATAATTACCATTTTTGTTTTGTTTTATAATAACAGTTATGATTGGATTTATATATTAGAATCGAAACTTTCGTGATTTCAACGTAGACAGATAGTTTAAGTGCTGTACATAAACCCTTTTTGTTCTACGCTGCTTCCTATCAAATTTTATGAAGAGTTTTTTCACTTACAAAAAAATTATAAGTTATTTTCGGTATCTGGTTTTGAGGGCAAGATTTTAGACAACTTGGAGAACAATTTTAACCAACTTTGCAACCACTGATAACTTATACCTATTATTGCACGAATCGATGTTATTGTTATTAATGTATTTACGATGGACAATTAATTTCTCGCTAATTGATTATTATTACTAGTGTAAGTCTGTTATTGTTATATTTCTTTTTCTTTTTTTTGTATTATTTTTATATTTTTCTTCTACTTTCCCATTAATTTTTTTCTATTAACCGCAATTTTTATTGTTAAATAAATAATTCTTTTGAACTTGGCCAACAACAGATATTGACAATAAGATGCAATGTTGCGTTTTAATAATAAATTCACATATAAACTTCCAGGTTGGTTTCAATTCGATGCCATAAGTCCATAGCATATAGAAAACTGTTTCGATAGACTCCTCCAATCTAATTTAACCTAAACTACTGACGCCTCAAATTCCTGGATAAACATAAAATCAGTACATTTACATGAATACTTGAAATTTACTTCAAGTATAGATAAATTAATAAAAATATCATATATTTTTCATGTCTGCGAGTTATGAAAATGGTAAAGAGGAACAAGAAGATTATTGTTGATAATTCAGGTTGTGATTTTTGGTAAATTTCAAAAGTAATTGGAATTAATTCAACCAAAAACCCTACTTGAATTTCAAGTGTATTTCAAGTCAAGTACCTACTCAAATATTCATGTAAAGTATCTGATGCGTCTAATAGTTTTTATTAACAAAGTTCGTTTGTGCATATTATGGAGTTTAAAAACAAAATACAACAAATGGAGGAGTAATTCAAACGTTCATAAGAAAAATTGCATTCCTTTACTGACAAATTTGAAAGAAATTTAATGGTGTTCACGCCATCTATTTTTCTCAAAATGCATTTCCATTTTTAAATTGAGATTCAAATGTCGATTGGAGAAAAGGGTGCCCGTCCATCGGGGTTTGTGGTGTTTTTATGGTAAAAAGATTAACCATTTGAAAATGATTTTTGAACACCTTCTCGGTTGGAGCAGATAAAAAACCTATATATCATTAGGTACTGAACGAAAGCCCTATTGGAACGAATTTTGAATTAACTTTACTCATATTTTAAGCTCTAGTTATTTATAGCAAATTCTGCAATATCCATGCAAAATAAAACTATTTAATAGACAATGTAAGAAAATATATTTTTGAAGATGAGACTCATTTGATATTTACATGAAATGTAGCTTGTCGAAAAAACTAACAGACGCATGGAAAATGCGGGCAACAAATACACATTTTGTTTTATACGTCTAGGTGAATTTCTAATATACCTACTTATTTAAAAAAACTGAAAACTAAAACTAGAAATTAATTTTTGGTAACCCCAGCTTAAAGTTACTTACGTACATACGTACATACGAAAGTAAATAGATGTTTATTATAGCATTTTAGGAAAAAAACCAAAAATATTTATCTACAGTCATGATTACAAGTCACTTTTAGCGAACGAGAGGTAGGAAAAATATCTGAAGCACAGAACCAGGACGAAGTGGGACTCGAACCCATGGAATCCGGCATGATAGTCAGTGCGCTTACCAACTGAGCTGCCGAGACCTCAGTCTGACATCTTTAAGCTGATAGTTTTGTCATTATCTGTTCTGTGACTTCTCCCAATCGCATATGTTGGTAGAGCGCCAAAACACTGATCCAAAGAAAAATGTTGATGGCTACAGAGAAGTTTGCAAATTTAACTATTTAAGATTGCAGAAAATTTAAAAATTACCTATTCCAAAAACACCACCAATGATAAAGCTGACTGGAAGGAAAAATTGAGCAGCAAAAGTAATACCCAAAGCGACTATTGCTACCATCTTCGTAATAAGCCAAGGTATTAGAAAGACAGGTTTTCTAGTCGCTGTGCCAACAAACACCAAAATACTGGACAAGAGGTTTGTAGCACAAAAAACAAATACCGCAGAAGCTATGGGAATAAACTGGCTACCTTTTTGGGGCTCATATAAGCATTTGTTATATTTTGATTTAATTTGAATTGAAGGAATTACCAAATAATTGATCGGAGGTGTCCTTGTACATGAAATAGGACATCAAAATTGTTACGATGGATTCTACTGTTCCCAACCATCCGAGAATCACTCCGCCAGTCTCCGAATTACACCAAAAGGTCATCTTAATATCTTTCAATTCTTGTGTCACGTCGATCAAAATATGAATTACATAAACCAAGTCCACCAAAACGATACCACTGCGAAAGGTTTACATTAATAAAACCGAATAAGTATCACATAACGTAAACTCAACTTACTAAAGTGCAGTTACATGGCGACGACGCCGCGCCTGCCCACACCACAATTCAGTACTGCCAGGAAGACAGTGATAAAAATCTTAAATTTTGTCTAAGATAATCTTCCTTTTCCCACAGATATCTGTCTTGGAATAATTTTAATTATAACTAAATCAAATTGTGAAAGACATAAATATGATTTATGTACTTACATTTTAGGTATCAAATATTAGTCATACCAGTTCTATAATTTTCTTCGTAAAGATATATATTTTATCATTAAACTTGATAATTTTAATGTAAAAATAATTTTGGTTACTTATTCTAATTATATCTTTGGATAAAAGCACTTCTTTTAAGGTTTTAACCTCTAGTTTATTCTTAAACTGTTTTGTTTAAATTAATTTGCGAAAAAATTCGTTAATGTTAAAAATTAGCTTGGAAATTCTTCATTTTATCGAAGAAATCTTTTATTGTGTCTAAAATCTTCCAAATGAAGTTAAATCTGCCTATCTGGCATCACTGCCAACAACAAGATGCCATGTGCCATGCCAGCTCAAGCGTATAAAAAAACGGCAAAATTTGTTTTCGAATATCTGTATGTATACATTTATTTACAAAATTGAAATAGTTTATGGCCATAAGGGCCAACCCAGACGAGTACTTCTTAGGGAAGGAAGGAATTTGGCATAGACGTGCCATAAAAATAATGTCTTCGCGTAGTTTTATATGATTACCGAAATTAATTGTGTGCGTGTTCAATTAAGTCACAGTTTTTTATATAAACAATAACTGTATCACAAATTCACAATTCTCGGGCCGAACGATTTAATTTCAATCTGTCATCGCTTTTTTCGGACTCGGAATGGTTCTGAATGCACCTGAGTTTTTCTCGGATTTAAGTAAAACGATTTTAATTTGTATTCGTAAAAGTGTTGTTTACAATTTGGACGAGGTGGTAATAGTTGAGTTTAAGTTACCTTTGTTATCAAAAGGCTCTGTGTTTCATAAAGAACAATTTTTACCAAAATATACTTGCTTTTATCAAATGGAAGAAATATCAAACACTTGAAATGGTTCTGTTTCGTTCCTTTTCTAAGAACACAGAACTAAATTATGACATCGTTCTGTCGATTCATACAGATTCATTCCGAACGAGAAAAGGAACGCAGCAGTAATGATTATTAAATTATTATATTATCACCTCAAATCGCAAATAAATATCCGATGATGAGAAATTTTAGAAGTTTCGCAATTTCAAAATGGCCGGCTTGCTGTAGGATTGGTATGCTGCCCGTACTTCTGATCGAAACTTGGCATTTCGGCATTTTTCCTCCCCCGAATACCGCCAGTAAAAAGTGCCAATACCCTCCCTTGTGTGGGCTATGGCCTAGACGTGCCGAAGTGTAGCCTTTGGGAAGATAAGGAACCAAGCTTTAAATCACTAGAAGACTAATTTCCTATATTTAGCATATATAAAGTCAATGTTTGGCACTTTTCCATAAGTATCAATATAGAACATTTTAGAAAACGGACTCACAACGCATATGTACATATAGATTTCTGTTCCATGGCTTGCGAAGCATTCTTGAGGGTTTTGGTTAGAGGCATGATACAAAGCTTAACAAGGTATGGCCGGAAAAGCTGTCAATTGGTTGCTTGCCTCCTTTGGTGACAATTGTCAGAAATTGTCAAAGTAAAAAAGATTTTCAATTTGGAAATTTCTTTGCTTTCTCACTAGCACATAGTTACTTTTCCCGAAGTGATTTAAACGAAGAAACGAAATATTTTAATATATTCAAAACGTATTTTGTTAATAAAATACGAAAAACTCAAAACAAATTCTCTGGAAATGACTTCTAAAACACAATGTGAGCGACACGACAAAAACGCCGTAAAAAACGCTGAAAATTTGGATCTAATGTAACATGGCAGTGTATGCACTGACATATATAACATGAACTGCCTGATTTTCTATTTCATATGAGTCATCTTTTTCTTGGCAGGGTGTGACAATTATCTTAACTTCAAGTTTTACTATCGCTTTAATATTCATATTAAAAGTATAACAAATTACAGAAGCATTCGAAATTATTTCTATTTTTGGATTCTTATCCCCTATAACATCAAATTTTTTAAACTTGATTTTTAAAGAAATAAAATTAAGCAATTTCTGTCTACTTGCCGTCGAACTTAATGCCTGGAACAGATTACATCGCAGCCACCAAGCACAATGCCACAATGCGGCTTAGAATATATAGCAAACAGGAATGGTTGAATCGTGTAAAATTCGTGTACATGAGCGTAATTTGTCAAGAGCAGGAGACTATACATAGGAGTAAGTGAGATGCTGGATAGAGAAATTGTCAAAGCTGTAGATTATTTGTCAAATGTGCTTTTGTTTTGTGAGCAGATTTGGTCAACTTAAAATTCTTTTGTGAAACTTAACAAAAATACCGAATCAATTCTTTTCAAAACTATTTATCTTTGAACTTTATTTAGTGAAAAGTTTTATAGTGCCACTAGTGCCTGTTAAAATCTTCATATCAATTAAAAAAACAGAAATGAAGTGTTCGGTCAGTGCTTGCAAATATAAATTGGATTATAAACTAGGGAATGCTGTTTGAGGCAACTGCACTACCTAAATTATCTTTGTTATTAATAGAAGAAAAGATTTATATAAATTAATTATGTGAATTGTTTCAGAATAAAGTAGAAAAAGAACATTTTTTACCACAGATGCTCCGCACAAAACCTTTGTTTACTTTTTGCAAATTGACAAGTTGTTTAGAATAGGGATGGCGTGTAAATTCATGTAAAAATGGACTACCAACGCAACCAGGAATTCATTAAGCAAAATCTGGCTTATTACCATTCCTGTTTGCTCTATATTCTAAGGTAAATAACAATGCCGTGTAAAATATCAAAGTTGGTTGAATAAAAAATGGAAGAAAAGTTTGTTGAGGTGGTAAAATGTCACCGTATTATACAAAAAAAAAACGCATCCGCATAGAAACCCATGCCGGCTGAGTTTTATATAGCTCTTGGACACACCTCTTCTTCTATGTGGGCTCTGGCTTTTATCTTCATTAGCCAAAACGGCCACTCTTGCAACTTTAATAATCATTTATTTATTTATACGATGAAATTTTTTCTATTTTTAATTTACAACACAAATAACAGAATAAATTTAATTGGGGATTGACAGCTCTTGTCGCTCCCATTGTATTTTCACGGACATTTTGTACCATGATACAAAGATAACAAGGTATGGCCGATTCGAGAGGAATTTTTTGTGTTGCAACGTCATGAGGTGCCTACTGTCATTTCCAGCGAATTTGTTTTGAGTTTTTCGTATTTTATTGACTGAAATACGTTTTGAATATATTAAAATATTTAACAAAACATTAGTTTCTTCGTTTAAATCACTTCGGGAAAAGTAATTATGTGCTAGGGGGAAAGCAAAGAAATTTAAAAATAGAAAATTTTTTTCACTGAAAGGACGATTGAAATTGAGACAAACAAATTTCTGACATTTGTCAATTGACAGATTTTCCGGCCATACTTGTTAATCTTTGTATCATGGTTTTGTACGGCATTTTTGTCGTGTCGCTCACATTGTGTTTTAGCGTTAGTCACCTCATGACGTATCAACACAAAAAATATCTTTCGAATCGGCCATACCTGTTTTGATCTTTGTATCATGCTTCTATGCCACCCTACATTACAAGTTAATTCCACTCGCAATCTCCTGCGCTTCGCATTGCACGGAACCAAAAGAAACAGCATATTTCGTTATCACTGTACTGTACGCTTTTTATGGCTATTAGTATATTTCAATTTTGAAATGAAATGTACATATAAAAAATCCGTTTTCGAAAATAAATTATGCTGTCTTTTCGGTTTTTCACCCCACTCACATCACATTTGCGCACGTTTGTTTGTCATGCGATAAAAGCCTATCCAGCAGTGTACGCATCGATACGACGGCAATTCAATTTTCGATTTTATTTTTGTTAATTTGTTAAGCAAGTAGTAGCCATAACAGTATACTGCAGTGTAACGGTACCTTTTAAGTGGGTTTGGTTCGGGCTTAGTTTCTCGATAATTCATTTTTTGATTTAACGTGTCTCAAAAATTGAAGAAAGATTTAAGATGACTGTCTTAAAAAATTGTTGCTTTTGTTGTTCCTTAGAGACTGGCGGAATGGTTCTTGGATGGTTTGGAGCAGTAAAATCCATCGTAGCCATAGTCGTTTTGTCCGTCTTCTTGTACAAGGATACTTTCGATTATTCACATGGTAATTTATTTTAATTCAAATTAAATCAAAAAGTAACATTCTTTTATGGGAAATGGGACCCAAAAAAGGTGGTGAGTTCATTACCATAGCCTCTGTGGTGCTCGCTCTATGTTTTATAATCCTTTTGTCCAGTGTTTTACTGATTGTTGGTACAGCGTCCAGAAAACCTGTTTTGCTGCTGCCTTGGCTTATTACCGAGATGGTAGGAATAGTAGCCTTAGGTCTTGCTCAATTTTCGGCTTCACCCAGCTTAATTACTGGTGGTGTTCTTGGAATAGGTAATAATTGAATTTTTGCCATTATGGAAATAGCTCAATTCGCAAACTTTTCTCCTTAGCCATCAACGTGTACCTTTGGATCTGTGTTTTGGCGCTCTATCAACATCTTCGATCAGAAGAAAACTTACTTCGAAGCCACAGAACCGATAGTGACTGGAATCTGCCAGCTTACACACACATCAAATAAATTAGAAATACAAGTTATAAAAAAAAAACAAAAAATCTAAATTTCTTTCATATTTTTCATGTGTTTTTGGCATTTTCTTCAACAAGATACATTACATGTAAATATCAAATGCCAAATTTTGTATTCAGAAATAAAAGTTACATTGTCTATTAAATAATTTTATTTATGCATGCATATTGCATAATGAATTCTGTGTGTACGTATGTACATTTTATCGCATGGTATACCAGAGCAGAGTATACAGATTATGAAATGGATAGTGCATTTTGAAATGAACCACATTTTTTACAGGGTGCCGACAGTATTCTGTATACATTTGATCGATTTCCTTAACAAGGCAGATGCAATATGAAGAAACATCTCCATTTCAAATGTTGGGGTGCATTTCGGAATGAAACACTAAACAATAAAAAATTTGTATACTCTATTCTGGTATTGTATGCGACATCTAGCTCTTGTGCTGTTTATGGTAATAGCTATTTGATGAAAACTTAAAATTTGTAAAAAATTTTAAATTCATTGGAATAGCGCAGAAACCATTCATCGCTCTGCTTATTTGGCGATGGGAGACAGTCTTCCTCCCGCTGTCTCATCTCCAAAAAGTGAAATGCGCATGCAGTAGGCGATATGGTGTCGGGCGGCCCTTAAATTTCATTCCGACCTCAATGCTAATGGAAATGTCTATTGAGAAATAGATGGCGCGTGCAACAATGAATTACTTTCATCATTATTCAGTACGTTTACATGAATACTTCACTTGAAATCGACTTGAAGCTCAGGTAATGCGGTTAATTGAACTAATTCCATACTTGAATTTAATTTTCCAATTACTTGAGTTGAAATTTACGCGTTGAATGAGCGTTTTCATGATATTTTGATTACTTCAACTTCAAGTATTCATGTAAACGTACAGATTTGTCAGTAAATTCAATTTTCTCTGGAACATTGGAATTTTTTCTTAACTGTTGTTTTTTTCAAAAGTTCATAATATACACAGACAAACGTTAATAAAAATTATCAGATACATCATAGCATCCTTACCTTGCGGAAATTAGACGCATCAGTAGGATGTGTTACGTTAGATTTGAGCTGATCATTGAAGCTGCTTCCAGTCAGCTACACTTAAACCTCACAATGATCCGTTGCGATCGCCTCTATCACTAAATTGAAGCCTACTTGAAAGTTGTTCAGAGAGACTAAAATCACCCATCGGAAATGATGAACTTTACTAGTACTTCTAGTTCTTTGTCTTATATTTTTCCCAATTCACAGAAGAATTCACTACGAATTAATTTTCTTATTAGTTTGGGAAATTAGATCATTCACACAATAGAATCGACTGAATGCTTGTAACCTTCTCTTTTTTCAAACAAATTTCAACGAGAATTCATTGAATGAATACCGTACGCGGTATGTATTATTGCCAAAGGCGCATTATCTGGTAATGACGGCCGTAATATTAAATACGCCTGTACAACTCATCGTGTTTTATTGTGATATATTTTAAGCCATAGCTGTCTTGAGATAATGCAGGTAATTAACTCCTCCAATATAGAGTTAGCCAGTTTGAGTCCTTTTAAGTGATTCTAAGGATATAATTGATGATAACATCGGATTAGGCATTTTTTCACCAAAAAAAAAACACCAATAGCAGTGACTTATATTCAACTTCTAATACGATTTACAGCAATTTATTTACAATGTAAATACACCAATGCGAATATAATTTAGAGCCAAATGAAAGCTTTATATATATAGTACAAAGCAGACGTAGTGTGAGAATTTTCTTAATTGGAATCTTAGAATATATAGCAAACAGGTATGGCTTAATCGTGTATAAATCGTGTACATGAGCGTAATTTTTTTAAAGAGCTATATGCTATATATTCTAAGATTGGAATCCTGTGCCAAAATTGTCAAAACCGAAATTTTTGCTTATTGGGCAGGCACCCAGCAGAGAGTATCCCTATAAAAAGAACAAACTAAATACGATTTGATGGTGTTTCACATTATTCTAAATCTAGAGCTACACGCAGGTGTCTTATCCAGCCGATCTGATACCAAATCTAGCAAAAATGCAATAAATGAAGATTAACACAAACTCACATGCATATATAACGAGAGAGTGAAGTATAGTGAAAAGCTTCTGTTATGCCGGTATCAGTCTGAAGAGGAAGTGAATAAACAAATCAAGGAATGATTTTCCAGATATTACGGATAAGGAACTTGAGTCAAACTTTTGTAAATAAGTGTTTGTGTCATATTCTGATAATTCTCTGGTAATAAAGTGTTATAAACAAAGTATTTTAGAGATGTTCTGATCAGGGACAAGGTTCATGACTTCGAGTGGTCACACGTTTCGACACGACAATCAACAAAATCATTGCGAAGCAAACTTCTGCCTGGAGTCGGGCAGGTAGGAGGACCAAAAATTACTTGGAAGAGAATTATTTTGAAACAACCCAAATCAACTGGGGAATACTGAAGTTAGCTGAAGGTTATCGCAAAAAAAAGTGCTCAGATGTACATATACTTACTTTGCAGCCCTGTCATTCGAGGTATTAACGAATATTGTTGGCGATGATTATATATGACATGTTGCAATTACATAGAGATGTGGGAGATTCAGAAATGTTTCAGTTCAATCGCTTCTTAATCACACCTTATAGTAGTGTAGCACTGAATATTGTGAATGGCGCATAAAACTTAAGAAAATCATACCCAAAATCATATTAGAATGATGCTGGAATCTGTTGCGAAATAGATTAAACAATAGTGTAATGTCTAATTATCTTTATGTGCATTGAGTATTAAATAAAGATTTAAAAATATCCTGTCGTTGGCTTATTTAGACTTAAACTCGAGCCGTAACGATGAGAAATTTTTAGAGCCGCAGATCAGACGCCTCAATAAATTCCAGGGTAGGAGGTAGAGCGGCTGACGATTATAAATACATTTTATAATTTTTTGTTCAGAATTTAATTGATTAAATTTAATCTTTTTTTTTCGTTCTTATTTGTTATTATTTTGTCCCAACCCTAATGCCAAAGCACAAACGCAATAGTACATTCAAGAGATTCCTCACTGAACTCTTCGTCTCCGCCACCCCGTACTCTTATCTTAGCTCTTGACTTGTATTGTATACATAACATTCCGACTGGAGTAAAACCTCTCTTTTGAGGACAGTCAGTTCATTCAGTTTCAGTTAGCAAGCAATCCACAAGCATAGAAGTAGCATGGCATGGCATATGCCGACTCGCACTCAGATTAGAGCAGTCATCAATGATCAATCCGGTTTTCTTATCGAGGTAATGTAGAGTGGATCTGGATGACAGCCGATCGTCGTGTCGCTTTACTGAACACAGTGAGATATCGGAGTGCTAGAGAGTGTAGAGACCTATTAAATAAAAACAATAGAAACTAAAGAAATTCCATTCAATATCATTATGCATTTTTTGGGGTGAAACTTTTATGTGACATTCGAACATACATACATATATGGTATACCTTATAACAAATGGATCTGATCTACTGAAGCGAACAGAATAGTGTTGCGTCTTGTGAAATTAATCATCTTCCGTAAATTGTTAATTGCGGCATGATGTCAGAAAGTGGAAACATTTTGTTTTGTTTGAAAAGTGCTACTTTTGTGGAGTGAACAATTTTGTGAAACAAAAAAACCGACGAAAAAAACAAATTTCAGCTATGTGCACAGACAGCTTTTTATTCAAAATCAGCTGCACTGATCGTACCAACACGGAGTTTTGTGAATAAAATTTTCTCTTACTGGAAATCATTAGCCATCGAGCCAAGGAAGAATTTCACCGTTGAATATTTTTCCCATCTACTTGTTTTTTGTATCTTTTCATAATACCAAATTTTCACATATCGAACACATATCCAACAGAAAGAGGGTCAAATCGTCACACCTTCAGTAAACTCTCATAGACACGTTGAGTTTTGTGCGGAATCGCAGTTCAATGTACTTCCCATGAATATTTGTCGGTCCACTGTAACCTTGCCCACAAATATTGTTTACAAATTAAAATTAGCTGAACTTTCTGGAATTTAAAAGAAAATTTGTAAGTATGAATTAAATACAAAAAAAAATATACGATTGTAATTTATTTAATTATAATTTTTGTAGACAAAATGTTTTCTCTCAAATGATTTTTACAATAAGTGGAATATTCCAGGTAACATACATATAACTTGAAGGCAAATCGTGGTATACGAAGAACTTACCTGTTTTGAATTGAAGGATCAACATTACAAAAAGTACATATGTAAATAAATCTTTGACCGTGCCCATTTATTTATAAGCAAGGCTATTATATAGGATGATATCACAGCACAGTTATCTTTTATGATGATTACTGAGGCCATTTCCAACATCAAAAATGAAATTTCATAAGACCGTTAGTTGAGATGACAAATTCAGGAACATGTTTATAACAAATATGAAGAACCTTGTGTGACCTTGTATCCCTCTGAATACTTACTTATACCTTGAAGCCCTCGAGAGATACAGGTCGGCAACGGCAACCCTCCATCGGATGCTGTTTCGTATGACAGATTTTAGCTCACTACATAATCTCCATAATGTTCTTCAAATGGTTCTGGGCCTCCCTATACAACAGATTTCTTGCTAGTTTCAGTTAAGTGTCGTCTTTGAGATCTGATTATTATCATGTCGAAGTATGCAGCCAATTCTAAATTCCATTTCTTGATATTCATGTCTTGGCCTGACCGTTCTCTAAAGTCCTTCCTTTAGCACTAGTGAATTTTTACTATTCACCATAAACATCTAATTTCAAAAGTTGCCAGTAGGCGTAGTATCAACAGCGTTGTATGATTTTAAGTACCAGTAGCAGTCGAGTACCAGTACTCATACTAAAAAAAATATTTAGTCTAAGGTCAAAATATTGGTAATGTACAGTGCCAGTACTTTCCAGTATTTTTCTGGTACTTAACTGGTATTTGCTTGTAATTACTGGTTTTTATAAATGGGTTGGTACTAAATTTATAAAAACCGGTAATTACAAGTAAGTTCCAACAAATTTTTACCCTTTCAATATTTCCTAGTTTACTATAATTATTAAGACGCATAAATGCTGTACACAACAAATTTTTATTAAGTCAATGAATTGCATTGCATATAATCATATGTGACCTACAGAGTACTATTTCAAATCCGTCTCATATATAATATTCTTCTTTATTTTCTTCCATATACTTTAATAACAAATACTCTAACTTTGCTCTATGTTGAAAAAATCCTCATAATAAGCATTAAGTAAGTCTTTGTATCCCACAATTAATTTTCACTGCGCGCTATAAATGAAGTGTTGTACTGGCGAGTACCTACTGGTAAGAACTGGCAAGTACTGGTAAGTACTGGGAAATAGTGGTATAACTTAGTATCAGCTTTCGTACTGGTACTCAAAACATACATTTTAAGAACTAGTAAAAGATACTTTTACTGGTAAATTTATTTCCAGTAAATACAAGTACTGGTACTGGGGCATGTAATGAGTAACTATTTACTTGAATATCATACAACTCTGATTATGAACGTATTATGGCTTCAGTAATCATGCCACCAAAGTAAGAAAAACTCTCTACTTTCCCGGTTAGTTGGAATTAAGGAAACTTGTAAAGGAGTAACTGCAAATTAAAGAAAATCATTTTAGTTGTGGCAGATGAGACTAAATTAGCATCAAATTATGCATGACAATATTGTTATTGCTTTTAATTCCTGTGCTGAAAAAAGTAACCAATGGTATGTTTCGGCAGATCTTATTGGCTCTTTTGCTTTTTCTCACTGCCTTATCATATTTAATTGCACTTCAATAGGCTCGCTTTTATCTTCATTCTAACATATTATGAGTAGTTGGAAAAAGGGTTTGGGTACGATTGGCCGCAAATTAAAATCTCTCAATTTCTAAATCTAGCATATAAAAATCTTGTTGCTATAATCTAGCAAATTAAAAGCTCGTATAATCTCGCATTGAAATAAAATATTTTTTAATTCTCGCGCGCGAAGATTCAAGATCCAATAGACTTGCTAAAAACCAAATAAAACTGATTTACGTAACAACGTTGTAAAAATTATTTTAACTAGAAGACTTAGAATGTTATGTATAAATTGAATTATGACGGAACATAGCTCACATTTTTTAGAATTAAATGAATTGAACTTTATATTTTTTTCTCAATTAAAAATTGAAAAAACAAAATTATTGTTTGTGTCAATAAATGAACTTCAGAGAAGTTAATTTTTTATTTATGCTATTATTATTATTTACTTGTAATTTGAAACATAGTTTTTTTTCTAGTTGCGAGATTGTTTTTTGGGATTTATATGTAACATGCGAGATTTCGTTATTAAAGATTTTAATTTGCGGTCAATCGTACCGCTCCCGATAAAAGTGGACACAGTAAACTACATTTTCTTTACTTGTGTTACAAAGTTAGGCCGGTAGGCTCAAGCTTCTGCTTTCTAATATACGGGGTGTCCCGTATATGGTCTTGCTTTCAAAGGCTATGGATCGGTAATGCTTAGACAAGCAAAAAATTGTATGAGTGGGGGGGGGGGGATGGTTTTATAGATCACTCTGTAACTTCTGAAGTTTACACCCTATGATAATAATTTGAAATTTGTTAAATTAATAATCGTTGGACCTTTCCAATGGTCTATAAAGTTTTTTCCTTCTCTTCTTAGTTTTGAAGTTATGGCTCAACAAAATTAAAATTTCGGAATTTTAACTAGTTTTTTTTTTATTATTTTAACTAGTATTGTCCAGTCGTGCATTAATGCTATAAATTATAAATCAAACAAAAACTGTAAAACTTAAATATAGACAGAAAAAAAAAATGAAAAACTTAAACTTCATAGAAAGGAAAAATTAAAAAAAAGTTTCAAATTCCACTGCTGAGTGCAATCGAAAAAAAACTGAAACCATGGAACAAACCTTCTGACTAACAAGCTCTTTGTCGTTTATATGGGTAAAGCCAACTCTGGGAAAATATTCACCAGTTTTGGGATAATATACGCTTTTGCCATCAGTGAACAGCACATTAAATATACTTAAATCTCCAAACTCAAAATCCCAAGAGAGAATCTTGCAACGGAATCGTACGTTATTGGTTTGGGAATTGTGAGCCGGCTCAGTCGGTGACTTATATTGGTCTTGTGCCATTACGATTAGAATTGAGCACATTCCAGCAGTCGGAACTGATAAAGACGACGGAACTCAGTGAATTTCTCAGGACTAATATCGAATTCGCTTTGAAGCTCAGGCCAAGGTCATTTCGCTTCTTCCAGTTGAAGACGTTTCCTAATGCCCTTAACTGTGTTATTCAGAACGTATCCTTAATTTTGTATTCAGCTTGGCCTCCGCTTAGGATCTTTCTTCTCCCTGCTTTTAATAAAAATTAAAAAAAAAAAAACGTATAAATATCCAAATAGTTAGGTTCAGTGTTATTTTTTTTAATCCCTGTACGCAATGTCACGAAGTTGCCAGATCAATAATAACTCAGATAATTTAAAACTTTATTTCACTACAACTGTACGGATCTTTACTATTTTAAGCGGAACATGTCTCTCAAGTGCTAAAGATAAAGTTTCAGAGAAGTGTTGCACCACAACTACAGGATCAAGAGCATTAAGATAGGAGTCAGCTCACCAGTCTCTTCAAAGCATTCGAGAAAACAGTGAATCGCTTTCAAGAGTGAGCTGATCAGCGATGAGATTAATATTTTATACCTGAGCAATTATGTATTGATTGAGATTCCAGGATATTAGCTACATAGATGCACTCCCGCCTCTTTCGATTTTATCAAATCTGTGCAGCGTATAATCAAATATCTCAAACATTTTCGAGGAGTGATGCATTTGAGGATTACTCTCACAAACCATAGAATAATGACATTGTCTAAATCTTCAACAGGCCTGATGCTAGTTAACTTTTTTAAGGAAAGAATATAGAAGTTGTTAGCTGGAAGTGTAGTTGTATGCTTTGCTTGCGTATGTAGAGAAAGTTTGATGTATTCTATAAATGATGTAAACTGAGACCAGGAATAAAACTAATAAATATAAATCTATATAAATATAATAAAAATTTATTGTATAAGATTCATCTCTCAAAATTTGCAGAGCTACATAAGCAGAGCATCTATTAGTGAAAGCCACTCATGATATATTCTTTGCTTATGAAAAACTTATTAAAAACATATTCCAAATATCCGCCTAATATGGAAAAAACTAAAATAATAAACAAAATTTTAATTTACTTACAGCCGTACAATTACGATGGGCGTGCGAAGACCTGGAATCTCAAGGGGATATGAAGAAATGAATGGTACCAATATCCCCATATCGAATGACAGTCAAAATCAATCTGCTATTGATCCTCCACTAGTACCAGAATTTGAATTGTCCTCTGTCAGTGTAATCCCAGATGGTACAGAATCGCTGCTTCCCAATATTAAAGCAGAAATAAATTATTATAACAATCAGAAACTTTTCAGATACATTCACAGTACAACAGGCCGTTAATGCTTTAGGCTTTGGATGGTTCCAGGTAAAACTATCCTTATGTGTGGGCTTGTGTTGGATGGCAGACTCAATGGAAATGACAATCTTAAGTGTCCTTGGTCCTGCCTTACATTGTGACTGGGGTATTACTAGATACCAACAAGCACTTACTACAACTATTGTTTTTCTGGGAATGATGCTTAGCTCGACATTTTGGACGCAATTAAGTGATCGATACGGTCGAAAACCGGTAAGAAGATGTCAAGAAAATTCTTATATGATTTTGTCTTATTTATTTTTATCAACAAAATAAGGCGTTGACGCTTTGCGGAATTCTACTTTTCCTATATGGACTTTTAAGTGCAGTTGCGCCAAGTTTTGGCTGGTTGCTGCTTCTACGAGGATTAGTTGGATTCGCGATTGGTTGTGTACCTCAGTCGTAAGTCTTTGTTATCATTAAAAACTACGTTCAAATAATTTTATATTTTCAAGAGTCACTCTGTATGCTGAATTTCTACCTACCAAACAGAGAGCAAAGTGTGTTGTCTTATTAGATGTAAGTATTCTAAAATGTCTATAATGTAAGATGCCAATAAAAAAAAAATAGTGCTTTTGGGCCCTAGGAGCATGTTTTGAAGTAGCTCTGGCATTAGCAGTTGCGCCAAATCTTGGATGGAGATGGCTTCTGGGTTTGTCTGCTGCACCATTATTTGTGTTCGCTGTTATAACTCCGGTAAGTATCCCTTTTCATGTTTGTTGTATGGAAACTGTTATAGAATAATAGAATATACTTGTAGTGGTTACCTGAATCGGCCAAATATCATGTTATGAATGGCAACAGTGAAAAAGCATTGCAAACATTGGAAGATGTAAGATTTTGATCACATTCATTTGATAGATATAATAATTAATATCTCTTTAAAGATAGCCAGAGATAATAAACGTCCAATGCTTTTGGGCAGACTAGTCGTAGATGGCGCAACTAATAATAAAGGCAGCATAAAGGCTCTATTGAGTGTCTCCTTAAGAAGAACAACAATTCTTTTATGGTTTATTTGGTGTGTGAGCTTATAATATCGCAAACGGTATACATAATAATAATTATCATCATTCTCTGAATTAGGATGTCCTGTGCATTTTGCTACTATGGATTAGTTTTGATGTCAACTGAACTTTTTGCTAACAATCCATCCGGCGAAATCGCAAACAGAACTGATGATTGTCAACCATTGGCGACAACTGATTATATGGACTTACTATGGACAACACTTGCAGAATTCCCAGGTATTTTCGCAACAATTGCAATCATAGAGCGATGTGGACGAAAACGTACAATGGCTCTGCAGTTTCTTGTTTACGCCGGTTGTGTGGCGATGTTGACTTCAACAACCGAGTAGGTTTCCATGATTTTCCAAGTAATGATCATCGAACTTAAGTAAATCTTTTCAGTCGAGTTTTTCTGACAATTATTTTATTTGTTGCCCGTGGTGTCATTGCTGGACTATTTCAAGCTGCATATGTATATACTCCTGAAGTATACCCTACTGCATTACGATCCATTGGAGTTGGAGGGTGCTCTGCATTGGCACGATTAGGTGCTATGGCTACACCATATGTAGCCCAAGTATTGCTTCAAACATCTGTATGGAGTGCAGTTTCTGTTTATGGAATCTTTGCTGTTTGTGCGGCAATTGCATGCATTTTACTACCATACGAAACTCAAGGAAATGAAGGTCCAAGCTAAAAATATTTTGTTTTTATTCTAATGTACTGATTTTGTAAATAATTTGTACTCGTCTCATGAATTTTAATTTGGTTAGGTACTATAAGTCTGTCTAGTGTTCATTTACAAATTTTATAACATTTGCTACTCAAAAGCATTTTCACATGACTACAGTATTTATTGTAACTAATGTACAGTATTTATGCAATAAAAAATATATATTTATAAAAAAAAAACGTATTTATGTCGCTTTATAAACGATCAAACGAAAACGATGTTTGATGTTATTACTCCTTGTATCCGGCTTCCAGTTGCGATCGTTCTAAAAGTGGTTTTTACTAATATACATATATGAAGCAGGAATGTTGATAAGCTAAATTAACCCTGCAAGCAAAGGGTTTCGAAAGTACAAACACCAGCGTCTAAAATTTACTGATTTAGTGCGATTGCTGGTAGTGTTAACAGGAAAATTAACCTGAATGTGATGACGAAGGGTGTCACTAAATATATATAAATAGATACATTGTAAACTTGCTACAGAGGAGAACTTCACAACTTCGGAATAATGTCTTTTTCAATTTAATTTCACAATGAAAAGCAAGAAAATGCGATAAATTTTTAAAATTCAATATGTTTTAAACATTTAAATGGTAACACTCCAGCTTATTGAAACTACGACGTGTGACACTTTCTGAGATACACATTTGAACTGGTTAATGCATATCTCGCTAAGCAGTTTGAACAATGTTATGTAGAATGTTTTGCAATGTGCAATACCTACTTGTCATGAAACAACCTACTTATTAATTAAGTAACTAGTTAACGCGGACTCTGAGCCAGATAATTATCCATGGTATAATACTTGGCTATTTAACCGGATAAAAATGAATGATAATTTGTATTATAATTGTCGCATTTAGTAGTCATGAACTAATGTTGTTGATATTTGTTTTTTACATAAAGTAAGTATTACAAAAGAATTACATAAAAAAAAACCTCATAATTTATCATAAAAATATTGTGACTTCAAACACTATCATGATAAACACTTTCGTCATCATCTTCCATCATTGTTATCATCATCCTCATCCAAGCCAGCCGTGTGCAGAAAATCTGAAATCAATACATCTTTCAAAAAAGGTGTTTGTTTCTTTCTTGGTATTTTTCGTAGAGATGTCAATATGCGGTCGGAGGACAACAACCAACAACATATTAATTAAGTCTATGTTGGTATTAATACGAAACATTTTTCTGGCGTGGAACTGCCATAATGTTCTTGTAGTCTTTTTGCCATGACTCCTGGGCGTGTTCTGAGAGTTATCCAACATGATGTATTATATTTTCAATTATGTCCCTGCCTTGTATTAAAACTTTATGGACGATTGCGCTCATATTATACCAATTATACAGTTGTATTAAGAATTTTACTATTTCTAGGCAGTACTCTTTAAATGCGGGTACATTTATACATATAATAACCACTTGACATAGCACTTAAAATCGTGCCAAACCATTTTATTAGCGTAACGTCTAAGCCAGTTATTTCTGCTACTTTCTCTGGGTCTCCAAAGACCTTCAGGCAGTATTACTATCATTATATCATTACTGTTGCTGTTGCCTCTGCCCTGTTTAGGCAAATCAACTACTAACTCCATTTCATCATCAAATTGTTCATATCTATTGGGATTATTCTGCAGATATAATCGGTCTGCGTTAATGGATTATCACGAAAAATATTGCAAGTTTTTTCATCAAACATCATGCTTATGAGAATATGTTTAAAAGGTAAATTCTTGTACTAGTTGTTGGTGCAAGCATAGTAATTTATTCATCTATTTCAATGAATACTTTTTTAACGTTTTCGGGTGTTTCTTTTTTTAATGTAAATGCTATAAGCCTGCAGTACCTAGTAGTTGATGTGCGATGGTTCTACCAATAAATCCGCTTTACGTTTCGAGTAATCTCAGTAAAAATTCCTTGTTTGCTGCCATCCATTCCCCATTTATATATTCTTTTATTTCTTCTGGTACACTAGATAAAAGTCCATCTTACACTTTCACCAATCGCTTTGTAGTTAAATCCAATAAACTTGTAAAGGTATTTTTGCTTCCGTCTCTGTGACAATCATTCCCTTCCGGGTAACATCCGTGTTTAGTTTTAAAGATGGTTTTGTAACTTGAATAAATATTGGCACCCTTTTTATTAGCTCCTTGTTAGATACTTATGTTGTTTCCCTAAATTGCAATCTACTATAAGGGCTAAACCCTCTTCTGGTGTGTATGGTTTGAAGGAGAGTGCTGACGAAGACGAAGAGTAAGCTGCTTTCATCCTTTTAAGTCTCTTCAGTCTTCGGTGTGCCAGTTGTCGTAGCTTTTTAACAATTTCAGCAGCTGATCATTTTCCAGTTATCTTCAAACTCTTCTACGTAGTATAGAGTAGATGTTCGGGGCTAATTTCTGCAATTAACGGTTCAACTATTTGAGGCTTGGTTTTTTCGGATCATTAAAAGGCTTCCTTGGTCTTCTTCGAGAGCTTCGCTTAGAAGTTATATACGCGGTCTTTAGTAAATCCAGTTTATTATCGAGATACAAAGAATTTTTGTTAAAAAAACCTCTTCATGAATCTACTGCTTTTTCCCCACCACGGCGTATCCTTTTTAACCAGAGAACTAACCGGTAAGATTAGTAAATAATTACCTGGTTAATTGACCAATAGTGCGCTTTTATTAAGAAATGTATAAAGATTTGATTAAGGTTGGGAAGATAGGAAAGCAAGCTTAAGATTATCAGAAGACCATTTGTCTATATTTATAGTACAGTTTAGGGCGCAGGAGGTATTCAAATCAATTTTTTATAAGTTTTCCATAACTGCAAATATTTTAGAATGTTACGACTAAGTTAGGGTCAGTGACATGAGCAAAACTATGGATGGGATTGAAAGTAAAAAAAAAAAGTATATCAGATCATTAATGAAAATTAAGCGTGAAACACAGTTCTAGCTTTTCCAACCTGGTCTCATCAACTTTGACATTTCTGTAGAATATATAAGATCAGGTTATCTATCACCAAAGAGCATCTAACAGAAAGAATGCGCATCTCGTATATTGAAAAGTTTTCTATGGCGGGTCGTTCTATTACGACCAGCTGTCACAAATTGTATGAAAACTCTCTGCATGTTGACGACCCGCTCTCACAAATTTTACGTAAACTGTCTGCCTTGATGACCCGCTGCCAGTCACCAGCGGTGAGTAGCGGACGGCGGGTCGTCAAATCACTAGAGCCAGAGCCTGCTCTCCGCATCATGCCCATGCATTGCTTTGCGTGTTCTCTTTGCTTCTCTTACCTCTTCTCTAAGAAGCCAGTTTCATCAAGAATACTTTGAGAGAATTTTCATTTACAGTCCATTGTAGTAGAACAAAGGGAGAATAGTAAGATGAGCGGATGGGATAGAAATTGGTGGGCGACAAGCAGTCTAGTCACAATCACAGTTAGTTGCATTGATTCGCGAGCTTGGACAAAAAGTTTTCATGAATGTAGGTAGAAAAAAATGCTGTGCAAAAGTTCTTATGAACATTTTTCGAGTATATAAACTAATAGAAAAACCGACTTGCCACTTCAACCAGGCAGCAGCAGTATAGTGAAGAATAAATGTACATGGTTCCTGTCGTCGGTCGGTGTGTGTACAGCTGTGGAGTGGCGGAGAACGGAGCGAACAGAGCAATATTCTCTCAGTCTCAAATCTTTGCTTCTTCCCGTCTGTTACCTTCCGATCGCATCTCCAAATAAGCATACAACTTGTTCATTTTTAGAGGCCAGATGAGGCTTCTTGGTTACGTTAGATGTTCTTTGCTATTCTGTTGTAACTTTGTCAGCTTTAACAGCTAATTTTTGTTACCATTTGGTGCCAGTGTTGTTTACAGGAAAGAAATAATTTGAATTTTTAAACCAACAACTCAATTAACTGCTATCATACAGAAGTTATCAAAATTCGTATTGTGAGTTGCAAAAGTTTGGAAGGTTCACCACGTTGAGGTTCTTAAAGCTATATAGCGGTCAAGGATGGAAAAGCTGTGTTTCTCACTTTAGGAAGAGAGACGGAAATATAACAACCTTGGTTCACGCCGGCACTAATGGGGTGAGGTTCAGATGTATCGCCATCTAATACAAACCGTATTAGGCGACTATATACAAACTTTATATCCATAATAGAAGGGGAGGGGTGAGACCAAGTTTTTTAAGTTTAGCTAAAAGGGCAGGATGCCAAACTCTATCAAAGGCCTTTAAGATATCTAGGTCAACTATTTTGAACTCACCAAAATTGTGAAGACTACGGAAGACAACGTTCCGTAAAAAAAGTCAGCAAGTCACTACATGAGCGTCCAGACCGGAAGCCATATTAGCGATCGTTGATGAGTTGATTGTTGTTTTTTAGATAATTCATTAAATTGGAGTTAATGGAGTGTATTTCGAAGTATATCTACACATTTAGTTAAAGATCTTGACATAATACAAATATTATTACCTAGCTTTCTTATTCTAAAACACTTGAAGGTAAAAGACACTTCCGAGAACATCACAGCGAATCTAGTTTTCAGCTGTAATACTGTACGGACCTGTTTTCAAATTCTCCGGTGTTAAAGATCGAAATAAAGTGAAAAACTTGAAAAGGTATAATTTTTATTGTTCTTAGCACTTGGAAACTTAATTTTATACAAAGAAAGATCTTTCCGGTTGTCTTTAAGATAAGTATATTGCATATTTTACAGGTGTTGAATTGCAATCATTGAATAGCTTGTTATTAGATTCCATATATACATCTTTCCGACAGTGTTCTTAACGAACTACGGTCGGAACTTCCCCACGGGTATTCTTCATGCATTCTTCCCACTCATATACGTATTTAAGTGATTATTATAAGGTGAAAACAAGAAGTATTTGAATATGGTTTTATTAGTGCATCATAACAGGAGAAATATCTAGTGTTTAATGCATATGTCGAATAATTTCAACTCATCTGATGAAGAGCACCAATAAAGCCAACATTAGTATCAACTGTATCCATTTCCTTTAAGGTGGACCTCCCAATACTATTTTTGCTGCCTTTGTATTGTTTATAGTAATAGAGTTGAATGGACATGGCTCTGAATAAACACTGTTCAGCACATAGATATTATCACTTGGCCATGTTTAAAACACTCAAGAAATACTTCCTAAGCATCAAACAGAAATCCATATATCCATATGTGTGCGTGTTAGTCCAATACTCTAAAATGTTTTATATTGATTCTTATGGAAAAGTGACTAGACATTGATTTCATATATGCCATAAAGCCTAAACTACTATCCACACAGGAAATAGTTTTGATTAAAAATTAACCTTACTACTTTACGCTCAACAACTCTCAACTGAATTATAGTTGCAATATTGTATGTGCGGCCGTAGTCCGAATCAGTAGGCAGATTGATTCAAATTCATTCACATACCTATGCAATTAATACCCTGTTTGGAGTTTTTGTTTGGGGAATCGTAGTCATTTGGTTAGGATAAATTTTTGTAAATAATTTTATTAAGAAAGATATGAAAATTTGATTACGGTGGGGAAGATAGGAAAGTAAGCTTAAGATAAAAATTATCAGAAAACAATTTTTCTGTATGAATAGTAATTTAGGGAGCAGGAGCTATTCAAATCAAACTTTTGTCAGTTTAAAAGAACACTGCTAATATTTTAGAATGTTAGGACTAAGTTAGGGCTCTCATGTAGTAGTGAGGGAGTCTGTCTGTTTCATGGCTTGGGAAGTATTTCTCGAGGATTTTTCCATGTTTCTATTGTATACAATGTAGAAGATATTTTTTCAGAAATCACACCCGTAAGATTTCAGATTCAATACGAAAAGGCCTTAAATTTATCTCAGCCCGAAACACAATTATTCAATTAAATTTCGAACTTTACCTAGAGCTGATGGGTAATATTAAGTTTAATCGAATAAACCTAGGTTTATCTCCTCTACTAGAATTACCCGTAACATATGTATATTTATATATAAAAGAAAAGTCTTGATATGAAAGGAACACCAATCGTGGCTGGCTGCAGAAAGAAGCATTTGCAACATACTAACTAATATTGAAGTATACATACCTATATGAGATTTATTCATCCGAAGTCATTCAGAATCGAACGAAAAATATAGACTAATATAAGCAGATAAATGTTATTCAAAAAATATTTCAATATCCCAGTATCGTTAAAAAATCGGTAATAATTAAAGAAATATTTATAATAATAATAAGTTATTACAATTCCTATAAGTTTTCTGATTATTCAAGCAGTAAAAAAATGTAAGTTTAATTATTCAAATTAAAACTGAATAACAATGCAATAGAATGCACAATATGTATGTACATATGAGCTAATTGAAGATTTAAATGTACGCAGTTTTATTATTACCCTTTGATTTGTTCTAGCAGAGCAATGTACACTCCAAGATGATGCTTTACATCAATGCCACTCGTGTTACTACAGTGTATTGAAAATTGTTTACCTGGTTTGCCAAGAATAATAAATTTCTTTAGTTTTACTTCAACACTGAACTTGAGTGCTTGAGAGAAAAACGCAATAAAGCATTGAATGAAGTGTAGTTAAATAAGAATTTGAAAAGTGAAATGGATATCGAACTTAAAACTGATGACCGCCTAGCAGAAAATGAAGGAGGATTAAACGATGCTGCTAAATGGGCTCTTATTATTTGTGGAACTATTCTAGGCATTGTTTTATTGCTATATTTGATTCGGTAAGTAAAATTGGGTCACAATAAAGGACAAACTATACCTTTCCGAGTATTCGTAGATCCATTGAATTTTATTTTGATACAATTGTTGTGAGTTGGTGGTGCTTTTTCGCGTCTGTATGCAGTAATTATTGGGGCTAAGGTACAAAATACAACAAGTTTTAATTGGTAAACAATTATTTGTATGTTATTAACCGTAGCCATAAAGTCAACAAGTTCAAGATGTTTCACTTTATTTGCTATTTTAGTAGCAGTAGAATTTATCGGTGATTATATGATATTTGGTGGAATTACAAGTACCTACCTATAACACTCACTAAAGTTCTAATGGAATCCGCTAATAAGAATAACCGTAATAGCAAAAGGTTTTTTTAAATCCTAATTATCACGAAATTGTACACAAAACAGTGAGAAGTTGTGGTAGTCTTTTTTGTTACATGGTGAAACGGAAGATTCGCTGAGTAGTGGACATTTTTCACAACCATTTTCAAGTGCTTACTTGCTCTTATTTATCATTTTCTCTCAAGCTATAATTTGTATACACTTGTGTTTTTTTTTTATATTAACTACGATCAAGGCTAGTCACTATAAAGCGGACTTTTTCAATGTCAACTCGAAACAAATTATAAAATTATAATAAATGCAGGAAAAGTTTCCGAAATGATAAACTTTTATCAAATGAAGAAATCATAAAACAGAAGTAAACAAGAGAAAAAGTTATATTTGGTCTGATACCAATAATATTATACCTACCATAGATGAAAATGAAAGTGGATGAAATCTATGTATATGGTATAATAAATTTGTCATTCTATTTTTTACGCATAGAAATAATGCTGGTAGAGCAAAATGAATCAATCACCAACGAATAATATTAAAAGCTATTTTCATTTTTACATGTCCATCTGTCCGTCCGTCTGTGCGCACAATAACTCGAGAACTCGTTCACTTACTTAGACAACTGAAATTTTGCACACGGGCATTTTAAAAAAATGTAGATTTAAGCTCGAACATGGGACAAATCGGGTAACACCTTCACAGGATTGTCATACAAAAATTTTATTTTTTAATATATATTTGGACACTATCTGAGAACGTCTAGACGTAGAGAGTTGAAATTATGTACATGTCGTTTTCATAAAAATTGTAAATACAAATTCAAATATAAACTAAATCTTGCAACCCCTTCATGATGTTGTCATACAAAAATTGAGGCTTTTTACGTTACTGTGAAAACGATCAGTCCTAAACGATTTTATTGTACTGAGAAGTTCTTTAGAATATGAAATCCAATGAAATTGGTTATCATTTTTACTGTCCGCTAAACCGTTCTAGAAATAAATGCGAAAAACTATTTTAACAATCAAACTAACTGAGAGGGGTTATCATACGAAATTATATACGGGCGGGCATTCATAGGGTATCATAAAAATTGGTATTAGACCAGCTATTTTTCCTTGTTCACTTTAGTCTGATTTTAAACTAAATTTAAACATACTAGTGTTACCGCAGAATGCCGTGTCTCAGAGTACCTACACCAAACATTTTCGCTGCTATCGAGTACGGATCAAAGCATGTGACAACATTTTTAGATAGAAATCATAAAACAGCTTTACCTATTCTCGCCGGTGTGAATTTTACAACAAAGTTACCAATTTACGTTAAGACAGATATGATTTGCGATTTGTATATTTTTATATCCTGTGATCATGGCCGTCTTTAGCCACGTTGGAACCCTGGTCACTTTAGGACATGAGCCCTCTAAAAGAAACTATTTTCTAAACTACTTTGGGTTATCAACATGAATAATAACTAAACTACAATCGCAAACACACCGAATGCTAGTCCAAAGGCGAGTAAACTGATTTTCAGTTCCGAGAAGAAAGATAACGTAAAGTGGCGCTAAGCGGAATCCCCAACGGAATGTCGTATTTAAAGTAAAAAGGAAGTCCCGATTGTGCGAGTCGGGTTGCCATAGCCCACACACGGAAGTTTTTACCGGTGAGAAGTATTCGAGGGTAGGAAAAATTCCGTGCTACCAAGTTTCGATCGGATGTACGGGCAGAATATCAATACTACTGCAAGCAAATTAACTCCAGCCTTTTTGAAATTGCGAAATTTCTGATCGGACGGCTGTACAGATGTTTACCTGCCGTTTGAGGTGATAATATCATAATTTAATAATCATAACGTGTTGTGAATTTGTAATATAGTTAATGTTTATATCAAAACCTGTAACTTAATTGAACACGCACACAATTAATTTCGGCAATCATATCGGGAACTACGCGGAGCAATATTAATGTGCTGGCACGTCTCAGTACAAGGGGAGGAAATTCCTTCCTTCCTCCAATCAAACGATCTAGGGAAATTACCTTAGCCAGACAGAGTTGCCAGCATTATGTTAACAAGGACAAGCAGTATAACAATTTTCTCTGATTTCCAAATAGGTTTGACTACTGAAAGTATACTATAAAAAATTAGGAAAATTTAAAAAATGCTGGGGTTTCAAACACTGTCACTATACAATGACAATGACGTCTTTTTTATGTTACTTTGTATTTGAATATTGAATAAATGCCATGGTCTAATTTTAACATTTGTCCGTCCTCACAATAACTTGAAAACGCAGGAGCAGAAATTTTGCACAAGCCCTTTTTAAAACAAGTAAAAAAGCTAGAATTGGTCTATAAGACCAATTCTAAAAATGGACTAAATCGGGAAGCCCTTTCTTGGTGTTACCATAAAAAATTTTAGTTTTCCGCTATATATAAGACACTGCCTGAGAACGCAATGACGTACATAGCTAAAATTTTGTATACAGAGTTTTCATGAAAATAGTACCACTTGCCACACTGCATATTTTAAGCAGAAATATATATTTGTCATAAATTTCGAGTGAGAAGTAGTTTTTGAATTAGCACTTCCATAACTGTTATTTTCCAAAACGAATTATAGATTTCCTGAAATTACTATTAAAACTAAAAATACCAAACAAAGGTCCCTATTTATTCCACATACATTTCTTCCACCAGACTAATCGTTCTTGGACCTTACTATAAAAAAAAGACTCGAATTGATGGAAAAGTGGTAATTATAACAGGATGTAACACTGGTATAGGAAAAGAAACTGCACTAGAGTTAGCCAAAAGAGGAGGAAAAATTTATATGGCATGTCGTAATTCCGAGAAATGTGAAACAGCTCGTCTAGAAATCATTGAAAAGTCTAAAAATCCAAATGTATTCAGCAGAATATTAGATTTGTCATCATTAGAGTCGATCAAGAAATTTGTGGAGAAGTAAACATTTTAAATACAAACAACTGGAAAATTTTCAACACTTTGCTATATAATTATAGATTTGTAGAAGAGGAATCCCGTCTGGATATTCTTATCAACAATGCTGGTATAATGTCAACGCCAAAAGGCTACACAAAAGATGGGTTCGAGCAACAACTTGGCGTTAACCATCTTGGCCATTTTTATTTGACTAATCTACTGTTAGATATATTAAAGGCGTCTCCTCCAAGTCGAATTGTTGTTGTATCTAGTTTAATGTATCTGTTCGGAAGAATAAAAACAGACGACTTACAAAGTGAAAAATCCTATTCTCAATACTTTGGAGCATATTCACAGAGTAAGCTTGCAAATGTTCTCTTTACTAAGCATTTATCCAAAATGCTCACAGGAACTGGAGTAACAGTTAATTGTTTACATCCAGGAATCGTTAGAACAGAAATCGGCAGACATTTTTTATCAAATTTTGCATTGTAGGTATATTATTTTATTCTTTTTTCTTGTTATTTTCTAATTGTAAAAATGTTTAGATGTATTATCGCACCCTTCACAGGATTCTTCTTTAAAACGACTAAAGCTGGAGCACAAACTTCCATTCGTTTAGCAATTGATCCTAACTTGGATAAAGTCTCTGGATATTGTTACATGGATACCTACTTCAGAATACCACTACTGCCAAAAGCAAGAAATCCGCAAATGGCTGAATGGCTTTGGAAGGTAAGCTGTGAATTGACTGGTTTAGTTGAAACGAAAACTAATTGAGTAGCACTAATCGAGATGAATGAGCACAAAAAGGTCTATTCCACAGCTGTATGATATTCTTGTTTAGTTTATAGCCAGCTACCTACCAATTCTTAATAAATTAATCTCCATAACCACAGAGATTTGTGTTTTGATTATTTATTCCTTGAATCAATATGAAAAGTGATCTAATCTAATCTATTTAAAAAATAAAATATATTAAAAAAACGTTTAAAATAAATAACTTTTGTAAATAAAATGTTTTTAGTGCATACTATGTGTGTAAAAAATTATTTTTTTCTTTCTCAGTGATATAAACAAAAAAAGTTTAATGCAAAATAAAAAATGCTACAACTCAGATCAAATCTTAAAAGTTTGGGCATCCATGACTATACTCACAATTGTCTAACTGCAACTGATAGCAACTGAACGGTTGGTGTGCACTTCGATTCGAAATGTAAATTTTGAATGTTCTTTAAAAATAAAACTATGCTAAACGTCAAAACTACTAAGCGCGCCGGCGGCCGTGCGTTCAGCCGCACGCAGAATGTCACAATGTCACATTTTTACACATCATGTCGTTCCGGTGACCGAAGCGTTGTCATTTCCCCAGCACATCGGTGTGTAAAAATGTGACATTATGTGACATTCTGCGTGCGGCTGAACGCACGGCGAGTGTGCAAAAATGTGACATTATGCGACATTCTGCGTGTGGTTGAACGCACGGCTGTCCTATAAAAAATGTTTTTTTGTTTATAAAATGCTGCCATGTCATGCTCACTAAGCACGCTATAGGTTTGCTCTTTGCACTGGGATAAATAAATGAACTGCTTATCTCGTTACCATATAAGTTTTGAAATTGTTTTACGTGTTTTAATGGCCATGGTTATGGAGGGATAAATTGATAAAAAATTTCACAACTTTAAAGTTACCATGCTATTTTCACATGTAGGCCTCTCTTTGGGTACTTCCGCGCAGACTACACCGAATAGTATGCCGATGCGGCAGTGATGTATTTTCAATTATCCCCAGCCCATGAAAATCAAAGTGTGTTATGGAACTTTATTTCGAGTGAGTAGTGTTGGATGTATAGTCCAGCCTATCAACCAAAGTTGATAGCTCATTCTGTGGTAGCATCGTAAGCAGGCTGGCACGCTAGCACCTCGTCTAATTGCAGAAAGCGTAAGGTGGGTCAAAAGACGAAAACCTGTGCTACCACGCGCCATATTCAAAGAATAATTCGTGCCAAAAAGGAAAGGCTAATCACACCAAGTCCTGAAGGGACATTGCCTCGACTTACCTGGATATTATGATGAGAATGATGACTAGACGTTGTCCATCCCCACTGTGTTGTGCCCCAGCTTCCCTGTGACACGCATTATTTAGCTGATGCCCCTTAGTTATCTAGAAAAGAGAAAAGGAAAGAGGTTCCGGTAGGAGTGAGCAATAAGCTTCGGCTGATAGATTGGACTATGCGTTCAACACTTCTCACTCGAAATATAGTTCGATAGCAAATGGTGCCCAACGTCGGGCCCCCACAGTTAAACTAGAATACAGAGATCTAAATGTTGCTTGAGACTCCGATGATTTTGAACTTAGGATACCAGCTAGAGATCAAACTCGAAGTCTCATATCCAGCGGAAGTTGCAGGAGGATTCGCGGTCTAGCTGTTTTTGTTACGTTTCATTTTTAAAGTTTCGCTTTCAATTAGTACGTTTCAAGTTTGAGTTTTTCAAGCTCGTTGTTAAATGAAATATTCTTGTCTTTTAAAATAAAATTATATTTCATTACTTCTAAACTTCACTAATTACAATAGTTGCTGTCGCTACTCGACTGACTGACTGTATGTGACTGATCTCTTCTGAGTAGGTACCTAATTTTAGTTTACCGTGATACTATTTCATATCAACTGTGATATTAATACATAATGAACTGTGATATTTACTATAGTTTCGTAACACGTACTTACTAACATACATATACATATAACATTCGTTAAGTTCTTCGAGTTCAAATTCGGTAAAGTTTTAAAGTTTGCTTAATTTTTGTTATCTTTCCCTCTGACCTTCAACTATGGAAATGGTCGGGGTTCCACACCAACATTTTTTCCAAAAAAAACCTTAATTCACCCATGGACAACACTAAACCCATTATTGTCATCTTTCTACCTATTAAATGTTATGAACTATAAAACAAAATATGATAACAATCCGCAGACATCAACTGAAGTATTGAATTAAATTTCTAGATATTTGCTTAATAATTTGCATTCTGGTGCGGTGTAGGTAAGTAGTACATTGGCTCTGCTATTTCTTCATTATGATGGCTGTGTCACTATGTACTTACATGTTATATAACCTTCCTCAATGAAGTGCGCACAACTTTTAACATGGTCGTAAAACTTTAGCAAAACTACTCTGGCTATTTCTTCTAGCAATGATTCTATTTATTGTATGTAGTGCAGTGTCATTACTATACTATTTTTAGCTATACAAATATTATTCGTTATATATTCTCCAAAGGAATATCCCTGAGGTACTATGGCTATACCACTTGTAGCTTTGTCATTGTAAATGTTTGTTGCTTATGCTGCGCCTGCTACTGTCGTACGAAAATTTTTTTCTCCGTGAAACTAATTCTATAAATAAGTTTTACTGGTCACTCGTTTCATGAGAAGTATACTGGTTAGATATGTAAGTTTGGGATTGTTTTATAATTTGCACAACATTTTCTATTCAAAAATATTTTAATGTACAGTATTTATGAAACATAAAAGATATGAAATTTCTAAAACAAAATATTTACGCAAGTACATTCGGTACTTTGTGGTTCCCTTGCTTTACGAATCGGAGGAGACGAACCACTGTTGATGGTGTTACCCCTTGGATACGACTTGCAGCTGCGATCTAAAAGAAAGCCATACAAAATTAAATTCTAAAATAAAGAAAACATTAAATCAGCCATGCTGTTTCCCAAGTAAAAGAAATCTAACTTATTCTGTAAAAACCTGTTAGTTCCACATTAGAGTTACAAACCGCCTTTCACAGTCTGGTTGTAAGACTAGAACAGATGCGTTTGAGGTAAAAGACAGACATAAACAATACCTTTCTTTAAGGGGTTATATCCACCTAGAAGTAATTTTTCTTCCCCAACTTTTGGGACTTTTTGTTTGTTTTAAGTAAATAGTTTGGCAGAACCACAATTCAATAATCTTTAAAAAAATTAAAATTTTGTCAAAAAAGTTAATCCATTGGGGTAGGTGCCTACATCTGTTGACCATAGTCATCGAAGAAAGCTTTTTCGGTGCCACGAAATTTCCCTATTTGCTTTCAATCGATTTCGCTGAAAATTTGACAAGAGGGCCGCTGCCTATTTTGTGTAAGTTCAACATTTCTGACATTTCATATTTTTTGAAAATAAGTTTCGGATTTGAATTCGCGATATTGTAATATTGCAATTTAACAGGATTTTTACTTAATAGTAGTGTGAAATAAGTATAAAATATTCTTTTGAGAACGATATTTTATGTAATAGAGACTCCGGAGTCTTAAATAACAGTAATGAAGTGCGCTTTGCTGTGCTGCAGCAAGGAACGGCGTTATTGTCGTGGGAAAGCATTCTTCAAGTAACTTTAATAGCTTTACTAATTAATTATAGCGTTTCTAACAAAATAAAAGTGAAATATTTTTAAAAATAAACAGCCATGGAAAAAAATTTAACATATTACCAATGCCGGTTTGTTTCTTTACAATTGAATTTTCATTGTTGCCTAAATTACGTCAGTCATATACAAAGGTAACGCCAAGAAATATTATCTAAAAATAAGGGGCCGCTAAAAATTTGTTTATTTTGCATAGCAATTTGGATTATAAAAGAGTACCCTTTCAAAATGTTACGATTTCATACTGCCATGACGAAACAAATACAAACGCAGCACACTAGTAAATTTCGCCGAGTGGCTTAGGTTTTCACCCGATATGCCCGATTTCCTTATTACTTAGATATTTATTCAATTAGGCTAATAGACAACAGATGAAAAATATGACATTTTTGAAAAAAAAAACAATTTTTCTCGACTGCTTAGGTGGGAATAACCCCTTAAAAACCTAGACGCGCGGAAAAATTGAACTTTGGCCCGTAGTATGGATAAAAAATCTATTAAGCAATCGGTAATAGTAGTAACCGCCAAGAATACTGTCCTGATATGATCTCTAATATTGTCAATGATCTACTACAAGAGCTAACAAACTCCCATGTCTTCACGTCACATGGGTAAAAGTTAAAGGCAAATACGACCGAGCCATTTCCGATATAATTAATTACTGAACATATTACATAACTCGTGTCAGCAGGTATGTATTTGAGCTATATAATCAGTGGTCGTGCCACTTACAAGCAAAGGAAGCTTAATTTAGACATCTTTTCATGAAATACTATAGTAACTAAATTCTCAAGAGTGACTTAACTATACATAGGTATCACCAGAAAAAAAATATCACATGTATGAAAAGTGTTTCCTGGAATGTGACAGTACGTCCCATATATGAATTTGTGTTCATCCATGAACGTATGGGGCATGTGGGGCATGATGTTAAAAAATCTCTCTATTTAGGAAACTTACAAACCATCAAATTAATAATTCATTTAAGTATAAATAAATGGAGACTTACTGTTTGAGGTTGAATCAAAGTTAATTTTTCCCTCTCTTCATTTGAAAGACTTAGTGATGTCCTAAAAAATATATTCAAATTTATAACACCCAGCTTCCCATACTTATTGTTTTTTTCTTACGCAAAATAATCAATATTCCTTGGAATTACAAGTTCTTCTTCTTTTCTCACTTCTTCGACTTCTTTTATCTGATCTTCTACGGAATTAGCGTAGAGAGCTTCAATTTTAAGACGCGTAGAAACGTGGGAATAATCCTTAAGCCACCTAAGCTTTGGCTCTAAGTCAGAAAGCTTTTGGCATGTGATATTTTCACTTGGAATTGCTAACATTTCAAAAGCACTGTACATAATTATCAATGAAAAGTAATTAAAACAATCATTATAGTAGCTTTACCTTTTGTATACTGATGCTTTAGAAGTTGGTAGTTTAAGGAGCTCTCTCCATTCATTTGATGGCCTTTTAATTGATCTTAACAGTTTTGTACCTTGATCCATATTTTTTTTTATTTCAACCACCCGTTCATATCTTTCATCTGATACTAAACCAATTTTGTAACCCTAAACTCAATATTATTACAAAAGAATATGGATAAAAAACGGTTTAAGTAGGATTTTATACTTTCTCTGTTAATCTTAAATCGGCATTATCAGGTCGCAGGATTAATCGGAACTCGGCGCGACTTGTAAACATTCGGTATGGTTCATTTGTTCCTAATGTTATGAGATCATCCACCAAAACTCCTATGTAACCTTCTGTCCTACTTATTGTCAAAGACTCCTTCCCTAAAGCCTATGAAAAAATCGGAATATTCATATTAAGATATATATATTATATAAATCGGCCGAACGTTATATTGGAATGCATAGCTTTGGTAACACAAGAAGAGGTTGGGCGGTTAATGATGAGAGGAGGAAGGGACCATTTTTTGCTTAGACACTAGCGATATGCTTGGATTGTAAGAATTAATCATGGAAATTACAGTTCGTTTACAATTCGGTTTTAAAATAAATAACCTTTTCTTCACATTTATGCACTCACTGTCAACCCAGCTCAGCTCAGTGCCAGACCTTCGTTATCACATTTATGCAGACAATATTATATGCTCTGCATCTGGCAACCCACCATTCGTGAATTCCATCCTCACTCAGACCCTGAGGAAAATCTCAGTTTGGTCAGAAATTAATGGTGCCAAGGTGACCATGAGCAAACTAGAAGCCCTGCACGTCTGCAGAAGACGGAGTTGCCGAGAAGTTAAATTGTCCTTCGACATGGCTTCCATCCCTCTACAAAACGTCCTCAGAGTCTTGGGTCTGCACATCTCCAAAACTCTTGATTGGAGCAAGCACAGCAGCATGGTGGTGGAAGATGTCAACAAACGCAATAACCTCCTCAGGATCATTTGCGGTAGGAACACGGGTCCCCCACTACCAACTGCCATTCAAATAGTCAGACAACTGATAATGGGAAGGATCGACTATCTAATTACAGTTTATGGGTTCTCCACCAAACGCAATGCCAGCAAAATGCAGAGGGCCATAGGCGCTTTACGCATCACCCCCATAGATAGCCTTCTTATAGAGAGAGGCTTTCCCACCTTCACCGCCAGAACGGACCAGCTCATGGCCAGCCTCTTCCTCAAAAACTTCCATGATCCTCAAGCGCCCCTTCATGATTTAGTTGTGGACAGCCTGTTCACGCATCTCCGTGCTACACGCACAAAATCGGGTCTCCACAAGGCAGTGGAAATCGTCCCCACTCCTCTCAAATCCATCCCCCTCGATCCCAACTCATCAACCCCGTCACGCTCCCCCCGCCCTGGAGGATCAAGACAGACCACATCATCGACTGCGAAGTACATTACCAAGACAAAGACAACGATACGAAAAGACGGCTGCACACAGAGCTCAAAGCAAAACTGAGCGCGGACAACGTCTTCTACACAGATGCCTCGAAAGCGGACTCTGCTGTAGCCTTGGCAGTCGTCGGAGACTGCTCAAACGGTAACCTGCAAATCTGTGGGAAATTACCAGACTGGTTCAATGCCTATACGGCCGAACTAACAGCAATTTGGGAGGCTACCAAGTTGGCAGCCACCCTGAAGGGCACCACGGTGATTTTCTCAGACTGCCTTTCTGCGATCAAAGCGATCCATAACATTAAAAACAAAAACACTCTGGCAGCAAATGTCAGGGGAACAATACAAAATCGTAGCATCTGGATCGCCTGGTGTCCTGGTCATGTGGGCATTCTAGGCAACGAGAAAGCAAACTGCCTGGCCAAGAGCACAGCCGAGAGCGATGAGATCACTATCAACCCTCCAGCGTACAAAGCTGCCCTCACGCAATACAAACAGCTACGAGACGCCCTTAGACAACTGGCTTGGAACAGCTCAGGTGACTTCCTCGCCAGCCACCACAACACCACCAATTGTCCAGAAATGCTCGATCTACCCAGACGAACAATGATCGAGATCGCCAGAATCAGGCTGGTGCACTTCCTGGCCATTAAGCAATACCTGTTCAGAGGACAGCCAACACCACCTTGCACCTTTTGCGATGGCGCAGCGCTCACTGCAAAACATATCTTTCACGAGTGCGGGGAACTACCCAGATTACTCTACGAACGAGGCATAACGACAAGAACAACTGAACTCCTGAAGTACTCCAAAGAGGCTACGAACGGACAAATCCCCGCACTCAAACAATACATAACTGCCAACGGACTAACAACGAGGCTCTAACGCACCACATACTAACTCAAACGGATCCTAACGAAATCCTAGCTACCTCCTCCACACTAAGCCACAAAGTCTAGCGTTAAGATAGATTTTAAGCATGTGTGGCAAAATCTTATTAAATAATGGAAGGAAAAAAAAATTTAATACAACATAAGTACTACTAAGTACTATTAGGTAGGAGACAACTCAATAGAATTACACTAATAAACTCCAACTAATAAACTCCAACATAATAAGGTTACGACAAAACAAAAGTTACTAACCTTTAAATTAGCTTAATTAGCTGTTAGTGCCCGGATGGCCTCGACGCCGTGGGCGATTAGCTTTATTGTCATAGGCTTAGGTTACTAAGGTTATTGAATAAAGATGTTTTTGAATTTGAATTTGAATTATGAAAGTAAGTAAACTCATCGGGGGAGCATTTGTGAGGCAGCTCGTCGTCGGCATGGGGTTGACCGCACGGTAGGGCGATGGATCGATCAAATGCTAAGACGACGATACTTAACTGTACCGAACCTCTCAGCGTATTGGTGGAGAGAGACTGTGCGCAGGGTGGCGTGTTTCCCCGGTATTCTGGTGTATATTGGTTGACTAAATCTTCACGGTGCTGAAAAATGTGGGATTGTCATGTGAAGTGTATGCGGATAACATCCCTCTGCTTATCTCCAAGCACAGCAACTGTCTGCTCATGCGAAGCAACTTGGGGTCTACCTTGACTCGAAGCTTGACGTGGGGTTTGCATGTAGAGGAAAAGTTAATGCGGCTATGAGGGTCTTCGCTCAATGCAGATGGGGCTTAACACTGGCTGCACATGGGGCTTAAGACCAAGTGTTGTGCACTGGATCGTTAGACCCAAGCTCACATATGCCTCCTGTGTATGGTGGCCCAGGACACTAGTGGGGACTGCGATTTGGAAGCAGCCGGGTCTGCAAAGACTTGCCTGCCTGGGCATTACAACCTCCATGCGATCTACGGCTACTGCTGCCCTTGAGGTCCTACTTAATCTGCCACCCCTGGATCTTGTCATTCAGGCAGATACCAAAAGGGATGTGTGCAGATTGCGCTAATGGGGATGTTGGGAGGACGGCTGAACTGGGTCTTTCCATTTCTTATTGGTGTGTGGGCTGAAACTGGAAAGCCCTCCGGCCAGCATGCCCCTTGATGCGATGGTACCAGAGCCTCGTTTTGGGCATCGCTTCTCCGCGAGCTTTCCTGGCAGGGAATCGTGGACTGAGAGAAGTGCCTTGTCGAGCCTTCCCCGGTAAGCTCTACAAATATTTACCGACGGCTCTCTCACTAACAAGGGCGCCGGTGCGGGTGTTTGTTTATTTTCCTGAACCTGACAGTGGAATGGAATACACACTTGGAAGGCACACTACTGTCTGCCAGGCCGAGGTGTTCGTCACCACAATGGCAGCGAAGATATTCCTTGATATGGAGATCAAGGGAAAGGACATTGCTATTTCGGATAGTCAGGCAGCCTTGATGGCTCTGAGTGGCCCTCGGATAACATCTAGGTTACTGGGTGACTGCAGGTCGTCTGTGGATAAGCTGTGTATCCACAACAAGGTGTTCCTTCAGTGCGTTCTTTGTCACATGGGGATGAAAGGGCTGGCTTCTGTTCCTCGAACCGGAACCAGCTCTGCTATAGGGTCTCTCTTCAATGCTGATGTTCGGAGGAAGCATCAGCAGAGATGGGAGAACCTGAGTACCTACAGCTGCACAAATCTAACAAGGATGGGAGATGTTGACAGCCCTGAGTGTCTGTGCTGCCTAGCGACTGAGATAACCGATCACTTTTTGCGTGCTTGTACTTCGCTTGAAGCAGGCTGGATACTCTAGGGGCTGCCCTCCTACCTGGAAATGAACTGAAAACCTTCCTCACCAAGGGCTTTGCTGATGGGGTTTCTAGCAAGATAGCATAAAAGGCTCTGGCCTCCGTGCTTGGGATCTCTCGTTCCCGTTAATTAAAAAAAAAAATATTACAGATAATGTGGAATGACGAAATTTCATAGAGATGATCCAAGCAGTCAATAGGCAAACGAATCTTGTTGTTTCACTTGATACATTTCTGCTTTTAACTTTATACTTCATTTTACACTCAGTGCAGCTAAGTTGAATGTATACACTTAACGCAATAATCGAGGCCATTGAATGTCTAGGATGAAGATTATTGTTAGATTTCTTGGAGGAACCTTAAACCACAAATAAGAAAAATACAGATAACTATCCACCGTACTTAAAACTGACACCAATTATTGCGGCTAACCGACAACGTCTAACCGACAAACATGTGCTTAAAGCTTTTTTCTCACAAGCCATCTACCAAACTCTCATTTTTCGAGAGATGTAAAGATAAAATTGAAAGCAAAAACGGAAGGCTGTGAGAGAGTTCAAAAACGATCAAGTTTAAACATCGATCGTACGGTACAGTGTTGCAGGGAGAAACATGTAACCATTGAGAATAATCTCAAAGAGACATGTTTCTCGCATAGAATCTCTCGCAAAAGCTTCAAAGCTCTTTTTCGAAACAATGTGCTTTATATTTCAGTTGTTGACTGAACGTCACTGATCCCCATAAGGTCTGGACATCTGGGTTTATCTGTGCTTAAACCTTATCAAGTCCAGGCGAGGTTTATTACTATTTTTATGTTATTGCCTTGGAAAATGAGAAAATACATAACAAAATTTAACTGCAATTTCTCATGATATATATTGAGATTTTTTAATGTAGATATTTTGATAGCTCTTACCTCTGGAACAGAGTGCATCGTGGCCACCACGCAGGTACATTAACTAAATAGTACGCATGAGTGAATTATAAGGCAATGTCATTAAGTAAGCGCAATGAACGTAGGCATCAGAGCCATCACGCAGAAGTTGACCGACTTTCAACGTTACCGCAATTACCCTACGTTCACATTTCACAACTGATTAATATTTTGCTTGTTTTAAAATTTTATGTGCTGAACATCATTACCAATGGCCATTCTGTTCAGCAGGTTGGTGGCTAGGTTTGTGACACTTCATCGCCGCATTAGTGTGGGGTAGCAGCCCAGTCATTACGCTTTACTGTTGAAGTGTTGGTTACTTATCTCTAATCTCAAAATTGGCATTGATGAGCCTTCGTTTTTCTTCCCTACTCACATAAAATTTCCGCATTCATTGAGTAAAACGATGGTTATGCGCCTTAAAGCATTGAATATGGGAAAGGTTTTTGATCAGGGAACGATTAAAAAAGGTGGCTGTGGCTTTGTTTCCTTAGTATCATGGTCACTGACCTACTATTTAGATACAGCAGATATCATGCTATGACCAATGTGTGAGAAGCGGAAATTATTTTGCAAAAAAAATATTCAACTTTCATGGAAGGTCTTTTGTCTTTGCCAACCAATATCGGGACTTGTGCAGATCTAGTATAAGAAAAAACAGTACATTAGCATAACATGTAGAAAAATACCTGCATTGCCAGGATTGATAATCCATTCAACAATTAGGAGGCGACAAAGGGGTAAGTTTGATTATCACGTTAAAGTTACAGGAATTGGTAAGGTAATAATTATTTCGAAAAATAAGCAAAATATAAATGGTAGGCATATATGTATGCGACGATAACATGTCTGGTTACCTTAGCTGCAGCATTAGCACCAGCAAGAATTCCTTGAGCAGCAGCTTCTTCATATCCGGTTGTTCCATTTATTTGTCCAGCTAGAAACAAATTAGGTATCCTTTTTGTCTCCAATGTTGGATACAATTCTCTAGGATCTATAAAATCATATTCTACTCCATATCCAGGACGTACAACTACAGCTTGCTCCAGACCTGGTATGGTTCTTATCAGTTCTACTTGAAGTTCTTCTGGTAGTGTACAAGATAGACCATTTGGATATATTAAATCACTATCAAAACCTTCCGGCTCTAACCACACCTACTAAAAAATATACTAACATTTCTATATTTTAAAAAAACTGTATCTGAACTATACCTGATGGGATTTTTCACCGAATCGAAGTATTTTGGATTCAATCGATGGACAGTACCGAGGTCCTGTTACTTCTTCACTAACATGCCTATTTAAGTGGAGATTATCTTTAACAATTTTGATTATTTGTTGTGTCGTGTAAGTTAGAAAACAAGGCAATTGATCCTTGGCTGATAACCAGACCGAATCATTCATAAATGAAAACGGTACGGGAGGGTTGTCTCCGATATGGTGTTCTACTTTTTGATAATTTATTGAATCCTTTTTAATACGTGGTGGAGTACCTGTTTTAAGTCTTCCCATACGAAATTTTAGCTGTTCTAGACTTTTTGCCAATCCAATTGCAGGTTCATCACCAATTCTTCCTGCTGGTGTCACATCCAAGCCAATATTTATTTGTCCTCTCAGGAAAGTTCCAGTTGTAATAATGACACTTTTCGATTGGATTTGTTGGCCATTTTTCAATACAACTCCCGTACAGCGGGCAAGATTGGGTTCTGAACCATTTTCTACTAATAAATCTTCTACGGGGGAACAAATAATTTCTAGATTATCTATGCTAAAAAGCGCATCTTGAACAGCTTTTTTATACAATTTACGATCTATTTGTGCACGAGGGCCCCATACAGCAGGACCACGACGTTTGTTTAAAATCTGATAAAGAACCATTTTTAACCGATTGGCCCTTAGTACAACACAATTTGTTTACCTTATACTGAATACCGGATACATCGCAACATTTTCCGCAAATTCCATCCAAAGCATCAATTTCGCGAATCAAGTGGCCTTTCCCAATTCCACCAAAGGAAGGGTTACAAGACATTTCACCTAAATTATTTTTATTTGAATTGAATAACAAAATTATTCCAATTTAATTCCTCTTACCAATTGTGTCCTTTTTGTGCGTTACAAGCAATGTCTTGGCTCCCATACGTGCAGCAGCTGCAGATGCTTCTGTCCCTGCATGTCCACCTCCGATAACGATAACATCGTAGTTAGTTTGGGAACCACTTGAAAATTGTCTGAAAATGCAATAGAGGAGGAATAATTGGAATTATCGATAAATTACAAAGTTGCTTAGCAAACTAACAAAGGAGCATCAACATAATACTAACCTTTTCAGACATTTAAAAATATCTACACGTTGCAGGAGCAGGAACTTGGTTTTAATCATCACACAACCGGGATTCAGTCTAGTAAAATGAGCCTTCCGTCGGATCTTTTATTCTTGTTTGGCTGCCTGTCAACATAACATAACCACAACACGACCCCATAATTTTGATAGATGCAGCTGCTAGATCCACTAGGGAGTAGTGCTAGAGAGCCAACAAGTTTTCCGACACTCGAATCTCGCAGTTCGAAATAAATGAAGATAAAATAAAGTAAATGTCATTGTAATTTGGAGAAATTACAGCCGATTCTGTTTGGACTTGGTCGTTAAAATAAAGAGCTAATTGGATTTGGATATACTCTGTGTTCTCTCATGCAAGATTCAGCCTAGTGAAATACATTTTTGAATTTACTGAGTTGAACTGTACAGATGCTAATAGAGCTAATAGAAATTAGATTGAGCATTGATAGTCTATCTTTACAGGTTACAAATTGAGAGATTACTAGATTGGGGCCGTATTCACCACCAAGCCATTTAAAATAAAGTTGTGTATGCGTTATTGTGAGTTGTGACATAAAATAACTCAAATTTAATTTTAATTTAATTTTAAGTGAGCCCCAACCCTCTCTAACGGGAGTATTAAAACAGAAATTAAATTAAAGTTCAATTAAATGGCTTGATGAATACGGCCCCAAATATGCCAACCCTCTGACAGGAATACTAAAACACAAATTAAATTGATGGTGAATATGGACCTTAAAGTACATATATAATGTAGTTATATAGGTATATATATATATATATGTTTATTTTATTGTTATTTAATTCCTAATTACTTAATAACTTTCAACAAGGATACCGCAGGTTCACAATTGAATACTTGTTTCAAAGAAGACATTTTATAGCCTAAAGTTGCGATTTAAAATTGTATTCTTGAAGAAAAACTCTAATCCCGTGAAATTGTTTCACCAATGGCATAATTTTTTCCTTATAAAAAGTGGACCCGTTAACAGTCCTTTAAAACAAAAAACAAATTAGCTCAATATCTGCTTTTGTTAAAAGGTTAATAATATTTTTATGTAAAGCGAATACTGAAAAGGTTAATTTGCAGAGCAGAAATGTGCATCTTGCTAGAGATTGCCGCATTTTAAGCCCTAAATGCAGAGTGCCGCGCGTTTTCTACGTGTCGAAAATGAGTTTGAATCGATGGTTTTGGTACAGTGGTGGAAATTTACATAAAAACAAAATGATGGCTGTGTTCTTTTGGGTCCGTACAGTGCCCTGCAGAATACAGGAGATTGCGAATTGAATTGACTTGTAGAGTGCATCGAAGTAGATTTGTTTTTGAAAGCATAGACGGGTGCGCCAATTGAGAGTCTCTGGGGGAATTGAAAAATGCAATAAAAGATACTTGCAGTACGTTTGCATGAATACTTGAGGTATACTTCAAGTAGAGATCAAGTAATCAAAATATCATGTAAACGCGCATTGACTTCAAGTATATTTAGTGTAAAGGGATAAAATATTGGAATAACTATAGATCGCATATTGCTGGTGCATTTTTATATTTCATATGATCGTGTGAACCTACTGATTCGACTAGTTCATTGATCACAATAGTGTGATGTCATATCAATTTAATGGTTTTAGCTTATTTCTCACAAAGTGATCGTTAATAGTGTTTTTCATATTTTTGCTATTTAGTTGATGTTCCTTGAAAGGTTACTAAAAAGGAATTTAATTTGCAAGCTGGTTCAAAAATTATTGAGCATTTAGTCGTCTTCAATTTTGAAAACTCTGTGGAAAACAGCGTGAGTTTTATACCTTGAATTTTTATGTTTTTGCTTAAGTTGAAATAGATAAATTCTTTCGTAATAAAATGGACAATGAGTGATAACAAAAATATTTTGGAAAATAAGCTCCAGCAGTTAGTGGATGATTTAATGTCTAATTGTGAGTCCAATTTATAATCATTGCAAAGTAGTGATGTAATTGGAACTGAACAAGTGAATGTATGTGATTATGTTATTGAAAATACTATTGATGAAGGAGGAGGAAACGAATATATAAATCTAAATAATGTGATTACTGTTCAAACAAAAGAATATAGTACTGAAACTAATGACAAATTGAAACAATTAATTTGTACGGAACTCGGATTTGATTCGCGAATTTTGGAACGTGTCAAACGTAAGTATATTTATCTCTTTTATACCTATATGTAAAGGCATAAGTTACATTTTATCAATGTTTAATTTTATGCTTCGATGCTACAAGAATATATATAAAGATATTGTTTTATTTTTTAAATTTCGTAGATTGCAATTTAGATATGGAAAGCCTGTTAGTGATAAGTGATTCCGACATAAATAATTTATTTCCAATAACGCAGTTAGGTACAAGAGCGAAATTCAAATTCCAGCTAAATAAATGGGGAAGAGAACAAGTAAATATAAAAACTGTCTCTTTCTATATTGTAAGATGGGTACTTAGGTACGCAGGCCGATACACTTTCTGATAAAACTAGCAGTTGGTACAGATATTGGGTAAACTCAAGTTATGATTCCAACTCAGCTTATACTCTATCTCCTTGCAACAGTGATGCACATTCGATTCCGCAATCATTATTTAAAACTTTAAAGCAAACGGCAAAAGGACAGAGCATAATAGATTCTTACGAAAAAAACAATACTCTAATTAAAATTCATTGGAATGACTTAATTAACATCTTCATTAATTATTATGCAGATAACAGTAAAGCAATGACAATGAGAGATATTATAAGTTATAGCAGGTCTATAAAAGATATATTCCCAACAGAATATTCAGTGAGTTTTTTTTCTAAATTTTATCTTTTGTCAGCATTAAATTAAGTATATCTCTCGTAATACTGCTGCGCTTATACCATTCAATTTTAGGATTATTATTACATACTTTAATCGCGGAATCTAGGGATCCAACAGGGAAATTACACGACAAGGCAGTAAATGCTCGAAAGAAAATGAAATTGAAGGATTACAATAAAGAACCATTTAAAAAATTGGATATTCCACAAGGAACTTCGAAAGCATACCATATCGAAAAAACGGAAGAAGAAAACGAAATAATTTTATGGTTACAACAAAACAATGAACCTTGGTTGGAAGTTGAGAAAAAGTGGGAATCCGTATATGCTATCAGAAACAATGAAATCAAAACAGGAAAGAATATTTTCAAGAATTGGCCACTTTTAAAAAAAACACAACATGGGATATACATTAGTAAGAATAAATTTCGCCTGTTCTTGAAGTATATCTAGAATTAAAACTACGAGTCAAGCTATAATTGACCTAACAGAAGACCAATGCTTATACGATACACTAGATGAATTCCCGTATATTATGTAATATACAGCGTGTCCCGTCTGAGATTGCAGATTGTCGAGATTGCATTATAATAGTATTGCTTCACACAGTTCTACAGCCATCAGTCTCTATTACTAAACAGCCTACGCAGGAACGTTCAAAGTGGAAACCTTCTATACTAGAGGCTTACATGTAACTGCTGTCAACGATTTTGAAAAAGAAGTATAACGCATAAAAAAATGTGTTTTCCAAAGGTTAAACTTTTCAACCTATTATAGTTGTTATTTGACAACAACAAAATTCTTTGAAAGACTTTTTTACATTTTGCGACGGTATTTTATACAAATTTATATATTACGTTCAATTGCTTCCACGTACTAGATTTTGAATACCCTTTGGAAGGAAGAAATATTTATTATTTTATCGAAAACTATTTCTATGATATAGTTAAGTGGCAGCAATAAAACCGCGTATTAAATAAAATAATAATGCTTTTATATGTTTTTTATGCAAACAATCATTTGAAAATACACAGATCATAATAGGTCATATTAAATAATTTCATGCAATTCAATCAATAAAAAGTTTCCAATGTGAACAACAGAATTGTTTGCAAACATTTTAAAATATTTATTCATTCAGGCGTCATTTGGAAAGAGTACATTTAAAAAAGGACAAAGTTAATTTAAGAGACTTTAATGACAAAGATACAAATCAAAGAATAACTGTGCTCAAAATAAATTATATGGACATTCTTTTATTTTAGTTCTACACAAGAAAAATAACATTAATCGAAAAGATATTATTAATATTGTTAATGATACCGAACTGTTGGTTAGAAATCTCATTTTGGAAAAAGTTGCTTCTTTAGATTTACCATACATAGAAATTGAAGAAAGTAGAAACAAAGCTACTATTTTATTAAAACAATGTCTAAATCCGTTTGAAAATATCAAAACAGAGCATAGATTTTTCGCGCGAAAAAGCTTTTCGGCCGATAAAACATAAAAGTTGTGTTTTTCTTAAAAATCTAAAATAAATATGACTATTTTCTTAGTATTATTCTTAGTTTATCCTATTTTCCTGGATTTTATTAATCATTGAAGCAAACATCTTGATTTAAAGTGGAATAAATTGAGTTTTTCGGTTCTTGTTTTTGATGTGATAGTGTCTGTCATTTAAGCCATGATTGTGAAACTGGAATATTTTTAAACCTTGGCTTAAGCCATTTCGGTGGCTTAAGCTTGGACTATGAAACCGGCCATAAGCGCCCCCACTATTTGCATCATACTAATAGTGACATAAAGGTGATTTACTCACCTACATAGATACTTAGATGACATAGAAACGAAAAATGTAGACTAATGCAAGGAGATAAATGCTATTCAAAAATTATTTCAATAGCCCAGTATCGTTATCTTCTTAACCAAATATTGATACCAACTTTACGATACCATATACCGACACGCAATATCAATACTTTCCCTGGTAGCCAACGCTTATCAGTTTACAAAATTTGAGTACCGCTGCGGGCAGGGGGTTTTGTGTTAACTAACCTAACTTTTAGTCAAGGGCTATGCGACAAGTACCTTTTTTACTGAGTGCCCCGATGAGTTTCTTCTCTCAGATCATCAATAAGTTGGTATGGATATTGAACTGTATGTCTAGTGCATCTAATGTAACAATTAAAGAAATATTTCTAAAAACGTATTATACAATCCTCTAAGCCATTAAGTGACAACCCCCAAAGCTTCAGAAAGGTTTTCTGACACAGTATAATAAACTTAAATTTATTTATTATACCCTAGATGAAATCATAGGGTATACCTATTAAGTTTGTCATTCCGTTTGTAACGTACATGATGGTAGAGCGAAATCGATTGGACACACACGCATAATATGTATTAAAAGTTATTTTGATTTTTGCATATCCGTCTGTCCGCCCGTGCGCACGATAAATCGAGAACGCGTGTACTTAGAGAGCTGAAATCTTATACGCGGACTTTAAAAAAAAACGGTAAAATTAAGTTCGAAAATGAGAAAAATTGTTTTCCACTATATATTTGGATGTTGCCTGAGAACGCGTTGACATAGACAGCTAAAATTTGGTAAATGGTGTTTTCATAAGAAATAAAATTTCAAAAATGGAATACGGATACTGTGAAAACGATCAGTTCTAGACATTTTTATTGTACTTACTAAAAACTTATTCAGAATATGAAATCCTATAAAATTAGTTTTAATCATTTTTTTCTGTCCGACGAACCGTTCTAGAAATATATGCGAAAAACCACTGCAAAAATCAAAATTGCTCAAATGGGTGACCATACGAAATTTCATACGGGCATTCATCTAGGAGGGTATCACAAAATTTGGTCTTACATTAGACTAATTCTAGCTTTTTTACTTGTTTAAATTAAAGCTGAACTAATCAAAGATTTAAATGTAAACATTTTTTATTATTATCCTTTTGATTGGTTCTAGTAGAGCAATATGCGCTGCTTACCATATTATTAAGTATTTATCCTGGCAACATAAATTACTCACTAAAAAGCAATTGGGAATTGGGATGCTGGATATAATATTTCAATCGATATTTTGGAGGCCACCTAAAATTGTAGATCAAACTACAACACAACTTGTCCAGAAACTGAGATATTTGTTTCTTATTTGTTTACCAATAAGTAGTATATATTGATAAAGATAATAAAATCTAATCAATACAAATGTACTATACCTATTTGCATGCTAATGAAAAATAATCAAGCTTTCTGATTTGTTATATTTTTTGCTCAAATTTGTTTTTTTTGCTTTGCTCTTATTCAAGATAGGCAGAATATGCTACATCTTGAAGCTAATAAGATCATTGGTATTGATCTTGATTTAATATAGTATCTGGCCTATTACGCTTTAGGTTGTAAATTCCTCAACTAGAAAAAATGTCTACAACTTGTAACAATTTTACAATAGAATGAAGAAAACTCTTCTGATTATTGCCGCCTTTGGATCTCCTGAAAAATATTAATATTAATTAACTTTAGTTGGCATAATGTTAAAATTTATCAGACTTAATAGGCCTAATTCTAGAAGATCAGATATAGATTTTGTAGAAAGTATGAATCAAAAAGAGAATTATTGAAAAATCAAACAGAAAGAGAACAACTAGTACATTGGGAGCACTCAGCGGAATCAGCTTAAAGAGAATCTGATTAATGGAACTTACATATGTACGCCGAGTAAGGTAGGCATATAAACCTACATCGTGCCACTATAGTGCATTGGGAAATTGTTTGCCTGTTTGCCGTTCTTCTGTATCGTCTTAATAACTTGTATGTTGGTAACTATATAGCTACCATACCATACCATACCAGCCTGCATACTTATCTCCAATTGTTACCAAGAGGAATAAATTTCTTTAGTTTCACTTCAACACTGAACTTGAGTACATGAGAGATCCACGGTTTTGGTGAAGAATTTTACATAAAAAAACGCAATATAGCGGTGAGTGAAGTGTAGTTAAATAAGAATTTGGAAAGTGAAATGGATATCGAACTTAAAACTGATGACCGCCAATCAGAAAATGAAGGAGGATTAAACGATGCTGCTAAATGGGCTCTTATTATTTGTGGAACTATTCTAGGCATTGTTTTATTGCTATATTTGATTCGGTAAGTATAATTGGGGCACAATAAAAAAAAACTATACTTTCCGAGTTTTTCACAGATTTCACTTTATGCATTTCATTTTGAAAATCTCTCTTATATACAATTGCTGTGGTGCTTTCTTTTAAGCGCGTCAGTAGTAGTGGAGTTAAAGTACGAAGTACAACAAGTTTTAATTGTTAAACAATTATTTATAAAAAATTAACTATACCAAACAAGTCAAGATTCAAGGTGTTTCACTATATTTACACTTGCGGTTTTAGATTTTAAAAAAACAACACTCGTACTTAACTCATTCAAGCAATAAAATTTTATCGGTGCTAGCTATGGTGATTTGGAATTAAAATAATTACAACATTGTAACTAAAATTCTAATGGAATCCGCTAATAATAATATCTATACCTAATAGTAAAAGGTCGTTTAAAATTGGGTAGAATTTAATTCTTGCTAAAATTTCATTTTTGCTACAAAACTCTTAATTATCACGAAATTGTACACACAAATAATTTCTACGGAAGTAAAACAAAAAAAACAGTAAGAAGTTTATGTGGAAGTCGATTTTGTTACAAGTTGAAACCGAAGATTCGCTGAGTAGTGGAAATTTTTTACAACCATTTTCCAGTGCTTACCTTACTTGCTCATATTTATTATTTAATATCGAGCAAAAACAGGTTCTCTCAAGCTCCGAATAATTTGTATGCACGAGTGTAATATACCTACCTACTTATTTTTTTCTTTATTAACTATGATCCGTAAAAGGGTTCAAGGCTAGTCACTGTAAAGGGGGCTTTGACATTGGCCATAGCAATGTACCTACATAATGTTCTTTTCGAGTCAACTCGAAACGAATTGTAAAATTATAATGAATGCTGGAAAAAAAAACCGAAATGCTCAAATTTAACCATTGCGTGGGTAATGAAAAAATCCTAAAGCAGAAATAAATAAAAAAGATATTAAAAAGGGAATATGACCCGAAGTAGCTACCTATATAGAAATATTTTTATAAGTGTACTTAAAAACTATGTAAAAAACGAATGAATGGATAAAGAAGATGCATATTAAACTAAGATAATCTCGCAGATTGAACAAACAGCTGAGCCAGGGTTCTCCCAATAATAAGTACACAAAAAGGCACTAATTTTCATTGATTTCTCCTTTTCCACATACAACAAATTTAAGAAGATATCTATCTGAAATATGTAGGTATATATGGTTTTTGTTCTTAGCTATATTTAGCGAAAAATAGTATAATTATGGCATATTTGATTCTCCGTGGAAATAGTTTTCAATTAAAGCAATAAATTATACCCTAGATGAAAGCCTCTTGGGTTTAGGTACTAAATTTGTCATTCTGAATCACTAACTGAAATAACACTTATAGCTTTTTAGTAAGTTCCCGGGTATCCACAGAATTCTTTCTATCCGTCATATGTGGAACTATTAAGCTGTGTTATCTACTTCATCACCGCAATGACACTTTTTAATTAAACCTCCGTCACCATTTTATACCCTAGATGAAATCTATAGGATATATTAAGTAGTTTGTCAATTGCGTTTGTAACGCATAGAAACTAATGTTAGTATAGAAAAATGGGGGACATACACGCATAATATTAAAAGTTATTTTAATTTTACTATGTACGTCTATTGGTCCATCTGTCTGTATGTGCATCTATCCATGCGTCTATCAATCTGTCTGCCTGTCCATCTATCCATCCGTTCGTCTTCTCGATAACTTGAGAACGTTTTCACTTAGAGAGCGAATGCTCCTTCGAGGCATTAGACAGGGCTGTTCTTAGTCAGAGAGATGCTACTGATCAACCCTCGTTGAATACATACTAAGAAAGTATTCAGTACGCTGTATATTTTATTACAAGTTCTTCGTGGCTCTAGCCACTTACGTTTTAATTTTCTATTTGGCACTCAGCTTATTTACTTACTTACTTGTACTCAAACATGGTGTTTTCGACATGGAGGTCCAAAGGGTAGGTTGGTTGTAATAGTACTCACCTAGATAAACAAAAAAATTTATGGCGGGGTGGTCATTTCAACCATTTCTGAGATATTGGGTGATTAAGAAAAAATGCTAGGTTTTCGCAAAATGCCTGTATCTTAAAAAGTACATGGTGAACGGTCACCATTGCGAACTGATTGAAGAACCTCATGGCCTTTCCAACGACTGATCAACCAGCCTCCAGCGTACTCCTCGCCTCTCTGGAGTTACTGCGATGTAAAATAAAAATAAAAAATTTTATTTAGAAAAAGCTGATTAATTAAACCTTTTTCATAAAAACTGTAAACTGTGGACTCTTCTCTTTAACTTGACATATTACACCCATGTCCTAAGTATAACTGAAGTCAAAGATTGAAGTTTCGGGTCAAAATTTTCGTTTTGAAAAATTTATAAAAAAATAGAAGAATTTCATTTTCTAAAGCTCATTTTACTGGAATAAATTAAAAAAAAAAAAAAATCAAGCAAAAATATTGTCAATTTATGTAGTTATGAAACAAAATGTTGAAACAGTTTTCCTGAAAGTCCAAACAGCAAAAAATTCGATATTATCACGGGTTTTAAACATCAATGAATTTCACTAAAATTTTGTATAGAAGTTTAAAATTACAGTATCTAACAAATTCTGAATGAGTAATTCAGACAGTTTAAAATTTTTGCAAATCCATACATTTTTAGGCCACGCTACTGTGCACTTTCTACTTTTTAAGATACCGGGTGTTTTGTGAAAAACTAGCATATTTTCTTAATCACCCTGCAACTCCGAGACTGTTGAGATGTCGCTCTCCTTGACATATCTAGGTGAGTCTGAGTACTAACTCCTCCTGCGCTATGGACCTTCATGGCAGAAACACCCTGTTACCATAAAAAAAAATTTCATTTTCTCTATATACATATATATTTGGACACTGCCTGACAACGCGTCGACGCAGAGAGCTGCAATTTTCTATACGGCGTTTATATAAAAATAGCAAATACAATTTCAAAAATGAGCTCAATCGGGAAACCCCTTCGTGTTGACATAGAAAACTTTGATTTTTCACTTATATATTTGGAAACTGTCTGAGAATGCGTTGATGTGGATAGCTCAAATTTTGTACACAGCGTTTTCATAAAAATTGTAAAGAACGCTTTAAAAATGAACTAAATCGGGCAATCCCTTCTTAGTGTTGCCATACAAAGCTTTTGGCTTTCACTTTATTTAACTTTTATTTTCATATTGGTCTAAGACCAATTATAACTTTTTCTCTTATTTTTTATCTAAAATATTACAAAACTGTATAAAAATATTTACATTCACTTGCCAGGCAAATCGTTCTTGGACCGTACTACAAGAAAAAGAATCGAATCGATGGAAAAGTGGTAATTATAACAGGATGTAATACTGGCATCGGAAAGGTGACAGCACTAGAGTTAGCGAAAAGAGGAGGCAAGATTTATATGGCATGTCGTGATCCAGTCAAATGTGAAGCAGCGCGACTAGAAATTGTTGAAAAATCTAAAAATGAAAATGTTTTTAACAGAACTTTAAATTTGTCATCATTAGAGTCGATCAAGAAATTTGTGGAGAAGTAAACATTTTAAACGGAAAAAAATTGAAAAGATTTCGACACTTTCCTATATAATTTTAGGTTTTTAGAAGAGGAATCACGCCTCGATATTTTAATCAACAATGCTGGTATAATGGCAGCCCCAAAAGGATACACAACAGATGGTTTCGAGGACCAATTTGGAGTTAACCATCTTGGACATTTCTATTTAACTAATCTACTGTTAGATACATTAAAGGCGTCTGCTCCAAGTCGAATTGTTGTTGTATCTAGTTTATTGTATCTGTTCGGAAGAATAAAAAAAGGAGACTTACAAAGTGAAAAATCCTACAGCCGTTTTGGAGCATATTCGCAGAGTAAACTTGCGAATGTACTTTTTACCAAACATTTGTCAAAAATGCTTGCAGGAACTGGAGTAACAGTAAACTGCTTACATCCTGGTGTCGTTAAAACAGAACTGATTAGACATGTTTTATCTAACTTTGCACGGTACGTATATACATACATACATATATGAAAATTAATTAAATATTTTTCAATCTCTTAATTATACAATTTTTAGACGTATTCTAACACCAATCACAGGCTTTTTTTTCAAGAGTCCAATAGCTGGTGCTCAGACTTCAATTCGTTTAGCAATTGATCCAAGCATGAAAGAGGTTACCGGACATTATTATTTGGATTGCTATTTAAGATTGCCAATTCTGCCGAAAGGACGCGATCCACAAATGTCTGAATGGCTTTGGAATATAAGCAGAGAATTAACTGGTTTAAGTGAGCCGACGGCAAATGATACAACAGTGGTCGAAGTGTGTAAGCCCAATGGAGCCTAGTCGATAACATCATGAAATTCATGTTTATTTATTAGATACTATATAAATATATTTATTTGTTTAAAGTATAACGATTTGTGCTTCTTTACTCTCTGCAAGTCTTTAATTTTATCTATGGGTATGAAAAAAGAATAACACAAATTACGATCTGTATTTAGATGACTTTAATTGTTACTGTATACCTACCTAAAGGAAATTAATGCAAAAGGCAAGATGCGCGATCCGTTTTTAATGAAGATGAAACTAATTTTTCTTTTGCCCAAAAACAGGAAGCGAGCTGGTGTCACCACCTCGTTGCTGTGGCTTTATTTTTCTATGCATGATCACCCGCGGATGTAGTCTATATCATACTAGACGACCGTTTTTAGGTCGTTCTAAATTAGGTTCAATGAGAAGCAAATTATTTTTCAAATTTTTCCATTTTGAAAATGCCGACGGCTTTTAAGTATCAAAAATATGTTTCAATTACAGTAGATCCAAGTGTGTAAGGAATATTTTATATTATAGTCAAAACAGTTTATTGAATTTATAAAAGTAGTAACAAAAACTTATAATAAATATGCATGTTTTAAGAAAAACAACTTAAGAGCATTAAGTTCAAGGTAGAGTGTGGTAGAAAATCTAGAAAGCTCAATTTGGTTGGAATTGAAATGATTTTTATAGGCAAGGAAAGGTAATATGAGGGTTCTGGACCAGTTTAAAAATGTGCAAAAAAGTCCATATAAAAAAAACGTTGAGGTGTAAAATGCACATTTGTCTGAAATTTGTATGGAAGAATTGTTGAGATATGGATATTGAGGTCAATGAATGAGGCGATGAAAAATATCAGCTCAGAGATATTGTCATTCTGGATAAATAACATGGTAGCCATTCAAATAAGTAGAGCTAAAACTTTTTACAGTAAACCTATTTACTTTGGATTTTGTATTCTTGAACTGTCTAAGTTGAAAATGTACAATTTCCATTACGAATACATGAAACCAAAGTACGGAAGCAATGTAATTTTATACTATGTATATGGATACTGAATCTTTCATATACACTGGCGATGAAAAATATCACCTCAGAGATATTGTGATTTCGGGTATATGAATATTTTCGGCATATTTCTTATTGATGCAATTCTTATCATGCCCTGTTGCCGTTGTTCAGGATATTGAGGTTTATGAGACTATAAATTGAATCCGATTTGTTGAGTTATATGTCAGTACGCTCGCAGTATTCAATTAGAAAACATCATTTAAAAGTATAGCATAATGTCTGTACAACGGTAAGCAGTCCTCAGGAAAACTCAATAGAGGAAGACTTATAAATCTTAGAGGAATTAACTAAACTCACCTTAAACCTTTGCTGGCCATTAAAAAACATGGAAATATGTCAGGCCTATAAGATTCTATACTGCAAAAAATTGCAAACGAAGTTCGGAGAAATAGTTGACCTTGATTTGGATGGTTACTAGATGTTCTTACCAGCGAGGTTCACCAAAATCTCTGAACAAACCGTGGAAAAACTCAACACAGGAGATTTTTACATTACCTATGGAGGATTAATTGGAATGGCGTACAATGTGACATTTTCGAAAGGTGGATCCTACTTTAATTGTACTTTAAGCTTGTGATGACTTTTTTTTTTAACATAACATAATTCTTGTATTTTATGCCCGTATACAAAAAAAATGTTCTGAATTTTTAATCTCATTTTGATTTTACCCCGAAAACTAAAAAAATTCTTATTCTTCACTTATCAACCAGCATTTAGTTATATAATTTAGTTGACTAGCCGACTGATCCAGCAAATTATTTATTAAAGCACCCAAAAATTCTATTGCTATTAGACGCTGAACAAAATTTGCTTGATTCTTAAAAATTTAGATAAGAATAGCTCAGACTTCTGCAGATTACAGGTCAGAAAATCCTCACAATTTCTTTTTGTTGAGTCTTTTGAAACTTTGGTTTTTAATCAACACTGTTCAGTATATCACGTACGTTCAGAAGATGTTTTGGTCAGAGACAGTGAAGGGGAGATCCAAGTACTGTAGGTACATGTGAAGTCGGTTGGCTGTATTTTAAAATTGTACATATCAATCCTCAACCCAATAAGCTTTTCGAATTATATATGACACGCGAAGATAGTACCAGAAGTCTTGTATTTCAATTGAGAAGTGGTGAGCCTATACCACCCATACTAAATTTTCCCTTCAACTTTACTCCTTGGCAGCATGTCAGATTAGAACTTTTTGGAAAGAGCTATATCAAATAATTAATTAGCGGTACTTAAATTTCAGGAGGTGAAATTGTCTTAGTTGGTGAAGCTCAGGATGGAACAGTTAGGCATAAGGCGACAAATCATTTTCCACCGAATTGTCCTTTTGGTGATGAGAATGATTGGAAATTGAATTATCCTATGAAAATAAAAACAGAAAAACTCTATAAATTCAAGGAAAGACTAAAGAATCACTTAGTTCTTTTGAGTAGAGTAACATACTAACATTTAAAAAAAATAACAAGGAGAGAAAATGAAAGTGTGCTCCGTCAATATTTTGATCCTACTGCTATTCCTACTATATAGTAATAGTCAACTTTTACCGTTAAGTGTAAACCTTATAGATAAAAATACTAGTAATTTGAATTTTGCTCTGAGTCTACCCAATAATGACATTGTGCAAATAGGTTTGACTTTCCGCCTGATGACTTATAGTAATGTTAGTGATCATCACGAAGAAGAAAACTCTACTTCATAAGAATGCGATGATGAACTTATAACCCCTACTACATCAAGGATAATTAGAAATGATAATACAAGAAAATTTGTGTCTGTGGAAGAGGCTATTGAAATGGAAATTGCTGGAATTATTGAGAGCAGATACATTTTTTATAGATACTTCAAACTTGAATTTGATGATGAAACTACGCTTCATATTCGTTACACTTATGATAGTGACTATATGTAGCACGCTCATTGAAGATTTCGTGAGGTGAATACAATGAGTTTGAAACAGAGAGAATTCTAAGTAACGGTGACGTGGAGATTGCGAAGAAAATTGATGATAATTATAAAAGCGATTTAGAACTAGTCAATTTAAGAGGGATGCAGCAGACATATGAAATGGCTATTTCCTAAACAGTGAAGTGTCTTTCTGAAAATTAGACTGTTATTTATTTTGTAATTGCCATTGATGATCGAAACCTTTTATGATTACACGCCTCCTTTGGAAATTCTTTCGAGCAGATTTATGTAGCTCATTAACAAGCTGCTTTTTATTCATTATAGCGTATTTTCTTTCTCCCGCTCCTTAATTATTAATGATTTCACATTTATTAGTGCCTGCAACGTACTGTTTGCTTCTTTGAATTGAAAATCAATGTAATTCATCAACTTATCATCCAATGCATTAATTGATTCATTTGTATACAATTGACTATCTGTTTTATATTTTTCACCAGCTGTCTGTATTATATTATATACACTATTTAATTCTCTCTCTCTAGATCTACATTGACTTTATTGACTTTCTCCGTTAGATTGTTGTTGACTAACTGAATTTTCGAACTATTTGAATGCATATTTTTATCAACTAAATTATCAACATATATTTTAGTTACTGCATCTTCATCGTCCTCTGACTTTCCAACATGTCTAAGAGTTTTATTGCTTAAATTGTAATCTTCATTTGAAGTTAGTTGAAATCCTATACCGCAGGCGAACCTTGAATTTGGCTTTGTTATAGGTTTAAAGATTTCCTCAAGATGAGCTTCAGTCGCCACTCGCCCAGTTCTCAAGGCTCGGAATTTCTTTTTTGTAGCATTTCTAATTTTTATAATGTCTGTGGTCAATTCCTTCCTATTGACATGAGACTTTGCATTTTTCCTTTTTTTTCTTACTTTGAACTAGAGTATGAACTGCTTTGAAGTGGTCTATGAACTCCTTTGAACTAGTCTATGAACTACTTTGAACAGTTTTGAACTGGTTTGTTAACTGCTTTAACTGACATATGAATCTGGAAGATATTTAAAGAGCGATATATGTGTCAAATCCTTTACGAAAGCACCCCCTGTCTAGGGTACTACAAATCCATATTTATCTTTCCAACATTCAGCACAAATAATGCGGAAATTATCAAATGTCATGTCAGTGCTTACATGATCATTGTAAACATGTCCTTGTTTAAATAAAATAAGCAGATTCGTATTATCTCGTATTAAATGTTTTGGGATATGAGTATAAGTCTGACATAAATAAAAGCAATCGATATTATTGTGTCGACCCAAACAAAAATACGACCGTATTGTTCTATTTTCCACATGCTACATCATCAAATATAAAAACCGAATTAGGTTTGGCTTCTTCTGGCGAAATAACGTTGCAATTATCTGAAAATGTATGGTAGCCTAGCCAAATTAAAGGACGTAATACTCGTTGTAGGTACTGATATTTTGATTGGTATAATGATTTTGAATAAATGTAAATATTTTCAAATTTTAGACCATTGGGATGTTCAATCAGATCAATCATGAGATTTGATTTACCACAGTTAGAAGCTCCAACAACTATGGCTCTTATATTATCTGATAAAAGCGGGATATGCCTTTTCTTCAAGTTTTCAGATTTTATGTCTAAGTTTTTGATTGACAGTTACATACATGGACAATTAAAACATCATCGAAATTAGAAAAACCATGATATGTTATTTTAGCGCTTCAAACGGCTCGAAAGGATGAAAAGTCTAAAGATGCAAGCAAGTTTGACCATTGCGACCTTTCAGACATCAAAGTTCATTTGAACTCGGAATCATATCCTTATGATGATTTAAATATTAAACTTTATCGCAGCCGATATGCCTTACTGTATGTTTGACATGTATGCAAAGTTTCAGCAGTCTTATTATGGTCGTCAGAATCAACCTTTGCTTATTCGTGATAAATTCAAAGAGAGCGATCCTATTATAGTTATAGATTACACTCATCAAAATGAGTCAATTAGATCAGGACCGGTCGATATCCGACTACAATTCAAAACAAATAGTAATATCCCAGCAAGCACAACAGCGTATTGCTTACTTTTGCATGATACAATAATTGAGTATAATCCAGTGACGAGTGAGGTTAAAAAAATAATTTAAGGATAGAATGACCGCAATAGTGGATATTCAAGGATTTAGGGATCAATATAACAAATTCATAGTGAAGGAGTTAGCTATTTTGACTAGTGGGAATGAAATGCAGAACATTGTTTTTCAACCTCCATTCAAATTTAAGGATTTAACAAAAGCAAAGAGAAAAGAAGCAGCGTGGTTACATGATAATTACCATGGTTTCTACTGGGACGACGGTTATGTTCCTTATCATCATTTATATGCTCTAATAGCTCCATTATTAAAACAACACAAAGTGATATAGGTAAAAGGGTCTGATAAAGTTTCTTGGCTAAACGATACATTCAGAGAAGGTCTAACCATATATAATATGGAAGATGAATTTCAGTGTCCAAATTTAACACGTCTAAATTTTTTTTATACCAATAATCCATATTGTTTAATTCACAAAGGACAATGTGCGCAGGAAAATGTGTACCTGCTAAAAAGCTTTCTAGATAATAGAAATAAGGGAAAAAATATGTAAATAGTAAATAAAACATTTTATTTTTAACAAAATTAAACATTTTTTATTGATTTCCTTCTATATCTAATTTGTAATGGCCCCAAGCAAGCATATTGACTCCATCTGGTCTAAGAGCTAATTTATTAACATATTACCATATAATAATTTTTTCTTATACAAATAATCTCTGTAATCTCTTAAATCTATGGATTCTAAAACAGTTCTTTTGATGCCTTTAGCTCTTTTTATTACAATACAGGCATCAATCTATTGAGTACATTTGCTCTAAGACCAATGATTCTTTAATTATTTTTCCTTTTGCATCATCTTTCATGTAACCCAAAACTTTTTTATTTTTCTGTGGTATATTGTAACAGTTTTCAGGGGGATACTCAGATGTATCAAAATGATTATCTAAATCCTCTAGAATGTCATTATAAAAGTTTTTAGTTTCTATAGTGTATATGAAGGAATCAGTATCTATATAGTTCAAAATCACATTGTTTCCGTACTTTAGTTTCATGTATTCATAATGAATATTGTACATTTTCAACTTAGACAGTTCAAGAATACAAAATCCTATGTAAATAGGTTTATTGTAAAAAGTTTTAGCTCTACTTAATTGAATGGCTACCATGTCATTAGTGAATTGAGATAAACTGTGAAAATTAAGGCTTGGGCACCCAAACGCCTACCGCGACTTTCCCATTCTGTGACAATTTTAACGTCTTTTCTCTTATCAACGTTCTCCATGGTTTTCCCATATACTGCGTTATTTAATAACTTGATAATAATAATTTTTTAAATGCATTTTGTGCTTGCGTACGGTGATAAGTATTAATATCAATATAAGTTTTCAACCAGGGCATTGTTTAAATTGTAATACTCTACGAATATTTAGGATTTCATTCCATGCTTGAGACATTGTTGTAGATTCCTATAATGAATTACATATCCGGGATTTGGAACTTAAATCTGTAATCAATTTACAAAAATTTCGAATTTGGTGCTTTCTTGTTTTCGGGGTAAAAAGGGAAAAGAGTTGTGCTCATCATGCGACATGGCCCACCCATATAAGTTATTGGCATCTAAATACGCTATATAGCGCGATGGGATTGATTCATCAAAGTTGTTCATGTATTTGTTATTAGCTATTGCATGTCTACAAGAACACTGGAGTAATACCTCCTCGTATACAATTTTTAATAAAATTGTACATGTTTATATCAGTAAAGAGGTCAAGATCAATTTGAGTTGCTTTCATCATAGCGTCCCATGATAAGCCCGGAATAGTATAATTCTGGCAAGGATCTAGAGTAAATGCTAATGCAAACCTTTCTAAAATCTGCTAAGAGTAGCACATGTGTTTTTAGATACAACTCTAAATAATCCCATAAATTTTTATAAATTTACCCCAAACTGCGTGCTTATAGTCGTCATTCGAACATTTGGTATTTGTTAGTTTATTATCAAATTTTTTTTTGAGAAGAAGTCTGGTTTCATCTAAACGGTCCCAAGAATTTATGTACTCATATGGGAAAATACCTTTTCTTATCATAAAAGTGAAAGATTCTTCATTAGTGTAGGCTGCTCTAACAGGATCATGAAAATCTTATATTGGTAGGTCCCTTGCTAATGACTCAAGACTTGATTGCATACATCTGCTTGAATCAAGAAATCTTAAATCAATTGACTTTGATTCGTTAATAAAAATCATCTTTGAAATTGAGATGTATACTTCTTTATTAAGCGGAATAATACTAGTATCTCCCTTAATTTCAGCAAGAGACTTAACAAATAAATGACAATCATATCCTGAAAGGTTATGAAAGAATATTGGAAAAAATTTGGGTATTTGAAACTGTAAATTACAGTTATTATGACCTGGTCCTCTATACTTTCCAGTTGAGTGGCAGTAGTCGGCAACTCTTTCAAACGCTAACTCTGTATCACAAATATGACATGTCATACTTTCATTTTGCCTACGTCGTTCTTCCAATGACAAAGGATTCATCGGATTGGGTTTACGTCGCAAACTAGCATTTCAATAAATTTTTGAGCCGAAATCCTACCTATAAATTTGTTTAAACTATTACTAAATGAACATTTGATATAATATGAATATGAACAAGGTTCATGTTCTTGCACATTAGTAGTTGATGAGAGAGATGGATCAGGAAAGCAAGTGTCAATACTTTCCAGAACATATTCAAAATCTGCATAAATAACAAATGGTACCTCTATTTTTCGGTGATGTGTCTCAAATTTTAAATATGATTTCTCCTGTGAAGGCATCACGTTGACAGTTCTATTACATTCATTTTTGTGATTCTTTAACGCATCCTGACTGTAAACATCCTGGAGACATGTGTAGCAAAGAAAGATTCGATTCTTGGTACCAGTGACTTGCTGACGAATTAATCTGTTTAACAAATTAGTTATTGAATAATATTTTATATATAGTAAATATACTTTACCTAGATATATTTTTAATGAGAGAGGTCATTATTTTGAATTAATAATAAGTTGATTTGGATTGAATTTTCCTTCGCGGTGAAGTAGTACGGTCCAACAATTTCATATTTATTGCTTCTACTCTCTTCGTATCCGAAAACGTTCACGATTATACTGGTTCTTTCAAATTGAGTTTTCAAAAGAAAATAATTAAAAGACATAGAATTTGAATTGAAACTGAAAATGTTTTTATTTATTTTTCAAATAGAATGTTTGCCATTTATAAGCTAAAAATGATGTCTCCCACGTCACCACCAGTTGCGTCCCTACAGTAGCTGATTCTTTTATCGACATTTTCAATCACATTCTGGCATAGTTGCGGCTCTATCTTACCAATAACTCGAATAATTTCTACTTTCAATGCTTCAACGTTTCGAGGATTATCCTTGTAGACCTGTGTTTTCACATGGCCCCAAAGAAAGAAGTCTAACGGTGTCAAATCACAGGATCTTGAAGGACAATACACGTCACCGAATCTGGAAATAACACGCTCTGGAATCTTTGTATGCAGTAATTGGAAAGTTTCTCTGGCTGTATGACACGTAGCCCCACCTTGTTGAAACCACATGTCTTCAGTATCAATATTTTTCAGATTTGGGCATAAAAAAATTTGTGATCGTGTCGCAATATCTCGTACTGTTAACGGTTATGGCTCTTCCGGCATCATTTTCGAAAAAATACGGACCAATCACACCACCAGACCACAATGCACACCAATCACTCTGTTTATTAACGTAGCCACCGATCTCGAAATGTGCTTCGTCCGAAAAGACGATTTTTTTGAAAAATCGTCGTTTTGTTTCAGTATCCAATTGGCAAAGTCCCGACGCATGGAATGATCTTGTGGCAGCAATTCTTGTATCAATTGAACTTTGTAGGCCTTCAACGCTAAATTTTTGTGTATAATACGCCATACAGTTGACTCAGAAAGTCCGAATTGTTTTAAACGTCGGGAAATTGACGCTGCAACATTATCACTCACAGCACCAATATTTTCTTCTGAACGACCGGCACGAGAATACTGAGGTCTTTCTCGATCTTGTATTGCACCAGTTTCTTGAAATTTCCGCACAATATGACCAATTTGTTGCTTAGTTGGACGATTGTGTCGACCATAAACATCGTGTAATTTGCGAAATCTATTTCTTACAGAACGACCATTTTCATAAAATAATTCAATAATCTCAATGCGTTGTTGTAATGCATACGACTCCATTTTTATAAATGGCAAACCTTCAGCTGTCAAAATGACATATAATATTGGTGCGTTCGATGTTTGAGGTGTGTTGTCAATTGTTGTTGTTGTCAATTTGAAAGACCCTGTATTAGGATTCATTTCTTCAAAATACTTGATATCGGTTACTTTCAACGGAAATTCTAAATCCATAAATTGTACCGTAATGCCATTTTTAAGAATTATGGTATTTGTTGAAAGATAATTTATTTCATAGGAAGATGTGCGCTCTCTGTGTGTCTCTACTGGATATAAAGCCGAAATAACTGCCCATTTCAAACAGAAGACATAATTTTTTTCACATTTACACTAGCATGTTTTTTAACTAAAAAGTCTGGCAGCTCCAAATATTGTGATCCTCCTTTGAACGGCCTAAATTGATTCACATTTACTTCAATATAACAAAACCTTAAGAGACTCCAACCACTATCTCGCTCTTGAATCTCCGCCATTTTTGTCATTATTTTTTCAAACATTTCTTCATATGCTTTTTCCAAATCTTCTTTGAGGATTACCATATTCATTTTTGAATTAAATGACTTAACTGATGTAACTAAATCTTCTTCTTCATCATCTTTCTGTTTTATCACTTTCATATATTCACAGAAGAGTTTCATGTTAAATTTGATACAATCGTGCTTTTCCAACGTTGTATTTAATACATCTAAAACTGTTTCTCTGGCAATGTTTGAAAAATCTTTAGGATTTAGTAAGGACTCATCTCTATTTTCAAACTCTATTTTCAAACACCAATGACTCTATTCTTTCATTAAACGCGTTTTTAAGCACTTTTAAATTATTGCTAACGGACTCTGCAGCATTTATTTTATTGGTTCGAATGTGGTATCTCCATTCTTTAAAACCAATTTCTACTTTGCACGTTTCACAATATATTGGCTGTGCGTTACTACTTGAAGTGCTTGCTAGTTTCTAATAAGTCTCTATTAGAAATCTCTATACTCTGTGTTCGAACCAAATTGATTCGAATATATTTTCATACAGAAAACTTCTGAAAGAAAGCATGCTGAAATCAAAGCATTAAAATTTTAGTAAAACTTAAATCTAATTTTATTTCTCTTAAGCGAAAAACATGTACACAACCCAACATAGCCATGTATTTATCATCTTCATAGCATATTGCACAAATACAACATAAAAGTATAGCCTCATTGAGCAAATTAAATTAAAATTATTATCAAAAAAAACCATTCCTGAAAAGGGATCATATTACAAAAATATCATGCTAAAATTGAGATCTGAAAAGAAAATAAATTCAATCTAATTACAATTTTCATAAAAATAGGTACAACATCTATCAAAAGCATGTGTTGTCATGTAACATACAATGCATGGCACAAATACAATCAAATCAAGCAGATCAATTTGCAACTCTAGCATTATCATCATTATAAGTACCATCGAACGGGAATTTCTTCTCTACGTGATACGAAATAAAATTTTTGCAAATATAATTAATTTAACACAGCAGCATGTGAAACTCTAAATTTCTTGTTGCTATGCATTTTTGTTCGTTGCTAGGCAAATTTTATCGCTAGTACCGTAAGAGCACAGCTGCATTGCCAATTCTTGTGATCATGCGCCGCTGCTACTCTATCAGTGGTGTCGTGGGCAAGCAAGGGCTATATAAACGACAAGCTGACTGATCTCGATCTCTTTTTGTGCTTGGCATCGCTTGGGGTAAGTTGGCTTAGGGACTAACATTCATATCGGGTATCGACTGATATTTCAATTCTAACAATTAACAATCATTTCTGGTCTCGACGGAAATAAACACATCTTATTTCGGGTCTCGACTGAAGATAAGATATTTACTAATAATCATTTCTGGTCTCGACGGAAATAAACACATCTTATTTCGGGTCTCGACTGAAGATAAGATATTTACTAATAATCATTTCTGGTCTCGACGGAAATAAACGCATCTTATTTCGGGTCTCGACTGAAGATAAGATAACACTTTAAGCCGGGTCTCGACTGACTTAAAGAATATTATCTCGGGTCTCGACTGAGATAATCTTTTACTAACAATCATTTCTGGTCTCGACGGAAATAAACGCATCTTATTTCGGGTCTCGACTGAAGATAAGATAACACTTTAAGCCGGGTCTCGACTGACTTAAAGAATATTATCTCGGGTCTCGACTGAGATAATCTTTTACTAACAATCATTTCTGGTCTCGACGGAAATAAACGCATCTTATTTCGGGTCTCGACTGAAGATAAGATAACACTTTTAGCCGGGTCTCGACTGACTTAAAGAATATTATCTCGGGTCTCGACTGAGATAATCTTTTACTAACAATCATTTCTGGTCTCGACGGAAATAAACGCATCTTATTTCGGGTCTCGACTGAAGATAAGATCACACTTTAAGCCGGGTCTCGACTGACTTAAAGAATATTATCTCGGGTCTCGACTGAGATAATCTTTTACTAACAATCATTTCTGGTCTCGACGGAAATAAACGCATCTTATTTCGGGTCTCGACTGAAGATAAGATAACACTTTAAGCCGGGTCTCGACTGACTTAAAGAATATTATCTCGGGTCTCGACTGAGATAGTATCTTACTAACATTAACACTTTATTTCTGGTCTCGACGGAAATAAAGAATTGTTCTAACCAAGAACAAAGGGCTTAACATTAGCTTACAGCCAATTCCTCAAGTGTCAAGTTTTAGATCGGTGAGTACCAGTCACTTGTAACATTTTAATATTTATTCATATATCTATTTGACTATATTTTGACTTATATACACATATATATATTATACATTTCATGTGCATATCTATTTTATACATATATTTTTATTATATTTTTTGACGATCTTATATTATAACTTGGTGCTAATAAGTGTTAGTGTAATACAAAAATCTCAGACCCAAACTGATATACAGAGTTTTGTCTCGACATATCTATTTCTGAAAGTCCTACATTATAAATCGGTGTCAATAAGTGTGTTTTCTAGTGTATGTTGATCTCTGACCCAACAATTTAGATAATTCTGTCTTAATACAATTACTCGAGATATTTAAGTTAAGCCAGTGTTTTGAAGTTACATTATTCTAACTTTTGCTCTATATTAATTATATATTGAATATCTATTTATATATCTATTATTAACAATCCTGTGAGTGTGTTTTTCCCATACTTTTAAATCGTTGACCTGAAACCTTTTTATACCTAATCTGATCTAAATAGTGGTAGATTCTAAAACTAAGTGCAGCAGTTTCTTGCGAGTCAAAGAAAGTGAACAGTGTTGATTTGTTGTTGGGAAAATAGACCGCTGATCTTGATCCAAATTTACCAGTGCATTCATTTCAGTCACTTAATCAAATTTGCGTGTACGTTCTATTAACGGACAGTACATTTTATGGTCCTTCGAGCCGGATCTAAGGTCTAGTGTTTTATTTTTTATCAATCTTTTAAACATGTCTGCACTTCAAAAACTTTTGGGCAACCAAGCCACCTCTGCAATAATCTTCGAAAAATCGTTCAATAACTACACCAAGACTGATGTAGAAAAACGAACGAAAGGTTTTATTTCTGAGCGATTAACCGCTCTAAGTGAAATTTGGTCAGATTATAAGAAAGATCACTATACAATTATCCAAGCCACGCAAGCCTTGGAAGATAGTGAACTTCAAAAGTTCGATTACTTCGCAAACGATCAATTTTCAAATGTGGAAAACAAATACTTCATGTTTCGAGGTATTCTTAGGGATGCATTAGATGCATTCGAAACAAAGGTTGAATCAAGTCCAAAATCAGAACATGAAACTTCATCGTCTCTGAGATTACCTAGCATCACAATCCCAAAATTCTCAGGTTCTTACGATTCATGGAGGCCTTTTCACGATCTATTCAATTCCCTGGTGCATTCAAATTCTGCGTTATCTCCGGTGCAGAAATTGCATTATTTGAAGTCAAGTGTATCTGGAGAAGCAGAGCACTTATTGCGTCAATTTCCTATGACCAACTCGAGTTATGACAGCGCATGGAAGATATTGCTTGAAAGGTATGATAATAAACGAGTCTTGGTAAATGCCCAATTGAAAGCACTCTTTAATCTACCTAAAGCAGCCCACGAATCAGCCAAGGCTATCAAAACCTTGCTAGATAAGTCTTCCGAATGTATCTTCGAACTCGAGGCATTGCAAGTTTCCACTAAGCAATGGGATGCAATTCTCATCTATATGGTGGTACAATGTTTACCAGCAGAAACGCACCGTGCATGGGAACAAGAGGTCAATACTGCAGAAGGACTTCCCACTTTCGAGTCCTTAAAATTATTTTTACAATCTAGATTTAGAATTTTAGAAGCCATAGTCGATACCAAACCGTCCCTAGTCAACAAAAATGCTCATGTCCCGAGAGCATCTACCCATTTTACTTCATACACCCAAGCATGTCCTTTGTGCAAAGAGCAGCACCGTCTATTTAAATGTCCGAAATTTATAAAACTCCATGTAGACAATAAATTCAAAATTGTCACATCAAATCAATTGTGCAATAATTGCCTATCAAAAGGCCACAACACGAAAACTTGTACGAGTAAGTTTTCATGTCAGCGATGTGGAAGGAGGCATCATTCTTTACTTCACAGGAATAATGCCACTCCAAGGGTCTCGACCCAACTCGAGCCAAGGGAGCAGCAATCAAAAGCTCAACCTTGCAATTCACCTTCCACATCCAATAACTCTATTCACACGCTTCATGCAAAAAATCATCATACCAAACAAGCACTGCTTGCAACAGCACTGCTGAACGTTCCTACAAAAAAGGGAAACATGATGGTATTGAGAGCTTTGATAGATTCAGGCTCTCAAGTTTCATTTGTAACCCAAGCCGCCGCACGTAAGCTGCAATCATTCACAACAAACGTGGAAATTCAAATCACGGGCCTGGGAAAAACTGAAACTACAAATGTTCAAAAACAAACTGTATTGAGCATTTATCCTTATTCAACCACAACTAAGGCAACGACAGTTACAGCCCTTATAGTGGATACAATTACGGACATTTTACCTCCTTCAACCATTCCAAACAAAGAATGGAGTCACATACATGAGCTACCACTTGCCGATCCGTTTTTCTTTAAACCAGGAAAAATTGACCTGCTTTTAGGAGCAGATGTGTACAGTGAAATCCTTTTGGAAGGTGTACGGAAAGGTCCTCCAGGAACACCAACTGCCCAAAACAGTACCCTCGGATGGATACTTTTCGGAAAGTTAAAAAATACATCCACAGTCTTAACAGCATCTGCGTTAACAGCAAAGGCTCATTACGACGATGACACTTCACTGGATAAACTTTTACGTCAGTTCTGGGAAACTGAAGAAGTTAGTCCAGGAAGAAAGCTGTCTAAAGCAGATCAAGAATGTGAAGAGTTTTACCAAAAAACTCATTTTCGTAACGCACACGGCCGTTACGAAGTTCGTTTGCCTTTCACTACAGAAAGCCCTAGCCTTGGCGACTCTCGAGGTATGGCATTACGTAGGTTCTACAGCCTAGAACGGCAATTAGAACGAAATCCTGAACTTTATCAGGAATACAAAACTTGTATTAATGAATACAAGACATTAGGTCACATGACAGTGGCTAACAAGATAGTAAGCAACGAACAAAGTTACTATCTTCCTCATCATGCTGTCATCAAAGATAGCACCACTACAAAGGTTCGCGTCGTCTTTGATGCTTCAGCAAAAACGACTAATGGAAAAAGTCTAAACGAACAGCTGCATACGGGTCCAGTACTGCAGTCTGAACTCTTTTCAATCATCCTCAGATGGCGAAAGTACAAATTTGCTATGTCTGCTGACATAGAGAAAATGTACAGGATGATCAAGGTACAACCCCCAGATCAAACCTACCAAAGAATACTTTGGAGGAATAATCAAAATGAACCTATTAAAGATTACAAATTAACCACTGTAACCTTTGGCACCACGCCAGCTCCCTATCTCGCAATAAAAACGCTCAATCAACTAGCCATTGATGAAGCTGACAAATTCCCCGAAGCTGCGAAGATAGTTTCTCGTGACTTCTATGTTGATGACCTTCTTACAGGCTCAGATACAAAGGAAGAAGCCTACCAAATACAAGATCAACTTATTAATCTGTTATCTTCCGGCGGATTTAATTTGAGGAAATGGGTGAGCAATTCTTCAGATTTACTATCTAGGATTCCCGAACCATACAGAGAAGTTGAACTTCCTTTGCGATTCGCAAGCGATGAGTCCGTAAAAACTTTAGGCATTCATTGGTTTCCAGGATCTGATTGTTTCACGCTACAATACAAAAGGAAATCAGATTGCCTCTCTACAAAGCGTTCTATTCTTTCAGAAATTGCAACGCTTTTCGATCCACTTGGCTGGATATCACCAATTATAATCATTGCCAAAATATTGATGCAAGCTTTATGGCTTGCAGGATGTTCATGGGATGAACCCATACCGGCATCTATTGATAAACAGTGGCGCGAATTTAAAGCAGATTTGCATCACATTAGTAGCATCAACATACCGCGTTGGTTACATACTACAAGTAACTTATCCACCTGCCAAATACACGGATTTTCAGATGCTTCTAATCAAGCGTATTCTGCTGCCGTTTACATCAGAGTTGTTGATGACGAAGGAGTTGCTCATGTTAATTTACTTATGGCAAAGTCAAAGGTAGCGCCGGTTAAATCTGTATCTCTCCCACGTCTTGAATTGTGCGGTGCGGTACTCTTGGCACGAACCATCAATCGGGTTAAAACAGATCTACAATTCGATCTAGTTCCCACGTTCGCGTGGACAGATTCTTCTATTGTGTTAGCCTGGATTCGTAGTCACCCTAATAAGTATAAGACATATGTCGCTAATAGGGTGTCGGAAATCCAGGGTTTGATCGACATCAAAGCATGGCATCATGTAAAATCTGCTGACAATCCAGCCGACTGCAATTCCAGAGGAATTAAGTCTTCATTATTGATTGATCATGACTTATGGTGGCATGGACCGCATTGGTTGCAGGACAGTGAAAGTGATTGGCCGAAATCTAAAACAATTCCAGCTAATGAGCCTGAAACTGAACAAAGACGCGTAACCCATTTCACAATAGCTCATTCAAACATCGACGATTTGTTTGGAAAATTTTCCAGCTTTTCAAAATTACAACGCATAATTGCCTATTGCATTAGGTTCATAAACAAATGCAAAAGTCCATCGGTGAAATCCATCCAAGAACAACCAATGGACCCAAAATTACTTCATCCAACAGAAATCGTTCAAGCGAAAATTCGGCTCATTAAAGCAGCACAGAATGCCGCTTTCGGTACTGAAATCAAATGTCTACAAAAACAAAATCCGCTTCCAGTTAGGAGCAAGATCTTATCACTCAACCCCTTTTTAGATAACAATGGGTTAATTCGGGTAGGTGGTCGATTGAGAAATGCTAACATTTCTTATAATCAAAAACACCCAATACTCCTGCCAAAGGACAGCAAACTAACCATCTTAATCATTGAACACTTCCATACAAAAACGCTGCATGGAGGCCCACAACTGGTATTATCCATCATTCGAAACGAATTTTGGATTCCACAAGGACGTAAAACCATAAAACAAGTGTTACATAAATGTATAACTTGCTTTAAGCAATCCGCAACTATCAAAAATCAAATTATGGGAAATCTACCTTCACCACGGGTCAATATGACTAGACCGTTTCAACAAACTGGCCTAGACTATGCTGGTCCTTTCAATTTAAAGGTTTCTAAATTTCGAAATAATCGGGTATATAAAGGGTATGTATGCATCTTCATTTGCATGGCAACCAAAGCCATTCATATAGAAGCCGTGTCAGATTTGTCCACAGCAGCCTTTATAGCAGCTTTTCGCCGTTTCTCCAGCCGAAGGGGACTCAGCACAGACATCTTTTCAGATTGTGGCTCTAATTTCGTTGGAGCTGATAAAGTCCTACAAAAGGAATTCAGAACAGCCATACTGCAAGCTAACAAGCAGATGGCGGAAACACTAGCCCAAGATGGGATATGTTGGCACTTTAACCCGCCTTCCGCACCTCATTTTGGAGGATTGTGGGAAGCCGGAGTTAAATCCATGAAATTCCATTTGAAGCGAATTTTAGGGAATTCTTCATTAACATTTGAAGAATTCGCGACTGTTTTGTCACAAATTGAAGCCTGTCTAAATTCCAGGCCTCTATGTCCTATCACAGAAGATCCAGACGATCTCAATGTTCTAACTCCAGGACATTTTTTAATTGGCACTTCCTTATTACTTCCACCAGAACCTGTGTTGGAAAATAAGGTTTCATCACTCACCAGATGGAAACATCTCCAACTGTTGCAACAACAGTTTTGGCATAAATGGTCTCATGATTATTTAAATTCCCTGCAAAATAGACCTAAATGGCAGACTCCAATATCAAATCCTAAAATAGGTGATTTAGTTATTATCAAAGAACCAAATCTGATAGCGAGCCGTTGGGTATTAGGACGAATAAATGAAGTCCATCCAGGTGCTGACAAATATATTCGCGTAGTCAGTATAAAAACGAAAAATGGATTTGTAAAAAGACCATTATCAAAAATATGTATTTTGCCTATACAAGAAAGCTAAATTGAGCATTTCAACTACACAATTTAACGCATCACAAAAATGACCCCTCGCAAATATATATTAAATTCTGTAACAGAAAAATTCAAGCTACAATCATTTATTTAAAACAACATATTATCATCAAACTATTCATGTCCCGTTACTTTCAAATATCCAATGTCGCTTTTATCACAAAGGTTTTACCATCGAAGCAATTCAAAGTCTAAAATTTTAAGCACCTGCAACCATCCGTCATTATCTTCAATCGCTAAACGATAGTTTCTATGACAACGGTTTCCACAGAGAACAAATCCAATCGCAATTTTAATCCAATGCAATTTTGTTATTACCATTGCGCAAAATTTTGTAGTGCAGCCAAGCAATGCAAGCAAGACCAATTCTAGAAGTCCGTTATGTTCGTATAAATAAGATTACGAACCCAATATAGTCAGTAGTCGAATATTTTATCTGACAATGGAGACACCCAATCACGAACTTAATTTCGAGGAAGAGTTGCCCATAACTCCTGGGCGGAATATTGAGGAAGAGCTGAAAGCAGCTTGGAATTTGGAACGGGAACTGGTAGCGAAGTCCTCACAACCAGATCAAGATCAGGACCAAGACACGGAAGACAACTGGGATCTTAATGCAGAGATGGAAATATTGCCGCCATCTCCAAAGCGAAGTGTTGACGAGGAACAAGTGGAGATCGAGAAGCTAATGAAACAGCTAGAAGATTTGAAGCATCGCTCCAAGCTAATGAAGGTTAGCCAAGGGATGAACAAAATGACATTAAGCCAAGTACCAGCAGCCACCATAGTTATTGAGGACTCACCTCCCACCTCCCCGAGTCCCGAGAATGAATGCAGTGTACCACAAACTGCGCAAGAGCCAGCAACCGATCATCTTCAGACCACCAGCTTGAACGCTCACCCAGCGACAACAAAGGTGATCATCGCCAATGATCAAACCGTTCAACCCTCAATCCTTCCGAATGGCGACATCATAGTGACAGTCGTGAATAATCAGACAAGGATGACAGAGAACATCACCGTATCGTGGGAGGCCTTGAAACGGTCAAAGAAGAAGAACCAGCGCTTCACAACAAAAGACGGGGCTAAAATTAAAGTTAGATTGTTAGCTGATGGCAATATTAAAGTTATACAATAATAATTTGTTTGTTTGTTATTTTTTCTTGCTTTTTAACCCTTTCTTCCTTTTTCTTTCGGCTTGTTCATTGGTTTTCTCCTTGGTAGTGTGGCAATGAAAATTGTGAATCTGAATAAGACAGCGGCAAGCCCTCCCTCAATAAATTGGCTCAAAATTTTCTCTCATTGCTTTACAAGTTAGTTAAAAGTAATTACTTGAAAGACATTTCTAGCCTTTCAACGGGGGGCAGTATGTTCGAACCAAATTGATTCGAATATATTTTCATACAGAAAACTTCTGAAAGAAAGCATGCTGAAATCAAAGCATTAAAATTTTAGTAAAACTTAAATCTAATTTTATTTCTCTTAAGCGAAAAACATGTACACAACCCAACATAGCCATGTATTTATCATCTTCATAGCATATTGCACAAATACAACATAAAAGTATAGCCTCATTGAGCAAATTAAATTAAAATTATTATCAAAAAAAACCATTCCTGAAAAGGGATCATATTACAAAAATATCATGCTAAAATTGAGATCTGAAAAGAAAATAAATTCAATCTAATTACAATTTTCATAAAAATAGGTACAACATCTATCAAAAGCATGTGTTGTCATGTAACATACAATGCATGGCACAAATACAATCAAATCAAGCAGATCAATTTGCAACTCTAGCATTATCATCATTATAAGTACCATCGAACGGGAATTTCTTCTCTACGTGATACGAAATAAAATTTTTGCAAATATAATTAATTTAACACAGCAGCATGTGAAACTCTAAATTTCTTGTTGCTATGCATTTTTGTTCGTTGCTAGGCAAATTTTATCGCTAGTACCGTAAGAGCACAGCTGCATTGCCAATTCTTGTGATCATGCGCCGCTGCTACTCTATCAGTGGTGTCGTGGGCAAGCAAGGGCTATATAAACGACAAGCTGACTGATCTCGATCTCTTTTTGTGCTTGGCATCGCTTGGGGTAAGTTGGCTTAGGGACTAACATTCATATCGGGTATCGACTGATATTTCAATTCTAACAATTAACAATCATTTCTGGTCTCGACGGAAATAAACACATCTTATTTCGGGTCTCGACTGAAGATAAGATATTTACTAATAATCATTTCTGGTCTCGACGGAAATAAACACATCTTATTTCGGGTCTCGACTGAAGATAAGATATTTACTAATAATCATTTCTGGTCTCGACGGAAATAAACGCATCTTATTTCGGGTCTCGACTGAAGATAAGATAACACTTTAAGCCGGGTCTCGACTGACTTAAAGAATATTATCTCGGGTCTCGACTGAGATAATCTTTTACTAACAATCATTTCTGGTCTCGACGGAAATAAACGCATCTTATTTCGGGTCTCGACTGAAGATAAGATAACACTTTAAGCCGGGTCTCGACTGACTTAAAGAATATTATCTCGGGTCTCGACTGAGATAATCTTTTACTAACAATCATTTCTGGTCTCGACGGAAATAAACGCATCTTATTTCGGGTCTCGACTGAAGATAAGATAACACTTTAAGCCGGGTCTCGACTGACTTAAAGAATATTATCTCGGGTCTCGACTGAGATAATCTTTTACTAACAATCATTTCTGGTCTCGACGGAAATAAACGCATCTTATTTCGGGTCTCGACTGAAGATAAGATCACACTTTAAGCCGGGTCTCGACTGACTTAAAGAATATTATCTCGGGTCTCGACTGAGATAATCTTTTACTAACAATCATTTCTGGTCTCGACGGAAATAAACGCATCTTATTTCGGGTCTCGACTGAAGATAAGATAACACTTTAAGCCGGGTCTCGACTGACTTAAAGAATATTATCTCGGGTCTCGACTGAGATAGTATCTTACTAACATTAACACTTTATTTCTGGTCTCGACGGAAATAAAGAATTGTTCTAACCAAGAACAAAGGGCTTAACATTAGCTTACAGCCAATTCCTCAAGTGTCAAGTTTTAGATCGGTGAGTACCAGTCACTTGTAACATTTTAATATTTATTCATATATCTATTTGACTATATTTTGACTTATATACACATATATATATTATACATTTCATGTGCATATCTATTTTATACATATATTTTTATTATATTTTTTGACGATCTTATATTATAACTTGGTGCTAATAAGTGTTAGTGTAATACAAAAATCTCAGACCCAAACTGATATACAGAGTTTTGTCTCGACATATCTATTTCTGAAAGTCCTACATTATAAATCGGTGTCAATAAGTGTGTTTTCTAGTGTATGTTGATCTCTGACCCAACAATTTAGATAATTCTGTCTTAATACAATTACTCGAGATATTTAAGTTAAGCCAGTGTTTTGAAGTTACATTATTCTAACTTTTGCTCTATATTAATTATATATTGAATATCTATTTATATATCTATTATTAACAATCCTGTGAGTGTGTTTTTCCCATACTTTTAAATCGTTGACCTGAAACCTTTTTATACCTAATCTGATCTAAATAGTGGTAGATTCTAAAACTAAGTGCAGCAGTTTCTTGCGAGTCAAAGAAAGTGAACAGTGTTGATTTGTTGTTGGGAAAATAGACCGCTGATCTTGATCCAAATTTACCAGTGCATTCATTTCAGTCACTTAATCAAATTTGCGTGTACGTTCTATTAACGGACAGTACACTCTGTACAATGTCTTTGGCACTATCACTTTTGGAATCCATTGGATTTGAATGAGCTGCTCTTTGATATTTATTTAAACCCGACACACTTTTGCAATTTTCACCGCAAACTTCACACATATATCCATCGCTATATATATTGCTCTATAATGCCTGTTTAAAGAAGAATTTCGTGTAAAAGCCGTCTGACAAACCGAACATTCGAAGGAATTCATCTTATTTGAATGTGCTATTACAAACTTCACAGAATTTGAAATTCTACTGTAATTATGTCTCAATAAAATACTCCTTTTATATGCGAATATACAGCAATCTTTCGCAATCAGTTTTAGAAACTTTAATTAATGTCATAAACCGCAATATCCTCAATATCGGCAACAGGGCATCTCTAGGTCAAACTTCTTTCCAATAGACCACAACATTTTCTCTGCTACCAGATCAATTCTTATCAAAAACTCTGAGGTGGTATTTTTCATCGTCAGTGTATATGAAGGAATCAGTATCCATATACATAGTATAAAATCACATTGTTTCCGTACTTTAGTTTCATGTATTCGTAATGGAAATTGTACATTTTCAACTTAGACAGTTCAAGAATACAAAATCCTAAGTAAATAGGTTTATTGTAAAAAGTTTTAGCTCTACTTATTTGAATGGCTACCATGTTATTTATCCAGAATGACAATATCTCTGAGCTGATATTTTTCATCGCCTCATTCATTGACCTCAACATCCATCATATACCCCCAAAATCACATTAGGTAATCTTGTACTAGCAATTCTTTATCACCACTCGCAACAAGAAGAAGTATATTCGGTTCAATTCTTATCAACAAGAAAGCGTTAATAGCCGAAAATATTTTTAGAAATTATCTCTGTGTGACATCCTGGGTGCTCCAACAATTCTTCCATACAAATTTCAGACAAATGTGCATTTTGCACCTCAACGTGTTTTTTTTATATGGACGTTTTTGCACATTTTTGCACTGGTTCAGAACCCTCATATTTCCACTACTTATATCAACGACACGAGCTTCTGGATGGCAAGTACGGAAAAAATTTGATAAAACCATAATTAAAAAAAAGTTTTTCCCCAGAATAAGAATTTTTTTACTACCTAAATGATATACATACCTATACAATGTGCATTTTCGAAACTTGATCAAACGAAATGTGCGGATACTAGACAGCTAGCCAAACAAAAAATTGTATGGCAGGTAGTGTCCACATTAACCGTTTGAGAGTTACAGGGTGATTAAGAAAAGCAGCTAGATTTTCACATGACACCCTGTATCTTAAAAAGTACAGGGCGTATGGTCACTGTTAAAAGCTCATTATATGCAGAGCTTTATGGCCTTTCCAACGACTGCTCAACCAGCTCTTTACCCTACTCGTCTCAGGAGTTATAGAGGTCTAAAATAAAAATTTAGGATTTTCTTACCTTTTTTTTTAATTTGACTACTATTATTTTTATAAAAAGGTCGTTAACATAACTTTTTTTATGCAAAGTGAAAATTGTAGACTATCCTCTTTAATTTGACCTATTACACCCTATGTGCTAAGTGTAGCCCTTTAAGAATTATTAGCTCTTAACCTATTTTCAAACGATAATTTGTTCCCTTACCTACCACGTCATTTCAAAAAATATCGTCTGATTTCGGTGTGACCTGAATAGGTTATGAGTTATTAACTTTTTAACGGCTACAGTTAACACATAGGGTGTAATAAGTCAAATTAAAGAGGAGAGCTCCATAGTTTACACTTTTATAAAAAAACGTTATGTCGATGACATTTTTGCAAAAATAATAGAGGTCAAATTAATAAAAAAAAGTAAGAAAATCCGAAGTTTTTAGTTTAGATAACAATAATTCTTTATGGGAGAGGGGTATGGGGCTGGTTGAGCAGTCGTTGGAAAGGCCATAAAGCTTTGCATACAATGAGCCTTTACCTGTAACTCCCAAACGGTTGGTGTGGACCTCACCTGCCATACAATTTTTTGTTTGGCTAGGTGTCTCGTATCCGCCCATTTCGTATGATCAAGTTTCGAAAATACACATATACATATATATGGGTGCAGTGGCATAGCAAAGCCTTTTGGGTTCTAGGGCGAACCGCGAAAATAGTGCCCAAATTTTTACCGAACCATAAGAAATTTCAACTGGAACTGGGGAAATTTTCGCCAGGTATCTTCTTCTTTCTCTGAATGCGACACTGAGCTTGCGTTGTAATGCCCAGCTCCTTATACTTATTTGCAGCAGATAATTTTGCAGCTCTTTTAGTCTCTGAAAGCACAATTCTGCAAGTTAAGGCCTCACGTTTACAAGTACGTTTGGACACTATTCACCTCTACCAGAACTTGTGCCAAAAATCCAAGAAAACTGATTAAACTACTACACTACTTAAAGAAATTATTTCGCTAAATGCATTTCGGACACAGTTGCCCATCATCAGTAGCTTTCTACTTGACTTTAAACGAAACTAGTAGTGTTTTTTAAACGTGCATTTACTAGTTTCGTTTAAAGTCAAGTAGGAAGCTACTGAAGATGGACAACTGAGTCTGAAATGCATTTATCGAAATAATTTCTTTAAGTAGTGTTTTTTAAACGTGTAATAGAGTAATAAAGAGGGTTTTATTAGAAAAAACGTTTTCTAAAGATAGAAATCATATATTTTCAAGGGAGTGATTTAAGTGTGAAACTATGGTGCAAATCTTTCAAATAAGGGCATTTATTGTTTGAATAAGGCCATGAAAACAGTAAGGCCGCTTTATAAACCCCAAATCCTTCCAGCTTCTTATCCATTTTTGTATCTTCACGTTTATTTGGATTTTAGAATATCGCGTGTGAAATAGGTTATTGATCTTCAAAAACAAATTCGCGGAGTGAAGTGCAACTTCTTTGTCTTTTTCATCTTTAAAACATTCTAATTGAGCTTCGGTATATATAACTGATGAAACCGTGTGGCTAAATGCGAGCTTATTTACCAACAGACTATTTCCTCACTTCAAACTAAAATATTATTAAATAATAAGCAGTTACGTACACTTAATTAAGTGACAAATATCGTAAAGGAATAAACCTCTCTGCCGTTGATATATAAAAATTGCTTTTGTATGGTATCTACAACCGAAAGTTTTTATTCAAGATTGGTTATTAGACCTTTGATCACATCTCATTCCAACGACTTCAAATCCAGTATGCAAAAGCTTTTCTAAAATATAACTTATGATAAAGTTCAGGTCATTTCCTCTCACAGAACCAGCGAAGAAACCAATACATTGCTTCCAATTCCGGTTGAGCCTGCGAATTATGTCGCATTATTTTTTTTTTTCTACCCTGCGACCCTAAGTCTTCAAAACCAAAAAATATATCATCCATTATATTCAATTTCCATTTTTGTCTAAATTATTCATTTTATTTAACTCTGCTTTAAGTAAATTGACAGTACCTACTCTCAAAAAAACCGGTATCAAATCTTAGCAAAGAATGTCACCGTAAAATGCATCTAACAGAAGGCAGAATGAAACTCGAATTTACCATTTTTTCTGGATAAGGCAGGAGACTTTAGTAAAATTTTAGGGAAAGTCTCTCTTCGGTTTCAGACCAATGACTATTTGCTTTGTGAAAAAATTGTCCCAAGATAAATGACTTCACAATTTTTTTTTCAATTCATCAGGAGGTGACTCATTTAAAGTCTGGTTAGAATAATCTAATATATAGGGTTTTCCAATAAGAGGTGTTATTTTGATATTCAAAGAAAAATGCCATTTTTTGAGATAAATTATCGAATCTTTATTTCATTATAAAGAGGAAGGTATGCCGTTAATAATGGAAAATAACATAAGCCAAATGACCACCACGACCACGCCTACAGGACCATATCCTTTTCATGAAATATTCCATAACCAAATCGCAAAGTGGCTGCCCTATGTCCTCGATAGCCTCACGAATTCCATCTTTGAGGTCTTGAATCGACGCTGGGTTGTTGGCGTAGAGCTTTTCTTTCACGTGGCCCCAAAGGAAGAGTCGCAAGGTGTTAAGTCACAAGATCTCGGTGGCCAATTGTAATCACCTCTTCGAGAGATAACACGGTCTGGAAACTTTTCCCGTAAAAGATCAATGGTTTCGTTGCTTGTATGGCACGTAGCGCCGTCTTGTTGAAAGTAAACGTTGTGCAGATCAATACCATCCAGTCCCGGCCATAAAAAGTCATTAATCATCTGTCGAAATCGCAATCCATTCACCGTAACTGTTGCTCCAGCCTCATTTTCGAAAAAGTAAGGTCCAATGACCCCGCGGGACCATAAACCGCACCAAACAGTCGCACGTAGAGGACAGAGAGACTTTTCAACAATAACTCTTGGGTTTTCCGAGCCCCAGATGCGACAATTTTGCTTGTTGACGAAGCCATCGAGGTGGAAATGGGCCTTATCACTCAAGATGAGTTTTCGATGGAATTCCGGATCATTTTCATGCATTTCAAGGACCCAATCAGCAAAGACTCGACGTTGTTGATGCTCGGCCGGCTTGAGTTCTTGTGTTAACTGAACTTTATAAGCCTTAAGACCCAAATCTTTATGCAAAATACGGTATAATGACGTTTGTGGAATGCTTAATTCCAAAGAACGACGAGGAATGGACAAACCTGGGTTTTCTTCAACACTTTCGGCTACAGCAGCAATATTCTCGGCTGTTCTTGAGCGACGTGCACGAGTTTTATTCTTCACATAACTAACTTGTCCCGACAGCTCGAATTTTGCTACCAATTTCTGTATTGTGGTCCGACAAGGTGCTTCACGACGACCCAAAATTGTCGAGTTTTACGTACCGTCTCTGCCACATTTTCACCAGTTTTATTGTGAATTTTAATAATTTCAATGCATTGTTGAATCGTGTATCGTTCCATTTTTATTAATGGCGTAGTTTCTACTTGTCAAATGTCAAAAAATGACAGCTCCAAAAGTGACATCTACTGAAATGGCGGGCTAATTAAAATAACACCTCTTATTGGAAAGCCCTTTATTTGCCTTACTTCTAATACTTTCTTCAACTGTTATCTAAGGAAGGAGCTTTTTAGTCGAAGGAAACTGGCATGAAGGTATATCTGTTGTTTCCGGGATTGAAGGTAAGTATCCTGTAATTCTTATATATGTTCTTACAGAATCCCTTTTGATAACTGGAATATGAACCAAAGTAAGCTATCATTTTCATCATTTTCTAAGCATCATCTGGTAGCATCTTCAACTTGCTCTTTGACTGATCTTCTTTTATGAAGTGTTTTTCGTGCAGACAGATTTAGTTTTTCCTTCTTATATGAATCTACAGTTGACAAATAAGATCTAAAACTAATTCTGAGCAAGCACAGCATGCTTCATCATATGGCTTGGGAATCGTATCATCTGTGAGAAGTTTGTTCGTAGACTGAATTTTTATATGGTTTTCATAAAAGTGATTTTCACAAAGGTACAATTTCTGAGTTTTGTCACTTCTAATTTGCAGGCAAATAGTCCCATAATGCTTAATAAAAATTGTCCTTCTGCAGTCATCTGGTATTTAAAAAATATAAAGGAACGATAACGGCTTATACGCATTTAAACAGCCTTGATAGCTACAAGAACGTACTGACGAGATTTCGTATGTGAAATTCTTCCTTTTGTGTGCACTGAATATCTTTTCATATCGTCACGTTCTTACGAAGTTAGTAGCAAGAGCAGCCTGGAGGCATTAACTCTTTAGCGTACTCCAAGAGATAAGATGGGGAGCAGATCAACAGCAGAACTCCCAGTAATGAATACAACTAGTTATGTTTTGACTCTAGAAAGGCTTTCTACAGACTGTTTATTGATTACTTCTTTACTCTATATATATACACTTGATGCGTTTAATCGATAATTAATCTTACGGTTCATATTTCTTCAAAAGTTGTAATATCCGCGACCTTGCATTTTCACTTCATGGAGAAATGCTTGACCCATATCTATGCTTTGTTTACCAAAGCATAGTGTCACTGACCGCACTTGTATGTATCAAGAATGATTATGATGCGTTGCATTTTCTTGCTATTTGTGACTTCCGTCACTAAGTCAAGTATTCATTTTGATTACATGGGTTTTTTGCAATGTATTGAAAGATATTGCTTATTGATATTGAATCAGTCATATTACACATGGCTCGACCAAACAATTATGGTGTTTTTATAGTAATAGAAAAAAAAATAAAAATGGACTAATCGGGCAACCTTCTTAATGTTGCCATATAAAATTTTTGGATTTTTCGTATACTGTGAAAACGATCAGTTCTAGACAATTTATTGTACTAAAAACTTGTTTAGAATATGAAATCCTATAAAATTGGTTATAATCATTTTTTCTGTCCGACGAACCGTTCTAGAAATATATGCGAAAAACCATTTCAAAATTGCACAGATGGGTGACCATACGAAATTTCATACGCGCATTCCTAGGGTATCATAAGAATTGGTCTTAGACCAATTCTAGCTTTATAACTTGTTAAACCTATGTTATGGTCATATGTAGAGTGATTGACATGGACGTGAAGGCCAGGCTGCCAGCATGAGCTGACAGATCACTCGGTGGACAGCGTTGACTGCAGGGCGGCACGCTAGCTCGCCTCGGCTATTTGCGGAGAGTGTGGGGAGGTTCCACGAAAACCTGCCGCTGCCACCAGCGATATACAAAAAGAATTCGTGCCTGACAGGACAAAGGCCGTGGCACACACCCAGTCCTGAAAGGACCTTTACTTACCACTTACTTACTTGAAGGCGCAGGAGTTCTGTCTTCCGCTGCCTTGCCCCATCCACCCAATCGCCACTGATGGCAGCAAATTTTTCCCAATGTCCCTGTATTGACCTGAAAAGAGAGGAGTAGCGGACCTAGTCAACCTTCGTACTAAGAGGGCTCCGGGAGAGTTAAGGAAAAATTGAAACGTTCTCAGTACCGCATTACGTTATAAGGAACATGTTTAATTATCATCTAATTTGCAACAGTTGACTTAGCCTTCTTAGTTGATAGCGCTAGCTTACAAATTAAGTTTTTCTTTTTTCTTTTATTATACCCAAAATAACATTTCCTTTCAGGATGAACAAGTTAACTGACAATTGACTTCGTTCGATAAAAGGGTCATGAATCATAGCTCGTCAACGCATAATGCATACTAAAAGTAATGTTTTCTCTTAAGAATATAGGCTTCAAATAAAATGACCGTTGACCGTCAAAACAAAATAAAATTCCCGAATCATAACGTGAACCCGTGATAGCCTTATGCAAGACTAATTATACATAACGGTATAGAAAAATATATAATAAAGAGAGAGAAAATCTGACTTGACTTACACGTTCGTTGTTCGATCCCTCGAAGCAGCTCCTTGGAGGCTGACGTGGCTGAAATATTATAAATTATTTAAAATATCACCAACTCTCAAACCTTCTCCTCTTTAGTCAAACTTAGTAGTCAGTTTTATAAATCTTTTTTTTCTTCCCCTACTGTTCTCAAAAAAATAATTTCTGAATTTTAACACCTTATCAATTTACACTGGTTTTCATTCAATTCGTTATCACGTTTTCTTACTAATCACGCTAACCAAACTCTCTCAAAGAAAAGTGGGCTATTCCATTCTAATTAATTACCATTATCGTGGACTTTGTCCAACTAGGCTATTTTTAATTGTTCAAAGGAAAATGTTAATCTAATTCAGTCATTATTATTTCGCCCTGTTTCTTCTAATAAAAAAATTATCTTTCCTTTGCTTGACCATATCGTCTCATAAGTAGTGCTGCCTGAGACTAAATTCTCCAAAAGAAATATTATTTTGGTTGATTTCTATTTAATACTTCAATACTTATCCTTAAATTATGATACACCGACAAATAATTTAATTTAATTTCGGTTCTTTCGTTCTTCTTGCGTTCTTAATTGCTATTACTACAAAACATGTTATAGGATAACTTAATATTGGCCCAATGGGAGTTAATAAAAAAAACGCGAATTAATGGTAGATTTTAGAGAATATATATATACAGATTTCCTATGCGAAGTCATTAAACATTTGAAAATATAACGTTTTCATTCTATTTTTTATAAAAAAATTGGACGATCTGAGGTGTATAATTAATAAGGTATGGCATATACATATATAATCAAATACCGTTTAATGAAAAATATACTGCAATAGGACTTCGTAATCTTGATACGGAATTTGGTTTAACGACCATTCTTGCAACATCTACTTCAATGTACTTTCATAACCTAAGCCAATGCTTCATATTAAGCTCATCTGACACAATGCATTCCAATCTAATTACTGTCTGAGAGGAAAAATTTTATGCAGTTGTACCAAAACTTAGCTTTCCGTCGCCAGTATTTATCCTTGCACTAAATTTTCCATGGAGTGCTTGGTTGAATTACGTGTCGCTTCACTTAGTAATGAAAAATATCTACCTTAGATTTTTATGTCTAGCAGGTGTCCGCCGGACTCTGATCTCCTATTTCACCACTAACGATCCAGGATTTCCTCATATGCTTCCTTGTTTTCCTTGTTGTTATTGCGGGCTAATATTTGTTGCGTTTGACTGACTCTTCGTTCACCATTGACCTCCTTGCTGGTTTCTCCGCCAACAATTTCATTGTTAAGGCACTTTCACATCAAACTCAAGAATCGAAAAAATGTAAACAAAAAAACTCAATTTATTCCGTTTTAAAACAAGATTTTTGCTCCAAAGATTAATAAAATCATGGGAAATAAGATAAACTAAAAATTTTACTAATAAAATAGTATTTTTATCTTAGAATTTTTAAGAAAACACAACTTTTATGATTTATCGGACGAATTTTTCCGCCGAAAAAGTTTTTCGGCTGATAAAACATAAAAGTTGTGTTTTTCTTCAAAATCTGACATAAATGTAACTATTTTCTCAGTAAAATTCTTAGTTTATCCTATTTCTCTGGATTTTATTAATCATTGGAACAAAAATCTTGTTTTAAAGTGGAATAAATTGAGCTTTTCGGTTTAAATTTTTCTGTTCTTGTTTTTGATGTGAAAGTGCCTTTAAGTGCGGTACGCTAGAGCCAAGGAATTAGGTCAAGGAATTTTTCCACTTATTTCTTAAAGAAAATATGACATTAGGTCAAGGAATTTTTGACAATTTGGATTTGTCAATTGTGTGATATTTCTGACAATAAAGAAATAATAAAGAAAGTGAAGAAATGGATAATTTCCAATGAAAAATGAAGATACACGTAAAACAATTTTTATTCGTCCATTTGTCATTTTAAAATAGATACACCTCTTGCAAAATCGCCGTTCCTTTATTCAATTTTTCAATTATTCCACCACCGTCAAAATTCCTTACAGAAATAAGTGCATCGGTACTTATTTCTTCAAGAAATATTGACATAAATGGATTTTTCGTAAAACAGCGACATCTTTTTGTCAATCGGGAAGTAGAGTTTTTCTGTTCGAATTACTTTTCTCTAGCGTACTACCTCAAGGAATCGGCCAAGAAAAAAATTCCTTGAGCATTCCATGACACTTTTTTATATAGTTTTTGTGTAGGAACAAAAATTCCTTGGCTCTAGCGTACCGGGCTTTATGGTCGTAGCATACTGCCTATAGCAATATGCTACACGACGGCTAGCAGAGGCACACGACGAACGTGCGATTGTCGAGACTCGACACACATTTCGAGTCTAACTTGGAGAACCGAGCACCGAAATCGAGTTCCGAAAAAAATAAGAAGAATAAATAATAGAATAGATAAAATTTTTTCTTGGGCTGTCTGTTCTTAGCGTTTGGGTGGATTTTGGGGAAAAACGAGCAGCGTACAAGAAAGTGTTAGTTTTTGGAAAGGAAAGTCAAGAGTGCTGAAAAGAGGATAAGAAAAAGATTTAAGTGAATTTAAAATAAAAGTTTTTGTTTGGTGATAAGCGTAGAAAAGGCCCACAAAAATTAATAAAAGGCCAGAAACATAAAGGGAGACAGAAGAAGAACAATCTGGACCACGCTTGTGCGTTAAGAATCAGGGATGATATGCCGACAATACACCAGATGAGATGTACAGATGGAAAAGTATTATTAACAGCACGGATTAAAGGTAGCAAATCTTGATGGTACATGTAGGGAAGCCCTAGGAAGATATGAACGAGCAGGGAAATAGCGACTGATTCGATATTCAACTATAAATGGAATTTGGAAATGGCGGAAGCTGATGGCGGAAGGCGTAAGGTTAAATTGACAAAAATTACAGTCTATACGAATTTTCCTTTTTTTATAATTCAATTAAATAGTTACGGTACTAGTAGATTCATTTGAAAACTTTTGATCAAGATTCAATAAAGTTCATAATTGATTTGGTCAGAATATCTTTAGAATAAGGCACATGTACAGTACAATGTGAAATAAGAGGTTAGGATAAGAGGATTAAGGATAGGAAATAGTAAAATAGGAATCTAAATAGAGATTATATAGAAAGTACTAAGATGAAATTTTGATATATATACAAATAAAATAAAATAAAATTTCTTTTCGACCTCGTTAGTCCAACAAAATCAAATACGGAATATGAGAATTGGGGAAGAGAAATGCGTGACATTAGATTAGAATTAACTAACCGAGGAGTTCAACTCGTAAATGAAAAGAAAGAAAGAAAGACTTTAATAAAAATGCATATCGTATAGGGTCCACTAAGGCAAAAGAGTTTGGACACAATTTCATTATAGTAGAAACTTTTGATTTTCACTATAGAAACTTTTGGATAAAGCACTTGAACATTAAAGAATTACAGTAATGATAACAAACCCAAGGGGTGAACTTCATGAAATTACGCATGACTAACGTGAGTCTTAGAATGACTAAAAACTTGAATCGAAACTATAAGTGACAGGTTTGAAGGTTAATAAATAATTTTAGCAATTTCAGCATCGTCAAAATAACCTATTCGCCTCCAGGGAGCTTCTTCGAGGGATCATTGAATGAAAAACGTCAGTCAAATCAGCATTTTGTTGTTGTTGTTGTTATTATATTGTTTATTAATCTCATGCTTAGCCTATGATCATTTTTTATTATGTTGTCGTATGTCAAACGCCACCACAATCGTGGGTGAGAGACTAGTGCTGCATGTCTTTCTTTCTACATTGAAGAGTAAATGATGATGTTGATGAATGATTTTCCTGGAAAAGTAATATAATATGTGTTTACACGCCGTTCCTATTCTAAGCAACTTGTCAATTTTCAAAAAGTAAAAAAAAAGTTCTTGTACTGAACATCTGCGGTAAAAAGTGTTCTTTTTCTACTTTATTTTGAAATAATTCACATATTTAATTTATATAAGTCTGTGCTTCTATTAACAAAAAAGATAATTTAGATAGTGCACTTGCCTGAACCAGAATTTCCCTAGCTTATAATCCGATTTATATTTGCAAGCACTGACCGAGCACTTTATTTATGTTTTTTAATTAATATGAAGGTTTTTAACAGGAACTAGTGGCACTATAAAACTCTGCACAAAATAAACTTCAAAGATAAATAGTTTTGAAAAGAATTGATTCGGTACTTTTGTTAAATTTCACAAAAGAATTTTAAATTGAGTAAATCAGTTCACAAAACAAAAACACATTTGACAATCATTTACTCAGCTTTGACAAATGTTCTGGCATCTCACTTACTCCTATGTGTAATGTCCTGCTTTTGACAAATTACGCTCATGTACACCAATTAAACACGATTCACCCATTCCTGTTTGCTATATATTCTAAGAACAAAACTCAATATTTTAAACAGGAAAACTATGGTCGAGTTAACCCCTTAATGTTGCAACCATCTGTATTCTCTGTATCGTGAGCTATTACCGCTATTGACGATATCCAAGATTAATATCTTTAACGATAAATAAACCAAGTCTGGCTTAAAAAAACTTGGCTAGCCGATACTTGACCCAAAACTAAAGCTGTGCCGTTATACTAGAGCGTTTCCAAACTATATATTTATAATATTTAAAGAATTATTTATTGCCGCCCCAAAATAAAATTGTTTTCATTAATTTACAATTATGTAATAGTCCACCCTTTAATTTATATAGATCCAGTTTAGACTGCCTCTGCCGCACGAAATCCGTTTGTAGAAGTTGATGCTTTAATCCTGCCTCGATCCCATCATCTTACCGACCAGTTTTCGTGCGGCAGAGGCTGCACGGCACAATGACCCGTTTTCTGGTTGTAAATTAGAGTTATAAATTACTGTTAGAAGTTCTGTGACGAAATTTATTTCAAATAAATATTCCTTTTGCAAGAATGAAAAAAAAAAATATTATGAAACTCGCTTAACAGATTTTTATGAATGCTTTTTATTAGAACAATTTAAGAATTAATTTTAAATTTTACCTATTTTTTTTAATTGTAGCTATCAGAACCGGTTTAACACTTGCAATAGTGATATCACTTAGTCAGTGTTTATATTAATATATCAAACCAAACACGGGTGAAACTATGCAAAGGCACGTTTAGATTTTTAAAATAAAAAAAAAATGTACACAATCCCAATCGAGTTTAGTTAAAATTTTATCTGTGGAAAGATATTTGGTTGTTGTCTAGTTGAATAGTACAACAAACCTGGGGTTGATGGCTTCTGAATGTCTACCGTTATGGTTGCTGTCCGGTATAAGTAACCAGTTTGATTGTTGTTGTAGTAGGAAACATGCAAAGATAACAAGGTATGGCCGATTCGAGACGGAAATTTTGTATTAGTACGTCATGTGGTGACATTTCCAGCGAATTTGTTTTGAGTTTTTCGTATTTTATTGACTAAAATACGTTTTGAATATATTAAAATAATTAATAAAACATTAGTTTCTTCGTTTAAATCACTTCGGGAAAAGTATAATTATGTGCTAGTGGGAAATCAAAGAAATTTCTAAATAGAAATTTTTTTTTCACTTTGATTAGGTCGATTGAAATTTAGACGAACATATTTGTGACAATTGTCGCCAAATGAGGTAAACAACCAATTGACAGATAATTCGGCCATACTTGTTAATCTTTGTATCATGGTATTAAAGTTTTTTTGATAGAAGCAGGGTTTGTTCTTGAGGAATGTAACGACTCTTCTGGCGGGTGCATGTGCGCAACAGTATCATGATAAACCTGGGCTGGCTGTAGCTTCACATATGGCGATTGAACCTGAAAGAATTTTCAGTAACCATATTAGAACTGGTACTGGAGTATCATGCAACATCCAGAACAAGACTATAAGTGCACGACAGATTGGCGATGGACTGCAGTCCTTGAATGGCTTGCAATGGAGCCGTTGATTGCTTTCGTCGGTGATACTGCATAACTGCGAGACTACTAATGTGATCACCGTTAAGATAAAATCAAAATCAAATTTTCAGCAAACACTAATGTCGATTTCGATGGGACCATTTCAGTGTTGCACTTTTTCTGGCAGCGGAGAACTGGGAGCACTCAAGTCCATCGAACATATTTCTGTCATATTCCTTGTATTTGTGGACACACGTATTATATACAGTGAACTGTCAAACGTAATAAAAGCTCTTTATTGATATATAGAAACAAATTTCTTCTTAACTTTATGCCAATTACCCAAATAAAATGTTTTAATTCATTTAACTCCAAAATTTCACAAATAACCGAGACAGTACACTTTGACAGAGCAGATGACAATTCAACTTGAATATGTATTTGTAACACCGACAAAATATCCAGTGCAAAGTAGGGGAAGTCAGTCTTGCACTTCTGCTATAAAAATTGTCCAATCGAACATTTTCAGTGTTGCACTGCTGGAAAAAGTGCAATACTGGTGTTGCACTGAAGTCCCATCGAAATCGACATAAACTTCTTTGTTTTTGTTATAATGACATAATTATTCCTACTGAACTCTAAGATAGGACGAGAAATATCATATTTTTGGATTTTAAAATTAACAAAACAAGTTTTAGTTTGATAGTTACGTTACCAATAACTTCGAAATTGGAATTTGCTACTCATTTCAGTTACACGGTTATGATATTACTAGTCTCGCGGTTTGTTATGGTCGTAGCATAATGCAGGTAGCATTATGCTACACTGGGACTAGCTGCGCCATGAAAGCACGGACTACTATCTGTGTGGATGGAGCGGCTATATACACCGAACGCGACCTAAAAAACTTCATCGGCCCAGATAGTAATAGCTGGATTACATTAAAAGTGCCGTCGTCGGCGTGGTCGTCGTCGTCGTCGTCAAACGCCGAACAAAACGCCGGGCAAGGTACATTAACGCTGGGCGGCAGCGCCATATCTTAATTTTCTTTACATTTTACAGTTGAGTTATTTGCTTTAATCTCTGCCGATTTGCAATAAAATTTTAAATAATATTAAAAAAGATATTTTCTTTTCCTTCAAGTCCACACTTTTTAATATAAAATCATTTATTTTCAGAAATTTAAATATCGTTTCATTTTGTCATGTTTTTTCATAATAGATTTAGATCTGGCATATTGGCAGCAATGGAGCGCCAGCGTGAAATTTAGGATTAGAGATGGGTCGACGACCACGCTGACGACGACGACCACGCCGGCGTGAGTAATGTAATGCAATTCATACATTCAGTACTGTCTCTAAATATTTTTGACATAAAACGACGACCACGCTGACGACGGCGCTTTTAATGTAATCCAGCCTTTTAGGTGGCGAAAAAGTGAAAAAAGAAGAAGAAGAGTGTGATAGAAGAAAGGACAAGGTGACAGTTTTTTTGAGGCGGAGAAGAATCAAGAAATATTAGAGTAATCCTGGGGATAGACTGGGAGGATAAAAGAATTAAATTTGAGAGATAGGATAAGGAATTTAAATAGTTGCCTGACGTTTCCTTGAATTATTTTTGTTGAATAGACTTGGAGTAAATTGTGTGCGTTCCTGGAATTTGCTGAAGTTATATACTCCAGGCATTGCAATTTCTCTGCAAGAAACATAATTAATTTCGCTAAATAAACTTAAAACAAATTATATACGTTCCTGGAATTTGCTGAAGCTATATACTTTCCTGGAATTTGCTACAGTTATATACGTTCCTGGAATTCGTACAGTTATACACGTTCCTGGAATTTGCTACAGTCATATACTGCAGGCATTGCAGTTTTTTTGCAAGAAACATAATTAATTTCGCTAAATAGAATCACGTCGATTTTGAAGTTTTTATTAATCCCACAATTTGACCTTCTACTCGGATCTGTGATTATGAGCCGCATTGCTGGAAACAGAAGAATTAGTTGCGGGTGTCTGACGTTTTGGAACACATTTCTAAGATAATCTGCTATCAGTTATCGCGCCTATTCTGAAAGAAATGGCGTCCCCAATCCTATAAGTCAATCTAACAACTGGATCTATGGTTTTGATGTTATTTGGAGCCAGAAGAATTTGCTGTAACTGCTGTGATCGATTATTTTCTAAGGATTTGCCTCGCGGCTTAGAGATAAGTAGCTAAATTAGTTTAGATTTACTACGATTTAGTCCACCAATTATATTTGTGACTTTTAATTGCTTAGACAGTGGCAAGCGGACATCCTCGGAGGCGCCTCTGCGGTGGATCCTCAACAAAACAAATATGTAAGTTGTTGCCTTTTTTTATTTCTTTCTCACTTTTGTCTAAATGTTACATAAGATCTAAATATATCGCTCTACTTGTAATTTATTGAAGTGGATTAAAACCAAGAAAGTAAAAAATTTTTGTTGGATAGATTAGAATTTTCTCAGTACCAGATGAGTTAGCTAGCTAAAATACAAGAAAAAGGAATTTAAATTAAATAAACGGATTGCCTTTAATGAAGGAGTTATAATGCAAGAAACTCATTTATTTATTGAATAATTTATGTACTGAAGGAGTTATAATGCAAGAAACACATTCATTACTGATTATATACACATACTATATACGTTACATATTGCCTAATTTTGTTTAATTTTTATTTTTTTATAATACAAATACGAGCTAACAAGAAATTATTATTGGTAGAATTTTTTTAAATCACGCATACAAGAACTTAATGTTCGCCTCATTAGAGAATGGCTTTAAAGACTTTTCCACTCGCACTCTAGATTTTGCTCACCTACTACTTCGTTGAAGGGAAAATATATTATACCCATAGACTTTTTTTTATATACTCTACAGTATTTCCTAGCTTATATGTATGTAATATGATCTTTGTGAATTGAAGACTTTCGTCATAAAATAATGGCACTATAAAACTTTTTATTTCTCCTCTTATTCTCCCGGACCCCTCTTATTATCATGGTTGAATAAGTCCACTCCTCCGCTTCTCTTTTCAGGTCAATAAGGGACTCTGAAAATATTTCCCCTCAGAGTCATGCAGGAAGGCAGACCATCTGCGCCTTCAATGTGGATGTAGGTAAGTGACGTAAGGGTCCCTTCAGGACCGAATGTGTGCCGGCGTTTGTTTTTTTTTGTAAGTAGGCACGACGTTTTTTTTTTGTATGTGGCAGGCGGCAGCGGCAGGTTTTCGTGAAACCTCCCCACACTCTCCGCCAATAGCCGAGGCGAGCTAGCGTGCCGCCCTGCAGTGAACGCTGTCCGCCGAGTGATCTGTCAGCTCATGCTGGCAGTCGGGACTTCACGTCCAAGTCATTCACTCAACATAATTCTATAACAAAATGGCGCCCAACGTGGGGCCACCTCAGTTAGACTTCGGTGGTTTAAGTATAAATTTTACTGGGGACTGGGACTTAGAGTGAGATGGTCATTTGGCACTTTGCTAATTGGCTGACCTTAAATCTCATATCCAGTGGAAGCTATATGCAGACCTGGTTTATGAAAGTTTTTGCTATTTTGATTTTTGGATTTTTGCCATTAAAGTAAAGTAAAGTTATTCTGAAAGTTTTTGTAAGTTCGACTTTAGGTTTGACTTTGGTCAAGCCTCAAGTCTGAACAGTCGTCTAGTCTGATTAAATTTTTTTTTGATTTTTGAAATGTTTTGAAATGATCTTTCCCGCTGGCCTTCAGCCATGGAAATGGCAGGTGGCCTCACACAAACATTTTTGATTGTGCTCTAACGGAGGCATGTCCTTGTTGGCCAACTGGTTGGACAGAGTCATGATTCTGTGAGACGACTTTTTGGCTTTTAGCTAAGTAGTTGACCAGATTTATGGCTCTGCCCGACAAGAAGACTAACTAGATATGACGATCAGATGAAGAGGAAGGAAAGAGTTTCAGAGGATGGAAGTGATGCTGGAGACCTTCAGTTATCAGGAGTTGGCATACTGCTAGTTGCCTGGCTGAAGAATCTCTAGTAACATTTTCAGTCTCCAACTCTACTTTTCCCAGATCTCTGTGAGAGCGCAAATTCTGCTTCATGCACACATTCACGTCACTTACTTGTATCACCCTATCCCGACCTGATTAGAGGGGGTGGACTTGGAGACTTTTGTGTTTTGAGAGTTGGCTCTTGGGTGGTGAGAGGAGAAAACTTTGATGAAATTTCTTTTGATTTTTTTGGAACGTCCAAATCGGAAGTTTTTGCACATTTTTGACTATAAGTTAGCATTCGTTTTTCTACATGATCTTGCTAAGTACTGCCTATTGAACTTGATTTTTAGCGTCGACCTTCATTAGAGGCTCAACGTTTCCTTTTTAAATTTAGAATATTCTCCATTTTTGACATTTAACTATCCTTTGAGTACTTTTAAATTTGTAGTAATTATGACAAGAATTCCTTCGAACTGTTGGTGATCTTCATTAAAGATTTTATTATCTTTTTCGAACTTTTGATTTTTTTAATTTTCTTGGCATTTCTTCAAAACTTTTGGTACATTTTTTTTAAATTGACACTTCAGTTGAGGTCATAATATAATACAATTACAATTTTTAATGATCGTCATCAGATTATTCCTCCTTATTAACCTCCCATTCGGTAGAGTTTGACAACAAATAATCCTCATCATTAATTTCGTAATGGGCTGACGTCCTGGTTGGTATGGAAGGTGGGACAATCAACTGCAGAACCTCCGCTGGCAAAGTAGTAATTTTCTTTCGTGGTATTTCTCTAAGTGCGTTATTTACAGGAACGGACATAATCAGGAGCATCCTCAAAAGATCTGTACTCGTGGCAATACGTGACCTCTTTCTGGTGTGTCGTTCACGAAGTCTACGGCAATCTTTATGTCTTGCCTCCTGTGCTTCTTCGGAAAGCTGCCCAATTGGAAGGAGGCAAAATTGAATTACTTTCGCACTGTGTATTATAATCTTGTGCACAGTAATGGGCATGGAGTACCACGAATACAGATCAAGGTATAATTTTCGTGTTTATGTTGACGGAGTAGCAGTGCAAATATAACACTTTTGTGTTGCACGTGTGTCCGTTAAAGCGTTACAAACTTTATCATCACTCATTGTCAACAGCAAGCCGTTTCTTCTTTCGTAAACTCATTTGTCTCATTGGCGAAAATAAACTTGTACGGCAATATAAGGTTAAGGAAGATCGTGGGTTTCGCCAGATCACAGTGTCAGCGTCAAGCGATCTCAAGGGCACAAATGAGTATACGAACAGAAATTCGTCTATAGCGCTGGTGTTCCCAAATATCTAGATATATGTACTATGCCCAAAACTACCATCACAACCCCGTTTGTTTACCAACATAAACAATTAACAAGGTAACACTTCTAAATCTTCAGACTGAGCTTCAAATAATCGGTTAGTCGTTTTATTCCAAATAGCCTGAAGATTAATTTCAGCTCGAGATTCAGTTACAGAAATGTGTTCATCACAAGGACAACAACAAGCTGTTGATTTACCTAAATTGTGGAATGATGGATACACTCGATGTCCCGCCGGCTGCCTTCACTGTCCACTTTCTAGTTTGCTTATATGAGTGGATTTAGGGTATATACATAATAAGCTAACGCTTCATCCGGAGTTAACTGCCTACTTTGGTCAGAGAACTAAATATTCCTCTTTTGACTTTCACCAACTTCTTTGATTTGTTTCGCGTCATTTCGGTACCCTTCCTTCCGCGTAGCCAATTCCGCAGCTCAACTAATTTGCACTTCGAGTTTCTAAGATATCTCCTACTCTACGTTTCTTCGTTTTCAATGATGAGTTATCGAAAGATTTTTTGGGTCTGCTCACAGACAGAACTCCTGATGATCTTTAAGAGCAGGGCTGGTTTACACACACATTAGTTTCTATTTCAGGGACCTCTAACCAATGTTTATGTTTGTTTAAAAACACTACCTTACTAGACTTAGATAAAGTCCACTTTTCATTGAATTTCGAAAAAATAATTGAAATTTTCACACACGTAATCCAAAATACGACTGGTTCTTTCACATAATAAAATTTCAGTCACTCTTCGAAAAATTCCATTTTCGTCATAGTTATGACTCGTTCTGAAACAAGGAAAATCATTTTACCTGCTGGACCTTTCGGGGTCTAAAATATATGTGAGTCTATGCCTGAACATAGTAGTTATAATATATAGAAGTATCAAGATGAGTATATTGGGGCAAAAAAAGTTGCGATCCTTTGATGTTTACATTTATGGAAAAATATGCAGTATTTCTTTCTAGATTTTCAAACACGATTTAAACCAAAAAATATATGAAAATCTCCTAAATAAGTATATAAAAATAGTGTATATACCTTCAACAGAATATTCCATTCACTTTACTACCAATTTTAAGAGATCTTATCACAAGTGTGCCAAAAATGCAAATCAAACTTGCTAATTACTTACCTTTCATCCCCGATAATGTACCGTCAAAAAGCGGTTGAAGCAATGACATCTTGGAATTCGGTACCTGTGAAGGGTTGTTTACTAGATGTCATAACCAGATCCTGGAAATTATATCATGCATTTTGTCTCGCTAGCTTGTTTTAGATGAGACACTGTGCCGGTGGAAAAATAATTTCACTTTGCTATTGCATTATTGTTGAAATGTGTGGCATCGAAAATCCCATTAATTGCATTGCCTTATATATATTTGTTGGAGATTTAAAGTATATCTTTAAAAATATGTCTTTCTGATCAGAGGACCATGACCAAATTTTTGAAATAATTGTGTACTCAGAAAAGCATTTACATCTTTTATTTCGTTTTTAAGCAACTCATTAATATTTTCATATCAGGAAGAGTAAGTAATTGAATAATCCTGCGCTATTGAAACATAAGTTTTTTTGCGTACTGCCCTAAATTTGCATCTGACTCGATCGCGCGACTCCGTACTCTAGGGCTTCACTCTGTGTCTGGATGTCTGTGTGTGAGTGTGTGCGTGTATGAGTGTGCATACAGTCATATGGGTGGGAGAGTGAAGCTCTCTACTTCGACGCGTTTTCAGTATAGCATATATAGTAAAACCTGAAATTTTTGTATGGTAACCTACGAAGGAGTTGCCCGATTGGTCCCATTTTGCAATTTTTATGAAAACTCCATGTTGAAAATATGAGCTCTCCACCTCGACGCCTTCTCAGGCAGCTACCAAGTATATAGTGAAAAATGAAAGTTTTGTATGGCAACCAAGAAGGGGTCGCCCCATTGAGACCATTTTTGTAATTTTATTTACTATTGCCATGAAAACACCATGTACCAAATTTTAGTTCTCCACGTCGACGCGTTCTCAGGCAGCGTCCAAATGTATAGTGGAAAACGATTGCCCGATTTGTCCCATTTTTGAACTTAAATTTACATTATTTTTAAAAACGCCGTGTATAAAATTTGAGCTCCCTACGTTGACGCGTTCTCAGGTAGTTTCCAAATATATAGTGAAAACTAAAGTTTTATATGGCAACACCAAAAAGGAGTCCCCGATTTGGTCAATTTTCTCCACGTCGACGCATTCTCAGACAGTTTCCAAATATATAGTGGAAAACCAACATTTTGTATGGCAACACCAACAAGGAATTGCCCGATTTAGTCCATTTTTTAAATTTTATTTACTATTGTTATGAAAACACCACGTAACAAATTTCACCTCTCTACGTGTACAACAGTGTCCAAATATATACTAAAAATCGAAATATTTCTATAGAAACCGTACGAAGGAGTTGCCCGACTTAGTCCATTTTTGAACTTGTATGTATTTGGAATTTTTATTAAAACGCCGCATACAAAATTTCAGCTTTCCACGTCGACGAGTTCTCAGGCATCTTTTTAGATCTCGACAACAGCGCCATCTATCGTGTCCAAAGCGAACCTATCTTTCAAGCTGGACCAAACATTGTCACCACAAAATTTCATTGAAATCGGTTAAGCGGTTTTGAAGATTAACGTCTACGAAAACAGTGACACTTGATATTTATATATTAAGATATGAAGAATAGAAGATTTTTTTAAGAACTTTTATTTTTAACGATTCCAAATCAAATCATAAATACAAGAGGAAAAAACAACCGCCTCGTCCGGAGTTTGAAAAATTCAATTTTTTTTTTATTTATTTTCCCGCGGATGGGTATCGAACCTACACTTGTTATTTTTAATGATTCTAAATCAATTATAAAATGCAACAGGGAAAATCATCTGGCTCGTTGCTCAGTGGTAAGAGCAGTCGCCCGACAAGCGGAAGGTCCTTCAAACCCCGGACGAGGCGGTTGTTTTTTCCTCTATTTATATAAACTTATATGTACATACATATAATATGCACTGTACTTAAAAAATGATGAATCTGAAGCCAGGAGTATAGAATATATATGTATATAGAACATTTTCCGAACGGAAGTGTCTGTCACATATGAAAACAAGTTTAATATTTTCAATTTTTGTTTGGAATTTTATTCCGCCATAGTGGAGAATCCACATATCACGCCTTTAAATCCAACGCAAAATCAATTAATCCAATAAAAAAAATTTAAATAATCACCAAAAATCTGCAAAAACGTGCAAATGCCAGACAGTTGAAATACAACTAAAATTTTAAATAAAATTATCATAATTTTTTTAGCCAGAATAGCAACTAAATATACCGGATTTAGATAGTAAGCTATTATTATACTTATTTCATATTCAATAAAATATACAATACAAATACAAACAAGCAAGCATACTAACGATCACATAAAGTCAACTAGGAGAGAAGGCTGGGGGAAAATATACAAAATTTGTGAATGAATTAATAATAATTATTCAAAATTATTATTATTATTGCAAATAATAAATTACGGATTTATAATTCTTTTTGCAAACATTTTCGATTAATACTGTTATTCTTATTCCAATAATTATTCGCTATTAACAAGAATTAAGTTCATTCTAGCGAAAAACGATTGTAAATATTATATACACAACGGTAAGACTCAGAAGATAAATTATTACCGGGAAATAATTTTAGATAATTATACATATTTATTTTTATGTTATTACTAAAATACAATTTTTTTCTACAGTACTCTCCAAATCTTCGTCATTATAATAAAATAAAACATTTTTTTGCGAAAAGAAATTCTTCTTAAAACTTCTATGGGTGAACCTGAAATAGCAAAATAAAAAAAACACTGAGCTGGCTCATATTTACCAGGGGTTTTAATTATATATTTGCCTTTGCCATATTATCGACTGAGTGGCTCTTTGTAGAAATACAGGATCTTTTGTCGAGTGATCGAAAAAGTTAGCATTAAATATCCTGATTTTCTCTAGTTTACTAATTTAGTCCTATGTTAAAATTAATTCAACTTAGGTAAGGAGCTTCGAAATTCATATACATACATATATCCGGGATCATTATTTTATTAATTTTGCCATTATTTCTGTTTCCGGAAGTTAAATTTCTCTCATTTTCCATTTAGAGTAGACATACGAATTTGTAATTTGGTTTTGGTAGCTTAGCCCGAGCACGGATTGCAGTTTGTTACTGAAATTAATGAAGCGAATAGAAAGAATTTTATGTTGAATTTCATATTGAAAATATAGTCCCGTCTGATAGGCTGAGTATATTAGTTGCAATAGTTCATGTACGGCGAAAACAATTGTCAAAGAAAGACCACGCCAGCTATGTATTAACCAAGCATTAAAGAAAATTTTCGGAATTACTATTAATTAACTTAAGGTACTGTTAAGTTGTAAGGCAGGGCAACCAGACGCTGGGAAATTTGACTTTTTTTTATACTCTTAACATATAATGGTCGATACTCACTGGATGCTGGAACGGTTCATCATACCTTGGAGTCTTAATGGTGAGTACTTTTGAATAAACATTTGCATACAATTATTTTCACTTAGATGACCCATTGCATCGAGTCCTCGCAATACTTACAAGGTAAGTGGTGTAAAGGGTCCTTTCAGGGCCGGATGTATGTTGCGTTTTGCGGTAAGGAACGAATTTTTTTTTCTTAATGGTGTGTGACAGCGACAGGTTTTCATGGAACTCACCTCACATTCTCCATCATTAGCTGAGGCGAGCTAGTGTGCCGCCCTGCATACAACACTGATCACAGAATGACCTATCAGCTTCGGCTGATAGTCTTGACCAAAGATAACCTAATAAAAAGATAGGATACATGCGATATTTCCGACTGTTTTACCAAAGATAACCTAATAAGAAGATAGGACACAGCCGAACAAAATTTCTTTTGGAAAGAAACAAATAATGTCATATACTTCGTCTTTTACACGAATGGAGTTGAAGAACGTGGCTATACATTATTGTAATGCAACTAAGAAAACCGGTTTAAAACCAAAAATTGAGGGAACGTAGGATTACCCCAACGAAAAAATCTTATTGAATCCCTCAAAATCCTATCAAACTATTAATAATAATGTACTTCAGATAACAGTACCTCACTTTTTTAAGAAAAAGATAAATTTTGTTGTGACCAAGGTGCTGCAACAAGATGTACAATTTCTGTCAATTAAATTTCTTATTTTTCCCGGAAATATCAGAGAATCCAGCATGAGTTTCTCCCACTTACCTCTTCACTTCAGAGCAAAACGAATGTAAACAGAAGCACGTGCTGTTCAAATAACATAGGATTACAGCAACAACTTTGTGACATATCATTCGATTACAAAAACAACTTTGGAACAAACTCTCTCAATATTTCAGAAAAACTTGTTTCCGCAAAAGCGCGGGAACATATTATGATAGTAAAATCTGAAAACTTCGCCTCCTGTCATTTATTTACGGAAATGAATCATTTGCCATTCAGTTTCGTTACATGTAATCTGCGCTTTCACATTTTTGAGGCCAGCCCGTCCCTTTAAAGCAGGATTTACATTATGATGACATGGAATTTTTACAGAAATTGTGAGGGAGATAGTTTATTGAAATTTAAATGCTGCGGAAGCAATCATCGAAATACCTCACACGTACAGTCCCCTCTACTTTTTATGGCAAAACTCTTAAATTGTCAAACTGTCTAATTGGAAATTGTCAAGATTTTAATCGTCTTTTCGTAGATATTCAAAGACGGATCATGAAAAGAAGTATAATTTTACAATTTCTAAAATATTGCATGAAAGCACGAAGGAGTTCGAAGCAAAGGATGAGATTATATCGAAAAAGTTTCTCGCAAGATATCAGGTGGTACTGTAATTCAGTTCTGCAATCATCATTTTGTACGATAACGAAATTTCTATTTAATATTTATTTCATATAATAAACAAGAAGTTCACTCAAGTGCTCACATGAAAATAATTCCACTCCACTACCGAACTAACGCCGGTGAAGATAATTCCAGTCCGGTTCGTTCACATGAACGATTATCTCAAAGGCGGAATAATTCTAGCAAAAAACTACCTCAGAAATAACTTCAATATTTTCTATAAAGAAATATTTAATAACTTTCTATTTCGCAATATTTAATTACAAACTCAAACCTTGTTTATTTCGACAAATAATTTTACCTTACAGATATGTATATGCCATAAAATTATAGTAACAAAACAGCAATATGGCAGCTCCAGTAGTCGAAATTGACAAATTAGGGTTGCCAATAACAATGTTTTAGTTTCAGTAACTATAAAAACTCCTTATGCTTGAGGTCTTTTTATGGCTCCGGACACCCACACAGTGACAAATCGGCGTCCGGAAAAAATTCAGGACGCGTTTGCTTCTCTCGTCACTCGTAAATAAATTTTCGTATACGATGTACTATCTCCCTCACAATTTCTATAAAAATTGGATGTCATCATAATGTAAATCCTGCTTCTCGTACACGAATTTGTCTGTCTGTATATTTATATATTTCTTTTTTACTATTTTCGACACTCTCGTAGACCCACTTTTCGTCATCACAGCGAGCTGAAATTTGGCACACAGGTTCATGTCGTGTGACAATTGAATTTATCAAAATTTGAACCGGAAATTTCCATAAAAACCCGGGAAATCGGGAAAAATCATTTGAAAATTTGGTACAAATTTGATTAGTGATAAATCCGTTTCAGGAAAAATCCAGAGTTTTCCGATTTTTCCGAAAAAATTTTCCGACTTTTCCGGAAATTTTCCGGTAAAAAAGTTTTCTAAATTATGCAGGATCAAGTTCAACTGGCATCATTACTTTCTCTCCGACAATGGTGAAAACTTGCAGAAAAAATCGAGGAAAATTCATGTAAAACGCTTTGAGCGTTTTGCAACCTAAGACAAAGTTGTAGAGCGAAATAGTTGCATAAGGTTGCTTTTGTGAAAAACTCCATGGAAAACCCGAAAAAGTGGGAAAATCATCGGAAAAATTTTCATCGAAATGATTAGTGATAAATCTGTTTCAGGAAAAAAGGCAGAAAATAAAATAAATAAAAAACGAGTTTTCAAACAAAACTGAGGCCAAGCCGCATGAAAAAGTAGAAAATAAACTTTTCTTCACACACAGAGGTGGACTCAGATTTTATTCGCTGACAATCACCGATATATTTCAGTATGATCAATCAGAGGTAATAAGCGATTTGATTCACGAAGAGAAAGAAAATTCAAGTGAAATGTCCCAATTAAAAAATCTGAGTCCACCTCTGTGTGTGAAGAAAAGTTTATTTTCTACTTTTTCATGCGGCTTGGCCTCAGTTTTGTTTGAAAACTCGTTTTTTACTTATTTTATTTGTCTTTATTTGTACAAGTTTTAAAGAGAGTTTGCTTTTTTTTTTATTTTTTTTTTCTTTTTCCTTATCTAGCCGTGTACATTTTAAATGTAAAACAATCGGAAAACTCCTCTGTATCCTATATTGTCATTAAGTTAACTTTGGTTTTACATTTAAAATGTAAACGGCAAGAAAAGAAAGAAAGAAAAAAAATCAAACTCTCTTTAAAACTTTTATGAACAAAGATAAAAATGTGAAAGCGCAGATCCCATGCAACTAAACAGAATGGCAAATGCTTAATATTCGTAAATAAATCAGAAGGGTTAGAATTTTCAATTTTACTCTCATAAAATGTTCCCGCGCTTTTGTGAAAACAGCTTTTTCTGAAATATTTAGAGAGTTTGTTCCAAAGTTGTTTTTGTAATCGAATGATATGCCACAAAGTTGTTGCTGTAATCTTATGATATTTGAACGATATACAGAGTAACAAGGATTGTCCGGGCTGTCAAGTGCGTGTGACGACACGAACCGACTCTTAAAACGGGAAAAATAAAGTGATAATATTTATGTAAATTTATTCCACTGGATCCATTGAAAATGTTGCAATAAATATAATATGAGTTTCTTACCATAAATGTACATTGAATTTGTTAGTTTAAAGCTCATTTCAGGGAAAACAGTTCGAATCAAAACAAAGTGCCACGAAGGTTTTATCGACAAAAAAATGCAAAATAAGACTGAAATACCTATAATTTGCACTGCTAATTGATTATTTAAGATAATTTCATTATTTCTATAGTGAAATTTGTTAGTGATAATGGTAATTTTCTCAAATAGATGGCAAATTTGCAATGCATTATAACGAAGTGTAAAAAGTGGGGTTAGTGGCAAATTAAAATGTGGAATACAATTCTAGTAATCTTCCATCAATTTATCTTTATGTTTAGAAAGTAAAATGGTACTTATTTTAAGATTTCAAATGGATCCAGTAGAATAAATATTAAACTTTCTATTTTGCACTTTTTAAGGAACGCGTCATGCGAATCGACTAACACAGAAAATGGCGAATCTATGGTGCCGGATAGTCATACCTTGTTAGTCTGTATATCGTGCTTTACATCTCCTTTCATTACCTTGGCCAAAGCGAAATTTATCTTTTTCTTAAAACAGTGAGGTAGTGTGACCCGAAGTACATTATTATGAATAGTTTGATAGGATTTAGATGAATTCAATAAGATTTTGTCGTTCGGGTAATCCTACGTTCTCTCGATTTTTGTTTTTAACTCGTGTCAATCACACTACAATTGTGCATAGCCAAGTTCTTTTCTCTAAAAAACACGAAAAATTTCCAATCAATTTTGTTCGGCTCTGACCTTCTTCTTATTAGGTCATCTTTGGTAGTGGGCCAGTTAACAAGGGAACATCACAGTCTTCTTGCCTTGTTTTAATGCAGGAATTTTTCATATAAAAGAAGCTTGTATTTTGTTCACACGATATAATTTTCATAAATTTGTTCAAGATGCTATTTTTTTTACAACCATTAGAAAGAAAACGTATTTGGTTGCAATTTGTTCCAACTACATTTTTATACCCTAGATGAAATTTATAGGGTATACTAAGTTTCTCATTCCGTTTGTAACGCCCAGAAATAATGCTAGTAGAGAAAAATAGATTGGACACACAGGCATAAAATTAAAAGTTATTTTTATCCATTTTGTCCATCCGTCCGTCCGTGCGCACGATAATTCTAGAACGCGTATCCTTAGAGAGCTGAAATTTTGTACACGGTATTGTATGGCAGGGGGGGGGCAATATCAACCGTTTAGGAGTTACAGGGTGATTCATAAAAAAAGCTAGGTTTTCACAAAACACCCTGTATCTTAAAAACTACAGGGCGTATGGTCACAGTTAAGGGGTCACTGTATGCAGAACTTCATGGCCTTTCCAACGATAGCTCAACCAGTCCCGTACCCCTCTCCCCACAGAAGTTATGAAGGTCTAAACTAAAAATTTCGGATTTTCTTTCCTTTTTTTTTACTTTGACCTCTATTATTTTTGCAAAAACGTCGTTAACATAACTTTTTTTATAAAAACTGTAAACTGTAGTCTCTCCTCTTTAATATGACCTATTACACCCAAGTGACTAAGAAAACTAAGTATGCTAGTCTTATTCTATATATAGTTTATTTCGAGAGGAACTCCATATCAATGAAGGAACGCCAGAGGTATCCGAAAAAAATGTGATGAATTTTTTAATTTTCTCTTGAAACATAAAATAGATATTGCCTTACTTACTGAAACAGGATTAAATGCTAATATAAAATTTTCTAATCCAGGTTATTGCTGTCATCGCTTAGATAGAGAAGACACAAGAGGGGGAGGTGTTGCAATAGTTATAAAGAAAAACATAAACTTTAAAATACTTCCAGTTTTGAACATAAGCACAATTGAAGCAATTGGAGCAGAAATTCTCATTGAAGATGACATTAAAATTAAAATATTTTCTGCATACTTTCCGGGAGGATCTTCAAATCAGCTGAAAAAAGTATCTTTTAAATCTGATCTTCTCAGGCTATCACGAATTCAGGGACCGTTCTTAATTGTAGGTGATCTCAACTGCAGACACCAATCTTGGGGCTGTCTACGTGCAAACTGCTGGGGAAATATTCTCCATGATCTATTACCTACAATTTCTTCTGTTCTGTTATATCCACCAGATCCCACATATGTACACTATGCCGTGAAACGCAATCCTTCATTTTTAGATGTCTTCTTAACAAACATCCCAGAAATGGTAACCCCACCCATCATTATTAACGAGCTTCCGTCAGATCATCTACCTGTTTTAATTAAATTATCTAAAGTTCCGGTATCTCAAATTCGAAGACTTATGCTTTCGAGAGAGCTGAGTGGCACCGTTTCTCAACTTTCATTCATTATAATTTAAAACTAAGCGTTAAAAATTTCTCATTAAATGAAGTTGAACATAATGAGGAAATAGACGAAATGCTAGAATTCTTCACCAGTCTTCTCAATGACGGTATCGATCTTGCTGTTCCGAGCACAAGCATACATTTTACTAACACCGGTAAGCTTCCTAGACATATTAGAGGTCTATTTAATCATCGTAATTATATTCGTCGGCTATGGCAGCGGTATCGTTTAACTACTTATAAAAAAGAATTACATCAATTACATAAGATAATAAGATTAGAAATTTCTAAATACAGAAATGTTAATTGGAGCAAACTTATCTCCAGTTTTGATTACAACTCTAAGCCCTTCTGGAAAATTACCAAGGTCCTACGCAACAAAAGTCGATCTGTCCCTACCCTAAAATTGCAAAATTCCAGGTTCATTACAATTAAAGAAAAAGTTAATCTTTTTGCAGAGAAATTTGCGGAAAACAATAAGATTTCACTCAATCTTAGCGATGCAATTACTACGTCTAGGGTATCAAAAGTCGTTGAGTGCATTTCTCGAGAAACGATCACCGTAGATAAAGTAAATTATATCAAGCCAAGTGATATCAAGATTCTTATAAAGCGCTTGAAACCTAAAAAATCCCCAGGATTAGACAAAATTCCAAATATTTGCCCAAAAAATCTTCCACGCACTGGTATCGTCTACCTAACGCATATTATAAACTCGTGTCTTAAATTATCATACTTTCCTAAGAAGTGGAAAACAGCAAAAGTAATTCCAATTCCAAAGCCAAAAAAGCCCCCAGACGACCCATCTAGCTACAAACCTATTAGTCTACTTAGCTCGGTAGGTAAAATACTGGAAAAAGTTCTCAAATTAAAAATTGTGAAATTTGCATCGGATAAAAACCTACTCCCCAATGAACAATTTGGTTTTAGAAAAGAACATAATACTTTGCACGCTATCACTAGAATAACACATAATATAAACAATAGTCTAACTGTTAAAAAGTCAACTGGTGTAGTTCTCCTAGATGTCCAAGCAGCCTTTGACTCAGTATGGCATGACGGTCTGTTATACAAGATGCACAAAATGAATTTTCCGCTATATATCACTCGAATTATACAAAATTTCCTATATGATAGACATTTCAAAGTTTATATCGAAAGCATAGCCTCTGAGCTACAGAAAATTATGGCGGGTGTTCCCCAAGGTTCTGTACTGGGTCCGATACTTTATATCTTATTCACTGCGGACTTCCCGACCTTTGAAAACTGCCACTCATGCATCTTTGCTGACGACACAGCAATCTTCTCGTCTTCGGAAAGTACAGATGAAATTATACGCTCCTTACAGGACTCATTTAATACAATATCTGACTACTTTAACCGATGGAAAATCAAAATAAACTGTAGCAAAACACAAGCTATGCTGTTCACACGCAAGAGGAAAGCATGCTACTTACCTAGATCCCGTCTTATATTGAATGGTGAAAATATTGAATGGGTTGAAAATGTTAAATACCTCGGAATAGTACTCGACAAGACATTGACTTTTAAGCCACATGTAGCACAAACTATTCACAAGTTAAATATCTATATAAGAATGCTCTATCCTTTAATCAACAGAAGATCAACTCTAAATCAAAGAAATAAACTCTTGATCTATAAAGCTATATTCCACGCCATTATTATGTACGGTGCTCCAGTTTGGTTCAATTGTGCTCACTGTCATATTAAAAAATACCAAATCATGCAAAATAAGATACTAAAAATTATATACAACCTACCGTGGTACTTTTCCACAAGTGAATTGCATAAGCTTGCTAATATAAGTTTAGTTAAAAATTTTGCACAATCAACCGCTTTAACCTTTTTCGAGAAATGCCAGCAATCTCCCAATCCCTTGATTCTGCAATTAGGCCTAAATAGTTATTAAGTTATGTGTAGTTAGATGTAGTTTATAAGTAGAGTTAAGACTCAATGAGGTTTTGCTAACTTTTTCCTCTTTTATTGTTATGTTTACGCTAAGTTTAAATATCTGTATACTACTAATATATTTTTAAGATGCAAAGAAAAGACAGATAGCATAAAGTCTAAACTCTTCATAAACCACAAGTTCCACTCTGTTTATTTTATAATTTTGTAAGTTTATATAAAATAAAATTCAAATTCAATTCAAAAGAAGAAAAAATAACAAACAAAAATCATAATCTTTAAAACTTTTATGAATAAATACAAAAAATTTGTAAGCACAAATTGCATGCAACGAAACAGAGTGGCAAATGATTCATTTTCGTAAATAAATAAATGAGACGGGACGGAGTTTACAGATTTTACTCTCATAAATGCTCCCGCGCTTTTGTAGGAACAGGTTTTTCTGAAATATTGAGAGAATTATCCCAATGTTTGTTGTTGTAATCCCAATGTTTGTTGCTGTAATCGATAACGCACGTGCTTCTGTTTACATTCCTTTTGCTCTGTAGAGATTAAGTGGGAGAAATAGGAAATAATGAGAATTTTATTCAACAGAAATTTTACATCTCCTTTCAGCATTGGCCAAAGTGAAATTTGCCTTTTGTTAAAAAAAAAAAATAAGGTAGTGTGAACCGATGCACATTATTATGAATAATTTGAAACGTTTTGAAGGTATTCAATAAGGTTTTATCATTCGGGTAATCCTGTTCTCTCAGTTTCTGTTTTTAACTCGTCTCAGTCGCACTATAATAGTGCATAGCCAACCTCTTTTCCCGCAGTCATGACAAAAAAAAAACGAAAGTAAATATATATGACATTATTTGTTTCTTTCTAGAAAACACGAAAAATTTCCAATTTTTTCGGCTGTATCCTATCTTCTTATAGTCCGAGAGCTAGCAACGTCACGAAAAAAAGAACTTTCGTTCGCCTGATTCTTTGCTATCTCCCCTCTTTCACCATCTCAATAGGCATGCGTCCCATCTGGCTGGTGAGAGGGGTTGCGTTTACCGGGCGCATTCCGTTTAACAGGTAAAAAAAAAACAGTTTTCAAATTGATTTGACCTGTTTGCATAAATATCGGAAAATTTAAATTCACTATTTCCAGACAATTAGCTCGTTGCTAGTACCGTGCCAGAGGTTTTTGTTTTCATTACAAACAAATATTATTTTATTACGGTTATAATTTTTATACGAGCTAGTTTAAATATCGAACCACATGAAATTAATATTGCAGGCGATAATTTGGTTGATTATTAATAGCCAGGCCAGATCGATTCGAGTGTGATAGGGAATTGGCCATCCCACACGAGTATTCTTGATGCAGTATGCATGCAACCAAGTTTTCTAGGGAAGAGATAAAAGAAGCAAAGAAATATATCTCCAAAATTTACAGATATTACTTTGCTTCTTTTATCTCTTCCCGAGCAGAATATTTGGGAAAGCTTTGAAAATAAATTATATCTCAACTGAAAGCAACTCGCATTGATGTGAACGTAAACGGAAGATTATCAGCTTGCATTTCTGAATATTGCCACCGATGATGAAGAATTACTGAAGAGTGCATTTATCACCTTGGAAAGATTTGTTTGTCATTTATATATGGAGTTCGGCAGATTAACAACGTCAACGATGTTATATTTGATTTATTTTCTAATACGTATCAGTCAAAAAATTTCAGTGAAAGTTTTGGGTAAAAATGCTGAAATTTCCATCCTTTAACTTACCACCGTGCAGAGCTGAATTACGGTAGCATTTATTGAGAGTCCAATACGTGACCACATTTTGGAGAAATGCTTACTCTAAATGTCCTACATCTACAGAAGTCAATGTATTTAAAATAAAACTTGTCAGTTTTTATATTCAAAATAATTGCTTTTATTAATTTCCCCATGGAAATCTATCCAAGTTCCAATTCAATAGCGGAGTTGTATAATAGTGGATTTTTTTCCCAGTATTTTATCAAGAAAATCTTAGCCAGATAATTCAATTTCGACCAGAAGCTTTTCGTAGCTCATGAAATTCTCTACAAAAAAAGAATAGGACAAAATTGTGCTATCTCGCTGAGTACATGAAATATTCGCAAAACATCATCGTAAGAAAAAAACTCACTTTACCATGTTCAAATCGGTCCAGTTCCTAATGACCAACCGAATTATAGCGTAGCAAATTAATTTCATGTGGTTTGATAATTAAATAAGCTCGTATAAAAATTACAGCCGTAATAAAATATTTTTTTCTTCTTTGGAACGAAAAAACAAAAACGTCTGACTTGGTGGTAGCAACAGGAAAATTGTCTGGGAATAGTAAATTTATATTGTCCGATAATAAATAAAGAAAACAGATAAAAAAATCGAACTAAAATCATATTGAAAACTGCTTTGTTTAATTTCTCGAAAATGTTGCTAGCTCTTAGACTATTATTCGGTTATCTTATGTTTGGACTTCACGTCTAAGCCACACTCATTCACAATGCATCCATAATAAGTGACAAGCTTAAAATTGATAATTTATTTACTCTATAAAAAAAGAAAACCAAATAATACTATATATATGCCAAAAGGTTCGTGGTTTATTGCATATTTTGCTAAGAAAAGACAGTTTATGAGTTACTTGAGAATTTAATATTTCTGAGTACTTTAAGTCTTTAAGACAAGATTTTTGTTCCAATGATGGGAAATAGGATAAACTAATAAATTTATTAATAAAATTGTATTTATTTTAGATTTTTAAGAAAAATACAAGTTTTATGTTTCATCGGCCAAAAAAGTTTTTCGCCCGATAAAATATAAAAGCAAAACACAGCTTAAAAATCTGAAATAAATATAACTATTTTCTCAGTAAAATTCTTTAGTTTATCCTATTTGCCTAGATTTTATTAATCATTGGAGCAAAAATCTTGTTTTAATGTGGAATAAATTGAGTTTTTCGGTTCAAATAGTAAAATTTCTATAACTCGGAACAAGTTTACAATAGAATGAAGAACACTCTTCTGATTATTTTCGCCTTTGGAATTTGGATCTCTTGAAAAATATTAATATTAATTATCTATCTATATAAACGTACATGAATATTTGAAGTAGAGATCAAGTAACAAAATATCATGTAAATGCGCATTGACTCCAAGCAGGGGCGTAGGAACGAAATTTTTGCTGGGTGGGCAGGTTTGAAATCTTTACCCCAGCTAACTTTTCGATGATAATAATTTTGTATGAAACATGTTTGTGATTGTTTATTAGTATTATACTCAACAGTTTTTGTTGGTTCTAAATAAGTTTTTCAAAATTTTGAGTTTTTATAATTCAATTTTATTTACACAATTTATCCATTTACATTTTCAGTTCTTTCAAACTTTTTCGCTTTACATTTTCTTGCTAAAATTACAATACAAAAGTCTTGATTATAATTCTACTTTTCTCAACCTTAAACCTAGATTACTGCAGAACTTTGCCAAACACTGATTTGCGTTTTTCTGACCGTGCCACAAATTCTTTCATTATAACATTCAAATCTAAAGCAGCTGTGAGTTCTTTATGTACATGTAATAGCAAAAGGTGTGTTAGGCGCTTTTGGGACATCGAATTCCTTAAGTAAGTTTTCAACCTTCTTAAAGCGCTAAAAGATCGTTCAGAAGTCGCGGCGGACGCAGGTACGGTTAAGATCAAAATTATCGGTAAAATTACTTCATCCAACATATCCCTAGTTGTCGTCGGTAGCTTCGCGAGTTTGATGCTCAATTCGCAACACTTGGAGCTCGCAATGTCAGGCACACTTTTGTAGTAGAAAAAGCTGAGCATGCAATCTGCTAATATTAAAATCTTCAGCAAATACACCAAGTTCTTCCGCGAGCTTTGCTTCGTCGCCAACTAAACCTTTAGCCGCGTTTAACAGTACAGGTTCGAGTGACATAAACAAGTGATAGTGATAAACCACTTTGGTCGAACCTTTCACTGAATTCTGATATTTTCAAATCTAAAATTTCGAAATAGGTTTTTCTTAACGAAACTTTGGTTGAAAGTCGCACCGGTGGAGCAGATTTTGAAGTATGCTCGTAACGTTTGTTCGGTTGTCTCACGCGGGGTTCTTTGAAAGGGTTCAAGTCAAACTCGTTCGATTCTTCAAGTGTTTTTTCAAATAAATGGTCGAACTCGGTGTCTGTGCGCACAATTGCAATCTCGAAGAAAGTAAATCAGCAGCTTGTTTCGCACCTGTAGCTGTTAGACCAGAAGCTTGTAGCGCTCGCGCAAGTTGTTCGCATGGAGCAAAAATTTGAATGCTGACGTTGAGGAAAAAAAGGGTTTCAGACTGCTCAAGTTTCAACAACCAGCCGTGGATTTGAGCTTTTTTTCCGGCTTTACAGTTGCGCAGTTTTCGAGCAGAACTAATGTTTCCTGCACTCGTAAATAATTCTCTTTGAATCTTTTCAAAGATGGCACACGTGTGCACCATCGCGTAGGACATAAAGTTTATCAACCGGCAAATCATCATCTGATGACGTTAAATCGTCTTCACATGCTTGTAGATCGACTTTATCGTACATTTTCTTTCTTTTTGCCGATTCTAAAATGGTATTCGAAACATCTTTAACTGAGCACATAACATCGCATACCCCGCCTTGTAGTTTAGCTGTTTCTTGGAGGACAAGATCCAGTGAATGGTTGGCGCAATGGACTTAGATTGATTTTGGTTGCTCGTCCTTCAACAACTTCTGCACGCCATTGTGACGTCCAGCCATGGTAGGTGCTCCATCGAACATGCTTTTAAGTTAGTTGGATGATTCATTAAACAGGGGATACTTACAATAGCGACAATAGGATCATCAATTTTGGTTGTCCTATTGGCTATTAAAAACAAAAGACCATAAAAGGACATTGCCAATCAGAAGTCAAAAAGTGCATTGGTTACGCACCATCGAAAGTTCTGTCTAGAGGATCATCGATGAGCCACCTAATCCGGTTAGACTAGAAAGGTCGACTTTTTCGTGATCTTTTTGCCCCTAAAATGGTCTTACACCAATTTGTATTTAAACAATAAAATTTTAATCCCTTTAACAAAGCGGGCATGGCCCACCCAGGGAAATTCAAGGGTGGCCAGCTGCCCACCCTGCCCATACGGTTCCTACGCCCCTGAATCCAAGTATACTTGAGTCAAGTAAATCACAAAATTTTTGTTCAATTTACTTCAAAAAAAATTCATGCAAACACAACTGAGCAGGTAGGTACTTGAACATTTTTCATGTCGCGAGTTATGAAAATGGTAAAGAGAAACAAAAAGAAAATTATTGTTGACAATTCAGGCTGTGACTTTTGATAAATTTTAAGTCAAGTACTTGGAATTAATTCAACCAAAACCACTACTTTAGTTTCAAGTGGATTTCAAGTCAAGTTCTCAAGTATTCATGCAAAAATTCTTGTTTGTTAAAATTTATTAAAATTAAGAGGCCTAATTTTAGTAGATCAGACAGATATAGTTTTTGTGGAAAGTATGAGTTAAAAAGAGAATAATTGAAAATCCAAACAGAAAGATAATAATTGATTGTGACCGTGGGTCAGTGCTGTCGTTTGGAAATTGTCAAGAGTAGTATCGTTTGCTGCCAAAGCAAAGTACTTTCGAAAAAAAGCGGAGCACACGACTAATTAAAACCGATATTAAATTAAAAATTTATAATTTTTTTGTATGTAAATAATTTTGAAATTAAAATATTATTAAAAGTTATTCGTTTTATTATCAGTTGCGAAGCTATGTATCCCTGAGAGTGTCAAGTAAAAAAAAATTGTTGGTGTCTTTTTTCGGAAAATAAACAAAAACACTCGCATAAACAAACTATGCTAGAACATAACGAAAACAAAAACAATATAAACTGAAAATGATAAAACTCTAAAAAAACATTTTAGTCGTGAAATACGGACTTTTCTTGCCTGTTTAATCATATTGATGTTTTTGTGTGTGGGCACTTGGTGAAACATATTGTAAATAGATGTAAATTTTTAAGCAAACTTTAAATAATTTAAAAAAAGAAAGAAAAAAAAACAAACACTTGGCAGTTTATGTACTTAAAATATATTTGTCATTTTATTAAAAAAACAAAAAACAAAAAATTAAAGCCGACGCGTTTCGTTCTGTCAAAACATTATCAAGGCTAAACGAAGTCGCCTTGATAATGTTTTGACCGAACGAAACGCGTCGGCTTTAATTTTTTGTTTTCTGTTTTTTTTAATAAAATGACAAAAATATTTTAAGTACATAAACTGCCAAGTGTTTTTTTAATTATTTAAAGTTTGCTTAAAAATTTACATCTATTTTCTTGCCTTTTTTTGCACGTATTTAATCATTCATAGTTGAAGAATATTTGAATTTCTTGAGTTCTTCTTTATGTGGTCTCCAAGAATCCAGTAAAAGTTCATCTCCTTTTATGAGAATCCTATAACAGTTATTACAATCATTGGCCTCCGTTTTTAACCGACTACAAAAAGAGGAGGCTATCCATTCGACTGATTTCTTTTTCTGGATATTATCTCACATTTCCGGTAGTCCTAAACCAATTCAATTTCAAAATTTGGGCAAGATTTGATGAAGACCTTCCTTCGGCCATGAAGAATAGAATTCCTTAACGGAGAACAAAATATAAACCTCAATTAATGTAGTTGAAATGTTGTACATAGATATAATATTTTTTTTACAAACAGCACAACAAACGTCTGCGATTACATTAACCCATTTCACTTCAATGCTCTCATATGAGACATTCTACTTTTCTTCATCTACATAAATGACAAACTTTGTACTATAAAAAAATCTTGGTTGGCAATACTATTTTTGCATGCTACCCCCTACTTATTTCCTATTATTACGAACATCCTGTTGTCAACGTTTATTTCGTAATAAAAAGAAGTTTTTGTGGTACGTTTTTCAATCCTAAGATATGAAATGCCAAAAGGCATACTAACTTGATCATTCCGTTTGTAACGCACAGAAATAATGCTGGTAGAGCAAGATGGGGCAGATACGTACTCGTAATATTAAAAATTACCTTGGTTTTTGCATTTCCCTCTGTCTGTCTGTCCTCATTGAAACTGCGTTTCCGAATTATTTTCAAATTAAAAACAAAAAAGAGATTTAATTCGACATTGGATAAATAGGGTAAGTCCTTCGTAGGGTTTCCATACAGAAATTTCATTTTTTTCACTATATATTTGGAGAACGCGTTAGCGGACACAGCTGAAATTTTGTACACGGCGTTTTCATAAAAGTATCGTAAGAATTGGTCTAAGACCAATTCTAGTTTTTGTCCTTGTTTTTCGTATAATCATTTTTTGCTACAACTATTATGGAATTTACAGTTTCTACGTCAAGAGTATTTTTGGTTTTAGTTTTAATAAGATTGACCGCGCGAATAATATCTTTCCGCACTTGCGGAGTGTATGGAAGGCACTAAGGCAACTAATAAATTACTCTAAATTGGGAAATATTGTTTTACCTAGGCCATTTTTACATTAAAAATCGGGTTCAAGTATCCTTCAAATAGCAGTGATTTTGGTACAAATTCCTGTATTTGCACAAGACGCTAATCTCCGTTTAGCATATCGATATCATTTCGATCGATAAGGTTTGGGAAAAGTGTGATTAAAAAAGTATTAAGCTTGGAGTTATGGATCCATTCCTGCAACTGCTTTTAGTACTGGGTTCTCAAAATTTATACGATGTAGTATTTCTATTCGATAATATACAAATCACGGCATTGTTTTTTTATTTCTTGTAACTCTTGCTTTTAAAGTAGTTTTTTATGAATTAATTCCTCTACTTCCATGAAAATGTTCAGCGGATTTGGATTTGAACGCGATCTTAAGGCAAACTTAACTTTTGTGAGAAAGAAAAGGAGCGATTCAAATTAAAGTTTTAAATTAAATTCCACAATTCTAAGTTCTTTGAGAGAGCGATTACATTTTCACAACTACGTCACAGCAGCGACAGCCAATAGAATAGCAAAATATTACACAAGCCAACCCAGCAAACATTTTGTTACGAATTCCTTTCGAAATAGATCCATATTCTCGCCAAAACATTCCGAGTTCGACAACTTTTGCTTAACAAACTCTGTACGAAACATGTATGAAGTCGTTGACACGAGTTCGCAACCGAAACTCGTTTCGCAATCGTTATGAACAATCTTAATGAATTCGAAAAAAAACTAAAAAAGCTTTTCCCCTTCTGAAGCTTTATGTACAAGGTATATAAACTACATATATAAGATTTGCTGCCGCGCAAATATTCTGAGCTCGGAATATTTTGCGCAACAAATACAGTATGAAAACTCCATGGTGTTTACCATGAATTCGGAAACGAAACTCGTTTCGAATTCGACACGAACAATCTTAATAAATTGTAAAAAGAAAATTCAAAATTAGGAAAAAATAACTATTACACATATTTTCGATAAAGGAACTTCTAAAAAAAATTTATTTCTTTAAAAAAATCTTATCAAAATCAATTATAAATTCAGTACCAGAATATGCAAACATTTGCATAAGAATTTCATTTAAAAACAAGTTATTCACATACATATTAACCTTCATTTTTGATAATGTAATTTCCTTCAATTCAATTCATATGTATATTCTTCGGATTTATCTTTTTGTATTTTTGTGGTGTAATCTGCTTTTTGTTTTTGTTTTTTTATAGATTTCAAATATCTGTCTTTGGCAATGTTAAATTATTTCTTTATAAAGGTAACAATGTTGTCATGCTTTGTTGAAGAAATATTATAGATGCAAGAATCTGAAAATGCATTACCATGAATTATAGGTTTTATAGTTTTGATAACTTGAGGATACATCTACCTTTAAGTATTTTAATTAATCGTTATCTACTTCTTTCATTGTTTCATCCAGCAATTGTTGTACCACAACGTCTTTAGTACCAGATGTGTAATATTATGGAAGTTATATGTGAGATTTTGTAATCCATAAAGTTGCGGAACTTCAAAAGCAATTCTTCCAACAAACCTTTTGCTATATTATTATATTTTAAACATAACTTTGGATCTGAAAGAATTCGTATTGCTGGATGAAGTTTTAGGAACTGTTTATAGCGGGATTCATTAAGCAAATTTCTTAATATTAAAATGCCACTATACAATAAAAATGTTCTCAATTCCGTTGCTTTCCATCTGTATAGCTCATCAAGTCCTCTAGGTATTCTGTTGCACTCAGAAGAAAATTGCTTTCGCATGTACAAGTTTGATTTCGAAATATTTTCAATTTACTTATTGGAAAGTGAAAAGTCTTCTCTGCTCGATTTTGTCCATCACTTGAGCAGCTGCCGCATTACACCAAGGCAAAAACTAAATGCATGTAGTCCAGTGAAAATTGTGTCACGCACGATACATTGAGCTGTTCTAAAAGAAGTACTACGGACTTTCAGTGATTACCTGGTTGAAGTCTCAATTTAAAGGACGCATCTGTTCTGGAAATTGAGTTAACATCAGGAAGAATTAGTCGTCTGTTATAAATTCTTCCTTTTTGTGTACATTTAGTGCAACTGAAATATCCTGAATGTAACTTGATGTTGAATAAAAACGAACGCGCTGGGGCATCACAAATAAAACAACCCATTTCGATAGAATAAGCAATATTGTCATAAAAAATCCTTTACACTGCAAAACTGTGAGTTCATCTGCTAAATATTTTAAAAATTTATTTAGTATCTTCTGGCTTCGAAGAAATTTTCGTATTTTGCTTTTTGTTTCATTTTTATTAACATAGCAGCCAATCAGGTAAACCTTTGAATGGATCCTTACTCTTAATAAAATCTACCCCAAAATTTAGTATTAATCTATAGTTGTAAGTACTTAGGATTTTTGAATGTTCTACCATAAAATCAGTAAGGCAATTTTTTAAGCCATAATGCATATAGGTGCCTTCTCCCATTGTAAAAATTTCTGTTATTTTAGGAGTTTCTCGTAGTGTCCGAATGTCTTTTGGTACCCTATCATCCAGAGGCTGCAATTTATATAGCAACTCATTCATTACTTTCGTTGACATTTTATGCCTAATTGACCATTTCGCCAAAAAAGTTTCTAAATTTTCTTTTGTTTGTTCTGGGTTAGAATGTTTTAATATGGTTTCAGGAACACTCATTGTCATCGAAATCGCTGATTATAGATTTTAATAATCTTTTAGCCTCCCTGACTACGGTTTTATGACAATTTTGCCTCGACATTTCCTATTACAAATAACAAAAAGCAAAGGGAATACAGCTAATTTACACCAAAATTATGACATCTATAAGTAAGAATTAATTAAAGATTAATTCAGAACAAAATGTTTGCTGGGAAGCCAGCGAAACGAATGACTATAAGAGAATTGTTCTGATATGTTTGAACTTGGTATATTACAACGTAGTACCACTACCAAAACATCAATTCAAGTTCAACATGTACTATATACCATACATAGTTATACTCAATCCTTGGTTTGCTAATAAATACAGGAGTTTAAAAAATGAAAAGAACTCCTTAATACCAAACACGGACTACTTTTATAAAAGGAGTAGTACCGAAGTACGCTATTAGATTTCGGAGTACAAATACTCTGATCGGAGTACAAACGACAGGACAGCACTCAGCGGAATCAGCTCGAAGAAAATCTGATTAATCTAAATTACAAATTTGCGCTGAATATAAAAGATGGAAATAAGGTGGCATATATACATACATCAGTGTCGCTGTGCCACTACAGTGTGTTGTAAATGTTTTGTCTGGTTGCCGTTTTCTGTATCGTCTTAAAAACTTGTATATTTTGGAAACTATATAGCCTGCAAATCTACCTGGAAATATGCAAATTTTACCAAGAGGAATAAATTTCTTTAGTTTCACTTCAGCATTGAACTTGAATGCTCGAGAGATCAACGGTTTTAGTGAAGAATAACGCAATAAAGCGGTTGAATAAAGTGTAGTTAAATAAGAATTTGGAAAGTGAAATGGATATCGAACTTAAACCGAATATCCGTCAATCAGAAAATGAAGGTGGATTAAACGATGATGCTAAATTGGCTTTTATTATTTGTGGAATTATTCTAGGCATTGTTTTAGCCATTATTTTATTGATATGTTTAACTCGGTAAGTAAAATGGTGGCACAATAAAAAAAACTACAATATATCTTATACAATTGAAGTGGTTTAGTGGTGCTTTCTTTTAAGCGCATATATAGTTATTATTGGACCTAAAGTAAGAAGTACAACAAGCTTTAATATTGTTAAACAATTATTTATAAAAAATTAACTATAGCCAACAAGTCAAGCTTAAAGGTGTTTCAATTAATCTGCAATTGCGATTTTATATTAAAAAAAAAAAAAATAAATAAGAAAGCTAGAATTGGTCTAAGGCAAAACCTTCGAGAATACTTCCCAAGCCATGAAACAGAAATCTATATGTATGCGTTGTGAGTTTTCTAAAATGTTCTATATTGATACCACTGACTTATAACAATGGACTGAGCGATTTGCTATTTCATGTAGCACATAAAATATTGTGTTTCTGTATATCACCGTTAAAGCACACTTTAAAACGATTACATAAAAAACATGTAAAACTCAATCAATCAGATGAAATTTTACACCCGTAAATCGAATTTAATTAAAAAAATATATTTTCTTGCGGCCAAGTGATATTTAAATCGCGTATAAGCAATTAAACTCATTCCGACTTTAATTTTCAAAAGTTATTCTTAACTGAATCCTGCTTATGGGCAAGAGGAGGATGGTAAACACTATCTTTACCTTATTCCTTCTGAGGTGATTGCATCTGTAGGCAACATAAAAACATCAAATGGCATGAGCAAACGTTCCAGAATGCAATACATTGTGTTGGTAGCTCCAACTCTGCCATAGGGCGAAAGAGAGAACTATAAAACTTGTGCCATGCTTTCCTATAGGAAAATGAGTATTGTTATAAGTCAGTGATTGATACTTATGAAAAAGTGCCGAACATTGACTTTATATATGCTATAGAGCCTAAACTACTATCCATACAGGAAAATAGCCTTCTGGTAATTTAAAGCTTGGTTCCTTACCTTCCCAAAGGATACACTTCATATATACCTTACTTAACAAAATAATGAAATAGTTTTGATTACAAAGTAACCTTAGCATTTTACGCTCGATACCTCTCAGCTGAGTGATAATTGCATGTGGGTACATATGTGCAGCCGGAGTCCGAATCTGTAGGCAGCTACATTCGATATCATCAGACCACGGCATCCCATGACGGTACGGCGTTCAGATACATTTTTTTTAAATAATTTTGTTAGGAAAGGTATGAACATTTTATTACGGTTCGGAAGATAAGAAAGCAAGCTTAAGATAATCAGAACACCATATTTTTGTATGAATAGTAGTTAAGGGCGGAGGAGCTATTCAAATCAAACTTTTGTCAGTTTTACATAAGAACAGTGCAAATATTTTAGAATGTAAGGACTACGCTGGGCCTCTCATGTGGTAGGGAGGGAGTCTGTTTCATGGCTTATTCTCGAGGGTTTTGTCTAAGGCCAATTGTTATGATACCCTAGCTGAATGCGCGTATGTAAGTTCGTATGGTCTGTGTTTATTTCTGTGTTAGTTTGATTTTTGAAGTGCTTTTTTGAGTTTATTTCTAGAATGGTTCGTCGGACAGCAAAAATGATTATAACCAATTTTATAGGATTTCATATTCTGAAGAACTTAGATTTAGAAATTTGTTGAAATTATATTTAATATTTTTATGAAAATTTCAGCTATCTACGTTGACGCGCTCTCAGGCAGTGTCCAAATATACAGGGTGTTTCCTCCATAGACCAGGAGGTGATAGCTCACATAAACGAACAAAAAATTGTATGGCAGGGGGGAGCGGGTCAACACTAACCGTTTGGGATATAACAGGGTGATTAACAAATTATCCTAGGTTTTCACAAAACATCCTGTATCTTAAAAAGTACAGGGTGTACGGTCACCGTCTAACGTCTTAACGGCTGCAAATAGCGCATAGGATGTAATAGATCAAATTAAAGAGAAGAGTCTACAGTTTGCTGTTTTCATAGAAAAAAAAGTTATGTTAACGAGCGTTTTACAAAAAAAAATAGAGGTCAAAATAAAAAAAAAGTTAAGAAAATCAGAAATTTTTAGTTTAGACCACAATAACTCCTGAGGGAGAGGAGTACGGGACTTGTTGAACAGTCGTTGGAAAGGCCATCAATGAGCTATTGATAGTAATCTGACATGCTGTACTTTTTAAAATACATGGTATTTTGTAAATGATTAGCATAATTTCTTAATCACCCTATATCTCCCACACGGTTGATGTGGACCCCCCTGCTATACAATTTTTTTTCATCTAGGTGAGTACTATCACCTTCCGCTCTATGGACCACCATGGAGGAAAAACCCTGTATAGTGAAAACCGAAATTTTTATAGAAGTTACCCGATTTGTCCCATTTTCGAACTAAAATTTTATTTTTTAAACCTCGTGTGCAAAATTTCAGTTCTCTAAGTACACGCGCGGACGGATAGATGGACAGACGGACATTCAAAAGTTAAAAAAGCTTTTTAATATTATGCGTGGGTGTCCAATCCATTTTGCTCTACCATTTAGTATGATTTCATCATCTTGGAAAATCATCCGTACTTAACTCACTCAAGCAATAGAATGACCGGTACAGGTGGTGGATGCTGGAATTGAAATAAAATTCTAATGGAATCCGCTAAAAATAATTTCTATGTATGATATTAAAATATCTTTTAAAATTGGATAGAATTTAATTTTTGCTAAATATTTCATCTTTGCTCCAAAGCTCTAGTTATCACGAAATTGTACACAAGAATGAAGACAGTGAAAAGTTTATGTGGAAGTCGTTTTTTGTTACAATTTGAAACCGAAGATTCGCTGCGTGGTGGAAATTCAAAAATCAATAAGGGTGTTTTGTAAAAAAACTAGCATATTTTCTTAATCACCCTGTAACTTCGAAATGGTTGAGATGCCCCCCCCCCCCCCTATACATCCACTCTATGGACCACCTAGTTGAAAAGACCCTATATACTACTTCTATTTTATACCTTAGATGAAATCATAGAGTATTCTAAGTTTGTCATTCCTTTTGTAGCACCTAGAAAAAATAATGGTAGAGCAAAATGGATTGGACACCCACGCATAATATTAAAAGCTATTTTGATTTTTGCATGTCCGTCTGCCCGTCTGTCTGTTCGTCCGCACGATAACTCGAGAGCGCGTTCACTTAGAGTGCTGAAGTTTTCCACACGAAGTTTAAAAAAAAAGTAAATTAAGTAAATTTAAGATCGAAAATGAGACCAATCGGGCGATATATCATATGCAAATTTTTTTTTTCATTATATATTTGGACACCGCCTAATAACGTGTCGACGTAGAGAACTGAAATTTGGTATATGGTTTTCATAGCAATAGTAAATAAAATTTCGAAAATAGACTAAATCGGGCAACACCTTCTTGGTATTGTCATATAAAAATTTTGTTGTTTTTCGTATACTGTGAAAACGATCAGTCCTAGACGTTGTTATTGTACTGAAAAGTTGTTCAGAATATGAAATCCTCGAAAATTCGATATAACATTTTTTCTGTCCGACGAACTGTTCTAGAAATATATGCGAAAATCACTTTAAAAATCAAACTTGGACAGATGGGTCACCATACGAAATTACATACGGACATTCATTTAGGGTATCATAAGAATTGGTCTTAGACCAATTCTAGCTTTTTTGCTTGTTTTTTTCTAAAATATGATAAAACTTTATAAAAATATGTATTTGCACTTGCCAGACTATTCGTTCTTGGTCCTTACTATAAAAAAAAAACTCGAATTGATGGAAAAGTGGTAATTATAACAGGATGTAACACTGGTATAGGAAAAGAAACTGCACTAGAGTTAGCCAAAAGAGGAGGAAGAATTTATATGGCATGTCGTAGCTCCGAGAAATGTGAAACGGCTCGTCTAGAAATCATTGAAAAGTCTAAAAATCCAAATGTATTCAACAGAATGTTAGATTTGGCATCATTAGAGTCGATCAAGAAATTTGTGGAGAAGTAAACATTTTAAAATTGAAAAGATTTCGTAACTTTCCCATATAATTTTAGGTTTTTAGAAGAGGAATCACGCCTCGATATTTTAATCAACAATGCTGCTATAATGGCAGTCCCAAAAGGATACACAAAAGATGGTTTCGAAGAGCAATTTGGAGTTAACCATCTTGGCCATTTCTATTTAACTAATCTACTGTTAGATACATTAAAGGCGTCTGCACCAAGTCGAATTGTTGTTGTATCTAGTATAATATATGTGTTCGCAAGAATAAAAAAAGAAGACTTAAAAAGTGAAAAATCCTACAACCGTTTTGGAGGATATGGGCAGAGTAAACTTGCGAATGTACTTTTTACCAAACATTTGTCAAAAATGCTTGCAGGAACTGGAGTAACAGTAAATTGCTTACATCCTGGTCTAATTAATACAACACTGAGTAAACATTTTGTATCTGACTTTGCACAGTACGTATATACATACATACATATATGAAAATTAATTAAATATTTTTCAATGTCTTATTTATAAAACTTTTAGACGCATTCTAACACCAATCACAGCCATTTTTTTCAAAACTCTAAACTCAGGTGCGCAGACTACAATTCGTTTAGCAATTGATCCGAGCATGGAAGAGGTTACCGGACATTATTATTTGGACTGCTATTTAAGATTGCCAATTCTACCTAAAGGACGGGATCCACAAATGTCTGAATGGCTTTGGAATATAAGTAGAGAGTTAACTGGTTTAAGTGAGCTGACGGCAAATAATACAGTAGTGATCGAAATGTATAAGCCGAATTGAGTCTAGACGCTAACATCATGAAAGTGATATTTATTTAATAGATACTATGTACATAAATATATTAATTATTTTATTTGTATTATAGCTGTGCTTTTTTGTGTACCTCCCATATACTGGAGAGAACAAATTGTTCTGCTAATTGAAGCGAACTATTTATACTGTTCGCTTCATTTAAATCTTTCTATGGAAATGTATATGAGGCGTTCTTTGTGTATCTTTTGTTCTGCTCAGCTTATGTTACTCTCTCCATGGCTTCAGTTATACCTACGAATATGAAAAAAGAATAACACAAATTATAATATGATTTTAGTCCGAGGTGACTTAAATTGTTACTGTATACTTAAATGATAAATGCAAAAGGCAAGATACGAGATCCTTTTTAAATGAAGATGAAACTAATATGAACATAAGAACAAGTAAAAAAGCTAGAATTGGTCTAACGCTAATTCTTATGATACCCTATTGAATGCCAGTATGTAATTTCGTATGGTCACCCATCTGTGAAAATTTGAATTTTGAAGTGGGTTTTCCACATATATTTCTAGAACGGTTCGTCGGACAGTAAAAATGACTATAACCAGTTTCATAGGAATTCATATTCTGAAGAACTTTTTAGTACAATAAAAAAGTCTAGGACTGATCATTTTTACAGTATACGTAAAAATTCTAAATTTTTATATGACAAAACCAAGAAGAGGTTGCCCGATTTAGTTCATTTTTGAAGCTTTACTTACTATTACTATGAAAACACAGCTCTCTACGTCGATGCGTTCTCAGGCAGTATTCAAATATATAGTGAAAAACGAAATTGTTGTATGGAAACTCTATGATGCAGTTGCCCGATTCGGCCCATTTTCGAACTCAATATGCAGCAAATATGAGCTCCTTAAGTGAACGCGTTCTTGAGTTATCTTCAGGACGGACGCACAGACGGACATGACGGGTGTCCAACCAATTTTTCTCTACAAGCATTATTTCTAGGTATTACAAAAGGAATGACAATCTTAGTATACCCTTTACATTTCATCTAAGGTATATAAAATAAGTAAAAAACGAGTTTTCATACGAAACTGAGGCCAAGCCGCATGAAAAAGTAGAAAATAAATTTTTCTTCACACACAGAGGTGGACTCAGATTTTTTGATTGGGACATTTCTCTTGAATATTCTTTCTCTTCATGAATCAAATCACTTATTACCTCTGATTGATCATACTGAAATATATCGGTGATTGTCAGCGAATAAAATCTGAGTCCACCTCTGTGTGTGAAGAAAAGTTTATTTTCTAACTCGTTTTTTACTTATTTTATTTTCTGCCGTTTTCACGTTAACTAAATTGTTATTACGTGCTGCATGGAGATATCTTAAAACATTTTTATGACGGCTGAAACGACACTGATTTACTGAATTTTCCCGATTTTCCATGTTTTCCCGATTTTCCATGTTTTCCACAGACTTTTCCTATTACTATGAAATTTTTTTTTTAAATTTACATGAATTTTCCTCGATTTTTCATGCAAGTTTTCATGATTGTTGAAGAGAAAGTACTGATGCCAGTAGGACGGAAAAAAAATGATTCCGCATAGCTTATAAAACTTTTTTGTCGGAAAATTTTCCGGAGAAGTGGGAAAATTCCGGAAATTCCAGAAAAATTGGAAAATTCTGCACTTTTCCTGAAACAAATTTATCACTAATCATATCGATGAAAACTTTTCCGAAGATTTTTCCGCTTTTCTGAGTTTTCCATGGAATTTTCCACAAAAGCAACTTTATGCAACTCATTTCGCTCTACAACTTTGTCTTAGGTTGCAAAACGCTCAAAACCTTCTTTGGTCGAAAAAACTGCGGAAAAGCGTTTTACATGAATTTTCCTCGATTTTTTCTGCAAGTTTTCACTATTGTCGGAGAGAAAGTAATGATGCCAGTTGACAGGGAACTTGATCCTGCATAATTTAGACAATCTTTTTACCGGAAAAGTCGGAAAATTCCGGAAATTTTTTTCGGAAAAATCAGTAAACTCTGCATTTTTCCTGAAAATTTACAAATGATTATTTTTCCCGATTTTCCGGGCTTTCCATGGAAATTTCCGGTTCAAATTTTGATAGATTCAATTGTCACGCGACATGAACTTGTGTGCCAAATTTCAGCTCGCTGTGATGACGAAAAGTGGGTCTACGAGAGTGTCGAAAATAGTAAAAAAGAAATATACAGACAGACAAATTCGTGTACGAGTTAAAGGGACGGGCTGCCTCAAAAATAGAAGTAGTATACAGGGCCTTTCCAATTAGGTGGTCCATAGAGCAGAATGTAATAGTACACACCTAGACAAAAAAACATTTTATGGAGGGAAGGGAGGGGGCTGTCATCTCAATTAAGAAAATAAGCTAGTTTTTTACAAAACACCTTTATTTATTTCTGAATTTCCACCAAGCAGCGAATCTTCGGTTTCAACTTGTAACAAAAACGACTTCTACATAAACTTTTCACTGTTTTGTTTTCACTCTCGTAGAAATCGTTTTTTGCACTTTTTCTTAAGCAAGCCCAAAAAGTTCAATTTGTGCCAGAATGTGGGCTATTACTTATCTTTTGGAAATGAGGTTTTTCAGCCATTTTCGGTGGATATGGTTAAAAAAAATGTGCAAAAAACGGTACAGGTTGAGACAACTTACAACTAGATAAGAAAATTTTCATATAAATCCGGATCACTTTTTTAAAGATCTTTAACTTTTTATTTTATTCAGAAAGCTAACTTTGCGCAGAATTTATGTGGCATAATACAGCAAGAGAGAGATAATTTATAGAGATTTCTCTTAGAGGGCCGCGTAATTCGACCGCGTTTTTGTGAGTTTTTCACATCTAGATGTAAGTTGTCTCCGGCACAGGATAGGATAAAGCGAAGCTTTTGGGCTTCTTAAATCTAACATAAAAAATTGCTGTTGAAGATGTAGTTTTTGAGAAGAATAGTAGTAAAATAAAAAAAAAAGAGTTAAGTTCCCAAAATTTTAATTTTGTTGATCTATAACTTCGAAACGGAGAGGAGCGGTACAAAAATTTAATTTTAGATCATTAAAAAGGTTCAGCGATTATAAATCTACCAAATCTTAAATAATCATCAGAGGGTGTAACGTTCAGAAGTTACAGGGTTATTTATAAAAACATATCCAAATATTTTTAAGTCCCGTTATCATTGAATAAATAACTAATAAGGAAGCAGGGTATCGTGCGAATACAGTGTACGTGTTTCAGCAATTCAATGACAGTCAGACCCTATTATCCGAGGGCTGGAAACTTAGAATATAGAGAGTACAGGAAGTGTGATAAGCCAAATTTGGTGTAGACAAATTCTGGTTGTGTTAGTATCTGTTGCCGCTGTAGTGAACGCTCAGTACAGCCTTGTAGTAGAATCAATATAGAGAGCGGGGCAACAAGATATATGGTTGAAAATATTACGTTTGCTCCCATCGAAAATGTTCTTATTCGCTGTCACTACGCCACATACCCAAGGAATTTCGCAGCTGTCACAAAACAAAACTCGGTGGAGGAAGGATTTTTTCGACAGCTAAACATAGATTTGTCTCCTTCTTCAATATAATGCTGAGCTACTTCACGGCATGCTGAAAAATCCACGCGCATGCACACGAATTTTACAGGAATTAACACTTCCTGTTGTCTCTATATTTTAAGGCTGGAAATGACCAGAGTGCTGTGCATTATTTGACAATTCTGCTTGATTTTTGACATTTCATTGTGACAAGTGCATTAAATTATCAAAGGCAACGCCAAGAAATATTATCTGATAATAAGGGGAGCTAAAAATTTGTTTATTTTACATAGCAATTTGGATTATAAAAAATGTCTCGAATTCATTACTGCCATGACGAAACGAATACAAACACAGAACACTAATACATTTCGCCGAGTGGCGTAGGTTTTCTTCCAACATGCCGTTTCTTTATTAGTTATTTATTCAATGCCCGTTATCGCGGAAAACGTTAGGATTTCCCCCAGGCGCCCATACAATTTATTGCTCGTCTAATTATGACACACTTACGGATACCCTATGTACATGAAAGGAGCAAATCGGTTTCTCTTTATGACTGGGAAGATTATAGGATGCCTTCGGAATTTGCTCAAAATGTAATCGTATTTCATTTAATGAAAATATCTTTTCAGTTGTATTTAGAACAGTTGCATAGGCTCTTGAATTGCCATTTACTTTAGTTATTGCCCTGCATAGATAGATACGTTCTTCTATATACAGGGTGTTTCCCCTTAGGAGGTCCATAGAGCGGGAGGTGATAGTACTCACCTAGACGAACCAAAAATTGTATGGCAGGGGGGAGGGCAATATCAACCGTTTAGGAGTTACAGGGTGATTCCTAAAAAAAGCTAGGTTTTCACAAAACACCCTGTATATTAAAAACTGCAGGGCGTATGGTCACAGTTAAGGGCTCACTGTACGCAGAACTTCATGGCCTTTCCAACGACAGCTCAACCAGCCCCGTACCCCTCTCCCCTAAGAAGTTATGAAGGTCTAAACTAAAAATTTCAGATTTTCTTTCCTTTTTTTTTACTTTGACCTCTACTATTTTTGCAAAGAGGTCATTAACATAACTTTTTTTTATAAAAACTGTAAACTGAAGACTCTCCTCTTTAATATGACCTATTACACCCAATGTGCTATCTGAAGCCCTTTAAAAGTTATTAGCTCTAAACCTATTCTCAAACCTATTTTCAAACCTATTCTCAACGATAATTTGTTCCCTTAGCACGTCATTTTAAAAAATATCGTCTTTTTTCGGTGTGACCTTAATTGGTTATGAGTTAATAACTGTTTAACGGCTACAGTTAACACATAGGATGTAATAGGTCAACTTAAAGAGGAGAGTCTGCAATTTACAGTTTTTATAAAAAAAAGTTATGTTAACGAACTTTTGCAAAAATAATAGAGGTCAAAGTAAAAAAAAAGGAAAGAAAATCCGAAATTTTTAGTTTAGACCTTCATAACTTCTTAGGGGAGAGGGGTACGGGGCTGGTTGAGCTGTCGTTGGAAAGGCCATGAAGTTTTGCGTACAGTGAGCCCTTAACTGTGACCATACGCCGAGTAGTTTTTAATTTACAGGGTGTTTTGTGAAAACCTAGCTTTTTTTATGAAGCACCCTGTAACTCCTAAACGGTTGATATTGCCCTCCCCCCTGCCATACAATTTTTGGTTCGTCTAGGTGAGTACTATCACCTCCCGCTCTATGGTCCTCCTAGTGGGAAACACCCTGTATGTTTCAGGGATGATACCTTTTTTTATGGAAGGATTAAGAATTTTTACTTCAATCAGTGTTTCGGTCCTTGGATCTGGGAATCTTGTGTCTTTATCAACTTCATCACTGTTATAGAGAATTTGAATGGAATTCTCGTTTAACTTTAATTTTTGATTTTCGTAATCAATAAGAGCCTTATGGTTACTAAGGATGTCACTCTCCAAAATCCCGTCGAACGATATATTGGAGCTTTGATTAGTGATATGGAATTTGCCACTAATTCCTTGCAAAGAGTTCTTCTCACTTAATACAAAGCTTAGATAGGTGTATCCAATTGAATACAATGATTCGGACTTATTCCTCTTAAATTAATCTGTTCTTCCCGAAAGACTTCCGTTCTACCAGTTAGAGCACTTGATTTAACTATTGACACATTCTCACCGGTGTCAATCAATAGGTTCAATTTTAAAGTATTAGATTGAGAACAAGGTATTGTAACGTATGAGGAAGGTTTTTCAGCAAAGAGAATTGTTTTAGACGTTTTAAATTGATTGCCGTTATCTAATGAAAGTTTTCCAGCAGGGCAACCTCCGCTGGGGCTGAACTCAGGTTTTTTGAGTTATTAAATAATTGTTTTTTGAGA